>CM068368.1:235418870-236618870 GCA_034769895.1 Magicicada septendecula
TGGAAAAAGATATTTTAAATAATAAAGAAAGTAGTAATAAATAAGAAAACACTTAGTAAATCATTGATGAACCAACAAATGATTTAAGTGAGCTTATGGAAAATTATATAATTAAGGATAGTTAGAAATGGTATTTAAAATAGAGATAAGTAAAGGATGTAATGTTATTCAGGGAGAAAGCCCATGTAAAAACAGTTTGTGTTAACATGGAATGGAGAAAAGAAGTAGTAATGAAATAAGAGTTTAAGTATATAATTAAAAAACACCCAATGTTAGAAGGGAAAATAAATTTAATAAGTTTGAAGGAAGTGATGATATTCTCACTCAAAATAATAGAAAAAGAATGAAATGTATGTTAAACCAACAGTAACTAATAACTTATAAAGAATTGTTCGTTTTAATGTTATGAATAGGATATGGCTGAAAGAAACTTGCAGTCCATAGGCCTAATTGTTATGTTTTAAATATTAAGATATAGAAAACAATATTGACATGTAATCAGAACACAAACAGACTCAAAACACAACACAAACAATTATAATAACAAAGTAAAGCCCATCAGGCTGAATTGAAATGTAATTTAAATGAAATAAGTCAAATACCATAATGGCTACTTAGGCCTATGAAAATGTCTAACTGTCAGACACACACAAATATCAATTGTAACAAATTCACAAGGAAATTTACAAATCTAAGGCAGTAACTAGCCAGTAATTATATATAAATCATTTTAAAAGAGAAAAGTTACTATAAAGGTTTAAATTAAAGCAGAGATAGGTAACTATCAAATGTCAACATAATTAGACCAAAGTTAATATATAATAGAATATGACCTTATGAGGTATTGTTTTAATCTTTGAAAGGAAATAAATACAATAGTGATATTATTTATTACCCAGAAGGGATGACAGAAGAATAAAATCAGTCAGAAAATATATAATAAATTTGAATAAAAATTTCAAATATAATAACAATGCTTTTAATCTCGGCCTTAACCAATCAAAAGGTTTCTGTTACCATAGTTGGATACTAATTTTCCGTTAAACGGAATTACTTGGAAAAATGATGCTTAAATAAGAGGTACGCAAGATTGAGATGACCAAAATTTTACTTTAAAAAGTTCAAAAAACGTTTAGAAGTCGACAGCAAGAACCAATGACGAGGAGATGAAGACTTTCAAATATTAACAGATGTCCAGGAACCAAAATAAACTAAATTAAATAGCAGAAATTCCCACGACAAAATAGAAGAAGATGCCAGCAGCTTAAGTCACGCCAAAATTGATGAATTTCCATTAACCCCGAACGACGACACATCGTAACCTTCTGAACTGTTAAGTATCAATTAAATACTATAATCCCCGGAGTAAAAACACTTTAAATATTTCTCAAATCAATCAAAAATTCTCACTATCAAATAAAATTAATTTTCTTTCAAGGATTGAATAATAATAAACTTACGTAAAACAATTGTTAACTTAGAAATAACCTCGCACTAGTGTGCAAAATTTGTAACAACTATTACGACACTACCGAACAATTTGTAAACACACTTTATACCATTTAAGTACGGATAAGGTACGGTAGTGTACTTTTTTAATGTAACCAGCTTTTATGTTTTATTTATAATCCAAAGAACCCCAGATTTTGAACAGATAGAAATATTGTATACAAACAGACGCCATATCGGCATCAATATAACTCATTTCAAAATCAATTTCACCAACCTAGAGATATATGTTTCATGTTTTAAGCCGGAGCAATTATATTGGAAAATAATTTATAATACTTTTGTCACATTGATTAATGACCAAATCATAATTAAAATTACAGTACAGAGTATTACCATTGTTTTATTTCGTAGGAAGTTGTATAATATATGTGTGTGTTAGCAATTCCACTGAGTAACCAACTAGCGCTCTTGCCAAGTGGGCAATACAACAAGCTGTACAGTGGCGGGAATCATTTGAACACTCCAGCTGTCAACGCTGACAACACCAATATAACTAATAAATTCACAAATTTAATTGTTTTAAAATAAACAATTTGGCGCCACCCGGGATTCGCAACCCCTATGAAAAAACAGGTAGGTTGTACTGATAATTAAGACCACGGTACAGACTTCAGTAGTAACAACTATTAATGTAACGACCGGTGTGAGGCGAACACACCACACTAACACTTTATACACATAAAAAACAAGTGTACACATTTTACAGATACGACCGAGTCATTTACATTCGTTACAGATTGACGCATACAACGTGAGGCTTAAACGAAGACGAGGACGTCTCTCATCTACTCGTTACAGATTGGCGACCAACGCAGTGAGGCTAGAAAAGGACGACTAGCGGCGGTTATGAACAGACATAGTATGGTTACAAGACTCAAAAGTAAGAAGGGATCAAACCCAGAAGAAATGGAAGAAATTGAGGAAATGATTGGAGGATTATTTGAAGAACATCCACAGGAGGACCAACTGGAAAATCCAAATCTACCGGAACCAGAAATGGAAGCAGAAGTAATAGTAAACAACCAACCGGAGAAACCAATCCAAGATAGTGAGAGGGAACAACAATCGGGAGATCACGAACCAGCAAAAGGAGGTCCGAGCTTGCAAGATATCATGAATTTTATAGCAGAAACTTCAAAGAAAACCGATGAAAATTTTAAGAAACAGGAGCAAAAAATTAATAACAAAATGGACCAATTGCAAGAAGGTATGAAGGAAGAGATCAGAGAACAAAGAAAGGAAGACAGGGAATTTTTCAAGGAGAACATGGAACTTCTAAATAATAAAATGGAGAGCAACCATGAAGCCCTGAAGAGAAGTCAGGAGACGTTGGAAAAGAAGAGTGAGGAGTTGAAGAAACAGATCAAAAAAGATCTGGAGATAGTGAATAAAAAGATTGAAAATAGTAATGAAACGCTCCTACGACAAATGAAGGAAGATGGTGAGAAGAACAGAGAAGAATTAAGATTCATGCTAGTAGAGTTTCGTGAAGAAGTCAAACGGACAAAAACAGGGATGAATAAGAGATGGGAAGGAACAAATTATCCAGCAGATCAACTTAATGAAACGTTAGATAGTGATTTCAAACCATTGAATGAAACGCTAGACACCACTTCTGAAGATAGTAAGAAGATGGAAATTGTAGAAGAAACAAGTGTATTGTTTTCTGAACATAAAGATAACAATGACACCAAGAAAATTAAGCACATAAAAACCAACAGTAGAAGAGTAAAGAAGAATCGAATCATTAAGAAGAGTAAGAAAACAGAGGAAATGGGAAGGATATATAAAAAGAAACTAATCAAAACAAGAGAAGAAGTGGAGATGATGAAGAACGGACTCATTGATGTGTTTAATTTGCCCCTTACCTACCAAAGCAAATTAATGAAGTATAAAGATTGTAGGAGAACCTCAAAAGCAATTATAGAGGGAATTCACAACAAGCTAGAGGAGGAAAACTTCAGCAAATCGATACGTAAATGGAAGATACAAGAAATAGAAAGGACCCACAACAAAATAGTGTGTCACAAATTACGAAGGTCTCTGAAATACAGGAATCCACCAGCATTGGAAATGCAAAATAAAAAATTAATGATGACATTAACGAGGGGGTTACCAATAACTCCTTTAATTAATAAACCACATCATAAAGTGAATAATGTAGGCATGGATACAAGGGAACACATGGTAGTAGAAGAAGTGCTATACCAAGTAGCAGAGAATTACTTTATAAGGACGGAGACGGTAATACACACAAGAGCAATCCGAATACAAAGGGAAGAGAAGACTGAAAATATACTACAGGTCAATAATATTGAAGGAGTGAGATCTAGAAGTAACCAGCCAGAAGAAGAAAACTATGACTGGATACCTTTCAGTAATGATCCAGCAGAGAATTTTCGCATAGCATATAACAAGCGAAACCCGCCAGAACGTTGGATTCCATCAAGAAGTATTGGGAACCAACCAAACACCTCTCAGGGAGGAAGGCAAGTCATTGATGAAGAAGAAGAAACGGCCGATCGATAGAATGCTTAATAAACCATAACAAATAGATTTAAAAACATTATCCAGAATAAATGTAGAAGATCAGACATTTGAAGGGGTAGAGAAGAAAGACAACAAAGAGAGTAATATACAAGAGAAGGCAATAACAAGGAAAGAAAAGGAGAAGATCAACCTACAAAAAAGTATAATTAACAAGGTCCGGTATATAGTACGAAATATACCATATGTCATCACAAAGGATGATGGTAATAATACTTACCAAATAAGTAATATTAACACAAGAAAAATAAAAGGAGTTTACAACCAAGATTCAATAAAAAAGTTTTATGAAGAAGAATAAATAACTAAAAATGAAATAAACAAATTTCAAAATTCAAAAAGTTTGTAAGAGCCACTTACTACCTAATTTAGATGATATATGAGGAATAGAAAAAATTAAAATAAATGAATAAAAAATATAAAAACAAAGGAATAAACTACAAAAATTCCTACCATGTAAAATCGACTTACAGTCTATTAAAGTTGATATATGAAGTATAAAATAAAAAAGTACAATAATAAGGAATAAGCTACACAAATTCCTATAAAAAAGTAAGAATCACAAACTTACGATAATATTTAAACAAAAAGTACTTAAAAAGGAATAAACTACAAAAATTCCTATTAAAAAAAAAGTAAGAAAACTAACTTACAAAAAATTATCAAAAATGATATTTAAAACAAATTAAATAAACAAAGATAAAATCAAGCAAAAAGTGCTAAGATAAATACCTGAAATAATAATGAGTTTAGTGTATTCAAAAAAAAAAAAAAAAAGAAGTCAGAACTGGTACAAGGAAGAAAAGGAAGTTTTTATCAGTTCTTTTTATATTAATTGTATTTTGCATTTCTGATGGATTAGTTTCAATACTGTATTAAGTCAACCATAAATGTTTCATGCAGTAGGCGTGATACTATGTCTACTGTCAATCAGGTGGTGCATAATAATTGTGTGTAATAACACAGTTGTCTTTATTTAAAAGTGCAGATAATTAAAGCTGATTTTTAAGTCTTTGAAATTTTTGAAACCACAGTTACTTTTATTTTTAACTGGCAACAGATGAACACATGTTCATCACTACAACATTGTAAGTAATGTGTCAGGCAAGTGTCAAATTTCTTATTTAGTTGGAAGTCAGAAAGGAATTTATAAACCATAATTTTTCATCTATTTTTTTCAGCTGTTTAAAGTATTTCTTCACACACTTTTATTATGCTCACAAGATACCCATTTGGAATAGAATTTAATTGCTTTGCAATATTGTTATGAGCATTTTCTTGAAAAAAACCAACTGTTCAGAAGTTATGAGTCAGTTGTATTAAAAAGCATAGCAAAGATACAAAATTGAAAAAAGTACAAAATTCACACCCGATTATCTTGAAAACTATTAGATACGAAAAAAGATGTGAATAGGACCTCTGTTGTAGGAACTGTCAGCTTTAATTTGGTACATGACTAGTTTTAGTCTACGACCAACTGATATTCATGAAAAATCGAAAAAGGGACCTATTTTTCAAGGTGCAGTACAACAAATCTAACAGATGTCTAGAGCTCATCTGTGATTCATCAGGTTTTTTTATATAATGTTCACTAGACACCTCTAAATAAATCTACAGTTTTGAGACTTTCATACTTATTCTGTGGCAAAACCCTATTTTGGCTAGGCAATTAATCTGTCTTCATTTATATAATCTTCCACAATTTGCCAACTTTATTTTAGTTGTATTGTCTTTTTTTATTCTTATTGTATGATTTAAGTTCTAACATTTTATATTGTGAGTTTTTCTGTTTGTGAAATTGTTGTCATTACACTACTAGGGCTTTAGAAAATTTGTTGAAGTGAGTGTAGCTATAAGGCTAGTTGCTTTTAGGTAATTTTTCTTTGACATATTTTTCACTCTTTGCATTACTTGCATAAGACACAAACATCTCTTTTCATATCTTTTTTTTTCTTGCTTAGCTTGACTAATAAGTATACTGAATCACATTAGTTAATAATGATAGCGATACAGATGATTACTTCCTCTACATATTTGCTATTATATACAAAAGTGTAGTGTTACAAATTGTGAACCACCCCCAGATATGCAGATTCTCCTCAAGTTCTGAACAAACTATTGTGATTTTGTTGTCAAACTAGTGACTCAACCACAGATTTCTTGTTACGTATGAAGCACTCTGACGCTAGAAGTTTTAGTAACTTTTTTATACAGCAGTGTACTAGATGTATAGCAAAACTGAAAGTTAAATTTTATTCTGACCATAAGCATTTCATATATTTCCATGCTTTCAATTTTGGTATACATTCCTTTTATCATTTGAGAACTTAATCATTATTATATGTAATATCAAAATGTCATTTGAATACATTTGTAGAACAACTATGAAAGTTAAAGATTAAATGTAATCTTTATAGTTTATAAAGCTGTATAAAGATTACATAGATTATAAACCTTTATAGTTTAACCTGGTTTGAATGTTTCAGATTCGCATGTCTTGTCTTCCACGTACAGCAAATCCTGGCCATTCCATTGTGTTAGAAGGAGTCTGTTTTTGACTAAAATAGAATTTAGAGTAATATTATTAGCCAATTGTCACAAAGGCTCAAAAGTGACAAGTAAACAAAGAATTTCTGTAATTAAGTGGTGTAAAATGTTCTTTTATACAAGTGTAATCCAGATTGAAGGTTGTTTTTTTTTTGTAAATTTTCTCACATTAGGTATATTCCTACATGTTATTTCAGTTTATGTTATTTTAATGATTAATTAGTTGTTTATATGATATAAAGGAAATTTTTTTTTTTAAATTACTGTACATGATGGTGCTTAAATTGTAGTAGCCACAGGACATGTAAACATAATTATTCTAAATAATTCTGAAAATATACGTCTTTCAATTTGATTTTAACACTTTCTGTTAAAACACGTTTGTATGTCCCACGAATTGTATAATATTTATGCTTTCAGGTTTACTGTGTGAACAGTTGAATGTTTTTAGAACATAACTGATTAAGTTCTAAGATAATTTTTATTTTCTTCATTTGTCTAGTGATATAAAATAGAATATTGTAAATGTGTACTGAACACTTTGAAAGGAACTTCAAACCAGCTCTTTAATGCATCTGCTCTCTCTAACCCACAGGAATAGTGGTGAAGTGGAAAGGAGAGTATGGAATTTAAAAGTGCTGATTCATTGTGTAAATGTGAATGTGTAAACATTAGTTGGAAGGCATGATGATTAGCCTACAGCTGGAAGACAGATAACTGATTAATTTCCTCCATTCTACTCAAAGTGCTGTTTATCCCTCACCATAATGAGCTTCTTTGTTTCTGTGCAAGATATTTAGTAAATCATTGGGTTACAATTGTAAATGCTCTTTTATGGCTTCACTGAAAAAGTTTAATGTAAATACAATTGAATACTCCAAAAATTATAAACAATGAATGTAGTAGGCCTACTATGTTCATTTATCTATATTTTACATTTACAGTTTGAATTATTGTTAGAAACAATACGCATTCAAGTACAAAAGGTTGTGGAATATAGAAGGTTTTTTAACACTAACATTAAAATTAAAAAATGTTAAAACTACTAGCTGTTGAGTACAATAAGGTCTTTGATACAAATACATCAGTAAAGTTGTCACTTTATATAACATCTAGGCCAGTAACCCAGTTATTAAAATAAGTATCCAATATTATGTATAAAGGTAATCGATTATACAGTCATTAAATGTAGATGTTTTACTTAATTTTCAAGATTTCATAATCGGTGCAACGTTCATAACTGAGTCTTATACTTTCAGCCTTGTAATTGGGGGGGTTCAGCAATTGATTGAGCAAAAACCCTAATATTTTTCTAGGTTTATTACTATAATATATAGTACTCTTGAACCCTCTCCTCCATACAAATTTAAATACTTCAGGGGTATTATGAAAAAGGGTGGGTATACAATAACATTAGCTGAATTTTACAATCTGGCAAAAAATGGCTAAATTTGAAACGATATATTGACACATTTCCTGCCATTATTGTCACAATTTTACCTTTTTGCACAAGTTGTAACTTTGCCAGTAATCATATTTTGGATTTCAAAAATTAAGTTTGAGAGTCAATATTATATGTGTAATACAAAATTACAGAAAAGTTATGTTTAATGCACTGGAAGCAGACGTGTTAGTCTACTGTCAGGTCATCCCATTCTGTGTTAATCATGTTTTTAGTTCATCACTTTGCTAAGCCTGACTCATGCCAGAATGGAATGTCGTACAGTAGCAGTGTGTGTTGTCTGACCCTGTGGTATGCATATGAGAAATTCACTGCTTGCATTCAGTTTGAACATTCTGTAATTATTTTGTATCTCAGTCCTGGAACAATAACTTGGCTTTTGTGAGAGCTCCAGCTTGCATTTTTTTCTGTGATTTACCTACACAAATTATGTTTTTCATAATTTATTGTTTTTAACTTTGTATATGGTTGTATTTTATTACATTCCCCCTTGCTGTTACTTCTATCTATAGCAAAATCATTATTTCACAAAATCTAATAACACACAGCTATATTTGAAATCTTAAATACGTTGGTCAATTAAAAAGTAATTATTAATATTTTAATTTGCTTGTACATTTGTTAAACATGAAAATTAAAAAGTAATTGAATGCTTTTTTATTTTAATTTGAACTGTCAGTGCCGAGAAAAATTCAGCAGTTGTTGGTAAAGTGTTAAATCTCACTGAAAAAATACTCAAGGTGATGTAGGAGGTGCAGTACTGCGACATTAATAAATTATATGAAAACCTTGAACAACAAATTACTTAAAGTTATTTTTAAAAAGTATGTTTTGTCCATTTTCATCATAGGAAGTTATAAGCAATAAGGCTGGTAGTTTGATCTTTATGGAGTACAAAAATGGGAAAATTGTGTACAGTTGCACAGAAAATTCGTGAGAGCGTAATCCACCTAGTTACTGTATTTAAAATTGCAGAATCTCAAGCAGATGAAAAAAATATCGATAGTCAGCTTTAACTGTTTGGGTGGACGCATGGTAATATTGTGATTTGAAGGTTGTTGGTGTATGTTGTATTATTGTGATGTGAAGTTCTCTATTGTTTCATGTGCTGTCACACATATGACAATGTAGCATTTGCAATGTAGAATGCTACAGAATATTTATTCAGACTCAAGTACTCACATTTCTTCTGACAGATAGCAAGTCTATTAAATACTTTATAATTTATTCAATCAGAACTATAACATTGTTCCAGCTAACCATTATAGTTGAACACATTGCCTGCAGTTGTACCTTGCTGTAAATTTGAATGATGTAGAGCTTTCTATACCTTCTGGCGATTGGTCAGTTATTCTCCATGCATCTGAGGTGATGGAACATTCTCACAACCATGGAAGGTTATGTATTGTATTGTGTTTTGAAAGAGGCCAGTGTAATTGAAAAATTGTGATTTATTGGAGACATGTTTTGACTTGACTGTGGTTTATAGTAACATAATAATTGCAGGGACTTTCATAATTATTGACACTTTATTTATTTATTGTGACAGGTTAATTGGGTGATATTTGTTGTTTATTATGTTAGTGTGTGTTGGACAGTCATAAACATGAACAATTGTTGCATACAAGTGTTTTTGTTTATTTAAACTGTTATTTAAGTTGTAATTGACACTTCTATAGTGTTATTTATTTCCACTGTTGTAAGATGATCTATGAGACCATCGTAACAGTGGTGTTGTAGAAGTGGGATATGTAAAAGATTATAGGAGCTTTTAGAGCAGGAAGGCCAGAGAAATTAGATATTGTAAGAAATTTTATTGCGCACGATTAATTTACTGGTGTCAGTTGATGTGCAAGAATGGATATTAGTTAGATGATGGGAGCTTTAAATGTGTTATTACTACAAAAAGAGAAACAGCAGCATAAAAAATGCCAATGAGAAGCAGAAGAATGCCAATGGGCGCTATTCCATGAAATGGTGGAACAACAGAAAACAAAATATCACTATAATATTGACGACTCGGAACACTAAGTTTTTTATAAGTAAAAACGTAAAGTTTTACCTTACAGCCTAAACCGGCTTTCACCTATAGAAGGCTTCATCAGAGGCTGTCGTTAGTAGCGCTGTTCATCTTGTTGTTGGCGACGAGATAGTGTTTCGAAAGATCGAAAGCTGTGTGTGTGTGGTGAGATGTGTTCGAATAATGCGTGCGATTTGAATTGTGTCTGTTCGTTTAGGATGTCGTTTTTATTTGTTTTTGTGTGTTTGTATATTTCTAATTGTTCTAGAGTGTCTAGTTTTCGGCCTTTTGTGTGTACGTGTAGTATGTTCATGTTATTGTCAATGTTTTTATATGTGTGGTTTGCTTCAATGAGGTGGTTTGCGAAGGTAGATTCTGTAGTGGTGTGGAGTGCTTTTGTGTGTTCAATGTATCTCTGTTTGAAGCTACGTCCTGTCTGGCCTATGTAGAATTTATTGCAATTTGAACAATTTAGTTTATATACACCGGGTAGATCGAATTTGTTTTGTGCTTTGGGCATGCGTTTTGATAGTGTGTGTTCTGTTTTGTTAGTAGTTTTGTAAGCGATTCTGTATCCTGCTTTTTTGAATTTGTGGGCAATTTTTTCTGTTTGTTTGTTGATGTATGTTAGTGTTATGAATTTGTTGTTTTCTGTCTTTGTCTGTTGTTTGTTTTGTGTTTTGTGTAGGAGTTTACTGACTATTGTTCTGTCATAACCGTTAGATTCTGCTAGATATTTTATCGTGTTTAGTTCATCTTTGTAGTCTATTTCATCTAAGGGGATGTTGTTAAGTCTATGTATCATGGTTCTAAAAGCAGCTAGTTTGTGTTGTATTGGGTGATTGGAGGTGTTGTGTATTAGTGTGTCAGTTGTAGTTGGTTTTCTGTATATACTGAATTTGTGCCTGTGTTCTAGTTTTGTGATGGAGAGGTCTAAGAAGTTTATGGTATTGTTGTGTTCATATTCGGCAGTGAAGGTTATGTTTTTTGTATTTTGTTTATGTGTGTTAGTAACTGTTCACATTGTCTTTTGTTTCCCCTGTATAGTATTAGAATGTCATCAACGTATCTGTGCCAATATAGTATTTTATGTGAGTGTCTGTCATTGTTTGTGAGTATTTTTGTTTTTTCTAAGTGTTGGAGGAAGACTTCTGCTAGAATGCTGGATATGGGGGAGCCCATGGGTAGGCCATCGTTCTGTGTGTAGTATTTATTGTTATAAGTAAAGTAGTTTTGTTTTGTGATAATGTTCAGAGTTTCTGTTATTTCATTGATAAGTTCGTTTGGTGTGTTGTTCTGTTTGAGTTTGTTTTGTAGGATGGTGATTGTTTCACAGATGGGGATGTTTGTGTACAGGTTTTTAATGTCAAAGGAGGCTAATGTGGCGTTATGGGGGATGTGTATGTCTTATTTTTGTTACTAGGTCTGTGTTGTTTTTTATTGCAATGTTGTTGTCTATTTGTGTGTGTTGTCTAATAATTTTGTCTAGATATTTTGCCAGTTTGTGTGCAGGGGCATTACGGTAGTTGATAATGGGGCGGATCGGAATGTCTTCTTTATGGATTTTGGGAAGCGCTTGGAGTGTAGGTGCTGATGGTCGGATTTGTTTCATGTAGGGCTTTTGTTTATGTGTCATAATGTATTTGGCTTTGTTGACTATTTGTTTTACTGAGTTTTGGTATCTGTCGGTGGGGTCGTGTTTTAGTTCTGTGATGTTGTTCTGTTCTATGGTTGTATTATTGTTTTAGAACCATGATACATAGACTTAACAACATCCCCTTAGATGAAATAGACTACAAAGACGAACTAAACACGATAAAATATCTAGCAGAATCTAACGGTTATGACAGAACAATAGTCAGTAAACTCCTACACAAAACACAAAACAAACAACAGACAAAGACAGAAAACAACAAATTCATAACACTAACATACATCAACAAACAAACAGAAAAAATTGCCCACAAATTCAAAAAAGCAGGATACAGAATCGCTTACAAAACTACTAACAAAACAGAACACACACTATCAAAACGCATGCCCAAAGCACAAAACAAATTCGATCTACCCGGTGTATATAAACTAAATTGTTCAAATTGCAATAAATTCTACATAGGCCAGACAGGACGTAGCTTCAAACAGAGATACATTGAACACACAAAAGCACTCCACACCACTACAGAATCTACCTTCGCAAACCACCTCATTGAAGCAAACCACACATATAAAAACATCGACAATAACATGAACATACTACACGTACACACAAAAGGCCGAAAACTAGACACTCTAGAACAATTAGAAATATACAAACACACAAAAACAAATAAAAACGACATCCTAAACGAACAGACACAATTCAAATCGCACGCATTATTCGAACACATCTCACCACACACACACAGCTTCGATCTTTCGAAACACTATCTCGTCGCCAACAACAAGATGAACAGCGCTACTAACGACAGCCTCTGATGAAGCCTTCTATAGGTGAAAGCCGGTTTAGGCTGTAAGGTAAAACTTTACGTTTTTACTTATAAAAAACTTAGTGTTCCGAGTCGTCAATATTATAGTGATATTTAGTTAAGTAACGGACACGTCATGGACAACGAAATCCAAGAACAGAAAACACTAATTTTGGAAGAAAGGAATGACAAAAACAATAACATACGCAAGAACCAGGGAATACTACAACGTATTGATCTCAATTGGGAAATGGTATGATTTTATGAAATAGAAAAACCCATCTCATGAGTGGAAGGATCAATGTGAATAAAAATATCTGTTGCTGTAAAGGAATCTGTAGCTAATATAAAAGATTTGATATCAAGCATGAAAGAAGCAACTGCAAATATAAAAGAACAAATAAAAACTGAAGTTGAATAGTTTGAGAGGTTGTGTGGAGCTTAATGACTTGATGGTGGAGCTATGGTTAGATATGGAACAACGGATATTGGCGGGTGGATCTTCAACAACAAGATAAGTAAAGACAGTGTTCTTGACCCCAAGTGGCCTCTTCCAGTTCAGAGTCATACTATTTGGACTCTGAAATGCACTGGCATTGGATCTGGATCTTCAATGGGTGATATAGAAAACTTGCCTTGTTTATTTATATAGTGGCATAGTTATTGTGAACATTTTAAAGAACATTTGAGAAACCTAAAGGAAGTTTTAATAGCATTTAAATATGTACACCTCAGCATATAAAAGTGATGTGCCTTTTACACAATGAAAATAAAAACTACATTATTAAATGACACCAGTATATTGAAAGCTCAGAAGTATGCGCTGTAGTCTTCATAATCATGATCTACAATATTAGCTAAAACTCATGAACTTGTAAAAATCAAACTATACTGAATTATGTACAATATGTTAATAAATACAGGCTTTCAGAGGTTAATGTGTGTCTTCATTCAATTTTTCAGCATTGTTGGAAAAGCCCAAACATTTTGATGGGTGCAGTATCATTTTTCCCATATGACACTCTTGTGCTTTCCTTATTGGGATCAATTTCTACAAAATTAGCTAGGAAACTATCTAAATTTTGAAGAGTTTTAGCCATTTCCTCTTATAATTAGTTTTCCAGTTCAACTTCTATGTGAGTGTTGGTATTTTCATTTCTGACTGCATAATAATTCTGAGGACAACACCGAGAACAAAGGGGAGTAGAATACAGGCAACAGCAGTAAAATTTGTTTGACGAGTTAAATAGATGCATTAGGAAACCAGGATATAAGAAAGGAGTTGGGTGTCTATAGACAAAGTGAATGACAAAATAAGAATGTGCAGAGAGAAGTAGCGTTTGCATATAGAGAGAATACAACAGGCACGATTATACAGACAAATAGTCCTTGGGAAGACTGACAAAAAGATAGCTGGAAGAATGACAGCACAACAGGCCCATTGTCTACACCCTGTAGTGAAGGTGACAATGAATGTCATTTTGAATACTTCACGTGACTCACAGGATAAAAAGTGCGTTCTCTGACAAGAGCCAATGGCTTCAACAAAAGGGTGGATAAACAGGTAGCATGCCAGGCCACCCTCTTGCCTTACCAGGGTACAGAAAATGGTTGTAAGACCATTCTCTTGCTTTTGGGGTAAAGAAACTGGTTGTAAAAGTGGATGCTACTGGTAAAGGATGCATCAGAAGTACACATATAATTTTGATCAAAATTTCACTTAATTTAACAATCCTCACAATTATAACAATCCTCACAATTATAACAATCCTTTATTCACTGGATTTATTACTAACAAACCATAATGGGCACTGGAGTCATTAAGAAGTTCTACATCACACTTGTTTCCACATCTAATGTACAACTATATCATTACATTCAGCAACTACAATTATTCCTGATATTAATAATAAACAACATTGTTTTTACAAGAATATATTACTTCCATGTTCCTTAACCCTCCGGTGGGCGCACAAAATTCACACTCAATAGTGGGCGCACTGCGGCTTTTTTACCGCAATTGTAAATTGCACTTTTTTACTCTAAGACAAGGTAGTATGAGAAGTAAATAGACTGGTTAAGGCGTTTTAAATTTTATTTGTTATTATTAAACACAAAAACATAATGCTTAGACATCGACTTCCATATCTTGGCCCTGGTCGCCGTCGCACCTGACACATGTTGTCTCTTGACGCGAATACCTCTTACAGACATTATTTCTGCATCTCTGGCACACAATTTTTGATCTGTTATTCTTATGGCGTCCGCAAATATGACAGATTCCTGGTTTTGGTGCTTCTTGAACCTCCTCCTCTTTTTTATATTTAGCTAAAAATGCTGTGATATCTTTTGGCAGGTTACGTAGTCTAGATCTTTCTTCCAGATGAGTTTCCATAAGGCTAAGTGCCAGATTCTTCAAAAACAGTCTTCTTCTTTCTCGGTTATCAGGATTGTTGTATTTGAAAATTATGTTGACGTTGATTCCTGCGATATCAAGATGCCGATAAAACAGCGCGAGAGGCCGTCTTCTACTTATTCTAGAAGTTGTGTAGGATGCGCACATCTGGTCAACCGTATCAACTCCTCCCTTTGTGGCATTGTAACCCAGGTTTATTGTAGATTTACTGGTTGCTTCGTCTATCTCATTTGTATCATGCATCGATGAGAGAAATATCACCGCCTTATTTTTTTTAGGCGCCGAAGAAGACAAACAGAAATCATACTGAAAACCAGAGAGCATCGACTTGATTTCTCTTGTTTTGTTGGCTTGGAATTCTGGTGGTATTTCTCTTTTATTTTTTTTTCATAGTTCCGAGTAAGGTCAGCCCCTTCTCAAGAAGATCTTTAGCCAGAGTGTAGCTTGTATAGTAGTTGTCAGTTGTGATATTTCGTTTGGAACCCTTTATTGGTTCAACCAGTCTTTTCACAATGTCATCTGGTTTGTTCGATTTGAGATAGGGACCAGGCATCTGCTTGCCACAATATATTTCTAAGTTGAGAGTATAAAAAGTTTTTGCGTCACAGAGTGCGTATATTTTCAGTCCAAACTTGGCTGGCTTGTTTGGTATATATTGTATGAAGCCACATCGCCCCCTAAAAGCATGTAGCATCTCGTCAATAGTCACAAACTCGCTGGCATTGTAGTGAGTCAAACAGTTATTCACAAAATTTTGGTGAAAATCACGAATAGGTGCAAGTTTGTCCATAGCTCTTCGCTCGTTCCGTGTATCTAAATTGTCGAACCTAAGGGCTCGAAGCAGAAATCGGAAACGCTTATAACTGAAGAGCCCGCGTAAAATTATCATTCCTGTGCCATCGGAATTCCACAGTTCAGCACAATTTGTATGTGATCCCTTTTTTATGCCTATCAAGTATAACGCACCAAAGGGAGCCTTGACCTCCACTTTTGTAGTTTCTCTACAGTCTCTATCTCTACCATAATTGACATCATTTCTTTTTTTCTGAATGTATCTGTTAGTGTGAGTTACAATATCATCTATCATGGCATCAGTAATGAACAGGTGAAACGTGTCTACTTCTTTCTGCGCAGTTGTAGCATTCATTTTTGGACCTGGCATTATTTTCATAATATTTTTGGCCTTCTGTTTAGTTGAAATAGAGGGTTACCCATCCAAAGTGTATCTCCATCTTTCCCAATGTAAAAATGGTAATCATCGTCAGCGACTTCTGGCACAGTTAGTTGATCGGCATCCGCTTCATCCTCTGATTGCTCTGAGTCACTGCTGTGGTTGTCAGCTTGTATCATTTCATCCTCCATATCTGGGTCATCTGACTCATCCTCTTCATTTTCTCCTTCCGACAATTCTGATAATTCCATGAGTACTTTCTCAAAGTCTTCAGGGCGCACAAATTGACGAGACCTGAACGTAAACACAAACTCAGATAACATAGGAAAAACAGGCACCGGTATATAGAATAGGCGAAAACCAAAAGATTCAAAACAAAACCTAACCAAGCTCTAAGAAGACATTTGATTCTATGGTAATGGTCAAAATATGCATGAAAAATAAAAAAAACATCACAAAACTAAAAAAAATTAACACTTACATGACTGGGCGCGCAGGCGGCAAAATAGCCGCAGACACGTCACTCTCTTTTCAAAGCACAACAGCTACTGAAGCGTTATGCACATGATTTATCCGCATGTCAGAAATACTGCCATCTATCATGAAAATCTATCTATGATACCGCGCTGCGATCGATTACAGATAATAATAGATAACAGGTTCCATTGACGCAGTTCAGACATGCTACACGCGGTGCACCGTGTTCGGGTAATAGAATGCTTTTATGTATATTTAATATATTTTATGTATTTATTTATTATGTGTTTGTTTTGTGTGGATTTTATTGTTTAACGAGCTCCTCTCGGAGTGATGGTCTGAGGATGGGCCACATGGCATGAAACGCGTAACAATACAAATTACGCTCGACGTCACTGGACGGAAATTACAAGGTAAATTATATATAATTATCATACAGTGACCTGGACCGCTTAAATATGTTTAAAATATATTTTTTTCATTTTAATGTAAATCATGTATGAGAGAAAATATATCGTTCGTGGCAGGCAAGCATATCTCAGTTATGTAATGTTTACGTTTCCATTTTATTATTATGACTACCGCAATAAAAAGGCAGGGCACACACACACACACACACACACACACACACACACACACACAATTCGTGTTATTTCTGGCCTCACTCGTGTTTATTTTCTTACATTTGCACGCTTTTTAAATGGAAAGTGCCGAAACCCATACCAACATAACGCGTGCAAGCCGAAAGTGTCTAGTGTGGATAGCAATTTGCTTCTTGTGGATTGCTGGGCAGTGTAACTGCACATGTTTACAGAGGAACGATTCATAGACAGGCTTTTCGTCTTTAGGGAATGAACCCTCTGCAAGATGCTGAGGGTCCATGAGTGACTTCGGAGCGCTCCTTCTTTTCAGCGTGTTTGTTCTGTGAAACGTACACTGTAGATTCGCAGGTTTACTCTAAGCAACGCTCAATAGGAAATGTTGAAAATTCTTGTCCACGGTGTACCCTCATATACATTAAACCTGCTCTGATGTTTTAATTATGGACATCATAATATTAAAACTTTGGAAACTTGAGCACTACTTAATGGAGATCAAACATTACAAGCCATTAATTTTATGCATATTTTTTATATATATGTGTACAATGTTATCGGCAACAAAGAAGTAGTTTTTGTTCAAATTCCTTCCCAGGATGTTTGGCCGTAGTCCAATGTTTTCTACAAAACCAGACGTTTCGGCAATGCCATCGACTTCCATCATCAGTGAAAATCGAGTGCGATAACGTGAGGTGGTATACATTAGTGACCACAGTACTGTGGTTAGGCTGAAGCAGTAAGTAGAAAGAAGTAGTTTCTATGGTAATATTTCATTTCGAAAATGATTTTATATATAAAGCTTAGAACATGGAAGTCATGTATGGTTCTCCATACCGATTTTTCGAAAAGTGTCTGTGTGTGTGTGTGTCTGTCTGTAGATTTTTTCTATGGCAAACGATAACAGCCACAAATTCAAACAGAATCAAATAATTTTTTGCATACAGCCCTGATTTGTAGAGTACTCAAGACCTTTTGTTTTTGGTGAAGATCGGTTGAGGGAAAGGGGTAGTTTACCAGCAACGTTTTTTGTTTTAACAAGGGCATTTTGTATGGCAAACGATAACAGCCGCAAATTCAAACAGAATCAAATAATGTTTTGCATACAGCCCTGAATTGTAGAGTTCTCTCTCAACACCTATTGTTTTTGTTGAAGATCGGTTTGTGGAAAGGGGTAGTTTACCTGCAACGTTTTATGTTTTAACAAGGGTAATTTTTGTCTATGGCAAATGATAACAGCCGCAAATTCAATCAGAATCAAATAATGTTTTGCATACCTTCCTGAGCTATATAGAACTCAATGTCTGTTGATTTTGTTGAAGATCGGTTTATGGAAAGGGGTAGTTTACCTGCAACGTTTTATGTTTTATCATGGGTAATTTTTTTTTTTTGACGAATAATAACTGCCGTACATTCAATCAGAATCAAATAATGTTTTGCATACCTTCCTGAGGTATAGAGAACTCAATGTCTGTTGATTTTAGGGAAGATCGGTTACGGGAAAGGGGTAGTTTACCTGCAACATTTTATGTTTTAACAACGGTAATTTTTTCTATGACGAACGATAACTGCCGCACATTCAAACAAAATCGAATATTTTTTTGCATATGTTCATCAATTATAAAAGACTGAAGGCCTGTGGATTTTGGTGAAGATTGGTTAAGGGAAAGGGGTAGTTTACCTGCCACATTTTATGTTTTAACAAGAGTAATTGTTTATGATGAACGAAAACTGCCGCACATTTAAACAGAATCAAATAATTTTGTGCATACCTTCCTCAATTGTAGATAACTCAAGGTCTGTTGATTTTGTTGAAGATCGGTTAAGGGAAAGGGGTAGTTTACCTGCAACATTTTATGTTGTAACAAGAGAAGGTTTTTCATGAAGAACGATAACTGCTGTAAATTCAAACAGTCAAATAATTTTTTACATATGTGCCTGAGTACATGAAGACTCATGGCCTATTGATTTTGGTGAAGATCTGTTAAGGGAAAGGGGTAGTTTACCTGCAACATTTTTTTTATCAAGGATATTTTTTTTTCTATGGCAAACGATAACAGCCGTAAATTCAAACAGAATCAAATAATGTTTCGCATACAGCCCTGAATTGTAGAGTTCTCAAGGCCTATTGTTTTTGGTGAAGATCGGTTAAGGGAAAGGGGTAGTTTACCTGCAATGTTTTATGTTTTAACAAGGGTATTTTCTATGGCAAACGATAACTGCCCAAATTCAAATAGAATCATATAATGTTTTGCATACAACCCTGAATTGTAGAGTTCTCAAGACCTATTGTTTTTTGTGAAGATCGGTTAAGGGAAAGGGATAGTTTACCTGCAACGTTTTATGTTTTAAGAAGAGTAATTTTTTCTATGGCAAACGATAACTGCCGTAAATTCAAACAGAATCAAATAATTTTTACATATGTGCCTGAGTTGTAGAGGACTCGAGGCCTATTGATTTTGGTGAAGATCGGTTAGGGGGAAAGGGTAGTTTACCTGAAACATGTTTTGTTGGAACAAGAGTAAAGTACTTCATTTTGATAAATAAAGTATCCTGATAAGAAGATCTTAATAATCCACTGTAGAAATGTAGATGAAATATCTATAAATGAAGAGGGTAGTTGAATGGGGTGGGGGCAATTTTCTATAAATGAAAATTATAGTTGAAGGGGGAGGGCATAATTTTTTATATATGTACTACATTATCGGCAAACAAAGTAGTAGTTTGTTGTTAAAATTCCTTCCCGGCCTGTTTAGCCGTAGACCAATGTTTCCTGCAAAACCAGACGTTTCAGCAGTGCCGTCGACTGCCATCATCAGTGAAAATCGAGTGCGATAACGTGTGGTGGTATACGTTAGTGACCACAATACTGTGGTTAAGGGTGAATCAATAAGTGGAAAGAAGTAGTTTCTATGGAAACATTTCATTTCATAAATGATTTTAAATATAAATCTTAGAACATGGAAGTCATGGATGGTTCTCCATACCGATATTTTTTTATTTACATGAATTTCATATTACACTGTTTCAACAATTTTTCTTGCTGTGGTATGTTATATATTTAATATCTGAAGATGAAATACAGAAAAACTGTCGAAACAGTGTAATATACAATGCAAATAAATGAAAAAATATATTCTTGTAAGAAAAATAGTGTTTACTATTAATATTAATAACAGTAGCATGGTGTAGGTTCATAACAGCTGTTGCTGTTAAGCTTAAAACTTATCATAAATATCGGTATGGAGAACCATACATGACTTCCATATTCTAAGATTTATATTTAAAATCATTTTCGAAATGAAATATTACCATAGAAACTACTTCTTTCTACTTACTGCTTCAGCCTTAACCACAGTACTGTGGTCACTAACGTATACCACCTCACGTTATCGCACTCGATTTTCACTGATGATGGAAGTCGATGGCATTGCCGAAATGTCTGGTTTTGTAGAAAATATTGGACTACGGCCAAATATCCTGGGAAGGAATTTTAACAAAAACTACTTCTTTGTTGCCGATAACGTTGTACACATATATATCAGTGGCGAAGTTACATGGAGGCAATTGAGGCAATGCCTACCCTAAAAAATTCTGTAGAATAAAAATTATAAATATGTATGAACTACATAACGTAAAGATTATACATTGTTACTGCGACTGTCAAATTTATTAAACCGAAACGTGCTTTATTGAGCGACCGCTAGATGGTGACAGGTGAGATTCGGCATAGTTCGTTTAAAGCGTTTTTTGTATACATCGTATGTAAGCAATGTAGTGGTGTGATAGGGAAGTGTAGGGAGGGGGGATTGTCCCGCGCTGTACACATAGAGCGTTGAGGCATGCCTCACTTCTGTGGTCCAAACAGTTAAGTTAAAGCGCCTGTGTTGTTTCTAAGTGTTTATTTTATGCGGTTATTAAAAGTGTCACTGTTATTCTGCTGAACTAACAGATGATCAAGATTGTTATTTGAATTATTTGTAACATTAAACATATATATAGAAACTAATCAAGTTTAAAAATTTGAAGTTCAATCAGTTGTATTATTGTGTATGACTAACACAAGGATTGTTCAATAGACACACATATAGAGCTGTAAAGCATTTTTTATTCAACGATTTTAAAAGAAGTCTCCAATAACATTAAGACATGAGTTCCACTGTTGCGCTAACCTGTAGATTCCCTGCTAGTAAAATTCTTACGGCTGTTTGTGGAACCAATCGGTTACAGCAAACTCTACCTCAGCGTCCGATTTGACCCACCGTCCTTTTAGTGATTCCTTAAAAAAAATTTAAGATAAGATTTTTGCCTACCCATTCATTAACTACTAGCTTCGCCAGTAAGCAAATTGATGTCCATTTTTTCGGCTTGCACGCGTTATGTTGGTGTGGGTACTTTCCATTTAAAAAGCGTGCAAACGTAAGAAAATAAACATGAGTGAGGCCAGAAATAACGTGAATTGTGTGTGTGTGTGTTGTGTTTGTGTCTTACCTGCCTTTTTATTGCCGTATTAAATGAAAAATATTATATTACATTAAAATGAAAAAAATTTTAATTTTATTGCCTGGCAACAAAATTATTTTATTTTTAACAATTACCATTGTTTCAAAAAGTTTAAATAAATTTTCAAGTACTTTACTCTTGTTAAAACGTAAAAGGTTGCAGGTAAACTACCCCTTCCCCTTAACCGATCTTCACCAAAATCGAAAGTACTTGAGATCTCTACAATTCAGGGATGTATGCAAAAAATTATTTGATTCTGTTTGAATTTGCGGCTGTTATCGTTTGCCATAGAAAATACGCTTGATAAAAAAATGTTGCAAGTAAACTACCCCTTCCCCTTAACCGATCTTCACCAAAAACAATAGGTCTTGAGTACTCTACAAATCAGGGCTGTATGCAAAACATTATTTGATTCTGTTTGAATTTGCGGCTGTTATCGTTTGCCATAGAAAATACCCTTGTTAAAAAAACGTTGCAGGTAAACTACCCCTTTCCCTCAACCGATCTTCACCAAAAACAATAGGTCTTGAGAACTCTACAATTTAGGGCTGTATGCAAATAATCGTTTGATTCTGTTTGAATTTGCGGCTGTTATCGTTTGCCATAGGAAATACCCTTGTTAAAACATAAAACGTTACAGGTAAACTACTCCTTTCCCTTAACCGATCTTCACCAAAAACAATAGGTCTTGAAAACTCTACAATTCAGGGCTGTATACGAAACATTATTTAATTCTGTTTGAATTTGCGGCTGTTATCGTTTGCCAAAAAAAAAAATTTCCCTTGATAAAAAAAAAACCGTTGCAGGTAAACTACCCCTTTCCCTCAACCGATCTTCACCAAAAACAATAGGTCGTGAGTACTCTACAAATCAGGGCTGTATGCAAAAAATTATTTGATTCTGTTTGAATTTGCGGCAGTTATTGTTTGCCATAGAAAAAAAATCTACAGACAGACACACACACAGACACTTTTCGGAAAACGACTTCTTTTCATGTTTTGAGTGTAGTAGAATCAGAATCTGCAATAATCTCGAACACGATTTTTTTTGCCATCACCATACTTCCATTCCTTAAGGAATATGGAAGTAAAAATTAATTATTTGTAACTTAACCTTAGAGTTGTACTTGTAGTCTACTTGTACTGCAGCTTGATTCGGCAGTTCTTCTAATGGAGAATGATGGTTTATAATGGAGTCATAAAACGAAGGCATTCTCTTCTACTAAATTTTTAGAAGAGCTTTTGAATCAACATAAGGGACACTCCAGAGAGTCTGTTCTGACCCTGAGTATTCCGCTGTATGTATGTATGCGTTGTAGGCCTGAAAATTACTTTTCAGCAGAAACACTTGTAACTGGAGTTATAAGTATCAAGGGGCACAGTTTGTAATTTCCTGTAATGGTTGAGCGAGTCTACTAGCATGTAAGTGTAGATTTAAATCATATACTGACTTGTCTATAAATTCATTGCAACCATACATCAGGCATGTTTCAAAGTAAGGCCAGATCGGTTATAAAGACCAATTGGCAACAGTGATTAGTTCGTGTATGTGCAGTAGCTTTAACTAGTCTGTTGGGCATGTAACTGACATATTGTCGTCAGTCCATTGTTGTTTGGCTTTGGTGACAGTGGTTTATAACGAGTGTGAAAATAAACAATCGTGCCAGTTGTGAAGTCAGAACAGTGATAAGATTTCTAAAAACATGAGGATGTAATGCTGCTGACATTTACCATTATTTGTATGAAACATATGGGCCTACCGCACTGAGTGAAGGAAAAGTGAGACAATGGTGTCATGAGTTTAGGGAAGATCTGAGTTCTTAGGCGTTCACGGCTGTTGCGGTTTGGAAGCTCTTGAATAATCGTGAGTTATTCCAAAGACGCTAATGAGGAAGGCTGGATTGTTTGTTAGAAAGAAGTGGACTGTATTAAAGATGTTGAACATTCGTTTATTGAAAAAATCTGATTGTTAATTACGATCGGCACGTGCGGATGCATTTGAGGCAATAATGCCCGAAATTAATTTTGAATAAAATCGTGGTCCATTGTAGATGGACGCAGGTAGTTGAATGAAATGAAATATTATAAATGCATGCTAAAAAATATCCAGAAGCCGCGGCTGGAAGAGAAGTGTTTTACGAGAGTTGCGCTCGGAGTCTTGTTATAAACTGAACTAAACTGGCTTGCAGTCGGCGGTGCTGGCCGGCTGCAACGTTTGATAAACGCGTGACGTCATCCGCGCGTGCCGTATACGGTGGTGGACCGTTTACAGCTGATAAACCAGTACAAAGTTTAAACATACTGCCCGCCAAAATCGGGACGATTTTGTACATTAAAGGTTAAATTGAACAATATAATAATTAAACTTACATGTCGTAAGCGATACAATAATTGGCGCACTGGCCAGAGAGCAATGACATAATAAACATAATATGAATTCAATTAACAATCACCAAGCATACAATAAATTGACCCTTACGCCAATAGCAAGGGCTTACTGACGTTAAATTACTCAAAACATAATAGTAATACAATACGCACAATAATACAATAATTAAGTAGGTATTGATCTTTCCCAAATAATACCCCTTGATATTTGCCAAGCATTACAATAACAAGTGATAACACCATAAAAAATACAATAATTTCCCCATGATATTGACACAACAACCCTAATGAATTTCATAATGTTTGACCCTTAGAAAATACAATACATATATAGAATAATTGACACTATAAATGACACTTGTGGTTCTCAGAATTTGAATCACACAAACATATTAACAATACACAACATCCATAATGATTGATAGTACATATGAGACACAGTCACTATTGCTGTAATAGCTAGCGGCACGTAAACAATATTACAATGCTTATGATACAATTGACTTGTATGCTCGCCCCGGGGAATGTCCCGGGCGTGGTCCATGTAATGTGACACGCACACACTCACACACACACACACCTCGTATGGCACGCATACGAATAGTGTGTAGCCACCGGAAGGGGGCATAATTTGTGGATGGGTCGGCGTAAGATACCTAGCGCGGTGCGAACTTCTGCGACGCGTACTAAGGAATCTTGACCCGGAAAAACATTGGTAATTACCCCACGCTTCCATTCTAGAGGGGGGGAATTGTCATCCAAAATGAGGACAAGTTGTCCGACGTTCAAATTCTTTAATGGGGTGTGCCATTTATTGCGCTGCTGCAGCTGGTGCAGATAATCCCTAGACCACCGTTTCCGGATGGTCTGCGTAAATTTTTGGAGCAGAAACCATCTGCCCAAATGAGTATTATTGCCTTGTGTATAGTTGGGTTCCGGAAGTGCCGTCAGTGGAGCACCGACCAAAAAATGAGCGGGTGTTAAGGGTTCAGGGTCTCTAGCATCGTCGGACACCGCGCATAACGGGCGTGAATTAAGGCAAGCCTCAATTTGAGAAAGAAGGGTAGAATATTCCTCAAAATTCAAGATCGTACCGCCAATTACGCGACGTAAATGGAATTTAACACTCCTTACACCACTTTCCCACAAACCACCGAAATGAGGGGCTGAAGGGGGGATAAAGGACCATTTGATGCCGTGGAGACCGCAAAACTCCAGAGAAGATTGCTCAACTTCCTTGGAGGTTAAAAATTTGTACCAATCATGCAACGTGTGGTTGGCACGACGAAAATTCGTGCCATTATCCGAAAATATTTGCGCGGGAATACCTCTGCGCGATATGAACCTTTTTAAAGCCGCTATAAAGGCGTTGGAAGTGAGATCCGACACCAATTCTAAATGGATGGCCCTAGTACACATGCATATAAATAGAGCGATATATGCCTTGGTCGTGGACTTAGAGCGCTGCCCGCCATGGCGCAAAAGCACAGGACCGGCGTAATCCACGGCCGACTGTGAGAATGGCCTTGACGGCGTGACCCTAGAAGAGGGTAATTGACCGAGTAATTGATTCGCGCCTTTAGCCCGGAAACGAAAACAAGTGACACACTTATGTATCACTGAGCGGATATAGGACTTATCGTGTATGATCCAATACTTACGCCTAAGCGAAGCTTGAGTTGATTGCACTCCAGCGTGCAACAAACGGATGTGTTCGTATTCAATTATTAATCTCGTGAGATGAGAGTGCGGGTGCAAAATTATTTGGTGTTTAGTCTCGTAGCTAAGTGGGGAGAATTGCAAGCGTCCACCCACTCTTAAAATGCCTGATTTATCCAGGAATGGGTTGAGAGCAAGAATTTTACTACTGCGTGGAAGGCACCGGTGTGCCTCAAGTTCCCTAACCTCCACGTCGAAATGCAACTTCTGTGATTGCCGGACAAAAATCAAGAGCGCGTCAGACAATTCTTGAGCCGACAAAAAGGACGTGTCTCTATCAACCACCGCGAGCCTAGAATTGCGAACAAATCGACGGCAATATGCGAAGACGCGAATAAGCCTCGTAAGAGATGAATAATTTTCAATGTAACTATGTGTTGAGGACGCGACAATTAGTGAGGTTTGAGCCTGCTTGCGACGTTCCTCTTCAATGTCGGGAAAAGTACAGGGAGTATTAATGTCGAACGCGCTGACCGGCCATGAGGCCGCATCACGAGCCAACCAGGAGGGACCATGCCACCATTGAACATGACAGTGCAAACTACGAGGGAGGCAACCGCGCGATAAAACGTCGGCAGGGTTGTCATTTGATACTACATGACGCCAAATTCCCCTGCTGCTAACAAGACGCTGTATTTCCGCGACACGGTTGGCCACAAATACCTTCCAGCGGGAAGATTGCTGATGTATCCAGTACAACGCTATCATCGAATCCGAATAAAGATATAGTCCGTCAAAATTGTAATCGACGGCATTTAAAACCTTGGAGGTTAATTGAGCCAACAATAAACAAGCACAAAGTTCAAGTCTAGGAAGCGTTATCTGTTTCAGCGGAGCGACCCTAGATTTAGCACACAACAAGTTTGATGATATGGCGCCGTTCGAATAGACCACCCGCACGTAAATGCAACACGCGTAACCTTTAGCCGAAGCGTCGGCGAATCCGTGCAGCTGCAATGAACTAACTGGGTAACTGTTCGAACTCTTAACCGACCTCGTAATCTCAAATTGAGTGTCGGAGACTAATTGGGCATATAATTCCAACCATTGATTGGCTAATGATCCGGACAAGGGTTCGTCCCAATCAGTGCCCGCCAACGTCAACTGCTGCACGAAATGCTTGCAGCAAAATGTGATGGGAGCGATTAAACCTAGTGGATCATAGATCCCGGCGATGATTGACAACACGCTTCTCTTGTTGAAAACGGTTAAATTGTCATCACCCCTAACGGTGTATAAAAAGTTATCCCCCTCAACATTCCATTGTATGCCCAAGGTACGCACGTTTTGACCCTTGCTGAAGTCACGGGTTACTTGGGCGCGAAGAGTCATAATCTTATGGTGGTTAGAGAACCATTTATGTAACGAAAAACCATACCTCCTCAACAACTTCTCGATCTCGCATTTCATTTCAGCTAAGCCGTTCGGATCATCCGAACCCGTTATGAGATCGTCTACGTAAAAGTCATTTGCTATGGCCTTAGCAGCTGTAGGGTAGTCGGATTTATTTTCATATGCTATTTGAGCCAGACAACGCGTAGCAAGGAAGGAGGCACTAGCAGTGCCATATGTAACCGTCCTTAACGCATAATGTCGCAATTCCTTATGCGGTGCATCACGCCAAACAATGCGTTGCAAGTTTGAATCCTTAGGATTAACAATGATCTGGCGATACATCCTTTCAATGTCCGCAATAAGTACGTATCGGTGGGTGCGGAACCGAACCATTATCGAAAACAGATCCTGCTGGATCGTAGGACCGACCATTAAAGTATCGTTAAGGGACAAATTATTGGTGGTTTTAGCGGATGCGTCAAATACCACGCGCAATTTAGTGGTTAAGCTAGAGTCTTTGAAGACTGCGTGATGGGGCAGATAAAAGATCTCTGACCTGTCAAGCGACAGATCGTATTCATTAAGCGGCGACATGTGGCCAAGTCTTAAGTAGTCACTCATGAACTCACTATAATCCTTATAAAGGGTAGGGTTCTGCTTGAATTTGAATTCTAACGATTGGAATCTGCATATGGCTCCGCGGAGAGAATCTCCCAAATAAGATTTATCAGATCTGCGGGGCAGGGCTACCACGAATCTCCCGTCGCGATTGCGGCTAGTGTTTTCCACGAAATGCCTTTCACACGGCGAGTCCTCAGATCGGGCTTCGCGACTAGAGATCTCCTCCAACTTCCAAAATTCCTTTAGTTGCGAGGAAACCTGATTATCATCCCTACAGACCATAAAGGAAGAAACCGTTTTAGTCATATCGACGTTGAATGGTAAGTCACCGGCCAAAATAAATCTTAACTTGGTTTCCTGAATTATAGGAAAGTGTGGTCCGCGCGTATATTTCATAGGTTCAATTAATTGGAGAAAATATTGAGCGCCGATTAATATATCGACTTGCGACGAGCAATGTAGGTGTGGATCCGCCAAGAATATGCGCTTGGGTAAATTTAAAGAGGCAAGATTGAACGACTCCGCCGGTAAATTATTAGTTATACTGGGTAATACGGCACAATGTACGTTTAACGTGAAGGGTTTATAGCGCGAATGTAGCCTTACATTAGTACTGAAGTTAGCCTGGGAAAGCGAGTTGTTTATACCAGTGATGGGCAGTTGCGATTTAACCAATTGGAGGCCCATCCTGTGGGCGAAATCCATTGTGCAAAAGTTCGCTTGAGAACCGGAATCCAGTAATATCCTAACGGGAAATTTTTTGCCGACTTTATTGTATGTCATACAGACGGCGGTAGATAACAATACCGATTTATTGGTCTGTGTTTCAGTGAACACTGGTTGTTAACAGAAGTTACGTCCCTGTTGGGGACATGAATCGTTGTGTGGTGACGCCTAGAACATTTTTTACATGAGAATTTTGAGGGACATTTTGAACCCTCGTGTCCCGAACGGAGGCAGTTTAAGCAAAGTTTGTTTTTTATTAACGCGTTTTTTCTATCAGGGATAGACAGCGATGTAAATTGTGGGCAATCGCTAAGCCTATGTACACCGTTACACAGTCTGCATAAATTGTTTGTAATATGTGAGTGGAATGCGCCCTTTGGAGTGCTTATCTGTTTAACTGCCTTGCGATAAGGAGACTTATCGCTTTTGTTCAACCTGCTCGTTGGGCTAGTCGCGTTATCGAGATTTTGCAATAATTTCCTACGTGAATTTAGAAAATTTATAAAATTATTAAAATCAGGGAATTTATGCTCCGATAAACTCTCTTTCCACAAACGTAAAGTGTAATTGTCAAGTTTTTTGGCTAAATAATTTACGACAATAATTTCAAACGTGTTGACTGGCAGTTTGAGATTATTTAAAGCGTTTATATTTGCAGAGATTTGATCAATAAATTGCGATATGCTAACTTGGGATTCCTGCTGAACTAATGGTACGTCTAGGACATTCCACACGTGGTGTGCGGAAACAATCAGCTTACTATCATATCTATTCCTCAACAGATCGATAGCCACCGCGTAATTCTCATGTGTTATGGGCAACGATTTTATTACGTTAAGCGCCTCGCCATGTAATGACGAGTGCAAATAATGAAGTTTCTGTATATCTGTCAGATCTGCTCTGACATGAATTAGTTCCATAAAAATATGGTAATAATGTTGCCATTCCACAATACTACCCTCAAACTGTGGTAATTTTATTGGTTCCAATTGAATGGGGGGTGTTTTAGGCTGTTTACCTTCAGCATTAATTACTGGTTAATAATTAACCAAAGTTCATATGCTCAGCTTGCTCTAGCAGGTGTTGCAATTTACATTCTATAGTACAGAGATCGTCCTCCGTTTGCACTCTATCACTCGTTAACGCAACGTCTGCTTCCTCAGCCTCGATTTGTGACTGAATCTCGTCATATTTGGTGGATAATTCCATCAAATGACGCAGTTTTATTTTTAGCGCATGAGGATCGCTGTTTAACAAATCGAAGTTATCCGCGAAGGTATTTACTCGGGATATTGAGGCCTTAATTGTGCCTCGTTTTTTTATTAGAGCCCTTACATCGGCCATTATTACAGTTTAAGATAAAAAGGGAAAGATATTTAGAAAGCAATTGAGCATAGAGCATGTGAACCACAAACTTAATTTTGAATGAGTTTAAATACGTTTTGGTAGCTAGCGATCGTTGTTTTGAACATAAACTTACTCTCTCTAACTAATGAAACTTGTTGGCAGTTAAATTATTGAAATTATGAATCTAAATGGTTACAAAGTATATCTTTATCTTTAAAGTTCTGACTGATAATGAGCTGCCAACCATTTATTAATTTGTATTGTGTAATGAGGTATTTGTTTATATAAATGTGTCAAAAAATACCCACTGAGTGAAATATTATTAAAAATCAAATATAAGTAAAGTTTATAGTCACGTGGCCGTCGATCCATTCGTGATGAAGCTGGCTTCGATCCCGTTTGGAGCTGCTACACCTCCTGTCTCTGCCGGTCAGCCAATGCCTCATGTTGTACCTTCCATCAATTAAAGCTGTGGAATCTCGAAAATGTTGTCCTGTTTCGTCCCGTCGTCTCTGGTCTACTGCTTGGCTGAATCTTGTCGAGATGACTGCGACGTGATTCACAATAATGGTGTCGCTCAGGACGAAAATGATGCCCGTAGGGCGTGATTAACTTCAGATTGGTTTTTCCAGAAATGATGTGTATAAATAAATGCTGTCGCTTGTGTACTCAGATATGAGAAATCTGTGCCGTGGGGACCAAAAATGATGTAGTTTTTTGGGCCCGAAAATGTGAAATCCTGCCTGGTTGGACCAAAAATGATGTCGTTTTTGGCCTGAAAATATGAAATCCGGTCCGGTGGGACCAAAAATGTTGCGGTTTGGAAGCTCTTGAATAATCGTGAGTTATTCCAAAGACGCTAATGAGGAAGGCTGGATTGTTTGTTAGAAAGAAGTGGACTGTATTAAAGATGTTGAACATTCGTTTATTGAAAAAATCTGATTGTTAATTACGATTGGCACGTGCGGATGCATTTGAGGCAATAACGCCCGAAATTAATTTTGAATAAAATCGTGGTCCATTGTAGATGGACGCAGGTAGTTGAATGAAATGAAATATTATAAATGCATGCTAAAAAATATCCAGAAGCCGCGGCTGGAAGAGAAGTGTTTTACGAGAGTTGCGCTCGGAGTCTTGTTATAAACTGAACTAAACTGGCTTGCAGTCGGCGGTGCTGGCCGGCTGCAACGTTTGATAAACGCGTGACGTCATCCGCGCGTGCCGTATACGGTGGTGGACCGTTTACAGCTGATAAACCAGTACAAAGTTTAAACAACGGCCATGGTCTTATGTTTTCAGAACCAACCAATCGAAGGTGTATGTTTTAAGCTGAGGTGTTGGTTTAGATATGTTGACGAGACCTTTGTTGTCTGGAGCCACGGGGAGGAAGAACCGGACGTTCCTGACGCATCTCAACAGTGTTCATCTGTGGATCCAGTTCACCTTAGAGAGAAAGGTGGGGGACCAATTGGCTTTTCTTGATGTCTTGGTCCTTAGAAGAGCCAAAGGACACAAAGTGTACAAGAAGCTGATGCACACCAATAGATACCTGCACAAGCTGTCCAATCATCACCCAAGGCAAAAGAGGGCAGTTTTGAAGACCTTGGTGGACTGGATGAAGAGGATTTGTAAGCCCCAGTTTCTCAATTAGGAGCTGTGGCACTGCAGGTGCAGTGGGCACGTTATACATGCAGTCCAGCCGAGAGGATCTGCCAGGCCAGCGGAGTTGGTGTCGCAGGAGACTGTTGGCTTCTCAGTCCTACCCTGCATACATAAAGTTACGGAAGTCCTACCACAGTTGCATCAGTAGGCTGCTTAGTCGGCAGGGTGTGAGGACCATCTTCAACCCAAACAGGAAAATAGATAAATTTCCGAGACCAGTGAAAGATGCAAGAAATCTACGTTCTTTGTGTGGTGTCTATGGTGTGGCTTGCTCGTGTGGGGAGGTGTACATCAGCACTACAAAGCACAGCATCTGTGGCACTTACATTGGTGAACATAGCCACTACTGTCATTTGGGACAGCCGAAGAAGTCTGCAGTGACCGAGCTCGCCCTTGCTAACGCTGATCATCGTGTTCTCTTTGAGGAAACCAAGATCCTGTCCTCTGTCAGTACCCTTGGCTGCATCTTGAGTCTGTTGAGATCTATAAGCATAAGAACTATGATTGCAGAACGCTGCAATGAATTGAAGGAGTGAAAGCCTCCTATTAAATAGGATTTGGCATGCTGTGCTCCCAAGTCAATCAGGTAACAGATGATTATGATTGGTCCATGATATTTACCAGCTTACATCGTGCTGGGAATGAGAATTTATATAGAGCCAACAATATGGTTTGCCTTAGTACTGGGGTTTGTACAACGAACATCTGCCAAGTACTTTTACCAATGAAGAAGTCTTCTGTTGGTGAGGCTGTAATGTTTGGTTCCAAGAACAAGACCATGTCCTAATAGGACTGCATTCAACTGTTTTAATAATTAGGTAAGATAGTTCTGATGTTCATTATGAAGAGAGGGGTGGCAGGCCTAGCATCCCGACTGATGATCTCACTGAGCATGTGAATGCGAAAATGAAAGAAAATCATCACTTTACAATTAGTGATTTTTCCATAGAATTCCAGAAGTTTCAAAGACAACACTGATGAGAATTATGATTGACACTCTAGGCTATTTAAACTGTGTGCACAATGGGTGCCGAAAATGGTGACAAGTGCTCACAAAGACCTACGACTGACATCTGCATGTGCTTTTTTGGACTACTTTTATAGAGGGAGACGAATTTTTTCCCATACTGGTGGTGAAATGTGGGTTTGTATGTTAATGCTGAGTTGCAACAGTGCTCTGTACAGTGGCGTCAATCCAGTTCACCCAAACTGAAAAAATGCAAGCAAACCCAGTCTCAAAGGAAAATCATGGCAACTGTGTTCTGAGACTAAAAGGATGTGCTTTTGGTCGATTTCATAGAACCTGGAACAACCATCACATCGCAAGTCTATTGTGAAACACTTTATTAACTGCGCCCTGCCATTCGAAACCAATGACGGGGTATGCTAATACATGTCTGCACATGGCTACCCCCACAATCGAAACAATTCAAAAATTCCAATGGGAGATTTTGGATCATCCATCTTATAGTCCTGATCTCATACCCAGTGACTACCATCTCATTCTATTTCTCAAGAACTGGATATCTCAATGATTCCAGGAAACTGAAGATCTGAAAACCTCAGTGCAAAACTGGCTGAAATCTCAGGCAGCGGAATTTTATGCAGAGGGTTTGAAAAAGTGTGACTTCAAAGGTATTTGTAATGAAATGGTGACTACGTAGAAAAATAATGTAAGTTAGTATGTATTTGGAACCACTAATAAATAATTCATCTTATTTGCTCTTTTATAACTGATTGGCCCTTACGTTTGAAACGCTCCTTGTAAATACAAAAATTCATTTTTCAAATGGTCATATTAAAGAATCTGCCATAGTTTTTTTTAAAATAATACTTGAAATGGTTTGTCTGCAAATTGACTTTTAAAGTTTGGATATTTTTTCAATCTAGTAAAGCAAGAAATTCTAGCCTTTAATATCTGAAAATTTAACAGTAATTTGGACTTTCAGAGTATGTATTATCAGAGACGGTTCAAGGCATTGTTTAAGTGTAAGCGGGTAAATTTTTGGCGCCCCCTTCCGTCTTCAATATAGTGTGTAAAAAATACAGGACTAATAATTGTTATTGTTTGCTGTTTTTAGGATGGTGGAGGATAGTATTGTCATTAAAAACAAACACAGCTTTGTACCTTGACATTCTTTATTAAACAGGTCTAACTTGACAAACAGTGTAGTTTGTTATACAACTGTTTTAAATCTTTTTTAATTACTGTAAAACTACTTGTTATTAAATTCTGGAAAAATCATTAACACAGATTTATTTTAAACAAGAAAGTCAATCGTTACATAAGTTTTTTCCAAGACTACAAGCTATATTTCAGCTGGAGAGTAATTTCCTACAGGTCTATTACACTTTTTAACAATTTCTACTAAAACAATGAAATTAAACTACAAGGAAATTTTCCTGGCTTTCATTTTAGCAAAGTTTTTGATGATTAAATCTGTATCAATGTCTTCAAGAATTTCGTTTTCAATGGCCATCAAAGCCAGTCCACTTAAACGTTCTTGACTAATGGTAGATCTTAAATAAGTTTTTATTATTTTCAATTTTGAAAAACTTCTTTCACCACTGGCAACGGTCACTGGAAGAGTCAGAAGTATTCTTAAACTTACGAAAACATTGGGAAATATATCTACAAAGCAATTTTTCGTTATGAAACTTAAGGCTTCCGTTGGAGAGCTTTCATAGGGTAACATGGGTGCGAGTATCTGAAGCTCGTTAAAGAGGTCTTTTCCATCAACATCTTGATCCTCTCCAACAGTTAGTGTAGTTTGAAGATTTGTACATACTGTCTTCAACTTCTCTTGTTTCCATGTCCTGAGAGAATTAATGTTATACAGAAATTCAAAAACGTTGCTATGGTTTTCCATGAGCTCAAACCTTTCTTTTAGAGATGCTATTGCTGTGTCAAGTATAACATTAAAAAAGTTCACTTTAAACGATTTTATGCTATCCAAGTTCACTATAGGTTGATCGTCACTTTCATAAAAGAACTGCCTTTTTACTTTTCTTGGGCGAACTTGGACTTCTTTCTCAAAGTCAGCGATGACTCCAATTTTCTCTGCGAGCTCCTTAGCATCTGTAATTACACTATTGAACCCATCATCAGATCTCATGTTTCAAGAAAACTTTGAATACTTTTGATAAGCCCATTGAACTTTGTAAGTCAGATGTGACGTTTTGTAAAACGTTGCTCACCATATTTATTTTGAACAGTACTTCATGCCAAGTAACAACACAGCAAAGAAACTTAAAACTCTGTAGTTTTTTGGCAATTCCCAAAGCTGAATTTCTGCCAAAGGCGTCAAGCTTTTGGTCTTGCGAGGCTTCATACACAGCATCGTACACTTTGTCAATGTGATATCTGAGGGGCAACAAAGCGTTAATCCTACTCTCCCAGCGAGTATTACTCAGAGGTTTTACTGTCAAAGCTGATACGTTTTCTGTTAATATACTCCACCTATATGTAGAAGCAGAAAAGAAGTTAAACACTTCTTGCACAATGCTAAAAAAGTCTACTGCAATCGGGCATGACAGCGCTGCATCATTAACCACTAAGTTGAGTGAATGGCTTCCACAAGGCACAAAAAATGCCCGTGAATTTAAGTCAAGTAACCTCCTCTGCACTCCAACATGCTTGCCTTTCATGTTGGAGCCATTATCGTAACCTTGGCCTCTCATGTTCTTCAATGGGATGTTGAGTCTTGACAACTCATTTAACAAACGCTGTGTGGGTCCTTCACCTGTAGAGTCATTAATGGGCACAAAACCTAAAAAATGTTCTTTTATGGACGCTTCTGCATTCTCATTTACCTGAACAAATCTTACAATCATCGTCATCTGCTCGGTGTGACTGACATCTGGTGTACACTCCAGTATGATAGAATAATATGTTGCTTTGCTTAGTTTATTTAAAATATGGTCTTGAATTTTAGAGGAAAGGAGACTGATGAATTCATTTTGTACTCTTTAACTTAAATAATGTACTTGTGTTTCTTCAGATGATACTCTTCTAACATGGTCAGCCATAACTACATCAAATTTAGCAGTGTACTCGACTAGTTTAAGAAAATTACCATTATTACTCATGAAAAGAGTGTAACCTCTCTATGCTTTTAGTATTTATTTTATTTCTTTTTAAATTTCTATCTCCTTGCTTGTTGGTTTTGAAAGAGAGGTTACAAGTTATTTAGAACTAGGCAAGAGCCTAGAAAAGCTAAAATTGGGCTGGGTCCAGTATGATGGGACTTGCAAATGAAACACTGAACTTAAGATAACAACAATTTATTGTTCTTGGCCAGTACAACCTATGAGCTCCTAAAGGCCAGATAAATAAGTCTTTTGATCGTTAAATATAATTTCATTAATATGTGCCTTGCCCAAAAGTTGAACAAGGAATAATAATAATTAACAGCACTAAGTATTGAATAATTATTAATAGTTGAACCATCATTGACTAACAAAATCATGGGATGTTACATAAATAACAAATTGTAGTTATAGAATAATACAATTAAAAAATTGGCACATAGTTTCGACCTGCAAGTAATCACTTTTTATAACAAGGCATAAATATACAGAAATATACACAGGCATAATGAACATGACAAGTAACAATTATACAAAACAACACACACATATAATTAACATCAACAAACGTTTATATTTAAATAACCCATCACATGTTCACCCTGGTCATCAGCGCATATAATAATCTTGTTCAACACCCATAACCCCCTTACTGTTTAATTAATAGGTGACTAAAACCCCCTCCCCAAAACTTCAATTAAAATATCCCAGGAGTGGAGCAGACATGCCCCCAAGTTTTAACAAGATAAGTGTTAACTGAATGTTCTCTGTAAGCCACGCGGCCAGCGCACAAATCCCAAGCCGATATTTAATTATCAATTTAAATCCCATCGATAACTATAATGAAAAGTAGCATCACAAGGTCAACATGGATGTCCGGTTGCCTAACTGCATTTTATGTTTCTTTTTTTTACCTTCAAAACAGAATCTAGAAAAATAGTGGAATTTGACCACCATGAGTATTCATAACTGACATTGATCAATCTTGTGTAGTCTTATGGTTAACTAATTGTTATAGGGAGCAATTACAATTATGGTTACAAAATTTGCTATGGTAAAATACAATCTGTGACAATGGTAAATTTTAAAGTGTGCAAATTATCTAAACAGTGGAACAGAATTTGTAATACAGAATATAAGTCATAAGAGTATTAAGTCAGCTCACAGTGTTACAAAACTTGACTACCGGCAGGGTCAGGCATTGGACGGGATCTAGCAAGATCTGACATAGACAGGCTTGCAGTGGACGTCTCCAACGGGAGTCGACCACGGTTTAAAACCACCCCCCCAGATCATGAATGAATAATAAAATACGTGTCCACATGGAGCAACATCGTTAACATAACCATCCCAACATGCTTAAAACAGAAATAGAATGAGATACAACTCTATCTACCGAACTCCCCTCGACCCGGGCGGTGCGTGACCCCGGCCGAGTTTTCACTCTCAGAATGAGATATACATGATAGTAATTGAGGAGGCGTAAGCCTTACAAAATACAATTAAAATATTCCACCCATTGTCCGGAAATAACTGTCCACACTGGAACGTTTCATGAAAGTCTCACCGAGTACTTCGGCCACAAGATTTAGGTTAAAAATGGTTAAATGTCACCTGGTTTGAAGGGTGCATGTTGAGGGCTCAGTAGTGGGTGTCCAGTCCATCCTTCCGGCTGACACAGCTGACGAAGGTTTTAAGTTACATCGTCGGAGGCAGTTGTTCGGCCATCCTTCCAGAGCGGGGCAGATTCCCGGCTACCTCGGAAACCCTGCACAATTATATCTGGGATTACTCATAAGTTCATGAAACACACACACTACCACATTTACCCACTGACATAGCATGGACTGTCCGGTTTATAAACTCGAAAAATTGCCTAAGTCAAGAATCCCATTGAATGTGGTAAATCACTTCAAAAAAATAACTCCATTGAATATGTTAATATAGAATATGTCTAAATATAGTCACTCCATAATAATGATAATTTTAATTAACCTTTATGCAAAAGTTTTCATGATGCACTTACAGGAATTGGCAACTTTTAACAAGTCCGTGACATATACAGATATCAGAAAATTACTGACTTACGCCCCATCTTAGTTTAGTTAATTTAGTAGAAGCATTACTGGATTAATATAAAACATAATTATATCCTTAACGTTACAACCAATTAACCAGGGTTGAGATAAAGCATACATAAAACAAATTATAACCTGAAACTCTCCATGCGCTAAGGATTCCTGCAATATATATCTCAACGCATCCACTTTAATATTAAATAAAACCAATTTGTTTTTATAAATAATTAAAATACATATTTTAATGGACTTACCGGAGGTCACGTAGCTTTCTACGTATTCATAGAAGAAGCTGGAAGACGAAAACTGTTCAATCTACTCTGCCAGCCGGGGACCAGAATGTGAAGCGCCGAGCGTCGTATTGGAACTGAACTAACTGGCTCTTGAAAAAACCGTATGTAACAGCGATAGGGCGCGCGCGAGGCGAGCGGCGGAGGGGTAATTCACAATGACAAAGTCCAATTGACCGTAGCAAAGGACAACTTCTTTCGCGTCGACAAATACGTAATTTCTTTAATAAAGCACAATATAGATATCGGAAGATCGCCGCGTTTTCCAAAACGCGGCACACCCCCACCCCAAAAGGGCAACCCGGTTGCCACACCTTCAAACTCGGGAAGTACCCTGCAGTGTACTCCCATCAAACAAAAAACTCCGGTGGACATCGTGGGTGAGTTGGCCAGGCAGACTTGCTCTCAGGAAGACCACCAATCCCCATGCGACCCTCTCCGCCGTGCCAACCCCACGGGACCGCCCCAACACGTCACCCTCTCCGGTGACCACCAATTACTCCCATCGGTCCCACTCACATGCTCGTCCTAGGACCAAACAAGGCATCTCCCACCTTGGCATGTGAGCGACCGTACTACCTCTCGTCCCTCTCTCGGACCGACCAGCCACATGCACCCACAAGGCATCTCCAACCTTGCCATATGGCTGGCCCACTTCCCTACACAAGGGCGGACGGCCCCGCTTAGCCAGACAGAGAGGACCGCACCTAGGGCACACGAACATTAATCCAATCTCAACTCAACAAATACACCATAACTCGAGGGGGTTTTACTTCTCTACAGCACCGTCTACACAACTTTCTCTCGCAACAAAAAATAACACCAGGAAAACCGGGGAATGCGGCATGGCTCGGACCCTATAATGAACAACATCAAGCTCAACAACTATCAACAATCAGCAACAGCACACCATCACTCCATCTAACCTTTAACACAGGGGAAACTGACGATCTCGAGGACCACAAAAGTCTCTCTCTAACTCCGTTTGATAGATTTTTTTTTTTTTTTTTTTTTACTAAGGGGAGTGGTAGGAAAATTGGGAAGATGAAATGGGGCAAGGATCATTAAAGAGCTAGGACTGAGGGTAAGGACCTGGCTACCTCCGGAAATAAGGAAGAATGGGGGAAACCAAGGCTCGCGTGGGCAGGGGCGCAACCCTGAAATAGATGACCACCACTGGGAATGTGGGGAACATCTACCCGCTACCCGTTAACCTCTACTTCTTACCTTTCTATGACGTACTTTAGGTATTCGCTCCTTTCGGACACCACTCTCTAAGAAATTATCTCGTGTTGAGCTGTACTGACTGGTTTCTTCGGGATCAGAATCAAAGCAACTTACCTCACTACTTTCACTCCGCTTTGGATTATGCTCATCGTCTAACTCCTCTGCTACAATTTCTTCCTTTTCTACAACTTCCCCTTCTTCATCCACATAATCCAAATCAACTTCCTGACACTGCACCTCCTCAGCCTCTTCCCGTTGCTCCTCTGATCCATCTTCTTCACCACACGCATCGCCAGCTCCTTCACGAACTTCTTGACTAACCTCTTCTCTGATCTCATTTTCATCAACACGTTCATCACCAACGTCATCGCCATCACTTCCACTACCACCATCTGAACACTGCACATCTACGTCCTCCGCTAGTTGCTCACCTGGTCCACCTGAAACTTCCTCCCGTTCCTCGGAATCCTCAACACTACTTACAGAAGGCGTCTGCACATCTTCACACCCTATTTCACTCTCACTCACTAACGCTACAACGCTGCCACCCAATTTCTCCTCAACTTCTACCTCATCTACTTCTACCACACTTGCAGCATGGACATCCCCTTGTCCATCCGCAACCTCAGAAACACTTGCAGCCTGGACATCTCCGGGTCCATCCGCAAACTCAGACTCTTCAGTCTTTCTAACACCCACAACTATACTTCCCTGTGCAGCATCTGCAGACCGCTCTTCTGCCTCTTCCTTCGATTCCTCTCCTTCACCACTCTCAGCAACTACCACCTCCTCGACATTTTCCACCCTGGAATCCAGCTGTCCAGGTTCATGTGCAATTACTAAATTAATTTCTACTGGCGATGGTAAAGCGACACTCTCAAGTGACTTCTCACATCCCTGCGTAGACGATGATGATGTCACAGGATCTGGATCCCTCACGAACCGAGATGGAGATACCGGAACAAATTCTGCGGCCTCTGGATTCAACCATGACGTCCTCACTGACGCAGTATTAACAGACGTTTTCTTGTCGTCTTGTATTAATCCACTGAAGTTATTCCGCTTTTCTTCTTTCTCTTCACCTGCTTCACCCACAACTCTATTATGCACTGGTACTTCCTCTGGAACCTTTAAAGTTTCCTTACTCTCCAAATAGGAATAACTTTCTACCGGCTCCCTACTTGCCGCTGTTTGTTTACTAACATGATTTCTTCTTCCCCTGTTAATTTCATACTTCTTTGTTTTGTGTGCTGTAGCTGTTATTACTGTTTTCTCACGTGCCACCCCCTTGTAGCCTCCATTACTTCCGGAATATTCAGTTTTTCTGACTGTCTCTTGGGTTCTCCTCCAACCACCATGTTTGTCTTCTTTGGCTCTTCCTAATGAACCACTGGAGTATTGGACATCTTTAGCAGCTCTTCCCCAGGACTCGTCATTCGCCTGGACAGTCCTGGCATGCGCACACCACCGGTCCAGGTCTGCAAAAGAACGTGGAGGCTCTGCGAAAACCAGCCGGGATCTCTCTTGGGGAGTCAGACCTTCTCGTATTACCTGTATGACTTCTGTCTCGGGCAACCCCAGTCTTAATATACGGGCAGCTTTCCTTACATCATGCACGAAGTCCCCCAATGCCTCTCCGTTGGCCTGTGGACGATAGAATAACTTAAACTTCAACTGGTCTTGTCGTCGACGGGATATGAAGAAGTCCAACACCTCCGCATGGAAAGCATCAACACTGTCACCCCGACGCAGGGCCTTGGTGACCAGACCAGCCAACGTACTCCGGCAATACGGGTATATAAGATACAAGACCTCCCCATCGGACACCCCCGGGAAATCTGCCACCTGCAGGACCAGGTCCAAGAAAACCAACAGCTGATCCTCATCAAATCCATCCACCACCGGAAATTTCTGGAGAACGCCTGTAAGAGGGTGGGGCAACTCCTGATAGCATACCGCCGCCAGAATTGCACAATGCAAAACAAACAATCATAAAACAAATTCCCACTAAACACCTAACACAAACACAACCTACAAAAACATTTTAACAAGAATCGGAAAAACTCAAGTACTGTCCTTCCTTTGAGTAGACGCCCGGGTTTCCTAGCGCTGCGGAAACCTGACCCGCTCCGGAGCTAACACTCCGTCAGTCGCCAGACTCAAGAAGAAACAACATCAGACACTAACACCAACATACAATCCACACCACCTAACACTAACCACAATATACAACATTTCGACTACAACATTGTCACCATTACAATCGGCCGACACCGACTTCCAGTCGGGCCATACCGCATCCCACTAACCGCACGCGCAATTACTTTCAAAAATTAAAAACGGGAACCCATCCCCCACGCGCTCTCCGGCAATGTCCAATTTCAAAACAACAACTCAACTACAACACGTGCCCATGGCGGCCTCAGATTTACAATTCAAAACATTTAACAATAATTCATAAAAAAAATATATATACTTCTACATTTCATGTTAACTATTAAGTGCCATTTTATTTGCCAGACTATCTCCAAGTTTGCAAGCCCCATCACACCAACGGACCCAAGGGTTCAGGCCTAGAATGAACCACGCTCTGCTACCATTTGTAACCTCTCTATGCTTTTAGTATTGATTTTGTTTCCTTTTTTTTTTTTTTTTTTTTTGAAAGAGAGGTTACAAGTTATTTAGAACTAGGCGAGAGCCTAGAGAAGCTAAAATTGGGCTGGGTCCAGTATGATGGGACTTGCAAATGAAACACTGAACTTAAGATAACAACAATTTATTGTTCTTGGCCAGTACAACCTATGAGCTCCTAAAGGCCAGATAAATAAGTCTTTTGATCGTTAAATATAATTTCATTAATATGTGCCTTGCCCAAAAGTTGAACAAGGAATAATAATAATTAACAGCACTAAGTATTGAATAATTATTAATAGTTGAACCATCATTGACTAACAAAATCATGGGATGTTACATAAATAACAAATTGTAGTTATAGAATATACAATTAAAAAATTGGCACATAGTTTCGACCTGCAAGTAATCACTTTTTATAACAAGGCATAAATATACAGAAATATACACAGGCATAATGAACATGACAAGTAACAATTATACAAAACAACACACACATATAATTAACATCAACAAACGTTTATATTTAAATAACCCATCACATGTTCACCCTGGTCATCAGCGCATATAATAATCTTGTTCAACACCCATAACCCCCTTACTGTTTAATTAATAGGTGACTAAAACCCCCTCCCCAAAACTTCAATTAAAATATCCCAGGAGTGGAGCAGACATGCCCCCAAGTTTTAACAAGATAAGTGTTAACTGAATGTTCTCTGTAAGCCACGCGGCCAGCGCACAAATCCCAAGCCGATATTTAATTATCAATTTAAATCCCATCGATAACTATAATGAAAAGTAGCATCACAAGGTCAACATGGATGTCCGGTTGCCTAACTGCATTTTATGTTTCTTTTTTTTACCTTCAAAACAGAATCTAGAAAAATAGTGGAATTTGACCACCATGAGTATTCATAACTGACATTGATCAATCTTGTGTAGTCTTATGGTTAACTAATTGTTATAGGGAGCAATTACAATTATGGTTACAAAATTTGCTATGGTAAAATACAATCTGTGACAATGGTAAATTTTAAAGTGTGCAAATTATCTAAACAGTGGAACAGAATTTGTAATACAGAATATAAGTCATAAGAGTATTAAGTCAGCTCACAGTGTTACAAAACTTGACTACCGGCAGGGTCAGGCATTGGACGGGATCTAGCAAGATCTGACATAGACAGGCTTGCAGTGGACGTCTCCAACGGGAGTCGACCACGGTTTAAAACCACCCCCCCCAGATCATGAATGAATAATAAAATACGTGTCCACATGGAGCAACATCGTTAACATAACCATCCCAACTTGCTTAAAACAGAAATAGAATGAGATACAACTCTATCTACCGAACTCCCCTCGACCCGGGCGGTGCGTGACCCCGGCCGAGTTTTCACTCTCAGAACGAGATATACATGATAGTAATTGAGGAGGCGTAAGCCTTACAAAATACAATTAAAATATTCCACCCATTGTCCGGAAATAACTGTCCACACTGGAACGTTTCATGAAAGTCTCACCGAGTACTTCGGCCACAAGATTTAGGTTAAAAATGGTTAAATGTCACCTGGTTTGAAGGGTGCATGTTGAGGGCTCAGTAGTGGGTGTCCAGTCCATCCTTCCGGCTGACACAGCTGACGAAGGTTTTAAGTTACATCGTCGGAGGCAGTTGTTCGGCCATCCTTCCAGAGCGGGGCAGATTCCCGGCTACCTCGGAAACCCTGCACAATTATATCTGGGATTACTCATAAGTTCATGAAACACACACACTACCACATTTACCCACTGACATAGCATGGACTGTCCGGTTTATAAACTCGAAAAATTGCCTAAGTCAAGAATCCCATTGAATGTGGTAAATCACTTCAAAAAAATAACTCCATTGAATATGTTAATATAGAATATGTCTAAATATAGTCACTCCATAATAATGATAATTTTAATTAACCTTTATGCAAAAGTTTTCATGATGCACTTACAGGAATTGGCAACTTTTAACAAGTCCGTGACATATACAGATATCAGAAAATTACTGACTTACGCCCCATCTTAGTTTAGTTAATTTAGTAGAAGCATTACTGGATTAATATAAAACATAATTATATCCTTAACGTTACAACCAATTAACCAGGGTTGAGATAAAGCATACATAAAACAAATTATAACCTGAAACTCTCCATGCGCTAAGGATTCCTGCAATATATATCTCAACGCATCCACTTTAATATTAAATAAAACCAATTTGTTTTTATAAATAATTAAAATACATATTTTAATGGACTTACCGGAGGTCACGTAGCTTTCTACGTATTCATAGAAGAAGCTGGAAGACGAAAACTGTTCAATCTACTCTGCCAGCCGGGGACCAGAATGTGAAGCGCCGAGCGTCGTATTGGAACTGAACTAACTGGCTCTTGAAAAAACCGTATGTAACAGCGATAGGGCGCGCGCGAGGCGAGCGGCGGAGGGGTAATTCACAATGACAAAGTCCAATTGACCGTAGCAAAGGACAACTTCTTTCGCGTCGACAAATACGTAATTTCTTTAATAAAGCACAATATAGATATCGGAAGATCGCCGCGTTTTCCAAAACGCGGCACACCCCCACCCCAAAAGGGCAACCCGGTTGCCACACCTTCAAACTCGGGAAGTACCCTGCAGTGTACTCCCATCAAACAAAAAACTCCGGTGGACATCGTGGGTGAGTTGGCCAGGCAGACTTGCTCTCAGGAAGACCACCAATCCCCATGCGACCCTCTCCGCCGTGCCAACCCCACGGGACCGCCCCAACACGTCACCCTCTCCGGTGACCACCAATTACTCCCATCGGTCCCACTCACATGCTCGTCCTAGGACCAAACAAGGCATCTCCCACCTTGGCATGTGAGCGACCGTACTACCTCTCGTCCCTCTCTCGGACCGACCAGCCACATGCACCCACAAGGCATCTCCAACCTTGCCATATGGCTGGCCCACTTCCCTACACAAGGGCGGACGGCCCCGCTTAGCCAGACAGAGAGGACCGCACCTAGGGCACACGAACATTAATCCAATCTCAACTCAACAAATACACCATAACTCGAGGGGGTTTTACTTCTCTACAGCACCGTCTACACAACTTTCTCTCGCAACAAAAAATAACACCAGGAAAACCGGGGAATGCGGCATGGCTCGGACCCTATAATGAACAACATCAAGCTCAACAACTATCAACAATCAGCAACAGCACACCATCACTCCATCTAACCTTTAACACAGGGGAAACTGACGATCTCGAGGACCACAAAAGTCTCTCTCTAACTCCGTTTGATAGATTTTTTTTTTTTTTTTTTTTTACTAAGGGGAGTGGTAGGAAAATTGGGAAGATGAAATGGGGCAAGGATCATTAAAGAGCTAGGACTGAGGGTAAGGACCTGGCTACCTCCGGAAATAAGGAAGAATGGGGGAAACCAAGGCTCGCGTGGGCAGGGGCGCAACCCTGAAATAGATGACCACCACTGGGAATGTGGGGAACATCTACCCGCTACCCGTTAACCTCTACTTCTTACCTTTCTATGACGTACTTTAGGTATTCGCTCCTTTCGGACACCACTCTCTAAGAAATTATCTCGTGTTGAGCTGTACTGACTGGTTTCTTCGGGATCAGAATCAAAGCAACTTACCTCACTACTTTCACTCCGCTTTGGATTATGCTCATCGTCTAACTCCTCTGCTACAATTTCTTCCTTTTCTACAACTTCCCCTTCTTCATCCACATAATCCAAATCAACTTCCTGACACTGCACCTCCTCAGCCTCTTCCCGTTGCTCCTCTGATCCATCTTCTTCACCACACGCATCGCCAGCTCCTTCACGAACTTCTTGACTAACCTCTTCTCTGATCTCATTTTCATCAACACGTTCATCACCAACGTCATCGCCATCACTTCCACTACCACCATCTGAACACTGCACATCTACGTCCTCCGCTAGTTGCTCACCTGGTCCACCTGAAACTTCCTCCCGTTCCTCGGAATCCTCAACACTACTTACAGAAGGCGTCTGCACATCTTCACACCCTACTTCACTCTCACTCACTAACGCTACAACGCTGCCACCCAATTTCTCCTCAACTTCTACCTCATCTACTTCTACCACACTTGCAGCATGGACATCCCCTTGTCCATCCGCAACCTCAGAAACACTTGCAGCCTGGACATCTCCGGGTCCATCCGCAAACTCAGACTCTTCAGTCTTTCTAACACCCACAACTATACTTCCCTGTGCAGCATCTGCAGACCGCTCTTCTGCCTCTTCCTTCGATTCCTCTCCTTCACCACTCTCAGCAACTACCACCTCCTCGACATTTTCCACCCTGGAATCCAGCTGTCCAGGTTCATGTGCAATTACTAAATTAATTTCTACTGGCGATGGTAAAGCGACACTCTCAAGTGACTTCTCACATCCCTGCGTAGACGATGATGATGTCACAGGATCTGGATCCCTCACGAACCGAGATGGAGATACCGGAACAAATTCTGCGGCCTCTGGATTCAACCATGACGTCCTCACTGACGCAGTATTAACAGACGTTTTCTTGTCGTCTTGTATTAATCCACTGAAGTTATTCCGCTTTTCTTCTTTCTCTTCACCTGCTTCACCCACAACTCTATTATGCACTGGTACTTCCTCTGGAACCTTTAAAGTTTCCTTACTCTCCAAATAGGAATAACTTTCTACCGGCTCCCTACTTGCCGCTGTTTGTTTACTAACATGATTTCTTCTTCCCCTGTTAATTTCATACTTCTTTGTTTTGTGTGCTGTAGCTGTTATTACTGTTTTCTCACGTGCCACCCCCTTGTAGCCTCCATTACTTCCGGAATATTCAGTTTTTCTGACTGTCTCTTGGGTTCTCCTCCAACCACCATGTTTGTCTTCTTTGGCTCTTCCTAATGAACCACTGGAGTATTGGACATCTTTAGCAGCTCTTCCCCAGGACTCGTCATTCGCCTGGACAGTCCTGGCATGCGCACACCACCGGTCCAGGTCTGCAAAAGAACGTGGAGGCTCTGCGAAAACCAGCCGGGATCTCTCTTGGGGAGTCAGACCTTCTCGTATTACCTGTATGACTTCTGTCTCGGGCAACCCCAGTCTTAATATACGGGCAGCTTTCCTTACATCATGCACGAAGTCCCCCAATGCCTCTCCGTTGGCCTGTGGACGATAGAATAACTTAAACTTCAACTGGTCTTGTCGTCGACGGGATATGAAGAAGTCCAACACCTCCGCATGGAAAGCATCAACACTGTCACCCCGACGCAGGGCCTTGGTGACCAGACCAGCCAACGTACTCCGGCAATACGGGTATATAAGATACAAGACCTCCCCATCGGACACCCCCGGGAAATCTGCCACCTGCAGGACCAGGTCCAAGAAAACCAACAGCTGATCCTCATCAAATCCATCCACCACCGGAAATTTCTGGAGAACGCCTGTAAGAGGGTGGGGCAACTCCTGATAGCATACCGCCGCCAGAATTGCACAATGCAAAACAAACAATCATAAAACAAATTCCCACTAAACACCTAACACAAACACAACCTACAAAAACATTTTAACAAGAATCGGAAAAACTCAAGTACTGTCCTTCCTTTGAGTAGACGCCCGGGTTTCCTAGCGCTGCGGAAACCTGACCCGCTCCGGAGCTAACACTCCGTCAGTCGCCAGACTCAAGAAGAAACAACATCAGACACTAACACCAACATACAATCCACACCACCTAACACTAACCACAATATACAACATTTCGACTACAACATTGTCACCATTACAATCGGCCGACACCGACTTCCAGTCGGGCCATACCGCATCCCACTAACCGCACGCGCAATTACTTTCAAAAATTAAAAACGGGAACCCATCCCCCACGCGCTCTCCGGCAATGTCCAATTTCAAAACAACAACTCAACTACAACACGTGCCCATGGCGGCCTCAGATTTACAATTCAAAACATTTAACAATAATTCATAAAAAAAATATATATACTTCTACATTTCATGTTAACTATTAAGTGCCATTTTATTTGCCAGACTATCTCCAAGTTTGCAAGCCCCATCACACCAACGGACCCAAGGGTTCAGGCCTAGAATGAACCACGCTCTGCTACCATTTGTAACCTCTCTATGCTTTTAGTATTGATTTTGTTTCCTTTTTTTTTTTTTTTTTTGAAAGAGAGGTTACAAGTTATTTAGAACTAGGCGAGAGCCTAGAGAAGCTAAAATTGGGCTGGGTCCAGTATGATGGGACTTGCAAATGAAACACTGAACTTAAGATAACAACAATTTATTGTTCTTGGCCAGTACAACCTATGAGCTCCTAAAGGCCAGATAAATAAGTCTTTTGATCGTTAAATATAATTTCATTAATATGTGCCTTGCCCAAAAGTTGAACAAGGAATAATAATAATTAACAGCACTAAGTATTGAATAATTATTAATAGTTGAACCATCATTGACTAACAAAATCATGGGATGTTACATAAATAACAAATTGTAGTTATAGAATATACAATTAAAAAATTGGCACATAGTTTCGACCTGCAAGTAATCACTTTTTATAACAAGGCATAAATATACAGAAATATACACAGGCATAATGAACATGACAAGTAACAATTATACAAAACAACACACACATATAATTAACATCAACAAACGTTTATATTTAAATAACCCATCACATGTTCACCCTGGTCATCAGCGCATATAATAATCTTGTTCAACACCCATAACCCCCTTACTGTTTAATTAATAGGTGACTAAAACCCCCTCCCCAAAACTTCAATTAAAATATCCCAGGAGTGGAGCAGACATGCCCCCAAGTTTTAACAAGATAAGTGTTAACTGAATGTTCTCTGTAAGCCACGCGGCCAGCGCACAAATCCCAAGCCGATATTTAATTATCAATTTAAATCCCATCGATAACTATAATGAAAAGTAGCATCACAAGGTCAACATGGATGTCCGGTTGCCTAACTGCATTTTATGTTTCTTTTTTTTACCTTCAAAACAGAATCTAGAAAAATAGTGGAATTTGACCACCATGAGTATTCATAACTGACATTGATCAATCTTGTGTAGTCTTATGGTTAACTAATTGTTATAGGGAGCAATTACAATTATGGTTACAAAATTTGCTATGGTAAAATACAATCTGTGACAATGGTAAATTTTAAAGTGTGCAAATTATCTAAACAGTGGAACAGAATTTGTAATACAGAATATAAGTCATAAGAGTATTAAGTCAGCTCACAGTGTTACAAAACTTGACTACCGGCAGGGTCAGGCATTGGACGGGATCTAGCAAGATCTGACATAGACAGGCTTGCAGTGGACGTCTCCAACGGGAGTCGACCACGGTTTAAAACCACCCCCCCCAGATCATGAATGAATAATAAAATACGTGTCCACATGGAGCAACATCGTTAACATAACCATCCCAACTTGCTTAAAACAGAAATAGAATGAGATACAACTCTATCTACCGAACTCCCCTCGACCCGGGCGGTGCGTGACCCCGGCCGAGTTTTCACTCTCAGAACGAGATATACATGATAGTAATTGAGGAGGCGTAAGCCTTACAAAATACAATTAAAATATTCCACCCATTGTCCGGAAATAACTGTCCACACTGGAACGTTTCATGAAAGTCTCACCGAGTACTTCGGCCACAAGATTTAGGTTAAAAATGGTTAAATGTCACCTGGTTTGAAGGGTGCATGTTGAGGGCTCAGTAGTGGGTGTCCAGTCCATCCTTCCGGCTGACACAGCTGACGAAGGTTTTAAGTTACATCGTCGGAGGCAGTTGTTCGGCCATCCTTCCAGAGCGGGGCAGATTCCCGGCTACCTCGGAAACCCTGCACAATTATATCTGGGATTACTCATAAGTTCATGAAACACACACACTACCACATTTACCCACTGACATAGCATGGACTGTCCGGTTTATAAACTCGAAAAATTGCCTAAGTCAAGAATCCCATTGAATGTGGTAAATCACTTCAAAAAAATAACTCCATTGAATATGTTAATATAGAATATGTCTAAATATAGTCACTCCATAATAATGATAATTTTAATTAACCTTTATGCAAAAGTTTTCATGACGCACTTACAGGAATTGGCAAATTTTAACAAGTCCGTGACATATACAGATATCAGAAAATTACTGACTTACGCCCCATCTTAGTTTAGTTAATTTAGTAGAAGCATTACTGGATTAATATAAAACATAATTATATCCTTAACGTTACAACCAATTAACCAGGGTTGAGATAAAGCATACATAAAACAAATTATAACCTGAAACTCTCCATGCGCTAAGGATTCCTGCAATATATATCTCAACGCATCCACTTTAATATTAAATAAAACCAATTTGTTTTTATAAATAATTAAAATACATATTTTAATGGACTTACCGGAGGTCACGTAGCTTTCTACGTATTCATAGAAGAAGCTGGAAGACGAAAACTGTTCAATCTACTCTGCCAGCCGGGGACCAGAATGTGAAGCGCCGAGCGTCGTATTGGAACTGAACTAACTGGCTCTTGAAAAAACCGTATGTAACAGCGATAGGGCGCGCGCGAGGCGAGCGGCGGAGGGGTAATTCACAATGACAAAGTCCAATTGACCGTAGCAAAGGACAACTTCTTTCGCGTCGACAAATACGTAATTTCTTTAATAAAGCACAATATAGATATCGGAAGATCGCCGCGTTTTCCAAAACGCGGCACAAGAGTATCATTCGTTCCTCTAAATGCCAACCCTTGGGTGCCGAGAAATTGAACAATGCACAACAATCTTTTGAGTACTTGATTCCAGTGTTCTATTTCTGCTTGTATTAATCTTTCATTTTCCTTGTCAATAGTTTTATCTAAACGTAAACGTAAGCACAGTTCTCGCCAGGATTGATAATTCTTTATGTGGTTTGGAGATTTCTCATGACCACTCAAAATCTTTGACAAATTCTGCCAGGCTGAATACCCTTTATCTCTAGCAAGAGATGAATCTAGATTTCCAAAAAGTTTGCAGACAAAACAAAATACAGATTTTTTTGATATAGAATACATCAGCCACATTCTTTGGACTTGTTCCCCATTACAAAGTTTTCTTATATAATGAGTTGGAGAAAATTTCCTACCTTTAGAGTCAAGGGGAAAGTTTATGCTTTTTTTACTTGTATTGGACCTCGCTCAACAAGCAACTTCCGGACATTACTGGTGATTTTAGATGGCCACTCTCCGCAGTCGGTTGATAGTGGCGAGGACTTATCTCTCAATACTTCCTGTAAAAAAATAATGATTAAAGCACTTCTGTTGGGCAAATAAGATTAATTATTACCACACTCTTTACTGCAAATGCTGCATGGGAAATTGCACCACCATTTACAATATTTGCTTGTAAACGATTGCCAAAAGTTTGTGATGAGAAAGTTTCCAAAGGCTGGAGAATTAGTAAATCAGACAATGAATGGATAACCAACTACATTTTGCTTACAATGTAATATTTTGAACATAAGTTTTATTCATATCTTGTAAAAAAGAAATAATACTTTTATTAATGAACATTATCATGTATTATATATCAAATTGTTTTTTTTAATGTAAATATGTTACTTAGTTATAGTATTTATGTACAGTAAAATGTTAAATATGCTAAATAAAATTTATTTTCTACAAGAACTATATTTTTATCTTTATTACATATGTATTTCTTAACACCTAAAAACATATGGCGAGAACTGTGTTCTTTGATGGCGATGACTGGGGGTATGATGGCCATGTTTATGGAAAATCGACTTTTTAACTTCAACATCTATTTTAAAATTGTTTTTTATTTTTTGCTTTAAAAAAAAAAAATATTTTCAGCATTAAAATATTCCAAATAATGTATGAAAGCAATTTGATTGATAATTTTCCTTACAGAATTAAAGAAATAAATTACAGAATTAAAGATAAAAGTAGCTAAAAATCCTTAAGGTGGGCACCATTGTGTTCTCTACCCTAAATAGAGCGAACGTAATCCTTTATCGTTGCGATTACTTACTCCACACGGCGGGCACGTGACGTGAATGTGGTCATACAGAAATGTGTACATACGAGCTTGACGTTGCGGCATGGTGTGACGATTTCATTAATAAAAAGATGTTAATTAATTAAGTTGATAATATATAATCGGAGAAATTTTAAATTCTTAATAAAATCTCACATTGTAAACTAATTCTTATGGCAATCATTTAATAATAATAATATTTAATATAAGTCTAATAATAATAAAATTAAAAGGGAATGGAATTGTACAGAAAGGGTAAAGCTTATTAATTTATCCTGTATAAACAAGAACTGACCAGAATTAACTTGTTTTCTGACCCCTAAATAAACTAAGTATTATTGTAAATTTGTTATTATTTAAATAATTAATTAAGACCATTGTTACGTACTTTGATAACTTCTGCAACTAAGAATATCTCTATTTAATTATTTAATCAACTGTAGTCCTTAAATTTAAATTAGAAACACGGAACTACTTTTATGTTGCCTAGTAATTGTCTTGAGATTACTACGCTCCCCTTAACTATTTCTATCACTTGTAATGGAGCGCTCACGCCGTAAGCAGCGTAAAGCGTTGTTTCGCGACGTGTATATATAAAAATGTGAAAGGGTTGATACCATGACTATTTAAATAAGTAATTTGTGTGGTGATGACATCTCTCTATATTATAAAATAACGGACTATGTAATTTATACAGTATTACAACCTAGAAGGTGATAGTCAACTAATCTATCATCATGTGAAGTGTATAACTGTGAAACAAACTTTCTATCTATGTATTCTAACTACAAGAATTACTATGAATAACTACAGTCGCCGGAGATGAATGTAACACACCAGGAATGATTTCACATACTTCTAGAACTTCACCATCACAGTATGATAAGGTAACGACTGAACTTCAAGAAACATCAGGAGGACCGAAGAACTAATTCTGCAGCAACTTCAGGAAACACACAGGTGACATGGAGGCTTGTCTTCCATGGTTAAGAGTTACAAAATTATAAACCCAAAAAGACAATTTAAATTATCATATTAAAGACTTTAAAACTTATGTTTAAATGTAATAACATTAAAGACTTTAGAAACCTGACATTTTAGGTAACATGTAGTATAAAATCTAATAACGCTAGTTATAGCAAAAAGGTAAAGTTTAAACTAAAAGTTTTGTTGTTTTAGAAGATTAGTAAAAAACCATTCTTCAAATGGTTAGAGTTTCAATATTGTACATGGCAAGGTGACCATAATTCATTTATGATATTTAATCCCGGATCCGTGGAATTAATCTATAAGATGTACATCATATTTTGAGGCCCCTTTGTAAAGTAGTAATTTATATATTTAATCATATAGTAAACTATATTGTTTGAGAACTTTCAATAGAGAACTTAATCACCAAATGTAATAAAGAGATGTCATCTAAGTACCAAGTAAAATGAGTGCATAAATCAACAGTCTCCCCTTCCAAATATCCTGCTATATAAATTGTTTATTTGTTGTGATTATTTTCAGTGCTTCACAACGAAGGCAGCCGGTATAATTGGCACATCCAATTATTACTGGTTCCCTGAGTTATAACTCAAGAGAAGAGGTTATAATTTGCGCCACTCTGCTGATTTTGCTAATTTTGCTAATTGTGCTGTTGTTTAATAATTAACTGTGTACAGAGTGTCACAGATAATTTGCGCCACTCTGCTCTGCTGCTAATTTTGCTATTCTGCTGCTATTTGCTTATTTTGCTAATTTGCTAATTTTGCGTAAGAGAAAAGAAAGAAGTAATTGCGTCCCGATATCCCACGCACAAAAGCTGTTGATCTATACACTCATGTATTTCAATATGTGTCAGAGTTTGAAATAAGATAAAAATAATAATTAATATTATAGTAATATAGTATAAATAACTTTATTAGTAAATATAATATGTGTAACGTAATATTAGCATATAATCCAATGTAAACAAACCATGGCGGTACTTGTTAAGAGTCCCATTCATAAACGTGCCACATTCTCGACAATCTCGGACGGGTAGTTTCCTGCTGCCGTTTGTTTAAAATTGTCATTGTTTAGTTGAGTTGAAAATAAGTCACCCTCCTTGTGTGGTCTATTGTTATAAGAAGCGTGTCTGTTCATGTGTTAGTTGCCGAAGGGGGAATCTTTTGTCGTACGCATATTCATGCATGTGTGAAATTTCTCTCTCTCTCTCTCTCAAAGTAAAACGATAAAGGTTGTCATAACATTTTATGTGTTTATTTGTAAAAAAAAAAAAAAAAGGAGTAAGAACACGATTGGTTTATAGTTTTATATTTGTGTGTAAAAAAAAAAGAGATAGCGTTGTATCGTAACTAATGCAAATGTTTAATAATAACTGTTAATAAATGTTTACCATGTACTAAAGTGTGTAGGCGATAATTGTGTATAGGATAGTAGAGCAAATAATATTATGACTTAAAGTTCAAATGAATAAATGACTTAGTTAACCCTCCCTTGTTAGATAAAGTATTAAACCCCAGGTCCAAAAACAGTAAACTTGTAAACTGAGCCAAATAAATTAATAATAATAAATAAAGTGTGCTAAATAATTATGGTAAGTCGATAGGAAATAATTCTAGGTAAGTTTTTTTAAACCCCCCAAAGTAATAGTAAGTGAATAATAAAGGCTGAATAAATCTTAAGTTAAACTAAATTTGTGTAACGTGTAGCAGTAAATAAGAGAAAGGTAAATAATAATAAAAGTATAGTTGAATAGTCAACAACCAGTTGTGGCCAGTAAGAGAACAATAAAGCGTGTTAAGAAATTGTAGTAAGCAGCCACACACTCTCCCTATTGTGATAAACCGTTGCCTCCCTAAACAATGAATACCACCGCGCGTGAAATACAATGAATTGTGTAAAGTCTCTCCCCTTCCGCAAAGTTGTCTAGTTATGGTTAAAGAGATAATAAAAATTACCATCGTGAGATTCCGCTTCTCTCAAGTAACTATAATCTAGAGTGGAGTATGGGATCTTCTTTAGATTATTTTAGAAGTAAGTCTATGGTATATAATCAAGATAGAATTATATACATGTAAAGTAACTAGTCACAACGGCGCCGGCTGAAAAGGATAATGATGAGGCAAAAAGGTGCCAAGAGTTCATTTATGAATGCTGAAAGCTAACGTGTAGAGTTAGAGTAAGCTGATGTCAGTCGGGCCACGATATTGTGAGTTACTGTAATTAGGGAAATTAGTATTATAAGTTAGTACTGTAAGAAGTGAGATAAAGGGAATTTCACGAAGGTGAACATTTAAATGAGAACTAGATCATTTAAAAAAGAATTAGAAAAAAAACCGTGTACTACTAATAATAAATAATAATAATAGAGAAATTACACACGGAAATCCCTAAACATACTCTCGGTATATTCAAAAAAATTATACCGGCGTCTGTGGCTTAAGCGGCGGAGTATGTGACGATTTCATTAATAAAAAGATGTTAATTAATTAAGTTGATAATATATAATCGGAGAAATTTTAAATTCTTAATAAAATCTCACATTGTAAACTAATTCTTATGGCAATCATTTAATAATAATAATATTTAATATAAGTCTAATAATAATAAAATTAAAAGGGAATGGAATTGTACAGAAAGGGCAAAGCTTATTAATTTATCCTGTATAAACAAGAACTGACCAGAATTAACTTGTTTTCTGACCCCTAAATAAACTAAGTATTATTGTAAATTTGTTATTATTTAAATAATTAATTAAGACCATTGTTACGTACTTTGATAACTTCTGCAACTAAGAATATCTCTATTTAATTATTTAATCAACTGTAGTCCTTAAATTTAAATTAGAAACACGGAACTACTTTTATGTTGCCTAGTAATTGTCTTGAGATTACTACGCTCCCCTTAACTATTTCTATCACTTGTAATGGAGCGCTCACGCCGTAAGCAGCGTAAAGCGTTGTTTCGCGACGTGTATATATAAAAATGTGAAAGGGTTGATACCATGACTATTTAAATAAGTAATTTGTGTGGTGATGACATCTCTCTATATTATAAAATAACGGACTATGTAATTTATACAGTATTACAACCTAGAAGGTGATAGTCAACTAATCTATCATCATGTGAAGTGTATAACTGTGAAACAAACTTTCTATCTATGTATTCTAACTACAAGAATTACTATGAATAACTACAGTCGCCGGATATGAATGTACCACACCAGGAATGATTTCACATACTTCTAGAACTTCACCATCACAGTATGATAAGGTAACGACTGAACTTCAAGAAACATCAGGAGGACCGAAGAACTAATTCTGCAGCAACTTCAGGAAACACACAGGTGACATGGAGGCTTGTCTTCCATGGTTAAGAGTTACAAAATTATAAACCCAAAAAGACAATTTAAATTATCATATTAAAGACTTTAAAACTTATGTTTAAATGTAATAACATTAAAGACTTTAGAAACCTGACATTTTAGGTAACATGTAGTATAAAATCTAATAACGCTAGTTATAGCAAAAAGGTAAAGTTTAAACTAAAAGTTTTGTTGTTTTAGAAGATTAGTAAAAAACCATTCTTCAAATGGTTAGAGTTTCAATATTGTACATGGCAAGGTGACCATAATTCATTTATGATATTTAATCCCGGATCCGTGGAATTAATCTATAAGATGTACATCATATTTTGAGGCCCCTTTGTAAAGTAGTAATTTATATATTTAATCATATAGTAAACTATATTGTTTGAGAACTTTCAATAGAGAACTTAATCACCAAATGTAATAAAGAGATGTCATCTAAGTACCAAGTAAAATGAGTGCATAAATCAACAGTCTCCCCTTCCAAATATCCTGCTATATAAATTGTTTATTTGTTGTGATTATTTTCAGTGCTTCACAACGAAGGCAGCCGGTATAATTGGCACATCCAATTATTACTGGTTCCCTGAGTTATAACTCAAGAGAAGAGGTTATAATGGTATGGTTTGTGCATATAAGAATCGTACACGATATTATTTTACACTAAAAATTATGCACCAAGTTTTGTGCACAAGTGCAGAAAAACGATTTTTATTGTACACAAGTGTTTCACACTTCATATTTAAGAAAATTAAAAGTAAACACTTGTGCATAATAAACAATTTTTTCTGTACTTGTGCACAAAACTTGGTACATAATTTTTCGTGTACAATACTATAGTGTACGATTCTTATGTGCACAAACCATACCATGTCGACGTTACAAAGAGTACGGTAACTCTTTAAATTAACCAGAATGAAAAATTTTACACAATTTTTATATACTCGTATTAGAATAGATAATTTTTTTTAGTAGTAAGCTTCGTTTGGACAAAAAAACATTAAAACAATATTATCTTGATTAAGATTAATTTTATTTAAGCTTACCTCATCAATATTTTGGGAAGGTCCATTTGAATTTTCCGTTTTCTCCGTAGATTCAGAGGGTTCCAGGAAAGATGTAGATGTGACATCGTGACAATATTCACTAGCTGTTTCTTCATTTTCGTTATCGGGGTCAACTGATTCTTCATTCAAATCCACTGATTTTGACAACTTATTGTTTGTTAAACTTTTACGGTCTAATTTTATTGGAGTAGATGGAGCCGAAAAAAACTTTTTTAATGATTCAGCTTGTTTTTCATCTGCCTTCGAGTGTAGAAGCTTTCTTTTTCGATAATATGCACCGGAATGTTTCTTGTCGTCAGCCATTCTTTTATTTTAACGAAAAGACTGTTCAAAACGAACTGATATCTTACTGACGGTATGAATGAAGGCAATTTCACAGACGCCGGCGAACGAACAGGTTAGGTTACGCGCAGCTAGACATGACAGGGCGTTTGGCGCCTATGTGTCAATGTATGGGCGAGTCCATTTACATGAATTTTTAATCGCGCCTTCGGCGCCCTTGACTATGCGGTGTAACGTGTCTAAAATATAGGGCATTTGCATTTTTTATTGTATTTCATTTTTGCGGGATTTTATAAAAATGTTGGGAAAGTTTTGTTTTCCGACGAACATTAATTCCATTATAACAGACCACGTGGCAAGAAACAGTGTTGAAACAAAGGCAAGGCGCAATTTCTGTTGTGTAAGTCGGCAAGGAATTTGCACCACCCTCGAATTTCTCAGAACTTTGCATAAGTGTGACAACGCACTCACGCGCAACACAAGTACGCGCTCTGTTGGGACGCCGAGTTGGTTTAAAGCAAGATGGCTTGGGCGAATTTGATTCAGCAATGTGCATTTAAGCTGGAGGAAATAAGGTCTAAGTCTGGCCCCTTTTGTGACGTTAGCCAGTGCCTAGCTGAAATCGTCTGCTATCGTCACTCCAACAACTACATGCATAGCATGGGACGAAACTTCTGCGACGAAGCCCAAGGCAGTGATTTCCTTACAAGTATGAGATCACGTTAGCAACACCTGCTACGTTTTCCCCCCCAGTTGGTTAACTGATCACTCCGGCGCCGGAACGAGCCAAGTAGGCTCGTCACAAAACTTCATATTTTAACAGTAAAAAGTGGAACAACAGTAAAAATTCATGTGACCGCGGTCAATCCAACATGTAGAACCGAGTCAAATGTTTTTCGGACAATAAAAAACAAGAACGATGAGTGCGCGCGCGAAACACGTTGCCGGCGGTTTTCATTTTAATAAAAGTGTAAGAGCTGGGGGGTTTTAAAATGGTACGGAGTTTTTTTGCTAAATTAGAATTAATATATATGTGAGAAAGGCAGGCTGGGCTGTTTACAGTTATGTATGTGTGTGTCATATAGAAGGTAAGGTAATTATGTTTTTTTGTTATTAATAATCATCTATGTATAAATCTCATTCCAAGTTTAAAAAACAGAGTAGAGAATAACCAATTTTTATTTTAAAAATGTAAGATGCTCAACAACAGAAAAAATTAAAACTACTATTTTTCAAATGGTAAATATTGAGAGTTAAATTCTTTCAAAACCTTATTTCGTTTTATGTACTGTCAAGTTCGTCGAACGAATTGGGTTCGTCCCCACTATGCGATCCGGCCAGATCGAAGATTAAAGGTAAGTGGAAGTTTCAATATGACTAATAAAAAATACCAAATAGTAAAGAAAGTTACAATTGGTGCCGTGACCAGGATGTAATATAACAAGAAAGGTTGTATTGCACCGACCTACATTTGACAGTGCATTGAACGGAGTACGGTTGCGAAAGCAAAATGGTAGTGATGTAAACTTACGTAATTATGATAAAAGGGTGATTTTATGTATGTTGTAATATCAGTTTTGAAAAAAGATTAATCATTGGTAGTTGTTACGTAAGACAAAATAGATCAAATAAAAATGTCTGAGAACACAGAAAAAAGCAGTGTAATAGATTCAGTTATGAGTGAGAGTGGCCTTGGTTCGATGAACCCGTCACCAAGTGTGAGCGAAGTAAGTCAGTCAAGGCCAACAGCTGAGTTGAGCGTGCAATCAATAGTTAACGACGACCTAACTGGGTCAATTATAGTCGATCACGCAGAAGCAAAATCTACCCCGGTATTGATCAAATCAAATAAAACGAAAGAGAAAAAATTGTCATTAGATGACCTATTAGATTTTATGAAAGTCAATTTCGATAAACAAAATAATGATTTTAATAAACGTTTTGATGATAATGATATAATTTTAAATGAGATGAAAAGTGATTTTAACAATAAATTAGATGAACAGAAAATCAAATGCGAACAGCAGAATATTCAAAACAAGATTAATTTTAAAGAAATTAAAGACCAGAATACTCAGTTTCAGCAGAGTATTAAGGTACAATTTGATAATTTGAGTCGTGTACTAGATAAACATATTGATGAACGTTGTGAAAGTATGAAATTACAATTGTCAGAGTCCCTAAATGAGCAATTAGAGTGCCGTGTTTCTGATATTACCAATAATATAACTAATAAAGTAGAGAAACAGATCACGGAACAATATAGCATCATAAATACAATTGTTGAGAAACAGATAAGTGAATGTAACACCAATACTGAATGTAAGGTTGGTTATGCTATGAGTCAGATTGAAAATAATAATAGTAAAATAAGAGAAATAGAAAATAATTGTAAGATTGAATTTAAGACCATACACGATACAATAAGTGACCTTGAATCTGATAGTAACCTTAAGTTAATGAATGTTAAAAATGAATTGAGCATGGCCATCAGCCAACAAGTAAACACTGTTACCGAACGAGTAATTATGACTCGTGATGTAAGCAGTGAAGTTGAGTTAGAGACATTCAGTTGTGACAACAAAAGAGTACATCCGATGCAGTTCATAAATAGAGTGAGAGAGTTCAATAAGTTTAGTACTAATAACTGGGAAGTTCAATTATTAAAAATTTTAAAATGCTTCAAGGGTAGTTCGGAGATATGGGCCGAGGTACACAAAACGGAATGGGGGTGTTTCGAAAGTTTTGAATCCGCATTCAGAAATAAATATTGGTCTGAGGAAGACCAAGAAGGGTTACGAAGTAGAATTATGGGAACCGGGAATTTTGGGGGGCCCAATAATAATATAACCGGGTATGTGATGAGAATATTTAATGAGGCGAAATACTTAGAACCGCCATTGCCATTTAGATCCTTCGTGAGGCATATAAGCAAGCATTTGCCAAGGGAAGTACAAATAACACTTATGACGCGGGAGGTAGCTAATATTAGCGAACTAGAGAATATTTTAGATGTGTTTCAGAACATCCGGGACCAAGAATTGAGTCGCCGTCAGAACCAGCAGAATGGAAATAATGGAGGTAATCAGGGACCGCCGAGGGGGCCTACAAATGGACCGGCATACCCCAGACGAGAACAAAATAATCGAGGACCAAAATGGACTTGTCCGGCATGCTCACAGGAGAATTATGCGACACAAAATTTTTGTTTTAGATGCAGGAGGGAGAGATCGGGTCAGCGACAGGGACAACAACCCATGCAGAACCACCAGGCATACCAACGAAGGGGAGAGGAACAGGGAGGAGCGCCGAGAGGCAACGCTCATGAACAGTGAGGAAACCAGCACGGAAGAGGATACAACACAGCAGTGGCGAGCACGTCTGCGGGAAACTAAGAGAGACAATGGAACACCGGACCCGACTGTTGTCGCCGGAAGTTTCTGGGGTCCAAATGGATGACAGATATCGAAACAACGTGGTTATAACGGATTTATCTGAGGAATTATTGGAGGAGGAAGATTTCGAAGCAGGGAGACGGGAGAATGGACTGACTGAGGTGAAAATCAACATAGAAGGTAAGGAGATTAAAACTTTAATAGATACAGGTAGCGAAATCTCGGTTATTTCTGAAAACGTACTAGATGAGTTAAAAGAAATAAATAATAATATTCCATCTTTGCCAGTAGCGGGGGTGACGATTGTAGGTATTACGGGAGTTCGGAGTAAAAGAGTCACCAAACAAGTGCATTTAAATATGATAATTAATGGGGTAGGGTACGATAATACATTTCTAGTCGTACGGGGATTAAATCTTGAGGTTATATTGGGAAATGATTTTCTGATTAAACATAAGGCGGTGATTGATTTTCATAAACGGGTGTTAGAATTAAATAGTGAAGGGGAACCAGCCCATATTAATTTTGAGCGGGTGTTAGATGCGGTAAGAATTTCAGGGGTAAGGGTGATACATAATCGGGGTAATAAACAAGAAATGGAAGTTAGTGTGAATGTATGTAGTGAGAGTAAAATAGAATGTGAGGAGAATGTAGATCACTTATGGAATGAGAGAGCACTTAAATTTTGTAGGGAGGGTGGCGTAATAGGGAGTACTCAACGTGAATCGTTGTGGCGGGTAGTAGAGAATTTAAGAGAAGTGTTTGCCGATATACCAGGGAGGGCAAGAAACTATGAATGCGAGTTAAAGGTAAGGGAACATGCACCCTATGTGCAAAGAAGTTATCCGGTGCCATATGCGAAGAGAAGGGCGGTTCAGATTGAGTTAGAGAAAATGTTAGAGGGAGATATAATTGAGCGATCTGTATCACCATATTCTAACCCCTTAGTAGTAGTGATTAAAAAAGATGGTAGAGTTAGATTATGTTTAGATGCCCGCAAAATCAATCAAATAATCATTCCCGACCGGGAGTCACCTGAAGCGATAGAAGAGATTTTTCAGAAGTTCAGCGGCGTAAAGTATATGACATCTTTAGACCTAACCGCCGGGTATTGGCAAGTTCCGTTGGCAGCGAATAGCAGAAAGTATACAGCCTTTTTATTCAATGGAAAAAATTATCAATTCAAAAGACTACCGTTTGGATTGAACACCAGTGTAGCTAGTTTTATCAAGTGTCTTGACGAAATTTTGCAACCCCATAACTTAGATTTTTTAACCATATACGTTGATGATATTCTGATAGCTTCCAGAACAATTGAAGAGCATGTAGAACATTTAGAATATGTATTGGAGAAGTTATACCAGGGAGGTTTGACAGTGAATTGGGACAAATCGAAATTTTTGCAAACTGAGATACATTTTTTAGGTTTCATCATAACACCCACAGGAATACGTGCCAATCCGGATAAAGTAGAATCCATCCTGACGTTCCCGGAGCCTAAAAATATAAAACAATTGCAGAGTTTTCTTGGTCTCTGTAATTTTTACAGGAAATTCCAGCGGAACTACGCCCAGACGACGGCCCGACTCAGCTCAGTGCTGCAAAAGAACAAACAATGGAGGTGGGGAGATAACGAAAGAGCAGCGTTCAACGAAATCAAGGATAAATTCGCTGATGTAATTTTAATGAATCACCCCAATTTTAATGATAACTTTTACTTACAGACAGACGCCAGCAATAGCAGTTAGCATTTGGAGCACTTGGAGCGGAACTGTACCAAGAGGACGAGGCGAAAGAACACAAAACCATTGCTTTCGCCAGCCGGATGTTGCTAGCCGCAGAGCGTAACTATACTACCACCGAGAAGGAGCTCCTCAGTATAGTGTTCGCCGTGAAGAAGTTCCGTACGTATCTGCTGGGTAACAAAACCATCATCAGGACGGACCATAAAGCGTTGTCGTTCCTGAATACTTGTAAACTCACACACAGCCGGATAACCAGGTGGGTGTTAGCTCTTCAAGAGTATAATTTTTCTTGGGAATACATTAAGGGTGTAGAGAACAGGGTGCCAGACACACTATCACGAGTAGACACAGATAGAAATAGAACGGGTAGAGATATTAAAGAAATAGAGATTTATAGACTATCCCGGGAAGATAAACTTTTTGAGGAAGAATTGAAGTATATAAATGTAATGCAAAGGGCTGATAGTAAATAAAATAAAATAATTACTAGTGTAGAATCAAATGTAGATGAGTTTGGTTATAAACAATATTTTCAGGTGTTTAAAGGGAGTTTGTTTAAAAAAGTAGAGGGGGGAGAGAGGGATTGGAGATTAGTTATACCTGAAGGGTTGATAGAGAAAATAGTGTGGGACTGTCACCTTAGATACGGGCATTTTGGGGCACGGAAGTGTGTGAATGTGTTAAAGGAATCTTGTCTATTTAAAAATATGGAAAAACGGGTCCGAAAAATACTTAGAGTTTGTGAGCTATGTCAGAAATCTAAAGTTGTGAATTATATGTTAGAAGGAGAACTAAATTACATTAAAGTAGAAAAACCATTTGATTTAGTAGCTGTAGATTTGTACGGCCCATTGCCAAAGGGTAGGGGCGGAGTGATGCATATTTTTGTTGTACTTGACACATTTTCCAAATATGTAAGGTTATATAGCGTGAAGCGAGCGACAAGTAAGGTGCTGAGTGAGAAGATCACATGCGACTACATGATCAACGTGGGAAAGCCGAAGGTGATATTATCCGACCATGGGCCGCAGTTCATCAGCGGGAGATGGCGCCAGACTCTCGGATGGGAAGGTATCATCCCAAAGCACACCGCAGTGTATCATCCGCAGTCCAATCAGGCGGAGCGCGTCATGAGGGAGTTGGGCAGAATTTTTCGAACATACTGCCACGCCAAACACAGCGAGTGGCCACTCTATGTCCGGAAGATTGAAAATTGGCTTAACTGCACCACCCACGAGTCGACAGGGTTCACACCTTATAAGTTAGTAAGAGGGAAGCGTCCACAGAGAATTTTGGAGCAACTAATTGAGTATCCACCAGAAACTAACACTATTGGTCGCGAGGTAAAACTTAGGCTAGCGAATGAAAGTTTATTGACAAAAGGGGAGAAGAGAAAACAGAGGCACGATATGAAAGGTAAGTGGACGCAGTACGAGGTTGGACAGCTGGTATTGGTGCGACGCCACGATTTGTCGAGTGCCCAAGATAAGGAGATCAAGAAATTTTTCTTACTCTATGAGGGGCCGTACGAGATAATAGAGGTAAAAATGAAGAATTCATATGTGTTACAGAATAGAGAAACGAGGGAGATAGTTGGAACGCAAAACGCTACAAATTTGAAATTATTTTGGTCAGCATAAGGATTTTTATCAATGATTAAGTGTATGAATGTAATTTAATTGTTTTTTCTATATGTTTCTAGAAGGGATCCTCCCCCATTTTCGGGCGGTCACGATCTTACCAGTCCTGGCCGTGGAATTCGGAACTTGGAGGCGGGCCATGGTTGGCGGATCTTCCTTCGGGCGGTGAAACAACGATGGTCCGGCTCCACCAAAATTGGTACAAAGTAGAAATTTAACTACATATTTGAACGGGGAGGGGGACCCCAACAGGTACGTGACACGAATTAAATTTTTTAATACACTCCAGGTGCAGCGGTCTCGGTGTACCTGTCACGTGCCTGCACTGCCTTAGAGTGTTGTACATAATGGAGGCTGCACCTAAATACAGGGCAGTGCATACAAACTTAAATATTTTTAGTGTCAATGGCAAAATTCAAGTTGAACCATTGACAATAGTTTTGCTTAAGCCAGAAACGAAGAGTTTTGCGGAGAAGGATGGGGAGTTCCGGCTCAGACGACGGGTTAGTAGAGATGAGAAGATAAGGTAGCACAGTTGAAAACAAGGGGAAGTAACTGCACAAAGTAGATCTGAGTTGGAATTTCTGTATCCTTCATCGCAAAACACCCCCATTTCAGGCGACTGCGATCTTCCTAGATGTGGTGAAGGTAAGATAGAGTCAGCCTTCAATGTAAATAAAAACTTTTGAGAGAAAAAAAAATACCAAAATAATTTTGGATGTGTATAATTTTAAATTTAAATAAATTTTAGAATTAAGTGACCAAATATAATTGTCAAGTTTTAGTATCAATAGTATGGGAACGTTTTGAAAAGATGTGTAATAAAATAAAAACTTGTTGTCAGTACAAGAAGTGGGGATGATTTTGGGGGGTAGATTGATGCTCAATGGAGTGATAGAACAGTGGAGTGTGGAACTGCAATGGTTGAAAGTTTTAGTTTATCATTTTAATTAGTTAGTTGTTAAGTTGCTATTGCGGGGGTGGCCTGTGTCCTCGTAGGTAGCGAATTGGGTTGGGGGTAACAGAGAGTGTTACCTCCATCGGAGGCCAAAATGGCGAAAATGTGCGACACACCCTTTTTGTGTAAACTCAATTTGCACACTGATAGACAATCGTGTCGCACATAATAATGATGAGTGTAACAGGCACTGAAATGAAGTTAGATTTCCCCGACTTTTCGGGCGATTACTGCCTTACCAGCACTAATCGTGAATTTGGCTAGCGGCCAGCTATGGTCATATCAAGTCCCTTGACCATAGCTGACTTGAAATTGGTATATAGTAGAAATTAAATGGGGGGTGAACTTTAGGGTAAATCCAGGTACTATGGAACAGCGGCTACCACTCTGTTCGCGGAGGAACAGCAGAGCCAGGTGGTAGACCCGTTTAAGGGCGTTTAATTATAGACCAGAGTATGTTGATATTCAGATGTTAAAATGTAACAGCCGAAGCAAAGACACGGAGAGGTCAAACTACTCCAAAATATGTCGTCTTTGTGAAAGCGAGGGGGCGCCACAGCCTTACATAATTTGCAATAGAGTGTGTGGATGGGAGGTGGCTCAGATGAGTCACGAATTTAAATTTTACAACATAAAAAGTTTGCTAATTCAAATTTGATCCTATAAAAATGCTTGTACTCTGTTTAAATAACTAGTTGCTCAGACATTCAATATAAGGTGTTCATTCCATAATTTTAAATGTATTATTTTATTGTTGTATGTTAGATATAAGCATTGATAAAAATATGTGTTTTCATTATGTGTGTATTTTTTAAACTAAGCAGATAATTAAGCCGTCTGGCAGGCGGTTAACATAAAGTATCAGAATCAGAAAGAGGGGAAACAAGGAGGTGAGAAGTAATGATAAATAAATAAATATATATATATATATATATTTCATGTAATCTGTTCAATTTTGAGATGTGTTTTAATTGTGTTAGGGATATCAGCTGATCAGCAATAAAATGTCACTGGTATATTGGTTATAAATGTTCCAAGTAATTAATGTTCAATGTAATGTTTTAATGTATTACAGATGTTTTAAAGTAATGATAAAAATCACTTGATAAAATGAGAAATAAAGTAACAATTTGTGAAAGCTAATAAGAGATAGAGTGGGTGATGAATATCTTGTGGGACAAGTAGATCTGTCCAAGTTGAAGTTAGAGTTGAAGTAGTAAAGATCGAAATATTGTTTTGAAGTAATGTAATGTTGTTTTGAGTTAATGTAATGTTATAGAATTTTGAGAAGTATTGATGTCGACACAGTAGTTGTAACTTTCCTCCTTTCGGTAAATTATTTATTCAAATTAAATTAAAACTTCCACTTACCTTACGACTTTGATCTGGCCGGACCGCGTAGTGTAGGCAAACCCATTTCGTTCGACGAACTCTGACGATACATATAACGAAATAAGGCATTGAAAGAATTTAACTCTCAATTGTATGGAAGAGAAATCAGATTTTTTTATTACTCAGAAATGTTGAAATGTTAAACCTTCGTGTTACATGTTGTGCAACTCTTGCACCTTACTGACTATAGCTTACCTTATCATGGACAATTATATAACTTCATTCACACATAAACATAGGTCAGCCCAGCATTGCACACTCATCACTCACATTCCGTTCTAAAACCCCAATTACCCGATTGAATACATAATTTTTTATATCACTACCGACAACGCGTTCTTCGGTGACCTCGTGGCCAGCCCGTGGTAGATCGAAAATGTCTCGGAAAAAGACGAAACTGAATTCCAAATTTAAAGGTTAGTGTTCTACAACTCTCCTCCCATCCTGTCACTGTTTTTTGAAAAGAACTATTTTACTTTCATTATTGAAAACTAATGAAATTATACGAGCATATTTAGCTCGCGTGTCGGCGCCGACACCGTCAGAGACGAACTGGGCATGGGCTTTTTCTGATAGGGCGGAACAGCGTATTCACGGCCACCTGCTTTGCTTCTTCGTTCAAGCTCAGTTGTTGAGGCATATTCCGTTTATACATGGAATATGGGAGTTATATTCCGGGAACCAGAGCACGATATTGGCTTCTGCTCTGCTGATGTCACCAACAGTAGGCGGGGCGTTAGCAGTGTTTCCGGAAAGTCTTGGAGAAGACGACGAATATTCTTGCGCTCTGGCCATCTTAGTTTTTTACCAGCGCGTGGGTTGGCGCCCATGCTCGAGTAGTGGCGTGTGTGTACTCCCACACATGTACAGAGTTTTGCGAATTTCGAAGGGGGTAAATTCTTCGCTCGCTGCGTTACACAATAACAACTGCGTCTCACTGCTTTGTTTCACTGTTTCTCAACATCGTTCTGTTACACGGAAAATAACGTGGCACAATAATTTTCATAACTTTTTTACAAACCCGCCCAAAATGAAAGAAATAAAAATATAAATGCCCCAAACTGTTAACAATAAAAACACCCAAAATTGACCCGCTACAATACCCCCTCGATGAGAATTCTGCTGTTCACGACAGAAGAAATCTCATCGACAAACCCCGAAGAGGACCGGTGAGGAACTGGTGCCAACAACCCCCTGGTTCTTAATCTCATGGGTACACTACCCCCCGGGCTCAGCGACTATGGACTCATCTGAACGAGATCACTGGACTTCTCTGTAAGAGATCCCAACACCGAGAAATCAAACAGACTCGTACCACAGCGCACCTCACCTTCTAGCATGCTACCCCCAAAATCCTCAATCCCTGGCTAAAATTATCCCAGCTCCTCCGCCGATATATTTCCCCTTTTTTGCAAGCTGGGCTGCCTTTAGCAAATACTGGGCTCACACACACTAACATTACATGTTACCATAACACATTAAAAATAAAAAATTTCTTTTAAAATTTATTAAAAATTTAAAAAAATTCAAAATTCAAAAAAATAATATTTTATCAAAAAATTCTCTTCCTTGTTTTTCTAATTTTTGTTTCAAATGACTTAACCTAGACATTTCTACTAATCTAAACACATCCTTACTCTAACATGAGAACCACTTATAGTCTACCAATACAATGCAATACAATAAAATAAACATGGTTAATGCACACATAATAAAATAATCATTATCTAAAATATTCATTCGCTGGCAGGCGAAAAATCAAGTTTTTTTTTTCTCAAAAAAAATTAAAATTTTCAAAAATTTTAAAATTCAAAAAAAATTTAAATTTATTTAAATGTTTTCTTCATATTTAAAATTATTTAAATATTGGTTCGAATTAATTAAACAAACAAATTAAAATTGGCTTCCTACTATACAAGCTTAGTAGGTGTATGACCTCATCAGCTGATCGAAACTAGGTCAAGTTCCAGACCCTTGACCTACATATGTTATGTATGCTTTCTGAAAATACACTGAACATCTGTACTACCCTAACTTGAAATACAAACATAATAAAACAAAATATTTAAAACAAACAAAATATTAATATAAATAATCATCAACTTGACATTTAAATTATTTAAAATAAACACTTCTTACTTGTATCTTGTTTTCCAAATTTTATCAAAATTCTGTCACTGGTTGAAAAAAATAAACAATTGTATATTCTTTATCATAAATCACTCTCTTTATTTAACAGTCTCGCTATACCTTACTGTGGGTGATGTAAATTATTTATTCTCATTTAATGTATTAGATCTGTATGCATATATAATCTTTCTCCCCTTGACTCTTAACTCACTAACAACTTTTAGTAACATGACACCCATCTCTACCAAAATATCTATCCCAAAACACTCTAAACCCCAACTTATCATTTAACTCAATTCGCCACCTTCTACATATAAAAAATACTCTCTAACCCTTTGTACATAGGATATGTGTTTCCCCGCCCCCAAAAAACTCAATTCCCTTATTTGGCGGCCTGGATTCTACCTAAGGCGGCCCCTTCCCCACTAAAATCTATACCAATTCCCGTCCCAACATATTTTGTTGCGAACTCCTACATGACACTACCCCCTAATACAAAATCGCCATCCCCAAAAAATCTCAATCTCATTACCTTACTACAAATACAACAAAATAGCCTCATTAATTATAAACATAAATATATCATTCAGAACTCTACCATTATTCTCCATTACTACTGTGTCAATATCAATACTTCTCAAACTTCTATAACATACATTAATTCAAAAACAACATTACATCATATTCATCTCTACTATTTCAACTTCAACTTTGATTTCAACTTGGACAGATCTATATGCCCCACAAAATATTTATCACCCAAAAAACTATCTCTTATTAGATTTCACAAATCGTTACTTTATTTCTCATTGTAGCAAATTATTTTCATCATTACTTTAAAATACAGTAAACCCTCGATTTAACGGACTAATTGGGGCTGAGGGGTGTCCGTTAAATCGAAAGTCCGTTAAATCGCAAATTTTGTTTTTTGAGGATATATTTAAGTCAAATAGGCCTATAACACTTGAAAATTTAATACTATTAATATCATGCAAATACCGTATTGTTCTGAATACAAGCTGCACTTTTTCTCCTAAAAACATGGTCGCTAATTTGGCCTGCGTCCTGCATTCGCGCGCTAACGAAATTCGAAGTTATACCTGACTTCTGGCGGGACGAACGCTTTTGGTATCTATGAGTTGTTTACTGCGTAAGCAACAGCAGTTTGCCTGGCTGTTGTTAACTCTGGCATTATGATTTATGACTGCAACCGTACGTTTTAACAGCAAACTGAACAAAGAATAGGAAGAAAAAGTGTAAGTGCGTGCGCACACGCGCGTGCTCGCACCCTTCTGTAGGCAGCAAGACAAAGGATGAGTAGAGGGGGTGTGAATAACATGTTTCTAAATAACGGGTAAACTGCCAGTGTGGTTTTCTATTGTAACAGCGACAACATCGCTTATCTGTATTTTAATACGTACTATTAATATCATGCAAATACAATGTTATGTACACACCTTTATTTATTCTGGATAAAAGCATCAAGAGTCAGTTGTTTTCCACTAGAATGTTGCTTCTTTATTATTAAAGATCTAAACTGTCTAAAATGGTCATAATAAGCACACACTTCCGGATCTGAAGACTCCCCAATGTACGCGATAATTTCGTCCATGCTGTTTCTTATCGCTGATAATTTAGGGCCTCCTGTAACAGATGTTTCTTCGTCGTTATCATCTCCATCTTCCCACATGTTAATCTATTTGTGATGCCATGTCGTTTACGAAAACGCCAAAGCCACCCATCACTCGCCTGAAATTGGATACCAATATGTTTCGCCAGTTTATCAGCAGCAGCCCGCAACTCCACACTACGAACAACGACGCCACTAGAACGTTGTTGAATAAACCACTTGTACACAGCATCCTCTAATTGTTTGTGTTTGGCTAATTTAATGTGTTTTCTTTCTCCCTCATTCTTCGAACTATCAACACTGTACTTTAGCGAAAACTGAATAAGTTTATCTTTATTCTTTCGAATGTCTGAAACGGTTTGTTTCTTTACACCGTACACTTCACAAACATGTGCAACAGACGCGCCACCTTCAAGTTTACTTATTAGTTCAAGCTTTTGCTTTATACTCAAGTTCACACGTTTTTTCGTAACGCCAGACATACTTATGCTGTAATTCACTAATAAAGTAATGGACCTTGCTGTAACAACGCAAGTATAAACTCGTTAAGACTCTCTATTTAACACGTGCAAGGTTCGTACTATAGAAACACATGTAGCGTACACGCTGTATTCTCTGAATAAACTGATGCGACGCTGTACGAATGTGAACTGCGCGTGCATACGAATTATCACGAAAATAGCCGAATATTCAAGAGTGAAAATACGTTGCTATGGTTATGAACTACCACCAAATTTAAATCACAACCATGGACTTCAAAAACTTAATCAAAATTTTTTTTAACATGATAATGTTTTTAGGCTGGGGGTCATTCCACAAAATGCGTGATGCAAAATGTGTAACGTCATCGAAAAATGTAACGCTCCAGGTGACGTTAGTAATAAATAAATTTGGTCACAGTGAAATAAGATGCATATCAGTGTATATTGTCAGTGTTAGTCGTCGTGATGTCTTCCACTGAACGTGTGTGACGCCTGCGTCAACGACAACGCAAAGACGGGGATCGTGAAGAATTAAATGAATTCTTATCTAATTCTTATCTCCGTTCTCATCAAATACAATTGGAGATGAGAAAATTTGCGTGTTTCAAAACAAGAAACTAAAGAATGCTGCGATAGCCAAGCAACATCGCCAGAACAGGAGAGTCTGCAGTTTATGCACATTATACGCCTAAAAACATTTTCATGCCTTTTTTTTTTTTTTTTTTTTTTTTGTCTTAAATTCTGTCCGTTAAATCCGAAGTCCGTTAAATCGAGGTCCGTTAAATCGAGGGTTTACTGTATCTGTAATACATCAAACATTACATTGAACATCAATTACTTAAAACATTTATAAACCCATATACCAGTGACATGTTACTGCTGATCAGCTGATGCCCTAACATAATTACAATACACATCTCAAAATTGAACAAACTACCTGGAATATACATATCTATTTATCATTACTCCTCACCTCATTGTTTCCTCTCTCTCTGATTCTGATAATTCATTTTGACCGCCTGCCAGACAATTTAATATTGGCTTAGAAAAAAAATATACATATAATGGAAACACGTATTTTATCAACACCTATATCTAACTTACAACAATAAAATAATACACTTAAAATTATGGCATGGATAACTTGTATTGCAAATATGAGCATCTAGTTATTTGAGCAGAGCGCAAACATTTTTATTGGATCAAACTTTGAATGAGCAAAAAAATTTCTCTATGTTATAAAATTTAAGTTTGTGACTCCTTTGCGTCACCTCCCAGCCACACACACTATTTCAAATTATGTAAGACTGTGGCTCCTTTTCGCTTCCACAAAGACTGTATATTTTGGAGCAGGTTTTACCTCTCCGTGTCTTTGCTTCCGCTATTAAGTTTCAAACGTGGCGAACATCATCATGTTCTTGTTATAATTATACACCCTTAAGACGGATCTACCACCTGTCTTGCTACCCCAAAGCGGGCAGAGTGGCAGCCGCTGTTCCATAGTACCAGAGATTTCCCCTAAGTTCTCCCCCCATTGAATTTCAAATCTGTACCAATTTCAAGTCAGCTATGGTCAAGGGACTTGATATGACCATAGCTGGCCGCTAGCCAAAACCACGGTTAGTGCTGGTAAGGCAGTAACCGCCCGAAAAGTCGGGGAAATCTAAACTTCATTTTGACTGCCTGTTTCACATCAATCTCGTTATGTGCGACACGGTCGTTTGGCAGTGTGTAAACTTTAATTTACACGAATAAGGTGTGCCGCACATTTATCGCCATTTTGGCCTCCGATGGGGGTAACACTCACTGTTACCCCCAACCCATTTCGCTACTTGCGAGAGCACAGGCCACCCACGCAATAGCCACTTAATAGCTAATTAATTAATTAACAATTGAAAATTAAAACTTTTCTACCATTGCAGTTCCACATTCCATTGTTCTATCACTTCATTGAGCACCAATCTACCCCCCCAAAATATCCCCACTGCTTGTATTGATACCAAGTTTATATTTTATTACACATCTTTTCAACGTTCCCATGCTCACAGATACTAAAACTTGACAATTATGTTTGGTCACTTAATTCTAAAATTTATTTAAATTTAAAATTATACACATCCAAAATTTTTTTTTTTTTTTTTTTTTTTTAATTACATTGGAGGCTGCCTAACATTCTTATAATAAGTGGTAGTAAGGCAGTAATCGCCTGAAAAGTCGGGTTTCGCTGCAAAATGCATTGGCACCCGGTAGATATACTACGTGAATTCACGTCCCCCCTCTGAAACACACTACTTCCCCTCTCCTACCATTTCTTCTACCCCGCTTTCTACCGTGCACCAAACCGTCTTGCCCCAAAACTTGTCGTTTCGGGCTAAACAGAACTATGACCAATGGCTAATTTTCATTTTGCCATTGGTTCTGAAATATTTAAATTTGTATGCACTGCCTTTTATTTAAGTGCAGCCTCCATTATATACAAACACTCTAAGGCAGTGCAGGCACGTGACAGGCACACCGATCCGCTGCACCATGAGTGTATTAAAAAAATTTTAAGTCGAGCCACGTACCTGTTGGGGTCCCCCTCCCCGTTCAAATATGATGGAAGTTTTCAAATTTTGACCAATTTTGGTGGAGCCGGACCATCATTGCTTTCACCGCCCGAAGGAAGATCTGCCAACCATGGCCCGCCTCCGAGTTCCGAATTCCACGGCCAGGACTGGTAAGATCGTGACCGCCCGAAAATGGGGGAGGATCCCTCCTAGAAACATAAAAAAAATAATTAAATAACATTCATACCTTTACAATTTAATAAAATCCTTATGTTGACCAAAATAATTTCAAATTTGTAGCGTTGTGCGTACCCACTATCTCCCTGGTTTCTCTATTCTGTAACACATACGAATTTTTCATTTTTATTTCTACTATCTCGTACGGCCCCTCGTACAATAAGAAAAACTTCTTGATCTCCTTGTCTTGTGCACTTGATAAGTCATGTCGTCGTATCAATACCAGCTGTCCAACCTCATACTGCGTCCACTTACCTTTCATATCATGTCGCTGTTTTCTCCTCTCTCCCTTCATCAACAAACTCTCATTCGCTAGTCTAAGTTTAACATCGTTACCAATAGTGTTGGTTTCCGGTGGATATTCAATTAATTGTTCCAAAATCCTCTGTGGACGCTTTCCTCTTATTAGCTCATAAGGTGTGAACCCCGTCGACTCGTGGGTGGTGCAGTTTAGCCAGTTTTCAATCTTCTGCACATAGAGTGGCCACTCGCTATGTTTGGCGTGGCAGTATGTTCGAAAAATTCTGCACAACTCCCTCATGACTCTCTCCGCCTGGTTGGACTGCGGGTGATATACTGCGGTGTGCTTTGGGATGATACCTTCCCATCCAAGAGTCTGGCGCCATCTTCCGCTGATGAACTGCGGCCCATGGTCGGATAATATCACCTTCGGCTTTCCCACGTTGATCATGTAGTCGCGTGTGATCTTTTCGCTCAGCACCTTACTTGTTGCTCGCTTTACACTATATAGCCTGACATATTTGGAAAAAGTGTCAAGTACAACAAAAATATGCATCACTCCACCCCTACCTTTCGGCAAAGGGCCGTACAAGTCTACAGCTACTAAATCGAATGGTTTTTCTACTTTAATATAATTTAGTTCTCCCTCTAACCTATAATTGACAACTTTGGATTTCTGACATAACTCGCAAACTCTAAGTATTCCTCGGACGCGTTTCTCCATATTCTTAAATAAACAAGATTCCTTTAACACATTCACACACTTCCGTGCCCCAAAATGCCCGTACCTAAGATGACAGTCCCACACTATTTTCTCTATCAACCCTTCAGGTATAACTAACCTCCAATCTCTCTCTCTCCCCTCTACTTTTTTAAACAAGCTACCTTTGAACACTTGAAAATATTGTTTATAACCAAACTCATCTACATCTGATTCTACGCTAGTAATGATCTTAATTAATTTACCATCAGCCCTTTGCATTATATTTATATCCTTTAATTCTTCCCCAAAATGTTTATCTTCCCTGGACAATCTATAAATCTCTATCTCTTTAATATCTCTACCTGTTCTATTTCTGTCTGTGTCTACTCGTGATAGTGTGTCTGGCACCCTGTTCTCTACACCCTTAATGTATTCCCATGAAAAATTATACTCTTGAAGAGCTAACACCCACCTGGTTATCCGGCTGTGTGTGAGTTTGCAAGTATTGAGGAACGATAGCGCTTTATGGTCCGTCCTGATGATGGTTCTGTTACCCAGAAGATACGTTCGGAACTTCCTCACGGCGAACACTATACTGAGGAGCTCCTTCTCTGTGGTAGTATAGTTGCGTTCGGCGGCTAGCAACGTCCGGCTGGCAAATGCGATGGTTTTATGCTCTTTTTCCTCGTCTTCTTGGTAAAGTTCTGCTCCCAGTGCGATATTACTAGCATCTGTCTGTAAATAAAATTTTTCATTAAAATTAGGATGATTCATTAGTATCATGTCTGCGAACTTAATTGTTATGTCATTAAACGCCGCTCTTTCGTTATCGCCCCATCTCCATTGCTTATTCTTTTGCAGCACTGCGCTGAGTCGGGCCGTCGTCTGGGCGTAGTTCCGCTGGAACTTTATGTAAAAATTACAGAGACCAAGAAAACTTTGCAATTGTTTTATATTTTTAGGCTCCGGGAACGTCAGGATGGATTCTACTTTATCCGGATTGGCACGTATTCCTGTGGGTGTTATGATGAAACCTAAAAAATGTATCTCAGTTTGCAAAAATTTTGATTTGTCCCAATTCACTGTCAAACCTCCCTGATATAACTTCTCCAATACATATTCCAAATGCTCTACATGCTCTTCAAATGTTCTGGACGCTATCAAAATATCATCAACGTAAATGGTTAAAAAATCTAAGTTATGTGGTTGCAAAATTTCGTCAAGACACTTGATAAAGCTAGCTACACTTGTGTTCAAACCGAACGGTAGTCTCTTAAATTGATAATTCTTTCCATTGAATAAAAAAGCTGTATATTTTCTACTATTTGCTGCTAATGGAACTTGCCAATACCCGGCGGTTAGGTCTAAAGAGGTCATATATTGTACGCCGCTAAACTTCTGAAATATTTCTTCAATAGCTTCGGGTGACTCCCTGTCTAGAATAATTATTTGATTGATTTTGCGGGCATCTACACATAATCTAACTCTACCATCTTTTTTAATCACTACTACTAAGGGGTTAGAATATGGTGACACAGATCTCTCAATTATATCTCCCTCTAACATTTTCTCTAACTCAAGCTGAACCGCTCTTCTCTTCGCATAGGGCACCGGATAACTTCTTTGCACATAGGGCGCGTGTTCCCTTACCTTTAACTCGCATTCATAGTTTCTTGCCCTCCCTGGTACATCGGGAAACACTTCTCTAAAATTCTCTACTACCCGCCACAACGATGCACGTTGAGAACTCCCTATCACGCCACCCTCGCTACAAAATTTCAGTGCTCTTTCATTCCATAAGTGATCCACATTCTCCTCATACTCTATCTTACTCTCACTACACACATACTAATTTCCATTTCTTGTTTATTATTCCGATTATGTATCACCCTTACCCCTGAAATTCTTACCGCATCTAACACCCGTTCAAAATTAATACGGATTGGTTCCCCTTCACTATTTAATTCCAACACCCGTTTATGAAAATCAATCACCGCCTTATGTTTAATCAGAAAATCATTTCCAAGTATAACCTCAAGATTTAGTCCCCGTACAACTAGAAATGTATTATCATACCCTACCCCGTTAATTATCATGTTTAAATGTACTTGTTTCGTGACTCTCTTACTTCTAACTCCCGTAATACCTACAATCGTCACCCCGGCTACTGGTAAAGATGGAATATTTTTATTTATTTCTCTTAATTCATCTAATACATGTTCAGAAATAACAGAGATTTCGCTACCCGTATCGATTAGAGTTTTAATCTCCTTACCTTCTATGTTGATTTTCACCTCAGTCAGTCCATTCTCCCGTCTCACTGCTTCGAAGTCTTCCTCCTCCAATAATTCCTCAGACAAATCTGTAATCACAACGTTGTTTCAGTATCTATCATCCATTTGGATCCCAGAAACTTCCGGCGACAACGGTCGGGTCCGGTGTTCCATTGTCCCTCTTAGTTTCCCGCAGAGGTGCTCGCCGCTGCAGGGTTGTATACTCTTTCGTGCTGGTTTCCTCGCTGTTCATGAGCGTGGCCTCTCGGCGCTCCTCCTTGGCCCTCTCCCCTTCGTTGGTATGCATGCTGGTTCTGTGCGGGTTGTGGACCCTGTCGCTGCCCCGGTCTCTCTCTCCTGCATCTAAAACAAAAATTCTGTGAGGCATAATTCTCTTGTGAACACGCTGGACACGTCCACATGGGTCCTCGATTATTTTGTTCTCGTCTAGGGTATGCCGGTCCATTTGTGGGTCCCCTCGGCTGTCCCTGATTACCTCCATTATTTCCATTCTGCTGGTTCTGACGGCGACTCAATTCTTGGTCCCGGATATTCTGAAACACATCTAAAATATTTTCTAGTTCGCTAATATTCGCTACCTCCCGCGTCATAAGTGTTATTTGCACTTCCCTTGGCAAATGCTTGCTTATATGCCTCACAAAGGATCTAAATGGCAATGGCGGTTCTAAGTATTTCGCCTCGTTAAATATTCTCATCACATACCCGGTTATATTATTATTGGGCCCCCCAAAATTCCCTGTTCCCATGATTCTACTTCGTAACACTTCTTGGTCTTCTTCAGACCAATATTTATTTATAAATGCAGACTCAAAACATTCCCATTCCGTTTTATGTACCTCGGCCCATATCTCCGAACTACCTTTGAAGCATTTTAAAATTTTTAATAATTGGACTTCCCAGTTATTAGTACTGAACTTATTTAACTCTCTCACTCTGCTTATGAATTGCATAGGGTGTACTCTTTTGTTATCACAACTGAATGTCTCTAACTCAACTTCACTGCTTACGTCACGAGTCATAATTACTCGCTCGGTAACAGTGTTAACTTGTTGGCTGATGGCCTTGCTCAATTCATTTTTAACATTCATTAATTTAAGGTTATTATCACATTCAAGGTCACTTATTGTATTATGTATGGTCTTGAACTCAATCTTACAATTATTTTCTATGTCTCTTATTTTACTATTATTATTTTCAATCTGGCTCATAGCATAACCAATCTTACATTCGGTATTGGTATTACATTCACTTATTTGCTTCTCAACAATTGTATTTATAATGCTATATTGTTCCGTGATCTGTTTCTCTACTTTGTTAGTTATATTATTGGTAATATCAGAAACACGGCACTCTAATTGCTCATTTAGTGACTCTGACAATTGTAATTTCATACTTTCACAACGTTCATCAATATGTTTGTCTAGTGCATTACTCAAATTATCAAATTTCATATTTATATTCTGCTGAAACTGAATATTCTGTTCTTTAATTTCATTAAAAATAATATCGTTTTTAATATTCTGCTGTTCGCATTTTATTTTCTGCTCTTTGAATTCGTTACTTAAAATTTCAAATTTCTCGTCATTAGTATCAAAACATTTATTTAACATGTCAAATTTATTTCGTAAGAAATTCATTATATCGGTTTCCTCTGATTGTTTATTCTGTTTAGTTGAAACTGGGGTCAACTGAATCCCCGAATCAACATCTGTTTCGCTTGGTTGTGCTTGAGTCGCAAACGGAGTGGAATGAACTATTACATTACTGCCGACAGCTGTTTCTGTAACAGCACTCGACTCCCCCCTCAACATACCACTCTCATCCAACGATTGCGACTCAAGGTCACTTTCACTCATAATTGAATTTATTACGCTACTTTTCTCTGTTTTTTCAGACATTTTTACTTAATCTATTTTTTCTTATGTAACAACTGTCAATTAGTGATTTTATTTCAAAACTGATATTTTACAAAATCAATTTGCTTTCGCAACCCTACTTCGCTATGCATCGTCAGATGTAGGCCGGCGTTAAGATAACCCCTCTTCAGTTATATTACATCCTGGTCACGCTGCACCAATTGTAACTTTCCTCCTTTCGGTAAATTATTTATTCAAATTAAATTAAAACTTCCACTTACCTTACGACTTTGATATGGCCGGACCGCGTAGTGTAGGCAAACCCATTTCGTTCGACGAACTCTGACGATACATATAACGAAATAAGGCATTGAAAGAATTTAACTCTCAATTGTATGGAAGAGAAATCAGATTTTTTTATTACTCAGAAATGTTGAAATGTTAAACCTTCGTGTTACATGTTGTGCAACTCTTGCACCTTACTGACTATAGCTTACCTTATCATGGACAATTATATAACTTCATTCACACATAAACATAGGTCAGCCCAGCATTGCACACTCATCACTCACATTCCGTTCTAAAACCCCAATTACCCGATTGAATACATAATTTTTTATATCACTACCGACAACGCGTTCTTCGGTGACCTTATGGCCAGCCCGCGGTAGATCGAAAATGTCTCGGAAAAAGACGAAACTGAATTCCAAATTTAAAGGTTAGTGTTCTACAACTCTCCTCCCATCCTGTCACTGTTTTTTGAAAAGAACTATTTTACTTTCATTATTGAAAACTAATGAAATTATACGAGCATATTTAGCTCGCGTGTCGGCGCCGACACCGTCAGAGACGAACTGGGCATGGGCTTTTTCTGATAGGGCGGAACAGCGTATTCACGGCCACCTGCTTTGCTTCTTCGTTCAGGCTCAGTTGTTGAGGCATATTCCGTTTATACATGGAATATGGGAGTTATATTCCGGGTACCAGAGCACGATATTGGCTTCTGCTCTGCTGATGTCACCAACAGTAGGCGGGGCGTTAGCAGTGTTTCCGGAAAGTCTTGGAGAAGACGACGAATATTCTTGCGCTCTGGCCATCTTAGTTTTTTACCAGCGCGTGGGTTGGCGCCCATGCTCGAGTAGTGGCGTGTGTGTACTCCCACACATGTACAGAGTTCTGCGAATTTCGAAGGGGGTAAATTCTTCGCTCGCTGCGTTACACAATAACAACTGCGTCTCACTGCTTTGTTTCACTGTTTCTCAACATCGTTCTGTTACACGGAAAATAACGTGGCACAATAATTTTCATAACTTTTTTACAAACCCGCCCAAAATGAAAGAAATAAAAATATAAATGCCCCAAACTGTTAACAATAAAAACACCCAAAATTGACCCGCTACATAGTAATGGAGAATTTATGTAGAGTTTTGAGTGATATATTGATGTTTAAAATTAATGATGTTATTTTGTTGTATTTGAAGTGAGATAATAAGATTGAGATTTTTTGGGGATGGCAATTTTGTAGTAGGGGGTAGTGTAATGTAGGAGTCCGCAACATAATGATAAGTTGGGACGGGATTGGGACCGATTTAGTGGGACGGGGCCGCCTTAGGTAGAATCCAGGGGCCAGATAAGGGAAATGAGTTTTTTTTTGGGGGGGAAACACGTATCCTATGTACAAAGGGTTAGAGAGTATTTTTTATATAGAGAGAAGGTGGCGAGTTGAGTTTAATGATAAGTTGGGGTTAGAGAGTGTTTTGATAGATATTTTGATAGAGATGGGTGTCATGTGAGTTACAGTTGTTAGAGGTTAGAGTCAAAGGGAGAAAGATTATAGATGTATACAGATCAAGTAGTACAGTCAATGAGAATAAATAATTTAAATCACCCACAGTAATTAAGAATAAGATTTTCAAGTAAAGAAAGAGATCTATAACAATAGAAAATTTTTATTTTGCAACCAGTGACAAAATTTTGATAGAATTTGGAAATAATGTAAAATTAAGAAGTGTTTATTTTGAATAATTTAAATGTCAATTTGCTCATTATTTATAATAATATTTTGTTATTTTAAATGGGTTATTTTATTATGTTTTGAGTTTCAAGTTAGGATGTTACAGATGTTAAATGTATTTTCAGATAGAAAGTATACATAACGTATATAGGTCAGGGTTTTTGAACTTGACCTAGTTTCGATCAGCTGACAGTGAGGTCATGTAAATTAATAGTATGGAAGTCAATTCAACTTTTGTTTTTTTTTTCAATTTCAACAAATGTTAATAATTTCTATATGTAAAGGAAACATTTTAATAAATTTAAATTTTTTTCTGTGAATTTTAAAATTTTTTGGAGAATAGTTTTTTGAAAAAAAAAAAAAAAAAAAATCTTGATTTTTCGCCTGCCAGCTGATGAATATTTTAAGTATTGATTATTTTATTATTTGTGTGCTAACCATGTTTATTTTATTGATTTATTGTATTGACTTGTATTGTTAGACTATAAGTGATCACATGTTAGGTTAGGGATGTTTTAATTATAAAAAATGTTTAAAGCAAGTTATTTTAAATAAAAATAGAAACCAATGAAGAGAAATTATACATATATATAGAAACCATAAATTATATAGAAGCCATAAATTATACAAAATTTATGAATCGATTTTACATGAAAACAACCAATGGGTTGCCAGTTAAATAACTTTTGAAAATTTTTCAATTTTATGATATGTGATGTCAATATGGAATGTGAGTGTGCGTGAGCCCAGTATCTGCCAAAGGCAGCCCAGCTTGCATAAAAGGGGAAACATATCGGTGGAGGATCTGGCATAATATGAGCCAGGGATTGAGGATTTATGGGGGTGGCATGTTAGACGGCGAAGTGTGCTGTGGTACGTGTCTGTTCGATTTTTCGGTGTTGGGATCTCTTATGGAGAAGTCCAGTGATCTCGTTCAGATGCGTCCATAGTCGCCAAGCCAGGGGGGTCGTGTACCCATGAGGAATAAGAGTAAGAGGGGGTTGTTGGCACCAGTTCCTCACCGGTCCTCTTCGGGGTTTATCAATGAGATTTCTTCTGTTCTGGACAGAAGAATTCTCATTGGGGGGGTATTGTAACGTGTCTAAAATATAGGGCATTTGCATTTTTTATTGTATTTCATTTTTGCGGGATTTTATAAAAATATTGGGAAAGTTTTGTTTTCCGACGAACATTAATTCCATTATAACAGACCACGTGGCAAGAAACAGTGTTGAAACAAAGGCAAGGCGCAATTTCTGTTGTGTAAGTCGGCAAGGAATTTGCACCACCCTCGAATTTCTCAGAACTTTGCATAAGTGTGACCACGCACTCACGCGCAACACAAGTACGCGCTCTGTTGGGACGCCGAGTTGGTTTAAAGCAAGATGGCTTGGGCGAATTTGATTCAGCAATGTGCGTTTAAGCTGGAGGAAATAAGGTCTAAGTCAGGCCCCTTTTGTGACGTTAGCCAGTGCCTAGCTGAAATCGTCTGCTATCGTCACTCCAACAACTACATGCATAGCATGGGACGAAACTTCTGCGACGAAGCCCAAGGCAGTGATTTCCTTACAAGTATGAGATCACGTTAGCAACACCTGCTACGTTTTCCCCCCCAGTTGGTTAACTGATCGCTCCGGCGCCGGAACGAGCCAAGTAGGCTCGTCACAAAACTTCATATTTTAACAGTAAAAAGTGGAACAACAGTAAAAATTCATGTGACCGCGGTCAATCCAACATGTAGAACCGAGTCAAATGTTTTTCGGACAATAAAAAACAAGAAATTTACAAGAACGATGAGTGTGCACGCGAAACACGTTGCCGGCGGTTTTCATTTTAATAAAAGTGTAAGGGCTGGGGGGTTTTAAAATGGTATGGGGTTTTTTGCTAAATTAGAATTAATATATATGTGAGAAAGGCAGGCTGGGCTGTTTACAGTTATGTATGTGTGTGTCATATAGAAGGTAAGGTAATTATGTTTTTTTGTTATTAATAATCATCTATGTATAAATCTCATTCCAAGTTTAAAAAACAGAGTAGAGAATAACCATTTTTTATTTTAAAAATGTAAGATGCTCAACAACAGAAAAAATTAAAACTACTATTTTTCAAATGGTAAATATTGAGAGTTAAATTCTTTCAAAACCTTATTTCGTTTTATATACTGTCAAGTTCGTCGAACGAATTGGGTTCGTCCCCACTATGCGATCCAGCCAGATCGAAGATTAAAGGTAAGTGGAAGTTTCAATATGACTAATAAAAAATACCAAATAGTAAAGAAAGTTACAGCGGCGCTCTCAGCGGCTGCTTACTTTGCTTACCCCTCGGACCGGCTCTGTGTATTATTAAAGAAAAGCCATCTGTATGAAACTTTTTCATCGGTATAACAACCAGTTTCATTTACTCAGTCTTTCTAAATACTCAGTCCTCTAGTAAACTAGAGCTCAAGCTTTTTATCTTTTCCTAAACTTCAGCAAATTTGATAAATTGCTTAGACATTTACAGATTCTCTTTTTACAGTAGTCTACATCTGCTATTTTTTGCTGTAAAATACTGAACAAAACATCAGATTTCAGAAATATAATAGAAAAACACTTCAAATAAAAAATTAAACTCAAAGCTTGTAAGTTTCTCATAATAACCAACTACACAAGCTCGTGTTTAGCATCCTACTCCTCACTGTCTTCTCCCATTACTTTAAAACTCTGGACAGTTTGGGTTTATAATTAAAAATCATGTCAATCAACCTGCTTTTGTAGTTCCATCGTGTATTACACACTGTCGGAAGACATTGCTTTTTACCTTTGCAATCCAGGGTGTCAGTTCTATTGGAAGATTCTTGAAAAACGAAGAGAACCTTGACACCGTTTGAAAAAATATTTTACATTCTTTTATACATTCAACCGATTTTTCTAAAACTAAAGTAAGTCTGTGAGCAAAGTAATGGACAACAATATTTCTGAATTCAAATATTTCTCTTTTGCAAGGTTTGAAAACCACTTATTAAACTAGTGCACCATTGTGTATTTGTGACTAGTTTTTCACTGCACTTGAACTGGACTACATATTCAGTAGAATAAGAGATAGGCAAATAGCCATATATGTTGGCTACTGACATCCAAAAATCATAAAAATTGTTGAAAGTTGGGGTTTATTCGAAACATATGTTTCATCCACAACTACAGCAACAAAATTAGAACAGTTCATTTCTTTAATTTTTTTATGTGGAAATGGGATATGCATGCAATGATGTCAGTCTGAATGACATTAGACATAACAGAAAACACTACTGCTGCAAACCAAAAGATTTTTTTAGTATATTTATTTATTTAGTATATTTTTAGTATATCACACAATTTGCTGGGAGAAGAGGGTCCTGGTTCAGTGGTACCTGAAGCCATTATACGAGGGCCATTTGAAAAATTCGTGGCCTACTGTGCAGTAGCGCGATAATTTTACTTTATAGGTTGGCTAATCTGCTTCTTACTTTTTGTTCTAATCTGATTATTCATGTCGAAGCTCTGTACAGTACGTCTAAAACGCTTGAAAGCGGCGGTCGGCACGCCCGCCTTTCACTGTCATATTTTTCTTGTCGCGACATTCAATGTAGGCCTTAGGCCAACACACTTTACTTATGGCCCATTAGGCCTGTTATTAATGTAATTTAATATTTTTGATACGTTGTACATACATCATGCTTATTAGCCAACCTGTGATTCATAACAACTGCTAACTTCATATTTCAAATGTACTTTTGAATTCAAATAAATAAATTGTATACAGTCCACTCTCTACATCATTTCTGCATCCTGGCGAATCAACTAAATACGCATTTTCAATCAACATTCTTCTTACTAAACATTTTTGGTCCACGCGGACCGGATACTCAACATTTTTGGTCACTCCGGGCCTGGATTTTCGATGCATCATTCCTAATTAATATTTTTCTGCCACTATTTCTGGCCATCACGGGCGAATTAGCATATCCGCTGATATGACCGTGGCGTGATTTCCATCGGCATTTCGCTCGTCACCTTTGAGCCTCCTGACATTATCTCAAGAGCCTGCGAGCTACAGTGCTTCAAACAAGGCGGTCATCTCTCCGAGCTGTGTTCACCATCTTCTCCAAGGCGTCGACACTGCAGGACATCGCCTACAAGGTATCACCTCAATAACAGCATAACAAGGTGCGTACAATGGCTGAAGAAGGCCTCAAAGTGTTAACCAGAAAGAGAGGCGGCTTAAAGTCCGCAATAGTGCGAATACAATCTGCCGTAAATACTTTGATATAAATTCCAGCTCAAAACATTTTTTAACAGTAAGGCTAGAAAGTCTGAAAAGCTTGGCATCGAAGTACGACGAGGTGCAGTCTGAAATAGAACTTATTTTTAAAGACATGAGCGCGGCTCAAGAAGACCGAGTTGAGGTCGAAGAAATGCTATATTCGACTGAAGCAAATATTTTGCAATTACTTGATACATTTAATGTTCAGACTGTACCTCCCGTATTATCGACACACATGCAATTAAAACCAATAAGTTTGCCCTGCTTCTCAGGCAACATATTGGAATGGCAGCATTTTCATTCAATTTTTACGGACTTGGTGCATACAAGATCCGATTTAACGCCAGTGCAGAAGTTACATTATTTACATTCTTCTTTAAAAAATGAACCTTTAGATTTAATTAAGTCACTACCCATCTGTAAGGAAAATTATTCAATAGCGTTGAGTTTGCTGTCCGAAAGGTATGACAACAAGTTCATACTAGCAAAATACTATGTGCAAAATTTACTTCAAGTCAAGACGACAATTAAGGACTCTGTCCAAAGTTTGGCAGAATTCACAAACACAATAACGTCTTCCGTTAATTCACTGGCGGCAATGCACTGTCAGTGAATTCATTTGAATTTATTATTATACAATTATTATCAACTAAACTTGACCCTACTACCTTTAAACTATGGAAGGAGTCAATAGACCCTGACAATTTACCTAACTTTCAAGATTTCACTCATTTTTTAAACTCACGTAGACAGCTGTTAGAAAATACACTGCCTATCGAAGCCGGACAGCAACTCAACAAACCTAATTTAAGACTTAACAATAAATATGATAAATATAAATCAAGAAACACTGCTGGCAGTACTACATTTAAGAGTTATCACTCAGCGGCAAGCAATTATTCATGTTTGTGTTGTAAATCTAATCACCCGCTTTACATATGTGATAAATTTCGTACATTAAGCACCGCTGAGCAGGGACAATTTGTATCAAGTTATAAATGTTGTATCAATTGTCTTAGATCAGATCATCTTGTATCTAACTGTAAGAATAAGCAGGTGTGCAAGATCTGTTCAAAACGACACCACACATTGTTGCACGCGAACAACGTGCCGAAATCAATATCTGCCAGCAGTAACTATTGTTCACTCAAATTACAATCCACGAACAATGTCCTTTTATCAACAGCAGTTGTATTTGTCATTGACCAGGCTGGCAACAGACATAGGGCAAGAGTTCTTTTAGACGCCGGGTCACAAATAAATTTTTGCACAAAATCATTTGCAAGGAAATTACAGCTTAATTTAACTAAATCCAACATACCAATTACGGGTATAAACAATACAGCGTGTTACGCAACTGATCTTGCGTCTATACGCATTATTTCTTGTTATCAGAGATATAGCTTCGAGGCGAAATGTGCTATCTTATCTACGTTAACCCACAATCTGCCGGCAAAATCGTTTGACATAAATCAATTCCACATTCCGAGCAACATTTTTCTGGCTGACCCAGATTTCAACATATCGTCGCAAATCGACATACTCTTAAGGGCACAATTTTACCTGGACTTAATTTTAGCTAATAAATACATACGCGGCCCTAATTTTCCCATCATTCAGGAAACAAAGCTAGGCTACATTTTGGCTGGCAATTTGCCCAAACACTGCCGCAACGAGGGTCCTGCTGTTTCGTTCCTAGCTAGGAACAACGACAGTCAAATTCTGCAGTCTCTCGAAAGATTTTGGGAAACAGAAACTATCCGTGACAACACCCCTGATAACGAGTCAGCCTGTGAAGAGCATTTCGTGCGCTCTACCCAGCGCAACCACGAGGGTAGGTTCGTGGTTTCACTCCCATTTAAGCCTGATAATCTCCACTTGGGGGAATCTTACACCAATGCTGAAGCAAGATTCTTGAACTTAGAGCGTCGATTTAGGCGTGATGCTAAGCTCGCGCACGATTATGCAGACTTTATTAACGAATATAAGGATCTTGGAAACATGACGCTTATCAATAATTGCGCTATCAATTCAGGAGCATCAAATACTTATTATCTGCCTCACCATGCCGTATTTAAACAGTCTAGCTTTACCACAAAACTGCGCATCGTTTTTGATGGTTCGTCCAAGACTACCAATGGCCTTTCTCTAAATGACATATTGTTGGTAGGCCCGAATGTTCAACAAGACCTTTTTTCCATTCTTTTGCGTTTCTGCATGCATAAATATGTTCTCATCGCCGACATCGAGAAGATGTATCGACAAATTCACGTAGCTGAAGGGGATTGTCACTATCAATGCATTCTGTGGCGGGATTCTCCTCTCGAACCATTTAAACATTTTGCATTGCGAACGGTAACCTATGGCACGGCTAGTGCTTCGTTTTTGGCCACTCGCTGTCTTATACAAATTGGTAGGGACCATCAAACTTCCTTTCCTGATGCGGCGTTAGCTATAACGAACGATTTCTATGTTGACAATCTGCTTACCGGTTCGGACACCATCTCTGATCTGACCAAGCTGAAATCTGATCTAGGTGCGTTATTAAGTCAATATGGTTTCACGTTGCATAAATGGGCATCTAATGAACCCACAGTGGTCGCAAATCATGACAATTTATCACGCCCCCTAAACAAACAGGACAATGTGCGTACCCTGGGCATTCTCTGGAATAATACTGCCGATTCATTTCTGTTCGACATTAAATCATTCCCAGTTGAATCAAGCATCTCCAAGAGGAGAATTCTCTCGATTATTGCAGGCATATATGATCCTCTTGGACTGATCGGTCCCGTGTCTTTTTGTACAAACAGTTTTTGCAGCAACTCTGGCTTTGCAAGCTTGGTTGGGATGAACCGATCTCCGGCCAATCACGTTCGGATTGGCATTCTTTGTGCGACAAATTGGGTCTGATTAGCAAATTGTGGTCCCACGATCTATTCGTTGTAAGCGTGAGGCAAGTACAGTTGAATTACATGGTTTTTCGGATGCTTCTGAAAAGGGGTTTGGCTGTTGTATTTATGTCAGAGTCATTTATCAAGGTTCATCGGCCTCTTGTCATCTCCTGTGTTCTAAATCTCGCGTAGCTCCCTTACGACAGGTGTCATTACCTTGCATCGAACTCTGCGCTTGCTTGTTGTTATCGCGACTCGTATTCAAGGTCATTCATGCTGTTTATTCGTTCATTGATAGTGTTCATTTGTATTCTGACTCTATGGTGTCTCTTTACTGGATTCATGCCGTCTACGAGGTGGAAAACATACGTCGCTAATCGTGTTGCTGAAATTCAGTGTCTTACGCAAACTTATACTTGGCATCACATCAATTCTAGACACAATCCTGCTGATATTATCTCCAGGGGGTGTCTCCCTGACGTTTTGCGCGATTGTTCGCTTTGGTGGCACGGTCCCACTTGTTTGTCTCAATTGTCAGAGTCCAATCCTTTCCCACCCTTTTTACCTTCCACTCCGTCATCTTCTGAAGTCACTGCGGAAGAGAAACATACCCATAACCTCTCTCTAATGTCTACCCTGGCTATCGACCTTTCTTTGGACTTTTCCTCGTTGCATCGTCTAACGCGCGTATACGCTTACTGTTTTCGGTTCATCAGAAATATTAGACTCTTAAGTGCTGACAAATTTATGGGCGATCTTACCCCTGTCGAAATTCATCATGCTCTCAATTTCTTCATAAAACAATCTCAGTCGATCCACTTCGCAGCCGAAATTAATTGTCTTCTTAACGGATCTTCTGTTTCCATTAGGAGTAAGTTGGCTTCTCTCGACCCATTTCTTGATGATTCTGGAGTGATACGCGTGGGCGGGCTATTACAGCAGTCGCAATTACCGTACGACGCTAAACATCCTATTGTCTTACCCCCATCGGCGCATATTACTCGCCTCATTATTGAACGCGAACATATTCGTTTACTTCACGCTGGTGCTCAACTCGTGCATCACTCACTGCGCCAACGTTGGTGGATTGTTAATGCCAGGATAGTCATTCGCTCCATCATTCGTAAATGTGTCAAGTGTCTCAAGTTTAGTGCCAAACAGCAGGTTCAGAGGCTTGGTATTTTACCATCTCCTAGAGTCACTCCTTCAAGGCCGTTTCTATTCTGCGCGGTTGATTATGGTGGTCCCTTCATGATCCGTCATGGCGGGCAGAAATCCAGAACTCTTTCTAAGGCATACGTGTCTTTGTTTATTTGCTTAGCGACTAGGGCCATTCACCTGGAATTGGTTTCCGACCTTACTGCCAGTGCGTTTATAGCTGCATTACGTCGTTTCATGGCCCGCAGGGGCATACCCAGTCAATTATACTCCGATAATGGCACAAACTTTAGGAAGGCCCGGAATATCCTACATGATCTCTACAACCTTTGGCATAATAAGGATGCCATCTCTTCGCTCAAGTCATTCACGTCCTCTCAGGGGATATCATGGTCATTTATTCCGCCCTCGTCACCTCATTTCGGTGGCCTTTGGGAGAGCGGCATAAAGAGTTTGAAGTTTCATCTGCGCCGCGTGGTAGGCAAATCTATACTCACATTCGAGGAGTTCACGACAGTTTTGTCTCAGATAGAGGCATGTCTGAACTCTCGACCTTTATTTGCCATCTCTTCGGATGTAAATGATCCGGTGCCACTCACACCTGGCCATTTTTTGATTTGCGCACCATTAACGGCGATACCAGACCCAGACTTATCTCACATTCCTATTTCTCGTCTTGGGCGTTGGCAACTTCTACAAAGGTTTGTCCAAGGCATTGTCTCGCGACTATTTGCACCAGCGTCACAAATGGAAATTCGCTAAGGATAATGTTTCCATTGGTGACCTAGTTTTGCTTATTGAGGATAATTTACCTCCATTAGCCTGGAAATTTGGTGTAATTACCACCACATTTCCCGGCCCAGATAACTTAATTCGAGTCGTAGACATTCGCACACCTACTGGTGTTTTGCGGAGACCAGTACATAAGTTATGTCTGTTGCCAGTGCGGGATGAGATTTGACAAGATTATTATGATCACTTAGCACAATGCTATTTTACTCAGCCATTGGCTTATTACTTATTATGACCATTTGGTCAACTTAATTGTGATGCATTATCACAACATTTTCATATCAATTTGCGCCATTGCGTGCTTCTATAATCATCATAGTTTTATGGTGGTATATTACTATTTTGTATTTGTATGTTAATTTTGTGTGGCATACTATGTCTTACACATTTACATTTTGATGTTTTGGGTATGTGTCATGTTTTTTGGTGGTATTATTTTATAAAAATTTGTTATATAATATTTGCATGTTTTGCAGTTGCGCAACCATGCATGCATTTCTTTACACAGTTGCTAATATGTGTGATTTATTGTTCTGTGAATATCTTTTAGATTGTTCAACTCATGTACTACGTTTGTAATCACAGTATCGTATTTGTTACTTATGCCATTGCAATTATTCATATTGTAATTAACAAAATTGTTGTTTATTGTATTCATTATATAACTTGCGTTTATGTAAAACCTATCGTTTTTTGCGTCTACTGCATGTAACCATGCCACGTCTAGATTTATTTTATATTGTATTGTTATATTGTATTTATATTTTATGATTAAGCATTGCACAATTATTATTTCTGTTTAAATTATGACATACATGTCATCATATTTGTGCTTGCATTCAGTCACCTATCTATAGCTTGTTCTTACATAACTACATATTGTAAGTTCCTGAAACATCAGGAACAGCATGACTTGGTCAATACATGATGCCATGCTAAATCTACGCTTAAACATGTAATTTGTGGCAATTTTGTTCATGTAAATAATTCTCTGTACAGGTCTACTGGCCTCAACTATTTCACGGTAACCATCTATGACATGCATAGGGTTACAAACTATCGGGCCATCATGTGATGAGCTTCCGATCATACATTATTAAGCATTGTCTAATTATGTATTTTTTCATGTTTCATAACGTTCGATATTGTACACATACAATATGTGACGGCAACACTTGCCAACACAGACATTTTTGTTCATGTTTGAAATCAGTTGTTCGCCAACCTTGGCTTACAAATGCTTATCTTATTCATGCTTATCGCTAAACCATTAACGTACAGCTGTTATCTAATATTATAACTCAAGGTTCAACTTAGCCTTGAAACTAACTCTCATTATTAAGAACACTGTATGTTTTAAACTAAGTTACAAAATGTATAATAATTTACTAAAAAGGTGGTAAAAAATCGATTGATTTTGATGGGCAGCTTATGTGCAGTAGCGCGATAATTTTACTTTATAGGTTGGCTAATCTGCTTCTTACTTTTTGTTCTAATCTGATTATTCATGTCGAAGCTCTGTACAGTACGTCTAAAATGCTTGAAAGCGGCGGTCGGCACGCCCGCCTTTCACTGTCATATTTTTCTTGTCGCGACATTCAATGTAGGCCTTAGGCCAACACACTTTACTTATGGCCCATTAGGCCTGTTATTAATGTAATTTAATATTTTTGATACGTTGTACATACATCATGCTTATTAGCCAACCTGTGATTCATAACAACTGCTAACTTCATATTTCAAATGTACTTTTGAATTCAAATAAATAAATTGTATACAGTCCACTCTCTACAACATTTCTGCATCCTGGCGAATCAACTAAATACGCATTTTCAATCAACATTCTTCTTACTAAACATTTTTGGTCCACGCGGACCGGATACTCAACACCTACCATATAAACGAATGTGTGGCATTTCTGTTTTTTACCGCATTGTGGCGCCATGTTCGCCCCATGAACAGCTGTGAAGTGTCAAGTCGGGTCAAGTAATTGTTGTGGAGAAACAGCTGTATAAATCAGGTTACCTCATAGCAGAGCTGAAAATGGAGGAAATTGAACATCGTGCAGTGATCAAATGTTTTGTTAAAAAAGATTTAACGCCAACAGAAATTTTTAATGAGATGAAGAATGTGTTGGGTGATGCTGGACCTTCATTTACTAGAGTAAAAAAATGGGCTACTGAATTTAAACGTGGTAGTGTACGTTTGGAAGATGACCCACGTACTGGGCGTATGAAAAGTGCCACTACACCAGAAATCATCATTAAAGTGCACGATATTGTTTTGGTACATCACACTGTTACTGAGGAATTAGGTACGAAAAAGCTGTCTGCAAGATGGGTGCCGCGTTTGTTGACAAGTGACCAAAAATGCATGCGAATGCAAGCTTCTCAGGAATGTTTGGACCATTTTAAGAAAAATCCAAAAGATTTTATTCGTAGATTTGTAACAACTGATGTAACTTGGGTCCATTACTTCACTCTAGAAACCCAAAACAATCGAAACAATGGATGGATAGTGATTCGCTACCTCAAAAAACGGTAAAATAAATTTTGTAGGCTGGAAAGTGTATGGATCCATTTTAATGAGATGCTAAGGGGATACTGTTACTAGATTGCCTTGAAAAAGGTCAAACGATAAATGGAGATTATTACGCTAACCTTTTGGGCCAATTAAATGTAAAAATTCGATAAAAAAGATCAGGTTAAGCAAAAAGATCATTTTCCATCAGGATAATGCATGCCCTCACATATGCGTTGTGTCTATGGCAAAAATCGCCGAGTTTAAGTACCATCTGTTGCACCATCCGCCTTACTCACCTGATTTAGTGCCATCTGACTTTCATCTATTCCCAAACCTCAAAACATTTTCAGGAGGAAGCGATTTTCCTCAGATGACGAGCTGAAAGCGGCAGTAAACGGTTATTTTGAGGACCAAGAAGAACCTAACTTCCTCAAAGGGGTAAGTGACGGGGTAATGACTTGACGCTTCACCGCTGTCCGTGGGGTGACGTGGTGTCATGATGCGGTAAAAAACAGAAACGCCACACATTCGTTTCTATGGTAGCCCATGAACTTTTCAAATCGCCCTCGTATTTACACAAAATAAAGTGGAGCACAAATAATCAAATTAATAATAATCAAGTAACACTTCGAAACACGTAACTAAATGAACAACACAGAAATCAGTGCAAGAAGGTATACATTGGTTTTGAAAATGAAACTAGCTGCCAACTAAGCATTTTGTCAGTTTATACAGCATCAACACATTGGAAGGACGAATGTGTCCCCTCCACTACTTTCTGCAGTGACAACTACTACAAGTTTAATGACCACAGGCTACTGAATATTCTACTAATGTTGCTAATGCCTGAGCTGGCAGTTCAAGCACTCAGCAGTTTGAAAGCAATATGTTTTTCTGCAAGTTTCCCTACTAACGTTATTTACATTTCAAATCAATTAATAACTAAAGTATTTACTTTCTGGTATTATTAATTTTAATTTCTTTCCTTTCTTATACTGTTGCCGCCAGCAACATCAGTCATATAGCTAACACACACACACACACACACACACACACACACACACACACACACACACACACACACACACACACACACACACACACACGCACACACACACGTAGGTCTGCACTCCTATATTTACGGATGTAGCATTAAAAACGTATGTTGTACAAAAGAATTTCAATATTAGTGGCCAATAGTGTTTAGCTCATGTCATAACACATTATTATTTGAGGCATTATCTCATGTTCCATCACAATCAACAGGATGCCCGACATTCAAAGCTGACTTATTTAGTTTTCTGCATTGATATGACAACATGAAGTAAAAAAAGGCAAAAAAATTGAAGACACATACACAATACAATTTATTGACCACACAAGCATTACAAATGAGTAGTAAACTGCACTCTATTTACAGTATCTGTCAGCTTTCATCTTGCTTCTTCTGTCAAGCAATGTTTCATGAAGATTTCCATGTGCCTGAGCTTTGCGAAGTTCAGACTTGTCATCTTTATTAAGTCGCAGCTTTTTGTCCTGAAACTTCTGGAATTTTTTCCTGTGAGAAAGACAGTAAAACAGCTATAAATATGTGTGTGGTGTTACTCAAAGTTAGCACACTGACTAATCTTTAAATTATGCCTACATTTTCTTTCAACTATGGCAACAAATACAAATTTCAATTTGTACTTAAAAAAATGTTGTTATATTTATTAGTTGTTAATTAGTTGCACACTAAACTGTACTGTTTTGTAATGTTTAGTGTAGAAAATAAAAACTTGTTATCTATAGAAAATGACGTTGGTGTTTGTAAGTGCAATAGAAATGGAGTTTACAAAACAGAATGTCCAGATTGCAATAAATTTGTTGTAGGCCAGATGAAGAAAAAACTGTTGAGAGATTCATTGAACACCGCAATGTGTTTTTAAATCCTAATATTTACCAGTGGCGTGTGGTAAAGGGAAGCAAGTGAAGCACTGCTTCAGTAATGATTGGCGACACACTAACTGGAATTATTTAAAGTAAATTTTATAATTTAATTGAATCTAATTTTAAGTAACCAAAATAAAAATTTACTGGAATTTTCTACATGATTGTTCCAAAAATTTTTAAGTAGACTGATTTCACACGCTGGCTCTGCAGTGGTAAGTGAAGCAGGTTCGGCACAGCTTGAGTTAGCCTGGTGTAGAGAGATGCGCGCGCACGTAGAGCGAGATAGAAAAAAACGCATCTGCAGTGGTTGGTAACTGAAGCTAGCTTGGGTTGAGTTGGACTGCATGCTGTTGAGTTTATTCGTATCGCTGTGCGTGTTACATTATTTCATTTAGTACCGCATTTAAATCATATGCGTTTTCCGTTTTTAACATTTGAAGTTGTAATTTACCTTATTAAATAGTGCATCTTACATTTTATTTACGTTGTATTTAAATGGTACGCATTATATTTGAATTTATAGTTATATATTTTAGAATAGTTTCAATGTTGGTTTAATACATTTTCTACAGTGTCGGTTTGTATAATAAAAGATGTTTTATAAAAACCTTTTTCTTTCCAGTCATTCACCGAAAAAACTCAAATGATAAAAATTGGTAAGCCGGTCCCAAATCTTTTAAACTTAACCCACCTATCTGGAAAGTTTACTAGGCATTTCCAGTCTAATATGTAAACAAATGTGAGTAGTTGGCTGGTAGTGGTGAACTAAATGCACTATTTTGCTGGTATTGTTTGTTGTTTGGAAAGGATAGGATTCAAAGACTGGATTCAAACATTTAAGAAAGCTGTTGTATTTAGGAAATCTATTGGCGGCCATGAAATTACAGTGAATCATCTTCCTTCATAATTGTGTATTACTGCTTCCGGTCAGAGTAGAATAGAAACTGCGTTAGGTGACTAACTTAAATCGGAGATATCGGCTCACAATCAGAATGTTCAATGCAATAGAGATTTTTTAGGAGACTAATGCTGTTTGATATCTCGGTAAATAAGAATTAGGACTTCGAGGATATGACGAAATGGAAAAGACAGTTAATCGAGGTAATTACGTAGAACTTCTTAAGAACACAGCCGAATATCATCTCTTCTTGCGGAACATCTACTGTATTTAGGAAACTGTCTATTCTCATTAGAAGCGATTAGCTCAGTTCTTTTTGTGAGTACAAAAAATGAAAGAAAGGAGGTACACTTTGTAGCTCTAGTAGTCGATGAAACCAGAAATATTTCAAATAAAGCATAGTGCTCTATAGTTTTGCATTATTCGTATAATGGAGAAATAAAAAAGAGATTTTTAGGATCCAATGATGTAAGTTGTGATCAACATGCCCAGGCTGTTGCAATGCTCATTCGCCAGTTCCTGACTGAATTTGAATGCAGTGAAAAACTAGTCGCTCAAGCCTACAATGGGGCGGCAACAATGGGGAAATTTTAATTGGAGTAGAGACCATAATTAAAAGAACTAATCTGCAAGCTCTTTTTGTCCATTGATATGCTCATGTTTTAAACTTTGTTGTGTCAGGCAAATACCCGAGTGAAAATATTTTGTAACATACTTAGTGGTATTGCAGCCATTTTTCGAGATCTCCGAAACAGACTAAATTTTTATACGAGTTTGTGCAGCGATGACTTCCTGATCTGTGCCCAATGAGGTGGAATTATTCTTCTAGACTTGTAAATACCATGTACAGGAACAGACGTCAATTGTGTGATGTATTCAATGTCACGATAGATCATCTTGAAGAGATCGAGTTTAATATTTTAGCTCCCATTAGTGAATTTTTGTCAGTGTTAGAGACAAAATAATTTTGATAAAATATTTTCATATACAGATGACAGACTCAAGTGAGTGACATTTTGTACTACCAAAACAAAATTGCAGAAACTCGACAAAGTATAGCATCTGTCCGTGATGACTTTGAAGGCATTTTTCAGCAAACTCTATCTGTAGTAGGGAAGCCATCACAGATAATTAATGTGAACTACAAGCGTATTTATTGTGAGCGTTTGATAATGCTGACAATCACTTGTATACACAGTTTCAAGATTATCCTTTTTAAAGCTTTTGGAAACATTTGGCAAATTCTTTGACAGTGTGCATTTATAAAACGAACTTATTGTGTTGTACAGTAGTGAAGAGTTTGAAGGGAAAAATATATCCGATCTTTTAAAGCTATTAAACTCTAATACGATATTGAAAACTAGTTAAATGTTTGAATATTTAAGGAAAATGTTTTTACGTGCAGGAGAGTTATTAGTATGCTTCAAAATGTATTGGTGTGTTTATTCGTAAAAAAGTTGATATTTTACCACTGCAAATGTGCTATTACCATATTTACATTTTCAGACACATGTGATTTAAAAAGAATTTGCACCTCAAGTTAAGCCTGTATTGTGCCAGTGTTTTTTAAAGTAACATGGTGTTAGAGATTTTGACCCGCGGGGTATACATGTTCTAGGCTTTCTGCATTGAACATAGTATTTTATCATACTATAAAACATTAAGATATTAGCCTTAATAATGGATCTTATACTTAAAATTCAATCATAATCAATGTATGCCACCTACTACAGGAAGATTAAATAGTTAACCATATGTAAGTATGAAGTTTATAATGAGATTAAAGTAAAGTAAAATGGTCTAATAATGAGATTAAATGAGTTTGAAATAATTTAAATTAGGTGATTAAATTAATTTGAGGTAGTTATGAATTTTCTAGTGTAATTTTCAATGATTAATTTAATGTAAAGTGTTGTAAAAGATGGGAGTTTGGGTGATAATTGTTTCAATAAGGCATTGGAGTCAGTCAAAGTTAATTTTAAATGAGTGTTAGACAAAATAAGAATTTTTGGAATAAAAATAATACAGAAACAGGGTAGTAGTAGGGACACAGTAACAAGAGTGAATGTGGGTAGAGAGAAAGTATGCAGAGAAAGTGGAGAGTAAATAGGTGCTGGTGAAGTTTTGTAGTGAGGGTGGTGTGGTACGGAGTCATCAACGACAGACGTGGCGGGAGGTGAATAGTTTTAAATGAGGTTTGGCGGAGTTACCTGGGAGAGGCCAGGAACTAATAAGGGAGTGAGTATAAGGGAAGGGAACACACATCCTAGGTACAAAGAGGGTATCAGGTATTTTGTTCTAAGAGGGCAATGATTTACGTGGAATTAGAGAAATTAGTGGAGGTAAATATTATTGAGAGATCGATGTCACCCTATGCAAGTCCGTTAGTGGTTATTAGAAGGAAGAATGTGAGTAAGGTTATATCTAAATTCCCATTCAATAAAACAAATCGTTGTGAATGACTGAAAATCACCCGAACCAATTGATAATGAAAATACTTAATAAAAATTCATGTTTGAAATGTAATAATAAATGTAACAAGTTAAAGAGTTAATAGAATTTACAGCTAAAATAAGCTGTAAGTTGTGTAAATTTTTTGATAAAATCTGAATTTGAAATGTTATATATAGGGTGATTCAGTTGGAGGTTACAATTTTAAGTTGGCAATACTGTTTTCTTGTAAAAGATGAACAGCTGATATTTGAAATTAGTCATTGTTAAGTATTGACATTTGTTGCTATGGAGCGATATTCGACTGAAGAATGTATTTTAATTGTTAAAACCTACTTTCGAAATGGAGAAAATTTAACTAACAAAATTCGCGCACTGCGAAATGACTTCGGTAACCATAAATGTCCATCTCGTGCCGCGGTTAAAAAATTAATCGAAAAATTCAATAGAACCGGGTCAGTGTTAGATGTGCAAAGACCAGTACGTCCTCGTAGTGGCCGGTCACTCACAAATATCGCCGCAGTGAGTGCCAGTGTCCATGAAAATCCGTCGATCTACATTCGTCATCGTTCCCAGCAGTTGGACCTTTCCTACAGCACCACGCAATGCATATTAACTAAAGATCTGCATGTGCATGCCTACAAGGAATTAACCCAGGAATTGAAGCCAAGAGATCATAGGCAGCATCGTGACTTCGTTGATTGGGTGTTAGAGAACCACCAAATTGATGGCAATTTTGCGAAGAAAATCATATTCAGCGATGAAGCTCATTTTCAACTGGATGGGTATGAAACAAAAAAATTGCCGCATTTGGGAACTTGGAAATCCACAAGCCATTCTCGAACAACCAATTCATACACAAAAAGTCACTGTTTGATGCGGAATTTGGGTCGGCGGCGTGATTGGGCCATACTTTTTCGAAAATGCCTGTGGTGATGCAGTAACAGAAAATGGTGAACGTTATCGGAAGGTGATAACAAATTATTTTTGGCACCAATTGGATGATATTGATGTCGAAGATGTGTGGTTCCAACAAAACGGTGACACTAGCCACACAGCGCGAGAAACAACACAGTTGTTGCACACAAAGTTCCCCGGCTGTGTCATCTCTCGTCTCGGCGATCAACATTGGCCACCAAGATCGTGCATCTCATGCCGTTGGATTATTTTCTTTGGGGTAATTTGTAACAGAAGGTGCATGCCAATGACCCCAAAATGATTTGAGAGCTAAAGGACGAGATAGGCCATGTTATTCATGAGCTGCCGCAGGAGTTATGCCGGAAAGTGATGGAAAATTTTATCAAAAGGGGGGAAGTCTGCAGGGCCGCTCGTGGCAGCCATTTGGGCGATATCATTTTATCGTGTTCAATGTCAATGTCTAAACAATATATAGAAATAAATACATTAAGAGATTATCACATACCAATGCGTTTTATTTTACATTAAAATTGTAACCTCTAATTGAATCACCCTATATAATGAATGTTAATAATAAATTTGATTTTTTGGAGAATTTAATGGTACAATAAATGATAAATAATTAAAGGTTGATATAAAAAGAGTTAATAGAAGGTTCAAGTTGTAATGTTTATAATTTTCTATACAAATTATTTAAAGGTGAATTGTTTAGTTTAATGTAGCAATGTAAATGTTCAAGGTTAATGTCTATTATGTTGATTATGTATGTTAGAGTGTAGGAATTGTAAACATGTATTGGGTATAGATGGTAATAGTAATCTACCTTGGTAACTAAAATGGAATTTTAATTGGAATTGGTAAATGAAGTTGAATTGTTTTGGAGTCTGAATTTTTTATTTTTTTGTTTGCTGTGTCTAACCTAAAGTGTATAGGTTACAGAAGTAAAAATAATCTAGAATATATAATACAGGAAAATGTAATATGTTTAAGTTAAGGATACATGTGTTAAAAAATATTGTTTCTTTAAGTAGTTCATTGAGATATACAACCAGTACTTTGCTAAAAGGTGAACCAGTACGACTAAGGGGAAGCAAGTCAGTTAAGGATGTGGTATGTTGAAAAGCCAGTAATTGATATTTTTTATTGAATGTTACAGAGTTTGGTGATACTGTGGTGGGTGCCTGTCTGACTTTGCGGTGTTGGGATCTTAACAAGAAGTCCAGTAATGTCATGCAGGTGCAGCCACAGTTACCAGACTAGGGGGTAAGTTACCCATGATTTTAGTAAGGATTTAAGGGGGGTTGTTGGCGCCATATCCTTGCTGGTCCTCTTAGGGTTTTTTTTAGGCAGTGAGAGTTTTTCTGTTTTGACAGAAAACTTCTCATTGGGGGGTATTGTAACGGTACAAACTGATGAGCGTATACAATCAAAAGTTTTATTTAACAAGAGTATATTTTTGGTAACTGACTGTAGCTCCGTGTAAGGCACAGCATGTTACCGGAATGCAGACTATCAACGAGGGTGCGTATTCATACATATGCGCGCATGCCTGGGCCAACTTTCCCAGCATAAAAGACACGTACATACATTCCAGCGCCGAACCTGTGATGGGAACAAAGCAATACAGAATACACGTTGACGGCGAAGCGTAACACCTGGGGGGTAGGCAACCAAGCGCGCACACAGTCAGTCGTCACAGAGCAGTGCAGCAGTTGGACACCATTACTTAAACAGTGGAGACATAATTTCACAGTAGCCTCGGAAAAACTTTGGTAGACCGAAAAAGTTAAAAGTAGGTCTACCAAAGAGTGTATCGTAATAAAACAACAGTAAACAGTAGTTCAACCGGAGGAACAGTTTATAAAAAGAGTGGAGTGAATGAAAACTGGGAGTTAAGTGAAGAAGATGGAGCAGACATAGTGCGCAATACCGGGGACTTCCTACAGTTAAGTAAAAGTGAAATTTATAATAATTGGCCAAAAGTTTATAGTAAACAGTAAATTAATAATGAGCTCAATAACGGGGGTTTATTCAAATACGTAAAGGGAGTGAGAGCGTGTGCGTGTGAGGGAAATATGGAATAAAAGGGGAGAAAAAAACTTTACTGGTTTGTATAATCTATAGAATTTATAATATTGTAACCCTATTAATCAAAATATTGGAAAAGTAAAGAAGTTAATTATTATCGTAAATAAAACAATGTTTGAATCGTCATAAATATGTGTTAGTTGTAAGTTATTACGTCATTACCATTTCCTAGTGTTCTGTGCTGAAAAATTCGTCTAACGTTTACGGGAATCTTCTGTATTGGGGGGAAGTCAGATGGCGAAATTGTCCAGTTTTAATTAAGGTAGAGTATAAAGGTTTCCATATCTGTCCTGCAAAGATATTGGTGGCGACTCTGAACTTCTGTTGGAATTTATAAAAAGGTAAGTCAGCGAGAAAAGTTCGCAGGTAAGGTTCTGGCAGTATTTTATTATTTATTTATTTATAAGTTTGGGTGTAACTTAACAAAGCCTCGCGCAGTGCACTGTGTCGGACGCTCTTATATGTTTTGCAATTATACATATGTGTGTTTCGAGTGAATTTTAATATTTGATGATCTCCTTGAGAGTGATTATTGTCTGATGAAGAGTCATATGACTCCAAACGCATCATGAATATATCATCCTTGAAGTCACTGGACGGTTTCAATTAAGGTAAATTATTTACTATATAAAGTGACTTGGACCATATAAATAAAATGTTTAAAAGGGTGCTGTATATCGCTGATGCTTTTCAATACATATATACAGATGATATGTTTAAAACAAGGAAATCTTATGTTGACCCAGAGATTTTTCTGAAAGGAATGTTTTTAAACTCCATTTTGTACGGACATGTTATGGTAATAATTCACGACAGTGAGAATAAACTACAAAAATCAATGTACATATTAAATTGAATAGCAGATGAATATGGCTTTCAAATATCAGTGGACAAGACTAAAACAATGGCATTCAGTGGGAAGCAAATGGTAAGAACTAAGATACTTATAGATAGAAAGATTATGGAACAAGTCCAGCAATTCAATTACTTGTGATATTACGTTACATATTGGACAGAAATTGATCTGGATGAAAAATTAAACAAATTTAGGAATATCTATACAACGATTCACAGATACCTTACAAATAAGACAAAGAAGGAAACAAGGATAAGGGTGTAACACTATAGCGGTACCAATTTTTATGTATGGAGATGACCAAGTTTATGAGGAGTATTCTGGGCCGTACCATTCTTGACAGAAAGAAGAATGTGGATATAAGGATGGAACTGAGGTCGACCCATTGTTGGAACCGCTAAGAAGCAACAAAAGGTGGTGTGAACATTTGGGAAGAATGGCGGATGACAGGATTCCAATGCTAGCAACCAGTGGGGAAGAGAGATGTAGGATGACCGAGAGCGAAGTGGGTCCCAGAACAGGTTTAGGATGACCCTAATCCTTGAGGTTGATGATGAAAAAATGGAAATTAATCCCAACATAGTATTTTTTTCTCTAACCTACCATAATCAGGGCTTGTCATATTTTACAGTCCCAGAACATTTATTTTAAAGAAATCAAACTATAGCCTACTGAAAAACCACTACAACAGTAAATACTATAACAGTATATAACAACTCATAACTCATACAAACAATGCCAATATAGATGTACAAACTCACTCACGCCAGTCTTACTGGAAGCAAAATAATTCAAGATACGGGCCATATGTTGCTAGCAATGCCTGAACACATGGCATTTGTGGTCATGAAGTTGAAATGTGGCTGCTACTCTTGACTGAAGTCCTCTACTTAAATTACTGTACACCGTGGCGATATGACCATGCCATGTCAAGAGAAAGTAGTCTTAAGGTCCACTGAGACTTTGTTATGAATCAGTCTAAAGCTACACTACATTTTCAAATATACTACCACAGTAGTTGAGTAGAAATTACTTACTACCAATCACAACATAAATAACTGCATTTGGCACAAACAGAAATTAGATTACCATCTAACTTATCGAAATAACCTGGACTTTTCTATCTGTTCAACTGAAAATGATAGACAATAAAAAATGGTTTACTATGGAACCATTTACACACATTATGGCTATTAATAGCCAATATTTGAACATTCATGGAATAATGTTATAATCTTTTGAAAGTGGTTCTGTTTAACAACTGGTCAGTAACACTTTGATTGCCAATTTCATAGTTAGATTATGGCAAATCTTCCATAGAAAGATTTTCTACTTGGTGCAGAAGAATGTGTAAACTGTTAATCACATTATCTGACAAAGCACTGCTGTATGTTACAGGCAAAGAAAACCTCATCAATAACAATTTAAGTGCATCAAATCAGTCAGTAATAAACTACATAAAAGGATAAACTTTTTAAAAATTGACCTAATTTGTAATGGTACCTTTTATTGAGCATAGTCAAAGACAGATTTTCGTGGATGTGAAACAGAACATTGGACCACGTGGAATTTTTTTGCGTGACTTTGGCCTGGGAAGTGCATAATCCTTTAGCAGGTGTACATGATCAAAACTCATTTTCACAAGCTAAGGAGTCTTGCATCAGACGAAAGACGTTGCACCTACTACGTTTACCATAGGAGAGCCAGGAAAAACCAGTTTAGTGCAGGAGTGGAGTAAGAGATGCTGAGTCACACGTACAGTCAGTCGCAGCCAGAACGCCAGCAACCACATTTAGATCAAGAAGGCTGTGCCTTGGTAAAAAATGTAAACGATGCAGTGAAATAAGGTCAGTAGTGCCTCAGTAAAGATGTGATTAAAAGTTTTTAGAAGTATTACAGACAGTCGCCTTACAACCATCAAACAGTGTACACATTAAAAAGTACAGCGACTCGGCACCTGCAGGCAATAACATGTAGGCCTACTTTATTGTATTAATCAGGATAACAATAGTGAATGATATGTAAAGTTTTGTTCAGTAGTACGTACTTAAAAGCTTTCAGACAGATTTTGTCTAAAAAGGTGCGTAGTAAACAAAAGAATAAAGTAAACATAAGTGTGAAATACAGCCATGTGTTGTGCATGAACGGACGTAGGAACTTGCTGGACAATACACTATTAACCACTAATGAACACCATTAAGTGAACAGCTATGTAACAAAAGTGGTGGCGTTTTGGCCAGAAAATATGAAATAAACAATAATCGGTAGCATCAGAGAGTACGTGAGAGAGCGAGAGAGTAAAAAGAGGGTGAGAGACAATAGAAAGTAATTAAAAACAAAAAAGTACTGGTTGGCATTGATTGTTTACTAGTAATAAGTCTATAAACAAAGAGAATGCAATAGAATTTTGTTTCAAATAAGTTCATGTATTAATTTTTATAAATTTGTGTATTAAGTAAAAAGTTTTGTATTAAGTGTAAATTGTGTTTTTCTTTCAATTCCTGTAATAAACAATGTTATTAGGTAACAAAAATAAATAAATGAATAAAACAAAAGTATAATATGTAAATTCAGATTGTTAATGACTGACAACTGGTAATAAATTTGACTTATAGACAGGGTGCAACTAAATAAAGTAACTATAATGGTTGGCAAATGCAACTTCAATAATATTAATAAATGAGTTTATTTGGATAACGATGTATGTGAGTTCAGTTATTTTCAACGTCACCTCGCCTTAACATAACCTGTGCTCAATGAGTTTGCCTGGACGAACCTCAGAAATTCTGTTAAGGGAAAATTTGTGATTTTTAAGTCGTTTTCATGGGGACAATGTGTTGCAGTTTCCACATTCTGCTTGTCACAATGTGGTGGTAGCCAGGGCTTTTGGGTTTTCTCGGGGTCTTCTGAAGAAGGAAGGTAAGTGATTAGTATCAAGGCCTTCTTACTGTTTAAAGAATTACAAATTTTGTTTATTAACTGTATTTAATAGAATGATTAAGTGTAGGCTCAAACCGTTGAAAAAATTGATTTCTGCCTGTATTCACCAAGAATAATACCTTCAATTTCTATGACAAGTAGGGGCAAGCTCCATAGGTTTCATCATTTTGATATAAATTAATATAAATGAAAATTAATGTCACTGAAGACTAATCAATATAATATAGTGAAAACTATAATCTAATAGTCAACAGTAAGTTCAGAAAACACTATCACACCAACATAAGCTGTGTATGTGTTCAACACACACACACACACACACACACACACACACACACACACACACACACACACACACACACACACACACACACACACACACACACACACACACACACACACACACACACACACACACACACACACACACACACACACACACACACACACACACACACACACACACAATGACCAAACTGTGAAAATTATTTGAAGTCAAAAAACAATATAAAACCCTTATACATGTTAATTTGCAGTATAACAAAAAAGTTAACTTGCAGTATAATAAACAACACACTACTATGGTAAAATTAATGATCCAGGCAACATCAGCTTTTAATACGCAGTTTAACTATGGTGTTAAGACTTTCACAGATTGTGATGCTAATTGGAATTTAATTCTGATACTGTAATGCAAATATGCTGTATGATTGATGTAGATTACGATAGACAACAAAGACAATTTTTGAATGACATGAACTGTAGTCAAAATACTCAGCAAACATGTTAAAACTGGTTCAACTGTAAACAAATTATATAGCAAAAGGGTTAACTATAGTTGATATGCTCATTGTTTTGTTAGTTTTTCTTTAAACAAGCAGTCAAGGAAAGAGAAACAATTAAAATAACACAGACTGTGTACATTCAGATTCAGAACTACTAATCTTTTTTCAAATGTTAAATTAAAATTAAGTAAAATAAAAATTCCAAAACTACATAATCTGATGTGAGCTCTTAATATTCCAAAGTGTTTTATAATATTGTCTACGTATGTGCTATTGTTGTAAAATATCATATTTTATCTAAAACTGTAATATACAGTACAGAACTATAAATAACATTTAAAAAAACAATTAAATTAATATACCAATCCAAAGAAGAAATTTCAATTTTTATAAGGGGGATGTGCTATTTATCTGTATGAAGCGATATTAAGAGAATGGATAGAAAAATTTGGAAATTGTCATTATTTAAACAGTACTGAGTTGAATATCTCTACTTCATGTGGAACTATAGTCTATCAAAATGATAAATTCCTTATTTGTATTTGAAGACTGAATTGAAAAAAAAGCACTATATCCTAGAAATGCAGAGAAAACACAGAACTTTTACTTCACCTCTGCATCAGCAACAACAATAATTACTATAAATTATAATATCAGACATTCAAGTGAGATAGCCATTTACTTTCACTAATACATACACATAGTTTATTTCAATTTCATTTAAACTCCCTTTTTCTTCATCTGGAATGTCATTGCTGCTATCCACTTCTGTAACTGCAGCACTTCGTATCTGCAAGATTTCAGCAGGACCCGCAATGCGACTTGTAGCAACCACTGTATCATCTTCTGCTCGCACTGACATGAAAAAACTGGTACAGCTCAGGAGTGCCAGTTTTCCATCCTATATTTGACACAGAATCATATACACAAAAAAGTAAGTCTCTATTTCCTCCAAACTCATAAACAATTTTACCCAGGGATTCTGTATACATGGGGGTCTATGGTGTCTTCATACTTGAAACATTTGGTCACACATTCATTGTTACAAGTATTTAATATTAAAATTTTATTAAAATTCTCAATGGCAAATGTCTCACTTTCTTGTGTACAGAGACGGGAAAATCTGAAGTTCTTGGAATAAGAACACGATTGTCTTACGTGGCAAGTTTGCATGCTTGTGTCAGCAGTAGGATGATGAAGCACTCTCGCACATTCCCAATCCTCCTGCAGTTCCTAGAGATGCTATTATCTTCCAAGCATCTATAATATGGTAGAACTTTCTCATATCATAACTGTAGTATTTATGCTAAATATAATTAGAGAAGCACTGGACCACCACATTGAGTATTGTGAGAGAGATGACAGATGTGTGGTTGTTGTGCTAACTGGTAATTATTGTGTGCTGGATAATTGTAAACTTGGAAAATTGTTGTATATGAGTGGAAGACCTTTATTAAAGCTGTGAGTAATGATTTATCTCATGGTCAGTTAGTTATTCCACTGTTTAAAGACAACAACATGTGCAATCATTATAACATTTGGTGTTCAGAAGCGGGGTATACGACCTTTAATGGTGGAAATAAGAAAATGGCTTCAACACAGTAGAGTTTAGTATACATGGTGATTAAAAAATGAAAACCCATATAGATGGCTATGACAGAACTTTCTGAGCTATACTGTCAGAGAAAAAGAAAGGCATCAAGACGTGAGAAACTATCAGAATGCAGAAAAATATTAAATGAGAAATCTAAGTTTGAAAGGAAAGAAACTTGAGTGCCAGCAGAAAGCACTGTTGATGACGGCAGAGCAATAGCATGATGAAACATGTAGTTATAAAAATGAAACAGTAAAGAAGCAGCAAAAGAAATGAAATAAAAAAACCAAAAGCCATTAAAGCATTGAAACAAAAACAGGTACAGTTGCAGGACCAATGACACAAAATTAAGTTTTATTTGATGAGGTAAGCCAAAAAAGCAAGTTACTAGAATATCTGAAATAGAAAAGTCTAAAGCAACTATGAAAACATGTATGTCACATATAGAAGACTTAATTGCAAATACAGGCTAAATTAGAATTGAAGCCAAGCAATCATTGAAAGAAATAGTTTAAAAAAAAAAGGCTGTTAATAAAACTGAAAAAGCTTTAGAAAATAAGAGACATGAAAAAAAGTGGCATTCCCTGTAGTTGGAGCAGTTCACACCCAGGCCCCAAGTTTGATAGAAGCACTCACTGGGCAACTTATCTTTGAAAATTTGTTGCTCACTTAAAGAAATGGCAGAAGAGAAAGGCCTGTACTTTTGGATTCTTAAACAGCTTGCTGTAAAACTGTCACAGAAAGTACCACCTGACAGCTACAACACCTATGATGAATGTAGTAAAAAGTCTGGAATTATGGTATGTGGACCTGAATCTGTGCAATATGTAGTGTTTTAAACTGAAAGTGAAGTAACAGCATTATAGGCAGAGACAAGGCATTTGCAACACAAGTCATCCAACTGGCTACACTGGCTTATCCTGAAGCACCACGGGCCTCCAAAAGCACCAGCTAATTAAAAAAAATTAGTTTTCAACTTTGGTATAATGCAAATTGTAGCACATCATAGTGTAGCATAGAAACAGTGTGTAGGTTTATTAAAGAATTGCTGTTTAAAGAGACCTTACAAAAACGGGTCTGCACTGCTATTTAATTAATAATGAATGCAATGTAAACATATTAGCATCTGCGTTAGAAAACATGCTTGATGATTTACGAGAATACTAGCAATTTAATCGTAGTATGTAAACAACAGATAGTAAAATACAATGTATAACCTAAGTCGAACAAAGAAAAGGGGTTGATACAAACTACTACTGGTACTACTATAAATTACTCCTACTAAATTTACTGACGATATCCGAGGTAGTAAATTACAATGTTACACATAGTTTCTACATAGTCTCAATTGTCTTCTTCTATACGGACTGCAACTAGAAGCTTTGAAGCTTTGTCAAAGCATCAGGAAAGGTTGGCATACAATTATATCTGGGTTATCTTGGGTTTAGCCACAAAGTGCTCATTGTGAACCCTGTTGATGAAGTAGTACTTGGCATTAATGTTAAGAGTGCTTTTGGGTTGATAGTAGAGTTAAAGATAATATTCTGTCAAGAGTAGATGAAATTTTGTATGGGTAAAATAGCAAGGACATCCGTCCATTTATTAGACAGAATGTCAAGATGTACTGGGAGTATATGAAATAGAAGGGAAAGAAACTAATTACAGAAACAACAAACACTGGTGAAGAGGATGTTATGCAAAAGATTGGGGATGAATGAAAGGCAGAATGGAATTAAAGAAGAAATGTTTGCACGTAATGGAAGACATGCTCTGGAAATGGAAAAGGGAACTTTCAGAGTCAAACAATCCATGCTGGATGGATTTGCCTATTTGGAACAAACAGTCTTACCCTTATTAGATGAAGGTGGCAGTGTTACCATTATTATGTACACACTGATGCAACATCTTGTCATGTCACGTAGTGTAAACAATACCCATCATGCTACTGTGTAAACATGCTGAATTGGGAACTAGACATGAAACACCAGAGCTGTCCGGAGCCATCTGGCAAGACATAGTAACTCTTGCAAATTTTTGGCATATACTTATGAAGTTCTACATTATGGTACATGCTAGAAACCTGATGAGAGAAATTGAACACTTGTGTCTAGATGCTGTGACGGTAGCGATATGCGAACATCTGCTCTCCGTTACCAGCGGCCGAGACGTGACCAACTACGTGCTCGGAGCGAGCCAATCCGGCATCAGCAGCCGCCGAGACGTGACCAACTTCGTGTTCGGAGCTAGCCAATCAGCGATGCCGGTTAGTTAATAAAACCCGGGCCGGCAGAAAATTTTACGCACTCTTCATCGCCACGCCATCGAACGCACTTCATCTCCTCTCCTCTCTCGGACGACATCGGGGCGGAGTCAGCCGGAAGGAACAGCCGAAGAATAGAACCGGTGTTCTTGCGTCTTCGCACTCCCGTTCCGCGCCAGCGATGGATTTCGCTGGGCCGGCAGCCGACTCTACAACCGGTGCCGAAAGAAGAGGAGGACTGCAGTACGCCACGATCAGCGGGTGCAGCCGCCGAACACCTCAGCGCGGCATGACCAACATCACAGTTCTCGCCACTCGGTCCTTTTTAGGGCCACCAAAATAACTAGAGTGTACGATTGGCGCCATTTGTCATGCGGCAAGCCTTTTGTCCGGTGACAAGTGGCGCCCAACGTGGGGCGACGATCATCTTGCGGATGCAAGATCCAGCCACGCCAGCGAGCTACCAGCCGGCACACCAATCAACATGGCGCCCAACAGACACCTCTACAACATCCGGAGAAGAGCAGTAGGCTGGGTACCGGAGAGCATTCAAGACCCGGGGGAGTTGTGACGGTAGCGATATGCGAACATCTGCTCTCCGTTACCAGCGGCCGAGACGTGACCAACTACGAGCTCGGAGCGAGCCAATCCGGCATCAGCAGCCGCCGAGACGTGACCAACTTCGTGTTCGGAGCTAGCCAATCAGCGATGCCGGTTAGTTAATAAAACCCGGGCCGGCAGAAAATTTTACGCACTCTTCATCGCCACGCCATCGAACGCACTTCATCTCCTCTCCTCTCTCGGACGACATCGGGGCGGAGTCAGCCGGAAGGAACAGCCGAAGAATAGAACCGGCGTTCTTGCGTCTTCGCACTCCCGTTCCGCGCCAGCGATGGATTTCGCTGGGCCGGCAGCCGACTCTACAACCGGTGCCGAAAGAAGAGGAGGACTGCAGTACGCCACGATCAGCGGGCGCAGCCGCCGAACACCTCAGCGCGGCACGACCAACATCACAGTTCTTGCCACTCGGTCCTTTTTAGGGCCACCAAAATAACTAGAGTGTACGATTGGCGCCATTTGTCATGCGGCAAGCCTTTTGTCCGGTGACAATGCGCAGTGGATGAACACCTCATGAGGCTACAAAATTTTCATTCACTTCGCACATGTGCAGAACAGTTTGTACAGTGTTATGTAATGTGCACATCAGACTACACAAATGTTGTGTATAGTTATTTAAAAATTATACTGTGGTGACAAAACTATTCATGTTAATCAATGAAATTATGAGGGTCACTTGAAAAATTTGTGGAGCGACATCTACAGCATACCAGTAGAACTACTATTTTTAGTGTGTTTAAGATTCATACTTCATGTAAACAGCTGTCTGAAATTTACATGTCACGTGTGTGTTTTGGAAAATGGACAAAATTAAACATCGTGCTGCGATTGAATTCGTAAAAAAAGGTCTAGCGCCAATAGAAATTTACAATGAAATGACAAATGTGTTAGGAGATGCAGCGCCTTCAAAAACAATGGTTTGTAAGTGGAAACTTGAGTTTAAACTTGGTTGTATGAGCATTGAAGATTATCCCCACAGTGGATGCTAAAAAGGGGAACAACTTCAGATATCATTAAAAAAATTTCAAACAGTTTTGGAAGACTAGTGACTGAGAGTGAACAACACTGCCAAGATCGTAGGAATCTCAGAAGAGTGTGTATATCACATTTTAACTAGAGAACTTGGTATGAAAAAGCTTTGTGCAAGGTGGATGCCGGTTGTTATCAAGTGACCAAAAGGCAATGAGAACGAAAGTTTCTGAGAAATGTTTAGACCCTTTTACAAAGAATAGGAGTGATTTTGTTCATAGATTTTTACTGTGGATGAGACGTGGGTCCACCACTACACTCCAGAAATAAAACAATAGTCAAAACAATGGACTCTAACTGGCAAAAGTGCTCCAAAGAAAGCAAAGGTGGTTTCCTATCAGTAGGAAAGATCATGGCATCGATTTTCTGGGATGAAAAAGGCATTTTGCTAATTGATTATCTTGAAAAAAAAAGCCAGTCAATAACCAGAGAATATTATTCAAACCTTCAGGAACAACTAAATTAAAAAAAAAAAATGTGAGAAAAGACCTGGTTTAGCAGAGAAAAAATAATTTTCCATCAGGACAATGCCCCTGTGCACAAAAGTGTTTTCGCGTTGAGTAAACTGTAAGATTTGAAGTACAAATTATTAGAACATCCACCATATTCACCAGATCTAGCACCCTCCGATTTCTATCCATTTCCAAACATTAAAAAATTTGTGGCTGGAAAGCATTTTTCATTAAATGAAGAGGTAACAGCAGCTATAGAAGGATATTTTACGGATCTTCCAGAATCTTACTTCAAGACACTGATTGAATTGTTAGAGAAGTGTTGGACCAAGTGTATTGAAGTTGGGGGAGATTATATAGAAAAATAAAGTCATTTTTGTAACAATTAACTTGTTTTTTCATTTCCATTCCACTAACTTTTCAACTATACCTCGTAGTTGTAGGCTACCTATTTACATTTTATTACAGAACATATTATTATATTTTACAAAAGTGATAATAAACTATTTCATAATTGTGTACATGTTTTAAATATTAGTGTGAAACGTACATTAATATGTCCCCCATAATTTCTAAATTGAGTTCAAAAACATTGCATAGTCAGACTCGTTTAGTATGGAATGTATATAATTTCATGAAGAGGGAGTCTGAAAGTGGGAAACATCTCTTAGATTTTTGTTGCAAAAGCAATGAGTATTTCTCAGAGCTCCATGAGGAGAATAGTGAAGGAAGGTCAGCACGTACAGAATCCAAATGCAGAAGCGGGAATGTTACTTAGCATACTAGGAAAGGAATACTGTGTTCATAAACCTATAACCAGGCTTGACGATTTTATAAAGGTATAATTAGGAGAACAGTTTGGAATTTTTACACTGGAGAAAAGTGTCTCCCAACAGTAAAAGAGCTGTTAGAAAAATTAAAAGATTCTGTAAATTTTAAAGGTGGCAGTAGCAGCCTAAAGATTTTCTTGAAGGAAATAAGAGCAATGAGAATACATTATTTAAAAATTTGTGATGTTATTCAATTTGTTTCTTCTGTAAGTAGTATAATTTTGTATATTCTTTTTAACACCTGACACACGTTTCACTGAAAAATATCAGTATCATCAGAGGTTTGTAAGTAAATTAAAAACAATCGAAATAATTCTATTAATATAAAATAAACGAATAATCGAATTTGTATCAATTTTAATGTAAAATAACTGATAATTGATTTAGGTTAATTAGTTAAAGATTGTTTTAATGTTTATTTTCTTCAGCAGCTGTTTTCTCGGTTATATTTGAAAATTTGTTTAAATTTATTTATTTTTATTTTTTAGTACAGTAGAGTCTCGGTTATCCGCCCTTCGATTATCTGCCGTTCCGTGTTATCCACCGCCCAAGCGGTGTAAAAAAACGTAAACGTAAAAAATATTTTCTTTAATTACTGCAACGGAAATAGTGTGCCAATAGTTTGCGGGCGTGAGTGTACGTGCTGTCTTTGTGATTGCTCCTGACTGTACCGCAGGAATTTGGCCTACTGCCCATCGCCTATTATAGCCTAGCTGTGACTCATGTGTCATTCACCCCACCCCACCCCCAACATCCAACACTATCGCTCACATGCTCATCGCTTAGTAGACTGCAGTTTCTTGTTGTGTGCTGTAGTGAGCAGTGAGGCTATTTTTATGCGGTGTGTCCATGAGTGACTAGTGCAGTTTTGGTGAAAGTGTCGTAGTGTAGTCTTGTTGATAGTGTTGCGATTATGGCTACGAAAAGGAAGAAAATTGTTTTATCAATAAAAGACAAGCTTGAGGCATTAAAAAGACTGGATAAAGGGGAAATGCTGCAGAAGGTGGCTGACCACTACGGCGTCGGTCATCGCACAGTTGGAGATTGGAAGAAGAGACGATTAGAATTAGAAAAATGGTGTTCCTCACGAGTTATAGAGACTGCTTTTAAAGATAGAAAAACTATGAAAAATAGTGATTATGAAAAAGTTAGTGAAGCGTTGTACATTTGGTTTACACAGTTCAGGGAGAAAGGGGTGCCTATCTCGGGACCTATCTTAAAAGAAAAGGCGTTGCAGTTTCAAAAAGAATTTAACGAAGGTGATGCAGATTTTACAGCAAGCGTTGGCTGGCTTGATAGATGGAAGAAGTGTTATGGAATCCGTCAGTTGAATATTTGCGGCGAGAAACTGTCATCAAACTTTCAAGAAATAGAGCAGTTTAAGAAAAAATTTCAAGACTTTGTTGAAACTGAAAGCTTAACAGGAGATCAAGTATTTAATTGTGATGAAACAGGCCTTATTTTCAAAATGTTACCGAGTAAGAACCTTGCAGCTAGAACTGAAGCTGCAGCCCCTGGCTATAAACGTAGTAGAGAGAGAGAGTGACTATTTTAGCATGCAGTAATGCCACAGCAAACCATAAAATGGACCTGGCAATGATTGGAAAGTCCAAAAACCCTAGGGCTTTTAAAACCATTTCAAAACATGCTCTTCCAGTAAAATATTTCAATCAAAAAAGTGCATGGATGACTAGTGAAATTTTTAAGGAATGGTTTTTTAAAGAGTTTGTTCCTTCTACAGAGAAGATTTTAAAAGACAACAACCTACCCAGAAAAGCAGTTTTACTGCTAGACAATGCCCCAACTCACCCTGATCCAGACGAACTTAGAGATGGGGACATAAAGGCTATGTTTTTGCCACCAAATGTGACTGCCATTTGTCAGCCTATGGACCAGGGTGTTTTGGAAACACTTAAACGAAACTATCGAAGAAAGCTTCTGTCAACAGTCATACAGGAAATTGAAGATGGGCAAAACTTGATTAAGAAGTTGAAAAGTATAAATTTGAAGGACATCGCTTATTGGGTCGCAAGGGCCTGGGCTGACGTCGGGGCACAAACAATTGCGAAGTTGTGGCATAAGCTGTTGGGCGAGGAAGAAAATATGGCTGAGAGCATGCTGGATGAACTTCATGAAAGTATTTTGCCCTTGGTGCAACGTATCCCTGGATGTGAGGATGCATCGTTGGATGAAATAAGTAATTGGCTTTCAGGAGACGACCAATATGAAATAACTGACGAAGAAATTGTAACACTTGTTAATAGCAATGATGTTGTTGAAGATCAAGACTCTGAAACTGTTGAGCCCCAAAAGATCACACACAAAGAAGGGGTTAAAGCTCTTGAAGCAGCCATTCAGTACGTTGAGCAGCAAGAGGAAGCCAGGGTTGTCGACATAATGATGCTCCAAAGATGGCAAGACTTGGCAGCAAAGAAGCGGGAATCATCAGGGAGGCAGTCGAAGATCACTAATTTTTTTCACTCATCATGAACTGAACTCTCACTTCCAACATTTCTGACAGTGTAAGTCAATTTTATTACGTACAAATTAGTCTGATTCTATATTTATTTTTAGTAAATTTTTCTTGTTAAAATTTACTGAATTTTTAAACTTGAAGCGTGAAGTACTAAAGTAGGCGTAATTGTTTTCTCTTTTTTTGTAAGTGTATAACTTTAATATTGTTGCTTGTTCTCTAAAATGTTTTACTATAATTTTGTAATATAATTGTACAGTACTGTATTGTTTTCTCTATTGATTTGTTGTAAAACGTGATGTTTATTAATTACATTTAAAAAATTACAACGTAATTTTATGATAAATTTGCATTTTATTTAACTCTCCCTATTATCCGCCATTCCAGCTTATCCGCCCTTCCGCCAGCCCGTTTATGGCGGATAACCGGGACTCTACTGTAAATTTATAATTTTAAATACATAGTTACCGTTGGTCTCCAGATCACTGTATATGATTAAATAAATAATTACCTTATTTTATCCACTAAGTGATCTTCTTTTTCTTTTTAATTACTACATGTTTCAGGGCTTATATCCCCATCTTCAGGTAAAAGCAAATCTACCCTATTATTAGGGTTTCGTTAAAAATTCACAACGACACAAACACATAACACACTTAAATAAATTAACATTGAACATTAAATCTGTATCGGAACACGCTACAAACGAACCAGTGCACTGGCCGAAGTCCGACTTTCAACTGAAACTGACTGAAGTCCGACTGAGTTGAAAGTCGGCCTTCGGCCAGTGCACTGGTTCGTTTGTAGCGTGTTCCGATACAGATTTAATATTCAATGTTAATTTATTTAAGTGTGTTATGTGTTTGTGTTGTTGTGAATTTTTAACGAAACCCTAATAATAGGGTAGATTTGCTTTTACCTGAAGATGGGGATATAAGCCCTGAAACATGTAGTAATTAAAAAGAAAAAGAAGATCACTTAGTGGATAAAATAAGGTAATTATTTAATTAATTTTAAATAGATCGTCTTGTTTTGTTTTTATTTGGGTTTGTTCTTTAATTAATAAATTATTGTTATTGTGTTTGTAAATGTTAAGATTTCCCCAAATATTCATTTTTGACCTTTTTGTATGTTTTTAATTAATTTTATATTTTCAATGTTTGGAAATTGGTGGTTATTATTTAGACAAGGTGTGGCTAAATTAGATTTATAAATATTTGGTTTCAAATATGCATTGCGGTGTTGAAGGAATCTATCTAGTAGTTTTTTCTTTGTCTGGCCCACGTAAAATTTATTGCAATCTGGACATTCTATTTTATATATTGTGATGGTACAATTCTGGTACAATCATAAATTAACAAAAACATGGTATAAAAGACCATAAGTATTGTATTCCTTCATTTTTTAACAATTTGGTCATAATTATTTAAACCTTTAATAATCCCTGTAAAGCTACAGTGAGTGAACTATATAAATATTTTGTGAACGCAAAAGTGAATTGACAAGATTCTAACTGTTTTCATCGCAAAAAACAAGGAACACAGCAAAAAACGTATGTTGCATACTGAGATAAGGTGCCTATCCCTGATGACGCCAGCGATGAGGAATGTATTTCCGTAAACAAGTTGAAGCTGTAAACAGATGAATAATAGCTTGATGACGTAGTTTTCGCCCCACCTACGCAAAATTAAACAAAGAATCTGAGTCATTTTCTTCTCGAGCGTGAACGCAGCCGGCCGGCAAACAGTTCACCGAGTGTGAAATTTAACTTTTACACCACTAAAAGTGGTTAATTACAAAAGTGTTAACAACAGTGACACCTTACCATTTGGTAAGGTGTAATACTATAAAATGTGACCGGTAGCGTAATAGGTAAACTCGTGGTGTGCGAAGTTTTACCGAACGAACAACCGCTGCAAATTGGTGAGAACGTTCCAACATCATTTTTTTAGTTTCAAGTAAAACAATATAATTCAACATAATGACCAACTCAAAATTCAATCACTGTTAAAATGAATTCAATTCAATTCAATTCAATCTTATTTAAAATTTTAAAATGAGCTCAGTAAAAAAAAAATAAGAAATTGTACCAGAGCGTGAGAGAGAGAGAGAGAGAGTGAGAGGGAGAGAGTGTCGTAAATTCTCTAAGTGCTGGGTTGTGCGAGGTATATATCTATGTTTAATAATCTATTATATAATATTTCATAATTACATATCCAAGGTTTCATGTTTATTCGTAGATATTTTGGAGGGTTTAATGTTCGCTAAGCGCACCATTGTGTAAGATGTACTTACAGTAAAATAAATTGGGTATATCATTGGTAACAATTTTAAACAGATATTGTTATTATTTCACATAACAATTTCCGCTCGTCTAGAGTTCGCTTAACGAATTCCTGCCCTATAGTGACTTTGAAAGGTAAGTAAAATTACAAAGTTCTTTACGTCTATATACTTATATCAAGATGGCGCCCGACTTTTGAAATCATTGTTTATATCGTATATTGTACATCGTCTCTTTTATTGCGCCAGAACAGGGACATAACTATTTGTAGCTATATTTTATTATAGTTACAAATGTCGCCCGTAATAACAGGGACCTGACATAAAAGTTTATGTGAGTAAGCCTACAAAGAGAGCGGAAAAGTTATCTGAGGTAATAAACTCAAATTTTAATACGTAAACATAACCCAACTTTTACGAGGTTATGTTATAAGATTGTATGCATGCGTGTATTATAAAAGAGCAAACATGAGTACAAATGACAATATTACATTAGAAATCAGTACAGCTGATGTAGATATAACGAGTGAGATGGATGTTCAATTAACCCCAATTAGTCAGGTTGGCGAGGCGAGTACGACTGAAAATGTAGGGACAGAAACAGTAACCTCCATCTCACTTCATGAAAACAAAACAGACGAGATGTTAACACGTTTATATAACATGATGTGTAGCAATTTTAATGAACTGAGAGGGGACACGAATTTTAAATTTGATGTTCAAAAGAATGATTGTGATGTTAAATTCAATGAAATCAAAACACAAAATATTCAAATTAAAAGTGAGTTCAATGAAATTAAAACACAAAATATTCAAATTAAAAGTGAGTTTAATGAGAAGTTTGACGAAATAAAGAGAGAAATTAAAAACAGTAACCATAATCTCATTAAGCAGTGTGATAAAGTGATTAAAAAATTGGACAAGAGTTTAATTCAAATAGAACATCAGAAGGTGAGTGGTAGTGAACATAGTACGGAAAACGAAGTACTGATTAATAACGTAAGTAACAGTGATAAGTTGAATAATGAATTTACAGGTAGTAAGAATATGGTGTTAGAAAATGATAATGAAAGTATTATGAATGATAATGAGGTGTTTGAGTGTATTGAGTCAGAAAGAGAGTTTGGAGAAAGTATTTTTGTACAAGGGGTGCAGGGGTTAGAATTTTCTTTTGATGTTGTGTTAGGGGGTGAAGAAAAGTCTTCACGTATTTTTTACAAGGACAAGAGTTCCTTCAATTTATATTTGGGAGACGATAGGTCTACAAATAAAGTTTATTGGTGTTTTTGTGTACCTCATAAGTGGTGCAGTAATTTTGAGTTAGGGACCCCTGCATATTTGGAGAGAGAGAGTGTAATTTGGTGTAATGGTGAGAAATATATTAAGAGAGAAAGTATAGAGAAGTATTGTGAGAGATATGGTGAGAGAAAGAAAGTAATAGAAATTTTTACAGTAAATAGAAAGTACAGAGAATTGGTAGAGAGGTTAGGCATAGATACAGTGGAGGAAAATAATGAATACTTACCTTGCAGTAACAGTGAAATTGAAATAACAATAAATGATGAGAATAATGGTATTAAGTACTTACCTGTGGTAGAAAATTATGATGATAATTACAAGATGAATAACAAGATTATAACATATGATCTTATTGATATAGACAGAACCTTACTCGATCGTGACTTGATATATTTGTTTGATAATTGTTTGATATATGAATATGAATATAATGTTTCTAATCATACAATTTTTTCATTAGACAATAAGATAAATAGAACTAAGATTAGGTTGTTATTCAACGATGGAGGATAGAGTGTTTCAATTGGGTAATGAACATTAAATATATGTGAAAAGTGGTATTGAATTGGACTGCTATGGACTGAGTTTGATAAATAACAAAATAATGTGTTTGGAGTGTATATTTTTCATTGTTTCATATGTTTTATATATCAATGTATTTATGTATTTTTGATGTTGTATTACAGGTATATTTTGTGTACACCAGCTATTATGTATTTTAATAATTAACATGTTTTGTTTAATTAAACTTGTTTAAACAAATAAATAATAATTAAAGGTCAATTACTGAATTAAAGTAATACAAAAGAAAGTTGTACTAATTTGTAACAGAAGTAAATTATTAATTGTAATAGAAAATTTCTAATTATGTAATTTGTAATGAAGGTAATTCCTAATGAATAATAATAAAAAATTTCTAAGGAATACTAAATGTTTAAGTAAGAATATATATTTGAACAGTGAGATGTACTGTTATGAGTAGATGAGAGATGAATTTTATAAGACAATTGTCAATGATTACAGTAAGTGTTTAAACAGGGATAGAGCCTAGGTGTATTAAAATAGAAGCAGGTGAGTTATTTAATTAATGTAAAGGGAGTTAGATAGTTAAGTATTTTTAAAGAAAATAATACCAAGAGAGTATTAGATATTTTAGGGACACAGTAGTTAGTGATTATTTGTACAGGTGAGTAAAGTCAAGGTATAAACATATATTTGTTGTTGATGATATTTTGTAGTGGGGGTGAGGTGATAAGGAGTAGCCAACATATAGCGTTGTGGCAGGTAATAGCGTAGTTTAAGGGAGTGTTTGCCAAATTTTTGGAAGGGCAAAATATTATGGATGTATATAGCCAGTTAGGGAACACCCCTCTGTGTACAAAGACGCGCGGTGCTATAGGATTTATCGTCAGAATGAAATTAGTAAAGGTGTTTATAATTGAGATATTGGTGTCATGATAGGTAAATTTGGTTGTCAGTTAGAAGAAGGTGAGTAAGATTATAATAAGTGAAAGCATAGAGAGTACAGTAGTCACCCAGATTAGAATGTGAAAGGTTAGGTAGAAAGTTCAGAGTAGAAAGGCAATAGGAAATGAATAATGAAGTAATAATAATAATATGAATATTAATAATAAATGTGAAATAATAATATTATAATAATTGATGTCTAATTAATTAATTGCAATTGTAAATTTTATAATTTAAATGCAAACTTCAATCGATAGAATATGCAAATCTTAATCAAGATTAAATATGAATTTAAAATGTATTAAATGTATTAATATAATGATCATGTGTATTAATGTATCAATGTATTATCATGTATTATGTATTATGTTATGAAATTTTAACATGTATAGGGAATAGTGTGTGTGGAGGAGAAAGAGGGGTAAATATTGTTAACAGCGCCAATTATTACCTGTTAATAATAATAATAATATTTTTAAATAATAATTTTGATTTCAATAAGATTTCATAATTATTTTTTTTCTATAATTTGTTTTTCTCCATTTTTGAGTAATATTGGGAATTTATATGGGGATTTCCATGTTTTCATTTATAATTAAATTAAATTCTTTTTTATATCAATATGTGTTTCTTTTATAATTATAATAATTATAAAACAGAAAGAGTTAATTATTATCGATGGGAATCGAAACGATTTTATAATTCAGGGTAGTCCCTAAAGAGAATGGCAATTCTATGTAATTCTTGTATGTTACATTTTTTATATTATATTTTTAGTAATTCAAGCAAACCCAGTGCTTATTAGCACAAACCAGCACCTAGCTAAGGGGAACCAGATCAGTTAAGGATAGAGTAATATACCAAGCCACTATTTTGATATTTTTCATTTATTGTTTCAGTGTTTGGTGATGTTATGACGGCGGTCCTGAGCTGGCCAGCGCGTCAGAGCAGGGGCGTTACGCGCCTAATTGGCCTTATGGTGTTGGGATCTCGAAGGAGAAGTCCAGTAAGGTCATGCAGGTACTGTCATCGTCATCAGACCACGGGTGAGTTATTGATTTTCTTTTATATAAATTGTAAGGGGGTTGTGGCGACCTATCCTGGCTGATCCCTTTAGGAAGTATGAATGGGTCAATGAAAGTTTTTATGCTTCGGCACAAAATCTTTCATTGAGGGGGTTTTGTGATGGTACAATTCTGGTACAATCATAAATTAACAAAAACATGGTATAAAAGACCATACGTATTGTATTCCTTCATTTTTTAACAATTTGGTCATAATTAATTAAACCTTTAATAATCCCTGTAAAGCTACAGTGAGTGAACTATATAAATATTTTGTGAACGCAAAAGTGAATTGACAAGATTCTAACTGTTTTCATCGCAAAAAACAAGGAACACAGCAAAAAACGTATGTCGCATACTGAGATAAGGTGCCTATCCCTGATGACGCCAGCGATGAGGAATGTATTTCCGTAAACAAGTTGAAGCTGTAAACAGATGAATAATAGCTTGATGACGTAGTTTTCGCCCCACCTACGCAAAATTAAACAAAGAATCTGAGTCATTTTCTTCTCGAGCGTGAACGCAGCCGGCCGGCAAACAGTTCACCGAGTGTGAAATTTAACTTTTACACCACTAAAAGTGGTTAATTACAAAAGTGTTAACAACAGTGACACCTTACCATTTGGTAAGGTGTAATACTATAAAATGTGACCGGTAGCGTAATAGGTAAACTCGCGGTGTGTGAAGTTTTACCGAACGAACAACCGCTGCAAATTGGTGAGAACGTTCCAACATCATTTTTTTAGTTTCAAGTAAAACAATATAATTCAACATAATGACCAACTCAAAATTCAATCACTGTTAAAATGAATTCAATTCAATTCAATTCAATCTTATTTAAAATTTTAAAATGAGCTCAGTAAAAAAAAAAATAAGAAATTGTACCAGAGCGTGAGAGAGAGAGAGAGTGAGAGGGAGAGAGTGTCGTAAATTCTCTAAGTGCTGGGTTGTGCGAGGTATATATCTATGTTTAATAATCTATTATATAATATTTCATAATTACATATCCAAGGTTTCATGTTTACTCGTAGATATTTTGGAGGGTTTAATGTTCGCTAAGCGCACCATTGTGTAAGATGTACTTACAGTAAAATAAATTGGGTATATCATTGGTAACAATTTTAAACAGATATTGTTATTATTTCACATAACAATTTCCGCTCGTCTAGAGTTCGCTTAACAAATTCCTGCCCTATAGTGACTTTGAAAGGTAAGTAAAATTACAAAGTTCTTTACGTCTATATACTTATATCAAGATGGCGCCCGACTTTTGAAATCATTGTTTATATCGTATATTGTACATCGTCTCTTTTATTGCGCCAGAACAGGTACATAACTATTTGTAGCTATATTTTATTATAGTTACAATATTCCATTTTTATTGTGAGTATTGGATTTAGTTTTAGGTTTTATTTTATTAAAAATTATATTATCTGTATTATAAGATATTTTTAAATTAGTATCTTTAAATATTTTATTTAGTTTTTGAGTTATATTTCCGTAATAAGTGAAGGTTGTATATTTTATATTATTATTAATAGGTGAATTTTTAAATGTAGTGTTCTTGGGAATTTTATTAGTGATTTTATGTTTAATTTTATTTTCTAATTTATTAACAGTTTTTATTTTGTATCCATTTTTAACTGCTATTTGTTGGATTATATTTCTTTCTTTGTAACTTAATGGGATCCTAAGCATTCGGTAAATCATGGAATTAAATACTGCCATTTTATGTTGGGGAGGATGGTTAGAATTATTTGGTATTACTAAATCAGTTTGAGAAGGTTTCCTATATATTGAGTATTCAAAATTTGTTTCATTTTTATTTATTGTTAAGTCTAAATAATTTAATTTATTATTAGATTCTTCTTCTAACATGAATTTTATTTTGGAATGTAAATTATTTATGGAGTTGAATATTGTATTTATATTTATACCATTGTTTTGGGAAATGTACAGAGTGTCATCAACGTACCTAAAATAACATCCTAATGGGTCGTTTAATTTTATTATATTTATTATTTGTTCATAGAGTTTTTCTACGAAGATTTCTGATATGATAGCAGAGGTTGGGGCTCCCATAGCATGCATCTGTTTGATAGTACAATTTGTTGTTGTATTGAAAATAATTTTGATTTAAAATTATTTTTAAAGTATTAGTTAACTGTTTAATGTATGTGTCACTTTCGTTATTTGTTTTCAGATTATTTATTATAATATTTATAGTTTCTTCAATGGGAATGTTTGTATACATGTTTGATATGTCGAATGAATATAATTTTGTATTTCTGTTTACTTCTACATTTTTTAGTTGTTCCGTGAGTTCGATATTACTGCAAGAAATGTTGAGTTACTTATATAGAAAATGAAGGCTTATTTAAAAAGCATAAAAACATTTAGAGAAGGCAGAACCATAGTATGGCAGAGCTGTAGTATATCAGGACAAAACATATATTCTCAATAGCCACACAATACTGAACACCTGGAGTGATCAGATTCAATCTTGTGGCTATGATGTCCTAGTCGTGAAAGGGCAAAGATTAATTATTGTTCAAGCTGGCAGTCAATACAAGTTTGTTCCAAATGCACGGCTGATTTTTAAATGTAACCAAAAGACAGAAGATTACCATAATAACATGAATGCTGACAATTACAGATACTGGATTGAAGAAAAATTTGTTCCAAATGTTCCCACCCACAGTGTGTTGGTAATTGATTATGTGAAAAAACACCTATTATATTGTGAAAAAACACCTACATCTAATTCTATGAAAAGTGATATGCAAGACTGACTAACATGATGTGCAAATCCATTCTGTCCTGTTATGGTTAAAGCAGAACTTTATGAAACTGTTAAAAGTGTGTAAACCACAATTTAAAACCTATTTAATAGTCAAATTCTGTAAAGCAAAGGTCATTTAGTTTTAATGTGTCTCCCTTACCATCCTGAACTAAATCCTATAGAGGTGGTGTAGTCTGAAATTAAGCAGGATGTGCTGAACAAAAATGTAATGTTTAATTTAAACGATGTCAAAAACTTATGTGAAGAAAAAATTTCAACTGCGACTCCTCACGATTGGGAAAAAAGAAGTACACATATGGAAAGAATTGAAAAAGAATATCTGTGAAAGGAAACTACTGTAGATGACACAGTAGATTGCTTGAAAATTAACCTTAGAGAACTGTTCAGTTTCGATGATTTCGCTGAAGAGGAAGACGATAATCTATCTGGAATAGAGGAATTTCTTGACAGCAACTGAAACCTTTTTTCAAACTAAGTACTATACTACAATTTTTTTTAAATTAAATATCAATAATTCAGAATTTTTTCTAATTTATAATAAAGTTAAGTTACATAAATTAAAAACAATGCAAATAACAATAGTAACATAACAGGCGAGTTAAAATGTAAATTGATTTCTGGCGTGAACATCATAAGTGAATGTTTTGTTGTAAAGGGATAGTATGTGTTAGAGACACTGTTATATCATACTATCCTCACTAGACTACTTTTTAAGTGGAGGTAGTTCATGCATTGTGTTGGTGCACCTTACTGTTCAGGAAAGTTTGTTGGGCATATATAAATGACCTTCACTGAGTATAAAAACCAGTGTTATGAATAGCTGCCAGCCAGTAAGTGAGAATTCTGTGAATTATATCTTTACGTGGATTAGAGTTCAACTCCAAGAACGAATTGTTTAAGTAATAAGAGTGTTATTGTTTTGTAAGACTGGTATTGAGTGAATGTGAGAAGTATTTTAAACTTTTTATTTCTGTTGCTGACTATTGTAATTTATTCAACTGGTGACTTTTCATTACTGGTTGTGTAAAATGAGTAATTTATAACTGTATAACACAGAAATCTATTATAATAAAGAGTGTGACTGTTTCTGAAAGTGTTAATCAAAATTGTGAGCACTATTTCTCTGGCACTTAATACATTCTTTCACTGTTTTAAGATCATAATCCATGCAGCCCATGTAACAAATGCTTCAATAAGAAAATATGTATACACACACTCAACAAGATCTATAACCTGACAAACACATACAAAAGGAATTTTATCTGTACATTAATTACCTGAAATACAGGTTCCCACTGTTCCATGGCACCAATGGCATCTGAACGACCTATGACAGTTCCATCTTTGTTTATTCCCAGGTACTTTCCATAGCCAGACTTGAACGCTACTTTTGTATCATCAACTGTAATTGCTGTCAGAACTTCTTCTGGTGAGGGACCTTCACCTAAAAAAAAATCCATTTTACAGTAAAAAGAGATTTTTCACTGCACCTAAGCAAGTCGTCTATTCATACATATTTAAGGAATCCCCAACCAATATGGTCCCGTCTAGTTTCTTAAAGGCCATTTTATTTAGTCGGTGTACAGTGTTCGTGTTTTCTTGAAGCGTAGAGCATTAAAACTACAGTGTATAATCCAGTGCCATTGCATTTTGTTATATCAAATTTTAAGCGGTAGACTGTACACAGTGAGATGGACTTAAACCGTATAGATTCATTGACAAATTATATATTGACAAGAGGCCTTAAAAACTGTGCTGAAGACTGGAAGCTTATAAAAAAATCAATTACTGTAAAGTGTGGAAGAAACATGCATTTAATTATGGGAAAAAATGGAAACTTGATTTACGGATGTGGGGCAAAAAAACTGTAGTGTGAAAAAACATGTATGGGACAGTACTATCTTTGGACTTCAAGCGTTCTTCCCGTCACCTTGTTGTCCATTTTAATTAAATGGATTTTTGAATTCTCCTTTTTCTGTCACTGTGAGAGAGTCCGGTTTGTCACAACCAATGGCAATAAAATTAATACATTCTTTCAGAGAAATTCTTGTTGTGTGGCTGACTGAAAATTCCTGTAAAATTGGGGACGTAGGGCAAACTGTCAAAGTTGATGAAAGTGCATTCGGTAGACGGAAGTACAATCGCGGGCGACTGAATAAGATTCATTGGGTGTTGGTGAAACCCAAAAATAATCAGTATCTTTCCATATTATCTTAAACGGGTAGAGATACATTCTACAGAAGCTATTAAGAAAAATATATGGTAAGTACTTAAAGACATTAGTCTTATTTTATTAAGACAAACAGTAACAGAAAAGTTACTGTTCAATCCAGGGGTGAACCTGTAGCGGGTCAATTTTTGGGTGTTTTTGTTTTAACCGTTTGGGGCATTTATATATTTTTATTCAGTTCGTTTTCGGTCGGGAGCTTTATAAAACATTGCGAAATAATTGTATTGTGCGACGTATTTGTCCATACAACAGAACAGTGTTAAGAAACATTTCGAAACAAAGCAGTAAGGCGCAGTTGTTGTTGAGGAATGCGGCGGAGCATCTGCACCTCTACAAAATTCTGAGAACTTTGTACCTGTGTGTGGCAGCGCACATACGCAACTGCTCAATCACGCTCAAAGGACGCTCTAACAAAAAACCAAGATGGCTAGAGAGAATAATATTTGTCGTCTTCTTCAAGATCCCCCGGAAGCACTGTTTTAAGTCCGGCCCACTTAAATGACGTCAGCCACTGCCTATAGAAGATCATGTGCGACATTGACTCAAAAACCACATGCATAGCATGGGCCGAAGCTTCGGCGACGAAGCCCAAGGCTGTGATTTCCATCAAAAAGTATGAGATCACGTTAGCTACACCTGCGACGTTTTTCCTGCCCAGTTAGTCGTTGATCGTGTCGGCCGACACAGCGCCGAGTGCGCCCTGCTAACTCTTACAGTTTTATTTTAAAGCAAAAGTGAAATAACAGTTTAAATCCATGTAACCGCGGTTAATACCATTCAGTGAAGAATATCTACGTTTAGTTCCGGACAAACCAGTGATTGCCAAACGTTAAATAGTGAGTGCGAATGATGACCACGTTGCCGACTATAGAATTTCACAACATGTTTAAGGGTTCGGGGCAATAAAAATGTTCAGGGGAGGGTGTATAAATTGAGAGAATGAGTGAATGGCAGGCTGGGCTCTGTCTGTATATGTGTTTTGTATAGTGATCACTAAGGTAAGCTCTTAGAATAAGTAGCATGTAGCAGAGGCTAACCGAACAAAGAAAACTGTAACTTAATCTGTAAAACAATGATCAAAAGTTTTTGAACAAAATTTAAATATGATTCTGATTAATTAAAAAATCTAATTTCTCTTCTACAAAATTGCGAGTTAAAATTTTTTCAAAACCTTAATTCGTTATATGTATCGTCAGAGTTCGTCGAACGAAATGGGTTAGTCCACACTATGCGATCCGGCCAGATCAAAGATGAAAGGTAAGTGGGAGTTTTAATCTGAATAGATCAAATATCCAAAATTAAAAAAGTTACAATTGGTGCCGTGACCAGGATTTAATATAACTGAAGAGGGGTTATTTTAACACCGGCCTACATCTGACGATGCATAGCGAAGTAGGGTTATGAAAGCAAATTGATTTGGTAAAATATCAGTTTTGAAATAAAATTATTAATTGACAGTTGTTACGTAAGAAAGAATAGATAAAGTAAAAATGTCCGAGAATACAGAAAAAAGTAGTATAATAAATTCAATTAGGAGTGAAAGTGGCCTTGAGTCGCAATCGCTGGATGAAAGTGGTATGTTGAGGGGGGAGACGGGTGCTGTTACAGAAACAGCTGGCGGCAGTAATGTAATAGTTCATTCCACTCCGATTGCGTCTCAACCACAACCAAACGAAATATACGTTGATTCGGGGATTCAATTGACCCCCGTTTCAATTAATAAAAGTAAACAATCAGAGGAAACAAATATGATGAGTGTTATGCTCAGTCAATTCGAGAGAATGAATAGTAATTTCAATGTAATGAATAGTCGTTTTGATGATAATGATATAATTTTAAACAAGATGAAAAGTGATTTTAACAATAAATTAGATGAACAGAGAATAAAATGCGAACAGCAGAATATTAAAAATGATATTATTTTTAATGAAATTAAAAAACAGAATATTCAGTTTCAGCAAAATATAAATATAAAATTTGACGAGTTGATAAATAACATACAAGACAAGAATGTATGTCTTGAAAATGCCAATGAAATGACAAGAAATAGTTCGAATAAAGTAGAACAGAGTAAGAATAATACAAACGAAAGTTGTAATGACAGTGTTGTGTTAGGCAATGAATTAATAAATAATAATGATGATAATAATAACGAGAATAATAATGTGTTTGAGAAATTGGTATCAGAAAGTGATACGGTAAAAATAAATAATGAAAGTATAGAATGCAGTGATTATGAGATGTTAATGTGTGTCAGTGAGTTAGAGAGAGAGAGAAAAAATAATGTTGTAGTAGAGTGGGGACAGAGGGGAAATTTTCCTTTTATTATTTACGATGATTTAATGTGGTCACAAGAGTTTTTGAAGGGCAAGAGTCCCGTGTTAGTAGAAGATTTGAGTTTAGTTTATTTGTATAAGTTTATACCCTCTGTGCGGAATGATTTTATAAGTATGAGATGGTGTTATGATGAGAGTGATTTAAATAGAGAATTGTGTGTTGAGAGAGAGATAGAGTTATATGAATTAAAGAGAGATTATGAGGAGTTGAAAGAAATATTAGAAGTATATTTAAACCCGAATGATGTAATTGAGAATACAAAAGTAACTAACCCGATATTGGAAATATTTACTGACGGAGAGTTAACAGAAATACTTAACGCAGACTTGGTGAATGATTATTATGGTATAACAGATAAATTGAAATTGTTTGGTTATGACACACAAGACAACAATATGTGTGTCAATACAATTGAAAAGTGTTATTTAGAACCAAGATTAATTTTTGACGATGGTGGCTGAACTAGAATATCAGTGTATAGACCTTGTTAGATACTGTAAATTCTGGTAATGACCTTGCTGATTTGGACATCTGAAGTGAGATACACTTGAACAATTTTGACGTATATTTTGTAAATAATATTGAATTCATTTGTGTGTATTGTGAAATGTAATGTGTATATGTTTTAGAAAATGTTGTATTAATAATAATAATATTATTAATATTTTTGCACTCTAATTAAATAACAAAATAATTACGAAGACAATAGTTAATGATTTGTAGAATGTTGATAATAATTGAAATATGTTATTTTAATAATCAAATGAATATTTAATTTTAATAATAAATTGAATTAAATAAGTGGAGATGTTTAGATAGTGTGATTGAATATTATGTGTTTGAATTTTATAAGGTAATTAAATTGTTTGGTGAGATTTTGATTTAATAATAATTAATAAGTAAATAAATGTTAAGTGGTTTATTTTGTGGAACATAATGATTAAAAATATGTTAATAATAAATTTAGAATTTTTGAAAATCTAATTACAACACAGGATAAATTCATCATGATGATAAATAAAAAGAGTTAATGAAAAATTTTAAATAATAATGTTTATAAATTTTTATATAAATTATTTAAAAGAGAACTGTTTGTTTGATGTATGCTAATAATCCAGGTTTATTGCTATTTGTGTATTGTGTTATGTGATGTATTATAACAGTGTAGTGTGGAACTGCTATGGGGGAGATTGTTGATTTTGTATTAATTATTTTATGTTAATAATGGTTAAGCTTCCATATAAAGTGGGTTAAAACCCCATCTAAATTAATATTGTCATTTAAATATAAATTCGTAAATTTAATATTACAAAAGATATTTTACTTGTGATTCCCCAAATTTTCGGGCGGTCACGGCCTCACCGAACCCTGACCGTGGAATTGGTTTAGCTTTAACAGCTATGGTTGGGGCACATTACGATTACGCGCTGACCATAACTGGCCATAGCTGTTATCGTTGTAAAGGTGTATTTTGAAATTGATGGGGGGTAATAAAAAGGGGAATCACCAAACTATGGAACAGCGGCTGCCACTCTGTTCGAGAAGGAACAGCAGAGCCAGGTGGTAGATCCGTTTAAGGGTGCATGATTATTAACGAGAACATGATGATGTTCACCAATTTTAACTTAACAGCGGAAGCAGAGACACGGAGAGGTAAAAACCTGCTCCAAAATATACAGTCTCTGTGGAAGCGAAAGGGCGAGACAGTCCTCCATAACCTGAAATAGTGTGTGTGGCTGGGAGGTGACGTAAAGGAGTCACGAATTTAAAATTTTATGACGTAAAAGTTTTGCTTATTCAAAGTTTAATTCAATCAAAAAATGCTTGTGCTCTGTCCACATAATTATATGCTCAGACTCGTAATATAAGGTGTTCATGCTATAATTTTAAGTGTATTATTTTATTGTTGTCTATTAGATAAGCATTGATAAGAAGATGTAATTTTATTATGTGTGTATTTGTTTAAGCTAATAAGTAAATCGTCTGGCAGGTTAATAGAAGCATCAGAATCAGAAAAGTGAGAAACAATGAGGTGAGAAGGGAGAATAAATAAAAATAAATATGTATATTCCATGTAATTTGTTCAATTTTAAGATGTGTTTTAATTATCCTAGGATATCAGCTGATCAGTAATAACGTCACTGGTATATTGGTTTGTAAATGTTACAAGTAATTAATGTTTAATGTACTACAGACATTTTGAAGTAAAGATAAAAAGAATATGAGAAATGAAATAACAATAATTTATGCAAGTTAATAAAAGATAATTCATGGGTGATAAAGGTTTTATGGGACATGCAGACCTGTCCAAGTTGAATTAAAAGTTGAATGTGAAATAGTGGAGATGAATATAATGTACTGTTGTTTTTGAGTTAATGTATGGTATAGAATTTGGTGAAATATTGATGTTGACACAGTGGTAATGGAGACTTTATGTAGATTTTGAATGATATATTGTTGTTTTTATAGTTAATGAGGTTATTTTGTGTATTTGTAGTGAGGTAATGAGATTGAGATTTTTGGGGATGGCAATTTTGTATTAGGGGGTAGTGTATTTGGGGAGTCCGCAACAAGGGTTGGGACGGGAATTGGAATAGATTTTAGTGAGGAGGGGCCGCCTTAGGTAAAATCCGGGGGCCAAATAAGGGAAATGAGTTTTTGGGAAGGAAACACGTATCCTATGTATACAAAGGGTTAGCGAGTTTTATATATGTAGAGAAGGCGGCGAATTGTGTTAAATGATAAGTTGGGATTTAGAATGTCCTGATTAGTAGATATTTTTGATAGAGATGGGTGTCATGAGCATGGAAGTTGATGAATATTAGAGTCAAAGGGAGAAAGTTTAGGTGTATAGAAATATATAGAAATCTCATACAGAAAAACGAGAATAAATAATTTACATCACCCACAGTATATTAAAGTAAGATTGTTGAAAAGAAAGAGGAATTTATAATAAAGAATATATAATTGTTTATTTTTTTGTTTCAACCAGTGACAGAATTTTGATAAAATTTGAGAATAATGTAAAGTCAAGAATTGTTTGTTTTAAATAATTTAAATGTCAATCTGTTTATTATTTGTATTAATATTTTGTTTGTTTTAAATATTTTGTTTATTATGTTTTGTATTTCAAGGTAGGATATTGAAAATGTTCAAGGTGTTTTCAGAAATCATACATAACATATGTAGGTCAAGGGTTTTGTACTTGACCTAGTTATGATCAGCTGATGAGTTCATACACCTACTAAGCTTGTAGAGTAGGAATTCAATTTTAATTTGTTTGATTAATTCAAACCAATATTTGAATAATTTTAATAAATGTTATTTAATAAATAAATTTAATAAATATTTAATGAATAATTTTTTTTTGAATTGTAAAATTTTGAAAATTTTAAATTTTTTTTTGAAAAAAAAAAAAAAAAAAAAAAAAAATTGTGATGTTTCGCCTGCCAGCGAGTGAATATTTTGAGTAATGATCATTTTATTATGTATGTATTAATGATGTTTCTTTTATTGTATTGCTTTATATTGGTAGACTATAAGTGATTCTCCATGTTAGAATAGAAATGTTTATATTAGTAGAAATGTTTAGGTTAAGTCATGGAAACAAAAATTAGAAAAAAGAGGAAGAGAATTTTTTGATAAATGATTATTTTTTGAATTTTGAATTTTTTAAATTTTTGAAAAATTTTAAAAGGAAGTTTTTATTTTAATGTGTTATGATAATATGTAATGTTAGTGTGTGTGAGCCCAGTATCTGCTAAAGGCAGCCCAGCTTGAAAAAAGGGGAAACATATCGGCGGAGGAGCTGGAGTAATTTTAGCCAGGGGTTGAGGATTTTTGGGGGTAGTATGCGAGAAGGCGAGGTGCGCCGTGGTGCGAGTCTGATCGATTTCTCGGTGTTGGGATCTCTAACGGAGAAGTCCAGTGATCTCGTTCAGATGAGTACATAGTCGCTGAGCCAGGGGGGTCGTGTACCCATGCAGATTAAGAACCAGGGGGTTGTTGGCACCAGTTCCTCACCGGTCCTCTTCGGGGTCATCGATGAGATTTCTTCTGTCGTGGACAGCAGAATTCTCATCGAGGGGGTATTGTAGCGGGTCAATTTTTGGGTGTTTTTGTTTTAACCGTTTGGGGCATTTATATATTTTTATTCAGTTCGTTTTCGTTCGGGAGCTTTATAAAACATTGCGAAATAATTGTATTGTGCGACGTATTTGTCCATACAACAGAACAGTGTTAAGAAACATTTTGAAACAAAGCAGTAAGGCGCAGTTGTTGTTGAGGAATGCGGCGGAGCATCTGCACCTCTACAAAATTCTGAGAACTTTGTACCTGTGTGTGGCAGCGCACATACGCAACTGCTCAATCACGCTCAAAGGACGCTCTAACAAAAAACCAAGATGGCTAGAGAGAATAATATTTGTCGTCTTCTTCAAGATCCCCCGGAAGCACTGTTTTAAGTCCGGCCCACTTAAATGACGTCAGCCACTGCCTATAGAAGATCATGTGCGACATTGACTCAAAAACCACATGCATAGCATGGGCCGAAGCTTCGGCGACGAAGCCCAAGGCTGTGATTTCCATCAAAAAGTATGAGATCACGTTAGCTACACCTGCGACGTTTTTCCTGCCCAGTTAGTCGTTGATCGTGTCGGCCGACACAGCGCCGAGTGCGCCCTGCTAACTCTTACAGTTTTATTTTAAAGCAAAAGTGAAATAACAGTTTAAATCCATGTAACCGCGGTTAATACCATTCAGTGAAGAATATCTACGTTTAGTTCCGGACAAACCAGTGATTGCCAAACGTTAAATAGTGAGTGCGAATGATGACCACGTTGCCGACTATAGAATTTCACAACATGTTTAAGGGTTCGGGGCAATAAAAATGTTCAGGGGAGGGTGTATAAATTGAGAGAATGAGTGAATGGCAGGCTGGGCTCTGTCTGTATATGTGTTTTGTATAGTGATCACTAAGGTAAGCTCTTAGAATAAGTAGCATGTAGCAGAGGCTAACCGAACAAAGAAAACTGTAACTTAATCTGTAAAACAATGATCAAAAGTTTTTGAACAAAATTTAAATATGATTCTGATTAATTAAAAAATCTAATTTCTCTTCTACAAAATTGCGAGTTAAAATTCTTTCAAAACCTTAATTCGTTATATGTATCGTCAGAGTTCGTCGAACGAAATGGGTTAGTCCACACTATGCGATCCGGCCAGATCAAAGATGAAAGGTAAGTGGGAGTTTTAATCTGAATAGATCAAATATCCAAAATTAAAAAAGTTACATTGGGGGGGGATTTTTGACCACATATCGTTTTCTTAGGGTATTGTTTTTCTCGTGTTATAATGAAAATTGTACCAATAAGTTAAAACTAATGGGTAAATAATAGCTGTAGTTCACTAATTTCATTAAAATCAATTAAAAACATACATCAGATATGGTTACAGTTTGTCTTGGAAGCTTAGTAATACCTTTATGTGGAATATATATACTTGAAAGAGAACGTTAAAATTTAAAAGAAACTGAGGGTTAAAAGCATACAGGCCCGCCCAGAGGAATTCCGGGCCCCAGGGCAAACCAGATTGTGGCCCCTCCCAAACGAGGCAACCATCTGTTCTCCTGAAATACGTGTATATGTGGTTTTATATATACGATTATATATACATATGTGTGTGTGTGTGTGTGTGTGCACACACGCTTATATATTATGTATCACACACACACACACACACACACACACACACACACACACACACACACACACACACACACACACACACACACACACACACACACACACACACACACACACACACACACACACACACACACACACACACACACACACACACACACACACACACACACACACACACACACACACACACACACACACACACAAGGGGTACCTTAAGATTTTCAAACGTCAACCCTCAATGAGTGACCCTTCAACTATAAGAGAGGAGTGATTCTTCTACTCATCATCATCTCTGTATTTTTAGTCAGTAAAAATGAAATAAAGTAATGTTATCAAAGCATTCAAACACTGAAGCAAAAGTGAAAAAATTAATTAAGATCTTGAAAACTGTTAAAAGTAAACAAAATTTTATTTCTTATAGACACTTTACAAAATTAAGGATTACAGTGTCTAGAAAGGCAGTGATATTGTAAATTAACACACTGAATATTCTGTTGTCATACAGCTTAGAAATTTACATCTTTTGGAGTTTTTAAATTTCAGATAAAATCAAAGAACTTACAATTTTATTTTTATTAGTTAACAAATAAAATATGAAACAATTAAAAAGTCATGTACAGAGTTAAAATAGCCACACATTATATTAATAAAACTGTAACTTGCAAGTTCAGCAAACGGAGAACTATATAAAATTAAAAAATCATTTTTCTTGCTTTATTGTTTGCAAAATCTTCAATAATGTCACTGAAATCAACACCACGTGTAAGATCAGCCTCCATGGCAAGAGTAGTTAGTCCGCACAGTCTTTCTTGACCCATTGTAGATCTGTTGTAGTTTTTTATTCTTTTGAGTGCACTGAAAGAACGCTCAGCTCCTGCTAACACTGGAAGTGTGGAAAATAAACGGATAGCTATGCACACATTTGGAAACAGCAACTCTAGTTTTAAGCTCCTAATTTTATTTATCAACTTAAATGGTGGCAAAATAGAAGTACCAATACTGACCGTATGAACATATTTTAGGTGAATAAGTTCTTCTATTAAAGCTTCTGAGATGTCCTCTGGAAAGATAGAAAGTAACTCTTGACAGGAATTGGCAATTGCAGTATTGTCTTTATCTAGGTATTGCCACAAACACTGAAATATGTTACTAAGCTTCCTTGCATTATCGAATCTTTCACATAGCCCACTGGTAACAGAGTCAGTCACTCTGTAGAAAACATCTATTGTAAATTCTCTCTCCACTGCTTCATGTGTCTCTGAGCCACTGTTTTGTTCAAATTCTTTATCAGACACTTCGTAATGAAAATGCTTCCTCTTCTTCTTTCTTTTTTCATCAAATTCTGTTTCTGTAGGCATTTGATTAGCCATAGACTGTGCTACGAGTTTAGCTTCTTGTAGAATAACCTTCTTGTAGAATAACGTCAAATTTATCTCGTAAATTGTTCATTTCCTTTATAAGCAAAGGATCATATTTAGATAATAACTCTGTAATTCCTAAGAAATTTCCATTATGGGGATCACCAAGTTTTGAGGATTCACCCCTAAAAGGAAGGCCCCTCTCAGCTATAAACAAAATCACTGCTAGTAAACGTTGCAGTAAATCCTGCCAGTACTTTTTTCTTTGGGTTAATTCCTCATCAAGATGAGACTGAATATCAGTCCCTTCTTTTACACGTCTTTCTACAGCTTGCCACTCAATATAGCATTTTTTGTGATGAGTACTAGTTTCATGTTTCGGGAGCCTATCGTAGAGTTTTTGCCACCCCGTCTCCTTCTTCCATCCTTCCTCGCTCATAAGAACTGAATGGTTGCTATTGCTATCAATGAGCTCACTGGGAGAGCTGAACAATCGACAAGGAAAACAATAGAGGGACTGATTTTTTGTAATCCAGGATAACCAATCTCTTAGACGAAGTTCTCCATTTTGGGTTTTTGTCTGTAAAACTATCCGAGGGAAAACTCTTTTTCCATCATTAGGAATGTCTTCAGGAATAATTGGGCTAGGGCCTTTTCTAACAAAATTTTGAATAATATTAAAATTAGCGTTTGGGCAACCAGTTAAGTCACGTAAGTCTAAAAATTCGCTTGAATGTTCAACCATTTTATCTGAAGCCCTATTTTCTGATTTAGTGGTTTCGGTTTTAAGATTTTTAGGCTCACCCACATTTTCTAAACTAGGCCTACCTTGAAAAGAACCAGGCCTGGATCTATGGGGCGCAAAACCCCGCAATGCAGGGGGGCCCGGACCCCTGGAGGCCATGTCGGAGCAAAATTTAAACACTGCATTAGTAAACATCAATCAGTAATACAAAAATTTCCAAATATGGAATTTCGAAAATTGATCCAATCTTGGAGACTGGGAAAGAGAAATTTTGCTCCGGAATATTTGGCGAGTGGTTACACTGTTACTGGTTTAGGCAAAGAAGATAGATGTGTTAGAATAGAAGGCTCATGCTGTACGTTTGGGTGAGGCAACTTTAGAATAGTTGGCGTCCCCGTTTAGGTTGTTATTTTTCCAGTTGCGACTCGCTAGGTTATGTTTGTTATGTGTATCTTCCTTAGTGTTTTGTGACAAAGTAAAAGTGTTTTGTAACTTAACAAGGGTTTTAAGTGTTTGTGTTTCGTAACAAACAATAACAAAATACTGATGGAGCTAAGTGAAACAAGTGGTGCGGGCAAAAGACGAAAACGACGTTTACAGACAGAAACATTACACAGAACAAACAAAAAAATTATGTTGTTTCTTGTTCCTAGTCAAACCTCATTGGGAATCGCGGAAACTGGACCTACACCAGGTGAGTTAGATTGAGATTCAACCGTTTTATTCCGTCATTTGTAGATTGATAGTTTTCTGAACAAGTATCAAAACCTTCACGAAGAAGACTGGCCAGCTTGATCAGAACACGTGAAAACTCATTTTACTCCAATTTCGACGTACGGTATTGTTCATGTGATGGTGGTGATTAAAGGTGTTAATAGTGTAATTTAATCTAAGTACCTATGCATTTAATGCCATCAACATGTCTGGCTTAGTACCAGTATGTGCAATGTAAATTTTACCGAGAAAACTAAGGGGAGACATCAATGAACGCGTTTCCATAAGAAATACATGTAATATGTAGGTACATTTATCTAAGTAACGGTATGGAATTTTTCTACGAAATTTTTACCACATATTCACTGTATACATATGTGTACTCAGTAGCTAAATAACTGATCTATCTTTAAAACCTTACGTTGCAGAAATTATCTTGTACAGTGAAAAGTAATAAAATAATTTTACAAAAAAAATATGATGGTAAACAATTTTTTTAATTTTATTTTTGAACAAAAATTATTTATTTTAGTACAGTTTATAGAAAACATATATCTTTATATACATACCAAATTCCAATGCTCTATGTTAGATACTTTAGGAGATAAATGTTCCTAAATATAAAATATCGGTATGGAGAACCATACATGACTTCCATGTTCTAAGATTTATATTTAAAATCATATTCGCAATGCAATGTTTCCATAGAAACTACTTCTTTCTACTTATTGCTTCAGCCTTAACCACAGTACTGTGGTCACTAACGTATGTGGTCACTCACGTTTTCGCAGTCGATTTTCACTGATGATGGCAGTCGATGGCACTGCCGAAACGTCTGGTTTTGCAGAAAACATTGGATTACTTCTAAACAACCCAGGAAGGAATTTTAACAAAAAACTACATCTTTGTTGCCGATAACGTAGTACACGTATAACAAATTCTACCCTCCACCTTCAACTATAATTTTCATTAATAGAAAATTACTCCCACCCCGTTCACCTAACCTCTTAATTTATAGATATTTCATCTACGTTTCTACAGTGCATTACTATGAGCTTCTTATCAGGACACTTTATTTATCAAAATTAAGTACTTCACTCTTGTTAAAACATAAAATGTTGCAGGTAAACTACCCCTTTCTCTTAACCGATCTCCACCAAAATCAACATGCCTTCAGTCCTCTACAATTCAGGGATGCATGCAAAAAAATATTTGATTCTGTTTGAATGTGCGGCAGTTATCGTTCGTCATGGAAACATTTCTCTTGTTACAACATAAAATGTTGCTGGTAAACTACCACTTTCTCTTAACCGATCTTCACCAAAATCTACAGGCCTTCAGTCCTCTACAATTCAGGGATGCATGCAAAAAAATATTTGATTCTGTTTGAATGTGCGGCAGTTATCGTTTGTCATGGAAACATTTCTCTTGTTACAACATAAAATGTTGCAGGTAAACTACCACTTTCTCTTAACCGATCTTCACCAAAATCTACAGGCCTTCAGTCCTCTACAATTCAGGGATGCATGCAAAAAAATATTTGATTCTGTTTGAATGTGCGGCAGTTATCGTTCGTCATGGAAACATTTCTCTTGTTACAACATAAAATGTTGCTGGTAAACTACCCCTTTCCCTTAACCGATCTTCACCAAAATCAACAGACTTTGAGCTCTCTGCAAAACAGGAAAGGGTGCAAAAAATGATTTGATTCTCTTTGAATTTTCGGGAGTTATCGTTCATCATAAAAAATTACTCTTTTTAAAACATAAAAGGTTGCTGATAAACTACCCCTTCCATTAACCGATCTTCAACAAAATCAACAGACCTTGAGCTCTCTTTAGTTCAAAAAGGTATGCAAAAACCTAGTTGATTCTGTTTGAATTTACGGCAGTTATCGTTCGTCATATAAAAAATTACCCTTGTTAAAACATAAAATGTTGCTGGTAAACTACCCCTTTCCCTTAACCGATCTTCACCAACACCAACAGGTCTAGAGAACTCTACAATACAGGGCTGTATGCAACACATCATTTGATTCTATTTGAATTTGCGGCTGTTATCGTTTACTATAGAAAAAAATTACGCTTGATAAAAACCCGTTGCTGGTAAACTACCCCTTTCCCTTAACCGATCTTCACCAAAAACGACAGGTGTTGGGTACTCTACAATTCAGGCCTGTATGCAAACAATTATTTGATTCTGTTTGAATTTGCGGCTGTTATCGTTTGCCATAGAAAACACCCTAGATAAAACATAAAACGTTGCTGGTAAACTACTGTATTCCATTACTGATTTGATTCTTCACCAATAACAATACGTCTTGAGAACTCTACAATTCAGGGCTGTATGCAAAACATTAGTTGATGATTCTCATTGAATTTACGGCAGTTATCGTTCGTCACAGAAAAAATACCCTTGATAAAACATAAAATGTTGCTGGTAAACAACCCTATTCCCTTAACCGATCTTCACCAAAACCAACAGGTCTTGAGAACTACATTTCAGGGCTGTATACAAAATATTATATGATTCTGTTTGAATTTGCGGCTGTTATCGTTTTCCATAGACAATACCCTTTTAAAACATAAAACGTTGCTGGTAAGCTACCCCTTTCCCTTAACCGATCTTCACCAACACCAATAGGTATTGAGAACTCTACAATACAGGGCTGTATGCAAAACATCATTTGATTCTGTTTGAATTTGCGGCTTTTATCGTTTACCATAGAAAAATATCGGTATGGAGAACCATACATGACTTCCATATTCTAAGATTTATATTTTAAATCATTTTCAGCCAAACAGCCAGGCTGTGTCTTACCTGCATTTTTATTGCTGTATTAAATGAAAAATATTATATTACATTAAAATGAAAAAATTATAATTTTATTGCCTGGCAACAAAATTATTTTATTTTTAACAATTACCATTGTTTCAAAAAGTTTAAATAAATTTTCAAGTACTTTACTCTTGTTAAAACGTAAAAGGTTGCAGGTAAACTACCCCTTCCCCTTAACCGATCTTCACCAAAATCGAAAGTCATTGAGACCTCTACAATTCAGGGACGTATGCAAAACATTATTTGATTCTGTTTGAATTTGCGGCTGTTATCGTTTGCCATAGAAAATACGCTTGATAAAAAAACGTTGCTGGTAAACTACCCCTTCCCCTTAACCGATCTTCACCAAAAACAATAGGTCTTGAGTACTCTACAAATCAGGGCTGTATGTAAAACATTATTTGATTCTGTTTGAATTTGCGGCTGTTATCGTTTGCCATAGAAAATACCCTTGTTAAAAAACGTTGCAGGTAAACTACCCCTTTCCCTCAACCGATCTTCACCAAAAACAATAGGTCTTGAGAACTCTACAATTTAGGGCTGTATGCAAATAATCTTTTGATTCTGTTTGAATTTGCGGCTGTTATCGTTTGCCATAGGAAATACCCTTGTTAAAACATAAAACGTTACAGGTAAACTACCCCTTTCCCTTAACCGATCTTCACCAAAAACAATAGGTCTTGAGTACTCTACAAATCAGGGCTGTATGCAAAACATTATTTGATTCTGTTTGAATTTGCGGCTGTTATCGTTTGCCATAGAAAATACCCTTGTTAAAAAACTGTTGCAGGTAAACTACCCCTTTCCCTCAACCGAACTTCACCAAAAACAATAGGTCTTGAGAACTCTACAATTTAGGGCTGTATGCAAATAATCTTTTGATTCTGTTTGAATTTGCGGCTGTTATCGTTTGCCATAGGAAATACCCTTGTTACAACATAAAACGTTACAGGTAAACTACCCCTTTCCCTTAACCGATCTTCACCAAAATCAACAGATATTGAGAACTCTACAATTCAGGGCTGTATGCGAAACATTATTTGATTCTGTTTGAATTTGCGGCTGTTATCGTTTGCCAAACAAACAAAATTACCCTTGCTAAAAAAAAACCGTTTCAGGTAAACTACCCCTTTCCCTCAACCGATCTTCACCAAAAACAATAGGTCGCGAGTACTCTGCAAATCAGGGCTGCATGCAAAAAATTATTTGATTCTGTTTGAATTTGCGGCAGTTATCGTTTGCCATAGAAAAAAAATCTACAGACAGACAGACACACAGACAGACAGACAGACAGACACACAGACACTTTTCGGAAAACGACTTTTTTTCATGTTTTGAGTGTAGTAGAATCAGAATCTGCAATAATCTCGAACACGATTTTTTTTGCCATCACCATACTTCCATTCCTTAAGGAATATGGAAGTAAAATATCGGTATGGAGAACCATACATGACTTCCATATTCTAAGATTTATATTTAAATCTTAATATCGCCTGCCAAGCGCGATATATTTTCTCTTATACATGATGTACATTAAAATGAAAAAATTTTAATTTTATTGCCTGGCAACAAAATTATTTTATTTTTAACAATTACCATTGTTTCAAAAAGTTTAAATAAATTTTCAAGTACTTTACTCTTGTTAAAACTTATAAGGTTGCAGGTAAACTACCCCTTCCCCTTAACCGATCTTCACCAAAATCGAAAGTCATTGAGAACTCTACAATTCAGGGACGTATGCAAAAAATTATTTGATTCTGTTTGAATTTGCGGCTGTTATCGTTTGCCATAGAAAATACGCTTGATAAAAAAACGTTGCAGGTAAACTACCCCTTCCCCTTAACCGATCTTCACCAAAAACAATAGGTCTTGAGTACTCTACAAATCAGGACTGTATGCAAAACATTATTTGATTCTGTTTGAATTTGCGGCTGTTATCGTTTGCCATAGAAAATACCCTTGTTAAAAAAACGTTGCAGGTAAACTACCCCTTTCCCTCAACCGATCTTCACCAAAAACAATAGGTCTTGAGAAATCTACAATTCAGGGCTGTATGCGAAACATTATTTGATTCTGTTTGAATTTGCGGCTGTTATCGTTTGCCAAAAAAAAAAAATTTCCCTTGATAAAAAAAACCGTTGCCGGTAAACTACCCCTTCCCCTCAACCGATCTTCACCAAAAACAATAGGTCGCGAGTACTCTACAAATCAGGGCTGTATGCAAAAAATTATTTGATTCTGTTTGAATTTGCGGCTGTTATCGTTTGCCATAGAAAATACCCTTGTTAAAAAAACGTTGTAGGTAAACTACCCCTTTCCCTTAACCGATCTTCACCAAAAACAAACGGTATTGAGAACTCTACAATTTAGGGCTGTATGCAAATAATCTTTTCATTCTGTTTGAATTTGCGGCTGTTATCGTTTGCCATAGGAAATACCCTTGTTAAAACATAAAACGTTACAGGTAAACTACCCCTTTCCCTTAACCGATCTTCACCAAAAACAATAGGTCTTGAGAACTCTACAATTCAGGGCTGTATGCGAAACATTATTTGATTCTGTTTGAATTTGCGGCTGTTATCGTTTGCCAAACAAACAAAATTACCCTTGCTAAAAAAAAACCGTTGCAGGTAAACTACCCCTTTCCCTCAACCGATCTTCACCAAAAACAATAGGTCGCGAGAACTCTGCAAAACCGGGCTGTATGCAAAAAATTATTTGATTCTGTTTGAATTTGCGGCAGTTATCGTTTGCCATAGAAAAAAAATCTACAGACACACAGACACACAGACAGACAGACAGACAGACAGACAGACACACAGACACTTTTCGGAAAACGACTTTTTTTCATGTTTTGAGTGTAGTAGAATCAGAATCTGCAATAATCTCGAACACGATTTTTTTTGCCGTCACCATACTTCCATTCCTTAAGGAATATGGAAGTAAAATTGCCCTTGATAAAAAACCGTTGCTGGTAAACTACCCCTTTCCCTCAACCGATCTTCAGCAAAAATGATAGGTCTTGAGAACTCTGCAATTTAGTGCTGTATGCTAAATATTATATGATTTTGTTTGAATTTGCGGCTGTTATCGTTTGCCATACAAAATACCCTTGATAAAACAAAAAACGTGGCAGGTAAACTACCCCTTTCCCATAAACGATCTTCACCAAAAACAATAGGTCTTTAGTACTCAAGAAATCAGGGCTGTATGCAAAAACCTATTTGATTATGTTTGAATTTGCGGCTGTTATCGTTTGCCATAGAAAATACCCTTGTTAAAACATAAAACGTTGCAGGTAAACTACCCCTTTCCCTTAACCGATCTTTACCAAAATGAACAGATCTTGAGAACTCTACAATCCAGGGCTGTATGCGAAACATTATTTGATTCTGTTTGAATTTGCGGCTGTTATCGTTTGCCAAACAAACAAAATTACCCTTGATAAAAAAAAACCGTTGCCGGTAAACTACCCCTTTCCCTCAACCGATCTTCACCAAAAACAATAGGTCGCGAGTACTCTACAAATCAGGACTGTATGCAAAAAATTATTTGATTCTGTTTGAATTTGCGGCTGTTATCGTTTGCCATAGAAAAAAAATCTACAGACAGACAGACACACAGACACTTTTCGAAAAATGACTTTTTTTCATGTTTTGAGTGTAGTACAATCATATTCTGCAATAATCTCGAACACGATTTTTTTTGCCATCACCATACTTCCATTTCCTTAAGGAACATGGAAGTAAAAACAACACTTTCGGGAAATAACAAAAAACCAAGTAAAGTGCAATAAATGCTTATTAAAATTGTCCACCACCATAGGAAATAGGAAGTATCTTTTTCTGCATCTCTTTCGTCTTTTTTTCTTTTTAGAACTCTTCTTTTTTGTTTAGTCTCCTTTGTTAGTTCCAATATAGCTTTTTCAGCCTTTTTGATTCGAAGGTTATCTTACCTTTATTCGATATAACCTTTATAACATCTAAATCTGTATTAGGAAAATAATGTATGTAAAACTAATAAATATAACATATAACACACTAAGAGGCGCAGCGTTGTGAGTGTTATTACTAAAAAATCGACCTGCATGTATACATTTTAATATTCTTTTAAGTATGTTAAAAACATAATTCATACGTAAAACTTACATATTCTTACTCAAAAAAAGTCGTAGAATAAGAAAAAAATAAAATTGAAAATTGCTAAAATAAAATTGAAATTGTCCAATCATGTTCACCAATAACAAAAGAAAGCCTTGAGAAGATAGTAAGGGAAAAAACCTTCCTCTGTAATGAAAAATTAATAATTATTATGATATTATATATACGTAGGTATATATGCCAAACCTTTAAAACTATTTTATAAATTTTATTACTCCATGTTCGCTAGGTAGCAACACCGTCACTTTTTCGCTTCTCTCACCGTGCTTTAACATAGTACTGTCCTGTCTTTCCAACTGAAGGTTTTTGCAAGGATCCTCTTACTGACCAACCGACCGTTATTAATTTGAAATTCGTATTCATAAACTGCATTTTCCATTAAACCAATCTGTGGCTTTGTTTTTTTTCAGGCACTGAAACTTCCACTGCTTATGACATGACATCTGGCCTTGACACATTCCATCCTAGCAGTGAGACTTCTGTTCCTGTCTCCAAAACCTCACCAGCTATCCAGAGATTTGATCCTGATTTTAAGACCGATAGTGTGACAGAAGATTCTCCCTCCACATCCACTAGAGACGACTTTAATTTTGACGACATTCAAGACGTTGCCACCATATCCACGAATTGGTCAAATTTGAGTGATGAATATTTCATTACTTGTTTGTTGAAACAGAAGAATCCAACTGATAAAGCTCATTTTGAAAATATTAATTTATCTGACAAGCTCAAGAATTTTATTGTTAAAACTGGAAGCTGCCAACCAAATGGTCCATTTTCCAAGGATGAAAAGAAAAGAAGATTCTCTACTGTCTACTACAAAACAGTTGCAGCAGCAGGACAGTCTTTACAAGTGAAATGGTTAAATTACTCAAAAAAGTTGGATTGTGCGTATTGCCTGCCATGTTGGCTATTTTCTGGTGGTGAAAGTAAAAGTGGATGGGCCACTGGTATCAGAGACTGGCAAGGTTTGTCAAACAAAATCAAAGTACACAGCAAATCTCAACAGCACATTTCAGCCTGTTTGGTCTTCCATGAATGGGAAGTACGTAAAAGACTTGATGAGTCCTTGGAAAATGAAAGAAAGTCTGAAGGTGAGTTTTGGGCCCAGGTTTTAAAGAGACTTTTTGATATTACGCTCATGTTAGCAAAAAACGGTCTCGCATTTAGAGGCTCGAAGGAGCATAGTGGAAACTATGACAGCAACTTTCTATCAATGGTGCAGTTACTAGCCAAATATGACACTGTGATGGCACAAGTAATCAGTTTACCAAAGGGACATATCAAGTATCTCAGTCATGACATCCAAAATCAAGTGATTCATTGCATGTCTTCACACTTGCAAGGCAAACTGTTGCAGAAAATTAATAATGCACCTTTTTTTTCATTAATGATTGATACAACACAAGATCTGTCAAAAAAAGATCAAATGAGTTTTGTTATTCGGTATGCAAGTTTCACTGAACCTGAAGTACAAGAGGGCTTGGAAAAAGAGAACTGTCGACAAATCAAGATTGAGGAAGTTTTTCTGGGATTTTTATAAGTGAGAGATCCAACTGCATCTGGACTCGCAACGCTAGTGTTAGATCATTTGCAAAAATTGGGTTTAGACTTTAAAAAGTGCAGAGGCCAGGGATATGATGGAGCTGCTGTGATGAGTGGTGCTTACTTAGGAGTGCAGAAGAGGTTGCGTGAAAAGGAGGGACTAGCTGTGTATGTGCATTGTACAGCACACAACTTAAACCTAGTCATCAACGATGCAGTCAGAAGTGGCTAATTACTTCTCAGCCCTGCAGGATTTGTATGTTTACTTTGGTCATAGTATCAACAGATGGGACATTCTCTCTTCCATGACAGGTGAATCTACTGTCACACTAAAAAAGCTCAATCCAACTAGGTGGGCATCAAGGCATCAGTCCATTGTAGCTATCAAGGTGAGGTATCTTGATGTTATGAAGACCCTCAGAAAAATTTTACTCGTAAGTAAAAATAAGGACGAAGTGTCGGAAGCAAATCGACCAGCAAAAACTATGGACTGCTTCCAGTTTATCTTTCTGACTGTGATCCTGTCAAAGATATTTTCTGAAGTGAATGTAACTTCACAGCTTCTCCAGAGAAAAGAGACAGACCTTGGGAAGGCGTTAAGCACTCTTCAGGGAAGCAAAGAAACTCTGAAACAGATGAGAGGCAAATATGATAGCATGAAAGAGGAAGCCACAACTGTTGCTGCAAAATGGAAAGTGGAGCCTGTATTCTTACAGAAGAGACATCCAAAAGTGAAGAAGCACTTCGACGAACTGGCAGAGAATCATACATTTTCCGACTCGGAAACTTGCTTCAGGGTGAATGTTTTTAATGCCCTTTTGGATGTTGTCAACAGCCAAATAGACAACCGTTTTTCTGTCCTGGAAAACGTGGTAGAAAGCTTTTCTGTACTGTTCCCCAAAGTTCTTCTTCAACTATCAGAAGATGAAATTTTAGCCAGAGCTGAAAAACTTCAAAAGAAGTATGAAAAAGACATTGGTCCATCCCTACCGCTAGAGCTTATCTCCCTTCGCTCAGGATTAAAAAATCAAATTTCTAAGCTCAATACAGTTTCCGAATTGGCAGCTCTTGTTTACATTGAGTTTGACACCATCGCATCAAGTTATCCTGAGGTATTAACTGCTCTGGCTTTACTCCTGACTCTACCTGTAACTGTTGCATCTGCTGAAAGGTCATTCTCTGTCTTGAAGAGGGTTAAAAGCTACTTAAGAAGCTCGATGGAGCATGAGAGAGTCAGTGAGCTTGGAATGTTAGCTATCAACCACGCAGAAGCCTCAGTTTTGGATAAGAGAGCACTGATAAGGGACTTTGCAGAAATGAAATCAAGAAGGAAGAATTTCTTTTGAAGGGTTTGTGACATTCAAGCTATTTGATTAATTTTGAATGATGTAGTGTAATCTGGACTGATCGTACCAATCTCTGTGTAAAGTTAAATGATTCTAATATCTGAACTGTTTAACATATTACTGATATTTTTGAAATCTGAAAAATTGCAAAGACTTATGTCATAACTGATCCTTCTGTTCAATGTAGCTGTAAATAAACTTATTAGTGATCTTAACTGTTTTTATTCCTATTCCAAGTTTCCACCGAAAATGCCATAATTTGGTACAAACTAATTTTTTTTTTGTTAAAGGGGCCTTTTAAGGTTTTTGCGGGGGGGGGCCCAAAATTTCTAGATCCGGCACTGAAAAGAACCAATGTGTATTTTTTCGTCAGGTGAATTTATAGTCCCTGAGGTAGATGTAGTAGGCTCAGCCTCTTCATTAAGCGTTCCCGATACACCAACGGAGATAGCCTCAGATTTCTTGAGTCCAACGTCAAATAATGTCCGTGAGCCTTTCTTACCACTCTCAAGCTTTTGCTCTCTTTCTTTTCATTTCTGCGCACCAGACTTGTGTTTATAATAGTCCATTGTGTCACACAACACTTACACTACACCTTATTATAAAACAAAACAATAAAAAATACCAGAAAACATCTAACTTGAAACAACTACATGCTGCTGACACTGGCATAACCTCAACTGTGTCAGTATACTACAATGTAATATACACAGTGTCACGGTGCACGTCGAAAGAAGTCACATGACCCACCTAACTTGGAATGTGCGAAGAAAGCGACGCATGACAACGTGCGAAACTCGACGTTTGACAAATTCATATGTGCAAAAATTATTTTAAAAAATATCCGAACCTCTCGTCCCCCCCCCCCCCCAGAGGCCGGGCCCCAGGGCAATGCCACCCCTGCCCCCCTCTCTGGGCGGGCCTGAAAGCATGTATATAAATGCTGTATATATAAATGTGTATAAAAGGTTTGTAGATATAAATTTTACAGCATAAAAATATTATCACTATTTTAAATAGTGTTAAATAATTTTGTTAAAAAATACAATGATTGTCAGTCTTCTTCAAAAGGAAAAATAGAAAAAGAAAGAAAGGTAAAAAAACTAAGAAATAAATATTACTATATACTTTGATAAATAAGTATTTTATTTATTCTTCTTGATCTTTAAAAAAATGTGGATTACACGTGTTTCATTATGTTAATATTACATGTTTAATTTTAAAAAATCAGAAATACTGTAACCAGTACAAATTAATTGTAAGGTTCGTTTAAACCTTTTTTGTTCTTCAACGTTGTTACGCTCCACTGTGGTGAGCGTCAATTTGTAACAAGCCGTTGTTCATCTATGTTAAGCCCCACGTTGGGCGCCAATTTGTAACCAGTACAAATTAATTGTAAGGTTCGTTTAAACCTTTTTTGTTCTTCAACGTTGTTACGCTCCACTGTGGTGAGCGTCGATTTGTAACAAGCCGTTGTTCATCTATGTTAAGCCCCACTGTTGTGAGCGCCTATTTGTAACCAGACGCTGTTCCACGCTGTTACAAATAAATAATTTCTTCGTATTGTACAAAGAAAAACAAAATTTTATTTTAAAACAAATTTTGTTCAAAAAAAAACTTTGTTTGTTTGTTATTGTAATAATTTAGAAATAATCCTGGTTCTGCGTTTTGGTTAAAATTTTAAAATTCTGTGAGTTTATTTTGGTTAATTTTTACACTTCTGGTTGACCTTAAATGAATCTGGAGTTAATCAGATTGTCTTCTTACAATAATCGATTTTCGATTTTCAGCTCTGCTCCAGTATATCACTTTCCATTAATTTTTGTTGTCTCCCAGTAAGTCCTTTAATTAACTAAAACTCTTATTCTAATATGTGAAATAATTTTAAATATTGATAGTTGAATGAATTGAATTTATTGATAATATTTATAAAAGATCGATTTAAAATCGATGTTGAGCAAATGTTCGACTCTTTCACAGGGCTTGGTCGATATTACGATTACAGGTTATTTTTATATAAATATCAGAAAGGTTCTTTCAACGATTATAATTATATAGTCAGAGAAGGGTAAGCCTAGAAAGTATAACATGTACAAAAATAAGTCTTAACAAGTAATAAATGACAATTTGTTAATAATATATAAAGTTTATAATACACAATTTATACCCATTGGTTACTGGACGAATTCGCTGCAGGCGGATACTTTGCATCACGGGAAGTTCAAAATGGCGGCACGTCTCGTTGTAGAATATTACTGTGAACTGATGGTTGGAAATTCTGATAATAAAATTACCTTTACAACTGTTTTATTATCTTCGAACTAGTGAATAATGTCTAGTGTGTTGTTCGAGGTATCCTGGATAAGTTTTCAGTGTTCACTGGTGTTAATTGTCTTATGTTAGATGTGTTCAATGTTTTCTGGTTATGGCTAAAAATCGAGAAGTTGTTACGATGTGAATTATTAATGTTAGGTTGTTTGACTGGTTTAATTCACTTGTATTGTTTTGCGTATCGTTTGTTTTCACTGTTGTGGTATTGTATTTCACTGATTTTAAGTTAAAAATTGTCAATTTAGGTAACTCTCGTTTTCACTGATTTTCAACTTTGTACGCCATTACAATTCGTTATACCATTTTTTAACGCGATCTAATATCAACTGTTCTCGTTGAATGTTAATTAAGAACTGTTTTACTTCCTTCGTCTTAGGAAATATCTTGCCAAGTTAATATTGGAAAAAGTATTGTTTAAATAATTTTCACTTCCTATTTACATAAATATAAAATACATTATATATAGAATATTTTTAGTTTATTGATTGCTTTCATGAACTATTAACCACATAATTGGTTTATTTACCTCATTCTGTTTAATTTGATATGTCAGTCCATATTTGTATAGATTTTTGTTAAAATTGCCATATTTCTGTCTTTTTGGAAATCTAGGCCCAAAATCCAGTTTCCTGTTCTTGTACACAATTACTGCCATTTTAGGTGTTATTAATATAATTATAATAAATTTCAGATGGTCACAAATCTTTCGCTTTCCTTAATTCCTTATAAATTTAACATTTGAACTGTCTTTTAGTGATAAATCATGAATTTACTATTCCTCCTTTAAAATATTTAGTTATTACATTTCGAAAATTTTTAATAATTTAAGACATCTTTCTATATTACTCTTTTAAAGTATAGGATCAGTTATAGTATTTGGTTATTGATCCACCTTACATAAATCTTATTAGTTTACATGGTTCATTGGTTAATTAACTAGTTTATATTAATTTTTGGGAATTCATTATTTGGCCTAGAAGTTAGTATTTTACATATATGGTTTTTTCAAATAAAATTATTTTTGCACCTCCTCTGACTTTTTAAAGTTAACATCACATTAAATAAAATTGCTTACATAACTATTGATACCTGTAGCATATAATTCATGCTACTAATACAAAAAATAATATTTAACATTAACTAGCAGTCTTCAAAGTTAGACATGTTTGTTGGAACTAATTTTTACATACATTTTAAACATTTTATAAACTGATGCAGCATCCATACATAAACATTTTAATCTGTATGCATACTGCTATGTAACTAAAACATCTTACTCTAAATATTAATCTTATTCTATTAGAACTCTTTAAAAAGTGGAGTTCGTAGGCTCTAAACATAATTAGCCATTTAACATTTATTAGTTTTTACTAAACTTAAGTATATCACAGTCTTTTCTGTTTATTTAGTATTTTAAATTAATCCACAGTTACTGTAATTATTCCCCCACATACTTTCTTTATTATTGGCATTACTATGAATGTTTTGATATAAAAAAGTGACCTCTTTTATGAAACATGGGAAATATTTTTCATTTCAATATTTCATCACTTGTTAATTATAAAATATAAAAGTTATTTAATAGCACCTTGTTTAAGTAATAGTTACACATTAACTTGAAGTTTATTATATTTAAAATCACTTCCACTGTACACATTCACTGTTGGTTCTGACTTATATTTGAGTTTTATTATATTCTCAGACCAAACCATTAGTCATAATGGACTGTGAAGATTTGTTTATTTTACTATATAATAACTTTAGTTGGTGCACTTCTTATCACACTACTAAATACTTTTGTCTACAATTAAGTTACAATTTTATGAGGTTTTGGGGTGTTATACTTTCTTTGGTGGTATTACTATTTGGTTTGGGGTTCATTATCGTTAATAATAGGTTTATTACTAGGTATTTATTGTGGTTCTTCCATTCTATATCTTCTTTTCTTCTCTTCTTGTGTTTACCAAGGTACTTAGTTTTATTTTGTCCGTTGGTTGGTTCGGGGTATCTTCTTTATTATCTGCTCCTAATCTTCCTCTTCCTTCTTGGGTTCGGGGTATCTTCTTTATAATCTGCTTCTAAACTTCCTCTTCTTTCTGGGATGCGGGGTATCTTCTTTATCACCTGCTCCTAAATTTCCTGGGTAATCTCCTGATTTTTTATATGAGTTTCTTTTAATTTATTTTCTTGAATTTTATTGTTGCATTTTTATTACTTAATTACTTTTTTCTTTTATAGTGGTGTTTTTCTTTGAAGATTAATTTATTTTCATTTGAAATTCTTTGAGTTATATTATAATTTAATTGTTTTATGATCTTAATGGAATTAATTTTTAGTGGATTATCTGTCATGCTACAATATTTACATAAATTTGGTCAAATAAAGCGTGTTAATTACGTGAGTACACAGGATAACACTGGAATTGTTCAACTCCTAATGTCACGTGACTTTAAAAATCGTCATGATACGCTCCATGGCCTGTCTTTTTCATAGGCCTTGGTTTAAGACCAACTAGAGGGTAAAAGCAAACACTGTTGTAACCTATTGAGTGGCTGCTATGCTACAACTGTTTGTTGACGTGGTTCCGGAGGTGACCTTAAATCATGAATATGAACCGTTCTTCTCTGAAGACAATTTATTGATGATTAGCAAAATACAAAAAAGTCTACAATTTCCCTTATACAATTCTTCTTGAAATTAATATAATTCAATTACTTTTAAACTCTAAGTACCTTTACTTGCTAGTACTTAGTTCAACAAAATAATGTAACTACTTTTAGTTACTCTTTAAAAAGTTACAAAGACAAAAAGACTGACCATCTCCAGTTATTAGGGTCTCTCAGAACACCTTCTAACACAGATCAAGTAAAAGTGAGAAAGACGTAAGTTCTCTTGGATCTCTTACAGTCAAATCTGCTTCTCCAGTGATTGGTTGAGTTTTTATAATACACCATCATGAGTGTAACCCTTATTTTTAGTGGTGGGACTGTTCCCTTCTCTTAATTCTAAAACCTTAACTATGATAGGCTAAAACTAGTTGAAGTGAGGGTAGTTTCTTACAATTTTTACAAGACTTTCTATTATTCGTCAAATACTGTATCATGTGACCCTACGTCATGATTTGGGGGTGTTTTACCACTTTAGATTAAAAGTTCTCATGGAGTAAAACACCTGCTTTCACCAATGTTCACACAGAGTACACCTGCCTTCACACTTGTGACCCATTACTTGACTCCCCCAAAAGGATATCAACTTTATGGTGACATTTATGTGTTCTGTCTGGACCTTGTTACCATTAATTCTTATTTGATGTGTCTAGCCAGATTTCCTACAATTAGATTATCGCTTCCTGGACAGTCACGCTTATTGAGAAAGAGGGTGAGATTCCATTCACAAATCCTGGGAAAATTCCCTACAACTATTTTTATGTTCAAAACATATGCTACAATCTTGTATACACACCTGACACCTGTCTCTATTTCTCCACATAAGTATGAATTTCTTACATTCTCACTTCTAAGTAACAATTATGCTATAAGTACATTCATTGTAATTGACAATTACAACAACAGTTCCTTTGTTGTGGAATTAAATAAAACAGCTGACATGGCTCAAGCATAGTGTAAAGCACATTGTCACATGAATGATATTGTTACGACGGTCTACTTGATCGTCATAAGTACAGTGGAAAACAAAATACAAGACATCAATTAAGTCACTAATCAACAGCTTTAATTTTCATGGTTAAACAGTTTCGTAATTAACAACACTGTCTTTTACAACAAATCAAATAAAAATTGTTCGCACGCAATAAAATGTCAACTAATATAAACAAAACTGTATTATAATTATACCGCCCAATTATAAAACACAACACTTCACTAATAACCACTTTAACATACACAGTAAGATCACCCGATAATAACTCGAACCGGACTGTAATATATCGTGACTATAACTGAAAAACTAAGGCCGCTGACGCCTTGTATTTATTCAAGGCTCACAGACCAGAATATTCCAAATTGCATGTTAGCGCCAGTGTAGTGTGTATGACGTAATTAATTGTGGCCTTGACACAGTCCGCGCGGCTGGCGGCTTTAAGAAAAGTCTCGCGAATGCGTCGAGAGTCACGTACACCACCGCATTCTGGATCCCTCTGGAACGTTCAATAAACACGTAGATTGTTCTGTGATGTCGTAACACTGCCCCCTCCTTAAGCCTGTTCATCCCGAACTGGCAAACCCTCTCTGAAGCAATACTTAGCCAGGTGATCTAGGTGGATGACCTTGAACTTTCGCTGTCCTTCCTGTTGAATCTGATAAACAACATCGTTGATTCTTTTTTTCACAGTGTAGGGTCCTTCCCAGTTAGACTGAAGCTTATGTGAGCGACCACGACGGCGCTTTGGGTTGAATAACCAGACCTGATCTCCTTGGAAACCCACACTATTGCTGCGAATGTCATACAGAGTTATCAGTTTATCAGTGGCAATCTACAGCCGTCCTCTTACTAAGCAACTCATTTCTCGCAGTTGGTTTTCTAATTGCAAGGAATAGTTCTGTGGCTCTTGGGACTGAGTCTCAGGTGATCCGAACATTAAGTTCCCAGGAAGATGAATCTCCTGCCCAAACACCAATTTTGCTGGAGTCATGCCGGTTGTGTCATGTACTGATGATCTATATGCCATGAAGAATAGTGGTATACGTTGGTCCCAGTCTGTATGGTTCTCGTCAACAACATTCGAAAGATGCTGCTCAAGTGTCCTATTGAATCTCTCAACCATCCCATCCGACTGAGGATGCAGAGGCGTTGACCTGGTCTTTTGAATTCAGAGTAGACGGCATAATTCTTTACACACTCCTGGTTCAAAATTTCTCCCTTGATCCATATGGAGTTCAATAGGGGCTCCATAACGGCAACAGAAGTTGTGAACTAACTGCTTTGCCACAGTGGTAACCTCCTGATTTGGAATTGTGTAGGCTTCCACCCACTTAGTAAAGTCGTCACCTACAACCATGATGTACCGGTTTCCATCGTCAGTAACTGGGAATGGTCCAGCAAGCAATGTCTATGACAATTCTCTCGAAAAGCAGTCCAATGTTATACTGTCTCATTTTTCCTCTGCTTCTGGTTTGTGGGCCCTTGCTTCAGCACATATTTCACATGTCCGAACCCATTCCTCTACGTCGTGGTGAAGATGAAGCCAATAGAATCGCTTCCGTATTTTGTCAAGGGTTTTGTTAACGCCAAGATGGCCTCCAGATGTTCCATCATGCATCTCTTTCAAAACAGACTCCATTTTACTTCAGGGAACTATCAACTGCATGACCACGTCTCGTCCATCTGCACTTTCCCAAGCCCTTTTCAGCAATCCGTTTTCTAAGGTAACAGATTCCCATTATGCCCAGTAGCCCTTCAGCACTTCGGAACCATGGCAGATATCTTGCCAATCCGGGTGGTGACCTTCCTCTTTTGCTGTCAAGATTGGTCCAATGTCTTCATCAGTCATCTGTTCTTGTCGACAGTCTTGTGTTGTCCAGCCATCTGCCAGGAAATCTACAGTGATGGCTTGAACATGTTCCCTTGAGTTTTGTTCTTCCTTTCTATGGCAATGTCGGCAGTCTTCCGGGCACGGTCTTTGTGATAAGCCATCTGCATTACCATGCAGGCGCCCCCGTCGATGTTGTACCTTGAAGTTGTACTCTTGCAGACGTTCAAGCCACCTTGCCAACTGTCCTTCCGGATTTTTAAATCTCAAGAGCTATGCAAGCGCGACATGGTCAGTACGTAGTGAAAACTCTCTTCCATAGAGGTATTTATGGAAGTGCTCCAACGCTCGGACGATTGCCAGCAACTCTCTCCTTGTAACACAATAATTTCTCTCCGGTTAGAAAGTGTCTTGCTGTAATATGCTATTACTCGTTCTTCACCATTTTGCACTTGAGACAAAACTGCTCCTAGACCAGTATTTCTTGTGTCCGTGTCCACAATGTACTTCCATTCGGAAGCTGGGAAAGCGAGAATTGGCTGCGAACATAATGCAATTTTCAAAGTCGTAAATGTTTGATCACACTCTCTCGACCACTGGAAGTTTTGTTTATTTTCTGTTAGCTCATGTAGTGGTTCAGCAATAGTAGCGAAGCCTTTCACAAAACGTCTGTAATATGAGCATAACCCCAGGAAACTCCGAACTTCGTGTTTACTCTTCGGCACTGGCCAGTCTCTTAAGGTGTCTACTTTATTAGGATCCATGCTAACACCTGCTGCCAAAACCAGATGGCCCAGATACTGTACTTCTTTCTGGAATAGAGAACACTTCTTCGGGCTCAGCTTCAGTTGGGCACAGTGAATTCTGGTTAGAACCTCCTTAAGGTTTTCCAAATGGTCTCTGAAAGTCTTCCCGATTACTATGACATTGTCTAAATAAACAAGGCAAGTTTTCCATGTCATGCCTTGGAGTACCAGGTCCATCAATCTTTCAAATGTTGCCGGTGCATTACAGAGTTCAAATGGCATGACGTTAAATTGGAATAAACCACTTGGGGTCGAGAAAGCGGTCTTTTCCTTGTCATCTTGAAGAAGACCCACTTGCCAATATCCACTCTTCAGGTCCAATGTGGAAAACCACTGTGCTCCGGACGTGTCGAGTGTATCGTCAACGGGAGGTATTGGATATCAGTCTTTGTAACGTCATTTAACCTCCGGAAGTCTACGCAGATATGCAATCCACCATCCTTCTTCACTACCAGCACTAAAGGAGAAGACCAAGGACTTGTCGAAGGTTCAATTACTCCCTCTGTCAACATGTCCTGTACTAACCGAGACATTTCCTCTTGCTTAGATAATGGAGGGCTTCGAGGAGGTTGGCGTATCAGTGTTGTGTCCCCGGTATTGATCCAATGTTGTACAAGAGAGGTTCTTCCCAGTGACTGTCCCCGAACTGCAAAAGAATCTTTGAATTCATGTAAAAACTGTCCGAGTTCTTTTACCTCACCACTTGAGAGGTCATTAGAAGATCTGTTGAATAATTCCTGCAGTTCCACTGTTAATTTGGAAGCATCCAAAGCACTGGATCTTCATTGTGTCATTCCGGGTACCCAGGCCACAGGAGTCAATTTGCCTAGGAGCGTATTGCTTTGTAGAGTGACAGCTTGATCCAAAATATTCTCCATTATAATAGGTACATTTCCGGTTTCGTCATGTTTTACTAAACTTCTGCCAATTAGAATGCCCGGTGTGCTGACTACCTGGGGTTTGAATATGGAGCACTGGTTGCCCCTAATATCTACCTTGATTCTAACCATGATGATCTTTTCGGAGTTTGGCGGAACAGTTACAGCAACTTGGTTTATGACATCCATCGATTTTTCTGATGTCGTCATTGTGGAGAGCATTACCTCTTCTCCTCCGATTCTCAAGACATTGTTTTTGAAGTCGACTATAAATCCATATGCGTTCATAACGTCCACACCAAGAATTGCTTCATCCACAATGTCTGCAATCAGTACAGATAACAGTTTACTCGGACAGTCAGTGCGCGAGTAACATCGTGACAGTGTACACCGGCTATAACGCGAAGTGAACTCATGTTGTGACAGTGCGTGCTCCTCTGTGCATTTAGTGTATTTTAATATTTTGACGAGTTAATGTTTTAACCAATGATTTTAATTTTACTTTATTATATTTTAATCTTAATGTCTGACGTTCTGTGAAGAGGAATTATTCTGAAGATGGGGCATATGCCCTGAAACGCGTCACGCAAAATTACAAGTAAGTCACTCGATGGATTAGATAAGCAATTATTTATTTAATACAGTGACTTGGATACTTTAAAAATGAATATTATTTTCTGTGTCTTTATCATTGGTACAGTCTGTTCACAAAGTTGTTTTGGTTGTATCTTCAGGCACTGCTCAACATTACTTTTAATTTGTTCTCTTATGTTTGCCATTGAGTTTTCTACTGCAGATATTTTATTTGACATCGATTCTTCTATGACAGATATTTTTGTAGACATCGATTCTTCTTGCTTATTAAGCTCACCTCGTAAGAGACCCAATTCTGAGGTACTGTGTTCTTTCAACTGTTTTTGCATAGCTTCAAACAGAGCTTCCATTTTATCTGCTTCTTCCTGTCGTTTTTCTGCTTCTTCCGCCTCCTGTCAGCGTTTTTCTCTGCTTCTTCCACCTCCTGTCTGCGTTTCTCATCCTGTCGTTTTTCTGCTTCTTCTCTTTCTTGTCTTCATTCTTCTTTTTGTCGTCTTTCTGCTTCTTCCCGTGTTTGCCGCAGCAGCGTTTGGAAAGCTTCCATCATCTGACTGGCATCCACTGTTTACCGATTAATTATGAATTATCCTACTTCTGACACCACTGTTATGACGGTCTACTTGATCGTCATAGGTACAGTGGAAAACAAAATACAAGACACCAATTAAGTCACTAATCACCAGCTTTAATTTTCACGGTTAAACAGTTCGTAATTAACAACACTGTCTTTTACAACAAATCACATAAAAATTGTTCACACACAATAAAATGTCAACTAATATAAACACAATTGTATTACAATTATACTGCCCAATTATAAAACACAACACTTCACTAATAACCACTTTAACACACACGGTAATATCGCCTGATAATAACTCGAACCGTACTGTAATATATTGTGACTATAACTGAAAAACTAAGGCCGCCGACACCTTGTATTTATACAAGGCTCACAGACCAGAATATTCCAAAATGCGTGTTAGCGCCAGTGTGTACGACATAATTAATTGCGGCCTTGACACAGTCCGCACGGCTGGCGGCTTCCAGAAAAGTCTTGCGAATGAGTCGAGAGTCACTGCATTACATTCTGGATCCCTCTGCAACGTTCGATAAACACGGAGATTGTTCTGTGATGTCGTAACAATATGTTTCAAGTGGCTTATAACCAGCGGAAATTGTGTCCTCCTATTCTCTTTCAACTTGACTTGTTTTCATTTTTCATCATTTCTTTTCATCATGTTATATTTATTATTGAGAATAAGACTTATTATTGTAGATTATTTAAACTTGCCATTGACCTAAATAGTAATTTTTAAAAATTGACAAAACCTGAAAGACAATTAAATTACATTTCAAAAAACATGGAACCAGTTTAAAATTTTTTAACATTTTTTAAATTTTTTTGGATTTTGGGGGGATATATTTCCCCCATATCCCCCTGGTTCAATTGGAGTATGCTCATTTTATTCTAAAATGTACCTCAAACAATTTCACAGGGCCATCCTAAATTTTACCTGCTGTACCTGCAGTCAATTGTATTTTGGAACAATAAGCGACCCTTTTAAGGTCTTAAATGCGATCGTTTACGACTAAAGCAGGGAGTCTGAGTAGATGGCCCCGTCAGATTTCCATAACCCCTTTTCTTCATAAGCTCATCATTATATATCTTTTCTGTCCACGATATTCTTAAGGCTCTCCTCCAACACCATATCTCAAAGCTTCAAGGTACCTCCTCCTCAATTTCCTCAAAGCCGGAGTTTCCCAGCCATATCTGTATGCTTCAAATTAAACTCTTTATAAATTTCTTCCTGGTTTCCAGGACATTTTCATGATGCTATAAGAGATCTTATCTTGAAAAATGCTCCTCCGGCTTGTGCAATTCTATTTTATATCATTCATGCATCACCCATCTGGTGTAATTCAGCTCCCAAGATATTTAAAAGAATCAACTTGCACTAGCTTCCTACTGTCCAGACATATACGGGGGTAATTTGAAAAGTTCGCAGCCTACCATAGAAACAAATGTGTGGTGTTTGTTTTTTTACCGCACTGTAGTGCCACGTTTGCCCCACGAACAGCAGTGAAGCATCAAGTCATTACCCTGTCACTTACCCTGCTGAGGAAGTCTGATTCTTCTAGGTCCTCAAAATAACTGTTTACTGCCACTTTCAGCTTGTTGTAACAGGACAAACTATTGGGGTTTATTTTTTCTTAAAGAATTGTAAAATGTAATGGCCACTCAAGCTGAATAACATTTGAATCATAAACGCTGGACAGTTTTCTAACACATGGCAGTCAGTGCGGTATCAAGCAAAGCCGTACGTAGGTGTTGTTGTTGCACAAAAGTCATTAACGCGTCTGAGAATGTGAACGTTAGCAGCGAGGGGAGCGTATTCGCGCATGGGTGTGCCACGGTGAACAGCTTGAAAAGCACGTACGAAACCTTCTTTCTCGCCCAGTGTGCAGAAAACAAAGAACAGTCGGCTATGAACGTCCAATAAATACGAACGCAATCAGTCTGCGCCTCCGCCGGCTAGGCGTAGTTTTCGTCGCGCCCGCAACTCAAACAAAATGTGATTTTAAAACCGAGTGTATAATTTAAAACGGAACAGGATTATCCAGTGAGTAATTAAATAATTAAAATAACAGTTTAGATAAAAGATGGTGCGACTAATATGTGCGGAGTGATGGAAGGTACTACGGAACATTGGACTCTTTTGTGAAGCCAGATCAGTAACCAGAGTGGTATATCAACTTCAAAATTATGTTCTTTTAAAATACACTATTTACCATTAAATGAAATTGAGATCTCAAATGGGCATGGGGTATATTTATGAATGCAAGCGTGAATAAAAATAATAAAAAATGATAAAATAATAAGCGTTGGTTTGGGTTAATTAAATTTTGATGGTAGTTTTAAAATGTTGTTATTTTATCTATATAAGAAAAATTAAGTTTTGTCTGAATAATTTCATTTTGATATGCAAAAAATTATTAAGAATTATGGGAATTGAAGGGATATTAAAAAAAAAAAAAAGAAATGATCAATAAAATTATAATTGCTTAGTAAACTGAGAAATGACTCGTTATTATTCAAATAACCAGTTCTGATTTTCCCGTTCGCTGATTCGAACCCTGGCGAGTGAAAAATCAGGTTGGCAGACAACATGGCGTCTACAGAGCCAAAATACATAATAAATAAACACAACCTATTTATTAATTTATAAAAAGGTAAGTTTGATAACAAATGGCGCCCGAACAGGGACTTTATATAAATTATTTATATAAATACAGCCTACTGGGAGGAGCAGAATGGTTATTTGAAGTAAATAATGTATAAATAAGGTACGTAAGTAAGAAGGTTATGTTATAATTTTTATGTTATGTTTTTATGATGTTAGAGATATAAAGTAACAGTTTAAAAGAAATAAAATTTTTTTCTTTAAAATGGCAAAAAATAATGAAAATATCAGCTTCACTGTAGATGGAAGCCAATTGAGCATGACTGAGTCACAAATTATGAGTGAAGGAATTATTCACTCAACGCCAGTCCCGACTAACAGGGCTGAAGATAATGAAAATGATGCAAATGCTTTTTAATACACAGAATAATAAGTTTGATGAGAAATTTAGTAAACTTGATGAAAAATTTAATGAACAGAAAAGTGAAATTAGAGAAATCCAAAATAATTTTAACATAAAATTTGATGAAGTAAAAAATGAGATCAAAAAACGAAATGATAATTTTGATAAACAATTTGACGAGGTGAATAAAAGGTTAGACGAGAGATTAAGTCAAATAAGGAATAAGAAGGTAAGTAGCAGTGACAATATGACGAAAAACAAGGTGCTAATTAACAAGGTGAGTAACAGTGATAATTTGAATAATGAGTTTACAAGAGATAACAATGACAATACAAATAAAAATATGGTGGTAGAAAATAATTATGTGGATATTGATAGTGATAACGAAATTGTAGAGAGAGTAGAAGTTGATAATGAGATGTTTGTGTGTACTGAGTCAGAGAAAAAGTATATTTGTAAGGGGATTGCAGTGGGTAAAATTTTCCCTTAATGTTGTAGTAGGGGGTGAAGAAATGGCTTCACGCGAGTATTTGGAAGACGATATGTCTGCAAATAAATTTCCCTGGGTTTTTTGTGCACTTCATAGGTGGTGCAGTAATGATGAGTTAGTGTCCCCTGCATATTTTGAGAGAGAGAGTGTAGCTTGGTGTTATGGTGAGAAATATATTGAGAGAGAGAGAGAGAGAGAAAGAGAGAAATAGAGATATTTAAAGTAAAGAGAAATTATGAAGAATTCGTATAAAGGTTAGGCGGAGAGAGAAGTAATAATAATGAGTACTTACCTTATAGTGAAATTGAGATAGCAGTAGATGATGTTAAAGATGATAATATAACTTACCTGATTTTAACAGAATATACTAAAGGCGACAGGACTATACTCGAGCGTGACCAGGTACATGAGAGAATAATATGGAATAAACCAATTAATTCAAAAGATATTGTGGAAAGATATAAAAAATTAAATAAGTATTATATTGATAGTACTAATATAATGTATTCAATAATAAATGACTTGTATAGACCTAAGATTAGACTGTTATTCGACGATGGAGGGTAACTGTTTTATTGTGTATGAACATTTAATTATGTGAATAGTGTGGTTTTGAAATGGATTGTCTTATGAAACGATTTGTGGTTAATGATAACAAATAATAAGTTGGACTGTATATTCTTTTATGTGTTGATGTCATTATGTTAAATGTATTTGTGTATTACATTATGGTGTACTATGTATTATGTAAACAATGTGTATATCTAGTAGAAATTGATAATATTAATTATCAATTAAATTAAATTTTCAATTAATTAGTATAAATTAATAATAATTATAAAATTTTACAGACTAAATAAGCGATGAAAGTAATTGTGAGATTTTAAAGGGATTGAATTAAATAATTGAAAATTAATTACTTAATTAAGGTTGTACAAAAGAAAGTTTGATAATGAAGTTAAATGATTTTATGAAATTAAGATTCTATAATAATTTGTAAACGATTAAACATATAATATGTGTGAATATGGAATTACATGGTTATTACGAGGTAAGTGATGAATTTTCCAGGGTAATGTAATGATTATATTAAGGTGGAAATGTTGTAAAAGGGTTTGGGTGATAATGATAAATAAGGCAGGTGAGTTAAGCAGAATTAATTTTAATGGGAGTTAGATAAATAAGAATTTTGAAATACCAGTAAAATACAAAGAGAGTATTAGATATTTTAGGGACACAGTGGTGTTAGTGAGTATATGTAGAGAAGGTGAGTAAAGTAAATGGTAAATATATTTGTTGATGATGATATTTTGTAGTCAGGGTAGTGGTGTAAGGAGTGATCAGTGTGTGGCGTGGCAAGAGACCAGCGTGCGGCGTTGTGGCAAGTGATAGAGTAGTTTAAGGGAGTGTTTGCCGATATTTTGGAGGGCAAATGGTTAGGTATGTATATGGCCAGGTAGGGTACACACATCCTAGTGCAAAGACGAGCGGTGCCAGAGGATTTAAATGGAATTAGTGAAGTGGATTATAATTGAGAGATTGGTGTCATGATATGTAAATCTGGTTGTTAATAGTGGTTGTTAGTAGGAAGGAAGGGAGTAAGATTATAAATGTCTATTCAATTGAAAACATAGCGAATACAGGAGTCACCCAGACTAATCAATGATCAAAATGTGAAGGGTTAAGTAGAAAATTCAGAGTAGAAAGGTAATAAGAAATGAAATAATAATAATAATGTAATATGAATATTAATAATAAATTTGAAATTGTGAAGAATTAAATGGTAGTAAATGATAAATAATTGATGGCTAATTGATAACAGTTTAATTGAAATTAAAATGTAATGTTTGTAATTTTGAGACAATATTAATTAATTGAAATACTATAAACTTACTCTTACAGGCTATATAAACCAGCTGCAGACAGGTTACTTAGGTTGGCGTTACGAAATATAATAACACAGTTTATTCTGGCTAAAAACAACTTATTTGGATTTTATTTAATATAATGTTTTACAGTTATGCAATAACGAATCAAATTTTATGCTGGTTGGTTACTGCATTGATTAAAAGTTTTGTTTTTTGTTTTGTTGAGCGTAAACAACATATAAAGTTATCAGTACCAGTATATCAAACAATAATGAAACAATTCTTATGATTATTATTCTTAAATGGCTATAACAATTTTCTTAACCTTAATAATGACCCAGTACTTTGTCGCACTCTCTTTCATTCTTTTTTACATTTTTATTTTTAAACCCCTGTTAATAGAGCTCTGTATTTGTAAGTATTTCGTATAGTTATAAAATTGATTTAGTTGTTTCTGAAAGGTACTTAACCAGTCCACGGCGTTCCAGACCGCTTCCCCACCGTCACTGGTTACTCACGGTATCACTCATCACTCCGAACTGTTATTTATGAATATATTCGCTGTCACGGTATACTCCGACTTCTTTAGTTTAACATATTTGAGTTTAGTTTTAAATTACACTTTTGTAACATTTTGTCGGCCGACTTTATGTTGCTCGAGCACTTAGGTGATGACCGTGCTGCCTTATAAATTGCAGCAAAATAATATTATGTTTTACTAGATAGGGCCATTTACTCTAGGCCTATCTTGCACTTCCGAGGCCACTATTTTTTAATGCACGAACTTTTCTGTCTGATGCTGCTTACTACTGTTGTACACTCTCTGATGACAAACTGCAGACTGTGATTTACAAAGAGCCTGCTGCTGGGGCAGTTATGCAATACGTCTGGGCAATTGTTTTGGCTAACAATGTGCATTGCTGGTTACTGGGGTACCTCACAGGTGAAGTCTGGCAATTTGAAAAGTGATTGAATTGAAGATTTGAATTAGTATAAAATTAAACTGGGGTAGCTCACAATTCTGTACCGTTACAATTTAAAGATGTAGGGTGTGTAACTTTTGTTTAAAGTTAAATATAAGTTGTTTATTTTAATGTAATAATCGCAATATTAATGATGAGTGTATTATTATGGATTATGTTCATTATGTATTAGTGTAGGAATTTAAACATGGATTGTATGTATGTATAACATGTTTTAAATGTGATTCCCTACATTTCGGGCAATCTCGGCCTTACCAACCCAGATCGTGGTTTTGGATGACAATCAGCTGTGGGCAGAATTATTGTAAAAACTGACCAAAGCTGGTTGCCTTTGAAATTGGTCAAACCTAGAAATTTAATGGGGAACAAAAAGGGAATCTAAGATTATTTTTGAGCATAGGATATTTCACCTCAGTGGAGGTGGTAGACCTTAGGGGCATATCATAAGAATAAAAGTAGGGGTACTTACCCTGAAGTTTTTGTAATGCTGAAGCAAGGATGGGAGAGAGAGAAATGAAAAAAGTGCTCACTCCTTCTGCCTCAGTCCTTGTGGAGGCAACTGAACGCAACAGTTCAGGGGGGGGAAATAGTGTGTGTGGAGGAGTAAAGGGGATAAGTATTATTAACAGCGCCGGATCACTTACTGTTAATAATAACAATAATAGTAATTTTTTCTTCTTCTATAAAAGAGAAAATGTTTAAGAATTGTAGAAAGGGGGAGATATAGATGAATTGTATTTGAGTAAATTTTGATAATTTGTTTAAATATTGTGGAAGGTATTTGTAATATTGTAACGGGAAATGTCTATTTTAATTCTGATGGGAATCAGGGCAATAATTTTGATTTTTGGGAAAAAGAGTTAACAAGAGAAGGGTATATAGAATGATTTTGAGGAAGTTTATAAATGTATCATGTTAGTTTAAGGATTCATATATACATGTGTTAAGAATAAAGAAAAACCAGTGCTTCTTAACACAAACCGGCGCACAACTAAGGGGAAACAGATCAGGTAGGGATATGGTATTATCCAAGGCCACTATCTGATATTTTTAATTTGATGTTTCAGCGTTTGGTGATGTTGTGACGGCAGTCCTGAGCTGGCCTACACGTCAGATCAGGAGCGTAAAGCGCCTGATTGGCCTTATGGTGTTGGGATCTCGAAGGAGAAGTTCAGTAAGGTCATGCAGGTACTGTCACCCTCATCAGACCAAGGGTGTTATTATAATTTTTTTTATAAACAGTAAGGGGGTTGTGGCGACATATCCTAGCTGATCCCTTTAGAAAGTATGAGAGTGTCAATGAGAGTTTTTATGCTTCGGCCTGAAACCTCTCATTGAGGGGGTTTTGTAACGGGACAAACTATTGGGGTTTATTTTTTCTTAAAGAATTGTAAAATGTAATGGCCACTCAAGCTGAATAACATTTGAATCATAAACGCTGGACAGTTTTCTAACACATGGCAGTCAGTGCGGTATCAAGCAAAGCTGTACGTAGGTGTTGTTGTTGCACAAAAGTCATTAACGCGTCTGAGAATGTGAACGTTAGCAGTGAGGGGAGCGTATTCACGCATGGGTGTGCCACGGTGAACAGCTTGAAAAGCACGTACGAAACCTTCTTTCTCGCCCAGTGTGCAGAAAACAAAGAACAGTCGGCTATGAACGTCCAATAAATACGGACGCAATCAGTCTGCGCCTCCGCCGGCTAGGCGTAGTTTTCGTCGCGCCCGCAACTCAAACAAAATGTGATTTTAAAACCAAGTGTATAAACGAACAGGATTATCCAGTGAGTAATTAAATAATTAAAATAACAGTTTAGATAAAAGATGGTGCGACTAATATGTGCGGAGTGATGGAAGGTACTACGGAACATTGGACTCTTTCGTAAAGCCAGATCAGTAACCAGAGTGGTATATCAACTTCAAAATTATGTTCTTTTAAAATACACTATTTACCATTAAATGAAATTGAGATCTCAAATGGGCATGGGGTATATTTATGAATGCAAGCGTGAATAAAAATAATAAAAAATGATAAAATAATAAGCGTTGGTTTGGGTTAATTAAATTTTGATGGTAGTTTTAAAATGTTGTTATTTTATCTATATAAGAAAAATTAAGTTTTGTCTGAATAATTTCATTTTGATATGCAAAAAATTATTAAGAATTATGGGAATTGAAGGGATATTAAAAAAAAAAAAAAGAAATGATCAATAAAATTATAATTGCTTAGTAAACTGAGAAATGACTCGTTATTATTCAAATAACCAGTTCTGATTTTCCCGTTCGCTGATTCGAACCCTGGCGAGTGAAAAATCAGGTTGGCAGACAACATGGCGTCTACAGAGCCAAAATACATAATAAATAAACACAACCTATTTATTAATTTATAAAAAGGTAAGTTTGATAACAAATGGCGCCCGAACAGGGACTTTATATAAATTATTTATATAAATACAGCCTACTGGGAGGAGCAGAATGGTTATTTGAAGTAAATAATGTATAAATAAGGTACGTAAGTAAGAAGGTTATGTTATAATTTTTATGTTATGTTTTTATGATGTTAGAGATATAAAGTAACAGTTTAAAAGAAATAAAATTTTTTTCTTTAAAATGGCAAAAAATAATGAAAATATCAGCTTCACTGTAGATGGAAGCCAATTGAGCATGACTGAGTCACAAATTATGAGTGAAGGAATTATTCACTCAACGCCAGTCCCGACTAACAGGGCTGAAGATAATGAAAATGATGCAAATGCTTTTTAATACACAGAATAATAAGTTTGATGAGAAATTTAGTAAACTTGATGAAAAATTTAATGAACAGAAAAGTGAAATTAGAGAAATCCAAAATAATTTTAACATAAAATTTGATGAAGTAAAAAATGAGATCAAAAAACGAAATGATAATTTTGATAAACAATTTGACGAGGTGAATAAAAGGTTAGACGAGAGATTAAGTCAAATAAGGAATAAGAAGGTAAGTAGCAGTGACAATATGACGAAAAACAAGGTGCTAATTAACAAGGTGAGTAACAGTGATAATTTGAATAATGAGTTTACAAGAGATAACAATGACAATACAAATAAAAATATGGTGGTAGAAAATAATTATGTGGATATTGATAGTGATAACGAAATTGTAGAGAGAGTAGAAGTTGATAATGAGATGTTTGTGCGTACTGAGTCAGAGAAAAAGTATATTTGTAAGGGGATTGCAGTGGGTAAAATTTTCCCTTAATGTTGTAGTAGGGGGTGAAGAAATGGCTTCACGCGAGTATTTGGAAGACGATATGTCTGCAAATAAATTTCCCTGGGTTTTTTGTGCACTTCATAGGTGGTGCAGTAATGATGAGTTAGTGTCCCCTGCATATTTTGAGAGAGAGAGTGTAGCTTGGTGTTATGGTGAGAAATATATTGAGAGAGAGAGAGAGAGAGAGAAAGAGAGAAATAGAGATATTTAAAGTAAAGAGAAATTATGAAGAATTCGTATAAAGGTTAGGCGGAGAGAGAAGTAATAATAATGAGTACTTACCTTATAGTGAAATTGAGATAGCAGTAGATGATGTTAAAGATGATAATATAACTTACCTGATTTTAACAGAATATACTAAAGGCGACAGGACTATACTCGAGCGTGACCAGGTACATGAGAGAATAATATGGAATAAACCAATTAATTCAAAAGATATTGTGGAAAGATATAAAAAATTAAATAAGTATTATATTGATAGTACTAATATAATGTATTCAATAATAAATGACTTGTATAGACCTAAGATTAGACTGTTATTCGACGATGGAGGGTAACTGTTTTATTGTGTATGAACATTTAATTATGTGAATAGTGTGGTTTTGAAATGGATTGTCTTATGAAACGATTTGTGGTTAATGATAACAAATAATAAGTTGGACTGTATATTCTTTTATGTGTTGATGTCATTATGTTAAATGTATTTGTGTATTACATTATGGTGTACTATGTATTATGTAAACAATGTGTATATCTAGTAGAAATTGATAATATTAATTATCAATTAAATTAAATTTTCAATTAATTAGTATAAATTAATAATAATTCTAAAATTTTACAGACTAAATAAGCGATGAAAGTAATTGTGAGATTTTAAAGGGATTGAATTAAATAATTGAAAATTAATTACTTAATTAAGGTTGTACAAAAGAAAGTTTGATAATGAAGTTAAATGATTTTATGAAATTAAGATTCTATAATAATTTGTAAACGATTAAACATATAATATGTGTGAATATGGAATTACATGGTTATTACGAGGTAAGTGATGAATTTTCCAGGGTAATGTAATGATTATATTAAGGTGGAAATGTTGTAAAAGGGTTTGGGTGATAATGATAAATAAGGCAGGTGAGTTAAGCAGAATTAATTTTAATGGGAGTTAGATAAATAAGAATTTTGAAATACCAGTAAAATACAAAGAGAGTATTAGATATTTTAGGGACACAGTGGTGTTAGTGAGTATATGTAGAGAAGGTGAGTAAAGTAAATGGTAAATATATTTGTTGATGATGATATTTTGTAGTCAGGGTAGTGGTGTAAGGAGTGATCAGTGTGTGGCGTGGCAAGAGACCAGCGTGCGGCGTTGTGGCAAGTGATAGAGTAGTTTAAGGGAGTGTTTGCCGATATTTTGGAGGGCAAATGGTTAGGTATGTATATGGCCAGGTAGGGTACACACATCCTAGTGCAAAGACGAGCGGTGCCAGAGGATTTAAATGGAATTAGTGAAGTGGATTATAATTGAGAGATTGGTGTCATGATATGTAAATCTGGTTGTTAATAGTGGTTGTTAGTAGGAAGGAAGGGAGTAAGATTATAAATGTCTATTCAATTGAAAACATAGCGAATACAGGAGTCACCCAGACTAATCAATGATCAAAATGTGAAGGGTTAAGTAGAAAATTCAGAGTAGAAAGGTAATAAGAAATGAAATAATAATAATAATGTAATATGAATATTAATAATAAATTTGAAATTGTGAAGAATTAAATGGTAGTAAATGATAAATAATTGATGGCTAATTGATAACAGTTTAATTGAAATTAAAATGTAATGTTTGTAATTTTGAGACAATATTAATTAATTGAAATACTATAAACTTACTCTTACAGGCTATATAAACCAGCTGCAGACAGGTTACTTAGGTTGGCGTTACGAAATATAATAACACAGTTTATTCTGGCTAAAAACAACTTATTTGGATTTTATTTAATATAATGTTTTACAGTTATGCAATAACGAATCAAATTTTATGCTGGTTGGTTACTGCATTGATTAAAAGTTTTGTTTTTTGTTTTGTTGAGCGTAAACAACATATAAAGTTATCAGTACCAGTATATCAAACAATAATGAAACAATTCTTATGATTATTATTCTTAAATGGCTATAACAATTTTCTTAACCTTAATAATGACCCAGTACTTTGTCGCACTCTCTTTCATTCTTTTTTACATTTTTATTTTTAAACCCCTGTTAATAGAGCTCTGTATTTGTAAGTATTTCGTATAGTTATAAAATTGATTTAGTTGTTTCTGAAAGGTACTTAACCAGTCCACGGCGTTCCAGACCGCTTCCCCACCGTCACTGGTTACTCACGGTATCACTCATCACTCCGAACTGTTATTTATGAATATATTCGCTGTCACGGTATACTCCGACTTCTTTAGTTTAACATATTTGAGTTTAGTTTTAAATTACACTTTTGTAACATTTTGTCGGCTGACTTTATGTTGCTCGAGCACTTAGGTGATGACCGTGCTGCCTTATAAATTGCAGCAAAATAATATTATGTTTTACTAGATAGGGCCATTTACTCTAGGCCTATCTTGCACTTCCGAGGCCACTATTTTTTAATGCACGAACTTTTCTGTCTGATGCTGCTTACTACTGTTGTACACTCTCTGATGACAAACTGCAGACTGTGATTTACAAAGAGCCTGCTGCTGGGGCAGTTATGCAATACGTCTGGGCAATTGTTTTGGCTAACAATGTGCATTGCTGGTTACTGGGGTACCTCACAGGTGAAGTCTGGCAATTTGAAAAGTGATTGAATTGAAGATTTGAATTAGTATAAAATTAAACTGGGGTAGCTCACAATTCTGTACCGTTACAATTTAAAGATGTAGGGTGTGTAACTTTTGTTTAAAGTTAAATATAAGTTGTTTATTTTAATGTAATAATCGCAATATTAATGATGAGTGTATTATTATGGATTATGTTCATTATGTATTAGTGTAGGAATTTAAACATGGATTGTATGTATGTATAACATGTTTTAAATGTGATTCCCTACATTTCGGGCGATCTCGGCCTTACCAACCCAGATCGTGGTTTTGGATGACAATCAGCTGTGGGCAGAATTATTGTAAAAACTGACCACAGCTGGTTGCCTTTGAAATTGGTCAAACCTAGAAATTTAATGGGGAACAAAAAGGGAATCTAAGATTATTTTTGAGCATAGGATATTTCACCTCAGTGGAGGTGGTAGACCTTAGGGGCATATCATAAGAATAAAAGTAGGGGTACTTACCCTGAAGTTTTTGTAATGCTGATGCAAGGATGGGAGAGAGAGAAATGAAAAAAGTGCTCACTCCTTCTGCCTCAGTCCTTGTGGAGGCAACTGAACGCAACAGTTCAGGGGGGGGGAAATAGTGTGTGTGGAGGAGTAAAGGGGATAAGTATTATTAACAGCGCCGGATCACTTACTGTTAATAATAACAATAATAGTAATTTTTTCTTCTTCTATAAAAGAGAAAATGTTTAAGAATTGTAGAAAGGGGGAGATATAGATGAATTGTATTTGAGTAAATTTTGATAATTTGTTTAAATATTGTGGAAGGTATTTGTAATATTGTAACGGGAAATGTCTATTTTAATTCTGATGGGAATCAGGGCAATAATTTTGATTTTTGGGAAAAAGAGTTAACAAGAGAAGGGTATATAGAATGATTTTGAGGAAGTTTATAAATGTATCATGTTAGTTTAAGGATTCATATATACATGTGTTAAGAATAAAGAAAAACCAGTGCTTCTTAACACAAACCGGCGCACAACTAAGGGGAAACAGATCAGGTAGGGATATGGTATTATCCAAGGCCACTATCTGATATTTTTAATTTGATGTTTCAGCGTTTGGTGATGTTGTGACGGCGGTCCTGAGCTGGCCTACACGTCAGATCAGGAGCGTAAAGCGCCTGATTGGCCTTATGGTGTTGGGATCTCGAAGGAGAAGTTCAGTAAGGTCATGCAGGTACTGTCACCCTCATCACACCAAGGGTGTTATTATAATTTTTTTTATAAACAGTAAGGGGGTTGTGGCGACATATCCTAGCTGATCCCTTTAGAAAGTATGAGAGTGTCAATGAGAGTTTTTATGCTTCGGCCTGAAACCTCTCATTGAGGGGGTTTTGTAACGGGACAAACTATTGGGGTTTATTTTTTCTTAAAGAATTGTAAAATGTAATGGCCACTCAAGCTGAATAACATTTGAATCATAAACGCTGGACAGTTTTCTAACACATGGCAGTCAGTGCGGTATCAAGCAAAGCCGTACGTAGGTGTTGTTGTTGCACAAAAGTCATTAACGCGTCTGAGAATGTGAACGTTAGCAGTGAGGGGAGCGTATTCACGCATGGGTGTGCCACGGTGAACAGCTTGAAAAGCACGTACGAAACCTTCTTTCTCGCCCAGTGTGCAGAAAACAAAGAACAGTCGGCTATGAACGTCCAATAAATACGGACGCAATCAGTCTGCGCCTCCGCCGGCTAGGCGTAGTTTTCGTCGCGCCCGCAACTCAAACAAAATGTGATTTTAAAACAAGTGTATAAACGAACAGGATTATCCAGTGAGTAATTAAATAATTAAAATAACAGTTTAGATAAAAGATGGTGCGACTAATATGTGCGGAGTGATGGAAGGTACTACGGAACATTGGACTCTTTCGTAAAGCCAGATCAGTAACCAGAGTGGTATATCAACTTCAAAATTATGTTCTTTTAAAATACACTATTTACCATTAAATGAAATTGAGATCTCAAATGGGCATGGGGTATATTTATGAATGCAAGCGTGAATAAAAATAATAAAAAATGATAAAATAATAAGCGTTGGTTTGGGTTAATTAAATTTTGATGGTAGTTTTAAAATGTTGTTATTTTATCTATATAAGAAAAATTAAGTTTTGTCTGAATAATTTCATTTTGATATGCAAAAAATTATTAAGAATTATGGGAATTGAAGGGATATTAAAAAAAAAAAAAAGAAATGATCAATAAAATTATAATTGCTTAGTAAACTGAGAAATGACTCGTTATTATTCAAATAACCAGTTCTGATTTTCCCGTTCGCTGATTCGAACCCTGGCGAGTGAAAAATCAGGTTGGCAGACAACATGGCGTCTACAGAGCCAAAATACATAATAAATAAACACAACCTATTTATTAATTTATAAAAAGGTAAGTTTGATAACAAATGGCGCCCGAACAGGGACTTTATATAAATTATTTATATAAATACAGCCTACTGGGAGGAGCAGAATGGTTATTTGAAGTAAATAATGTATAAATAAGGTACGTAAGTAAGAAGGTTATGTTATAATTTTTATGTTATGTTTTTATGATGTTAGAGATATAAAGTAACAGTTTAAAAGAAATAAAATTTTTTTCTTTAAAATGGCAAAAAATAATGAAAATATCAGCTTCACTGTAGATGGAAGCCAATTGAGCATGACTGAGTCACAAATTATGAGTGAAGGAATTATTCACTCAACGCCAGTCCCGACTAACAGGGCTGAAGATAATGAAAATGATGCAAATGCTTTTTAATACACAGAATAATAAGTTTGATGAGAAATTTAGTAAACTTGATGAAAAATTTAATGAACAGAAAAGTGAAATTAGAGAAATCCAAAATAATTTTAACATAAAATTTGATGAAGTAAAAAATGAGATCAAAAAACGAAATGATAATTTTGATAAACAATTTGACGAGGTGAATAAAAGGTTAGACGAGAGATTAAGTCAAATAAGGAATAAGAAGGTAAGTAGCAGTGACAATATGACGAAAAACAAGGTGCTAATTAACAAGGTGAGTAACAGTGATAATTTGAATAATGAGTTTACAAGAGATAACAATGACAATACAAATAAAAATATGGTGGTAGAAAATAATTATGTGGATATTGATAGTGATAACGAAATTGTAGAGAGAGTAGAAGTTGATAATGAGATGTTTGTGCGTACTGAGTCAGAGAAAAAGTATATTTGTAAGGGGATTGCAGTGGGTAAAATTTTCCCTTAATGTTGTAGTAGGGGGTGAAGAAATGGCTTCACGCGAGTATTTGGAAGACGATATGTCTGCAAATAAATTTCCCTGGGTTTTTTGTGCACTTCATAGGTGGTGCAGTAATGATGAGTTAGTGTCCCCTGCATATTTTGAGAGAGAGAGTGTAGCTTGGTGTTATGGTGAGAAATATATTGAGAGAGAGAGAGAGAGAGAGAAAGAGAGAAATAGAGATATTTAAAGTAAAGAGAAATTATGAAGAATTCGTATAAAGGTTAGGCGGAGAGAGAAGTAATAATAATGAGTACTTACCTTATAGTGAAATTGAGATAGCAGTAGATGATGTTAAAGATGATAATATAACTTACCTGATTTTAACAGAATATACTAAAGGCGACAGGACTATACTCGAGCGTGACCAGGTACATGAGAGAATAATATGGAATAAACCAATTAATTCAAAAGATATTGTGGAAAGATATAAAAAATTAAATAAGTATTATATTGATAGTACTAATATAATGTATTCAATAATAAATGACTTGTATAGACCTAAGATTAGACTGTTATTCGACGATGGAGGGTAACTGTTTTATTGTGTATGAACATTTAATTATGTGAATAGTGTGGTTTTGAAATGGATTGTCTTATGAAACGATTTGTGGTTAATGATAACAAATAATAAGTTGGACTGTATATTCTTTTATGTGTTGATGTCATTATGTTAAATGTATTTGTGTATTACATTATGGTGTACTATGTATTATGTAAACAATGTGTATATCTAGTAGAAATTGATAATATTAATTATCAATTAAATTAAATTTTCAATTAATTAGTATAAATTAATAATAATTCTAAAATTTTACAGACTAAATAAGCGATGAAAGTAATTGTGAGATTTTAAAGGGATTGAATTAAATAATTGAAAATTAATTACTTAATTAAGGTTGTACAAAAGAAAGTTTGATAATGAAGTTAAATGATTTTATGAAATTAAGATTCTATAATAATTTGTAAACGATTAAACATATAATATGTGTGAATATGGAATTACATGGTTATTACGAGGTAAGTGATGAATTTTCCAGGGTAATGTAATGATTATATTAAGGTGGAAATGTTGTAAAAGGGTTTGGGTGATAATGATAAATAAGGCAGGTGAGTTAAGCAGAATTAATTTTAATGGGAGTTAGATAAATAAGAATTTTGAAATACCAGTAAAATACAAAGAGAGTATTAGATATTTTAGGGACACAGTGGTGTTAGTGAGTATATGTAGAGAAGGTGAGTAAAGTAAATGGTAAATATATTTGTTGATGATGATATTTTGTAGTCAGGGTAGTGGTGTAAGGAGTGATCAGTGTGTGGCGTGGCAAGAGACCAGCGTGCGGCGTTGTGGCAAGTGATAGAGTAGTTTAAGGGAGTGTTTGCCGATATTTTGGAGGGCAAATGGTTAGGTATGTATATGGCCAGGTAGGGTACACACATCCTAGTGCAAAGACGAGCGGTGCCAGAGGATTTAAATGGAATTAGTGAAGTGGATTATAATTGAGAGATTGGTGTCATGATATGTAAATCTGGTTGTTAATAGTGGTTGTTAGTAGGAAGGAAGGGAGTAAGATTATAAATGTCTATTCAATTGAAAACATAGCGAATACAGGAGTCACCCAGACTAATCAATGATCAAAATGTGAAGGGTTAAGTAGAAAATTCAGAGTAGAAAGGTAATAAGAAATGAAATAATAATAATAATGTAATATGAATATTAATAATAAATTTGAAATTGTGAAGAATTAAATGGTAGTAAATGATAAATAATTGATGGCTAATTGATAACAGTTTAATTGAAATTAAAATGTAATGTTTGTAATTTTGAGACAATATTAATTAATTGAAATACTATAAACTTACTCTTACAGGCTATATAAACCAGCTGCAGACAGGTTACTTAGGTTGGCGTTACGAAATATAATAACACAGTTTATTCTGGCTAAAAACAACTTATTTGGATTTTATTTAATATAATGTTTTACAGTTATGCAATAACGAATCAAATGTTATGCTGGTTGGTTACTGCATTGATTAAAAGTTTTGTTTTTTGTTTTGTTGAGCGTAAACAACATATAAAGTTATCAGTACCAGTATATCAAACAATAATGAAACAATTCTTATGATTATTATTCTTAAATGGCTATAACAATTTTCTTAACCTTAATAATGACCCAGTACTTTGTCGCACTCTCTTTCATTCTTTTTTACATTTTTATTTTTAAACCCCTGTTAATAGAGCTCTGTATTTGTAAGTATTTCGTATAGTTATAAAATTGATTTAGTTGTTTCTGAAAGGTACTTAACCAGTCCACGGCGTTCCAGACCGCTTCCCCACCGTCACTGGTTACTCACGGTATCACTCATCACTCCGAACTGTTATTTATGAATATATTCGCTGTCACGGTATACTCCGACTTCTTTAGTTTAACATATTTGAGTTTAGTTTTAAATTACACTTTTGTAACATTTTGTCGGCCGACTTTATGTTGCTCGAGCACTTAGGTGATGACCGTGCTGCCTTATAAATTGCAGCAAAATAATATTATGTTTTACTAGATAGGGCCATTTACTCTAGGCCTATCTTGCACTTCCGAGGCCACTATTTTTTAATGCACGAACTTTTCTGTCTGATGCTGCTTACTACTGTTGTACACTCTCTGATGACAAACTGCAGACTGTGATTTACAAAGAGCCTGCTGCTGGGGCAGTTATGCAATACGTCTGGGCAATTGTTTTGGCTAACAATGTGCATTGCTGGTTACTGGGGTACCTCACAGGTGAAGTCTGGCAATTTGAAAAGTGATTGAATTGAAGATTTGAATTAGTATAAAATTAAACTGGGGTAGCTCACAATTCTGTACCGTTACAATTTAAAGATGTAGGGTGTGTAACTTTTGTTTAAAGTTAAATATAAGTTGTTTATTTTAATGTAATAATCGCAATATTAATGATGAGTGTATTATTATGGATTATGTTCATTATGTATTAGTGTAGGAATTTAAACATGGATTGTATGTATGTATAACATGTTTTAAATGTGATTCCCTACATTTCGGGCGATCTCGGCCTTACCAACCCAGATCGTGGTTTTGGATGACAATCAGCTGTGGGCAGAATTATTGTAAAAACTGACCACAGCTGGTTGCCTTTGAAATTGGTCAAACCTAGAAATTTAATGGGGAACAAAAAGGGAATCTAAGATTATTTTTGAGCATAGGATATTTCACCTCAGTGGAGGTGGTAGACCTTAGGGGCATATCATAAGAATAAAAGTAGGGGTACTTACCCTGAAGTTTTTGTAATGCTGATGCAAGGATGGGAGAGAGAGAAATGAAAAAAGTGCTCACTCCTTCTGCCTCAGTCCTTGTGGAGGCAACTGAACGCAACAGTTCAGGGGGGGGGAAATAGTGTGTGTGGAGGAGTAAAGGGGATAAGTATTATTAACAGCGCCGGATCACTTACTGTTAATAATAACAATAATAGTAATTTTTTCTTCTTCTATAAAAGAGAAAATGTTTAAGAATTGTAGAAAGGGGGAGATATAGATGAATTGTATTTGAGTAAATTTTGATAATTTGTTTAAATATTGTGGAAGGTATTTGTAATATTGTAACGGGAAATGTCTATTTTAATTCTGATGGGAATCAGGGCAATAATTTTGATTTTTGGGAAAAAGAGTTAACAAGAGAAGGGTATATAGAATGATTTTGAGGAAGTTTATAAATGTATCATGTTAGTTTAAGGATTCATATATACATGTGTTAAGAATAAAGAAAAACCAGTGCTTCTTAACACAAACCGGCGCACAACTAAGGGGAAACAGATCAGGTAGGGATATGGTATTATCCAAGGCCACTATCTGATATTTTTAATTTGATGTTTCAGCGTTTGGTGATGTTGTGACGGCGGTCCTGAGCTGGCCTACACGTCAGATCAGGAGCGTAAAGCGCCTGATTGGCCTTATGGTGTTGGGATCTCGAAGGAGAAGTTCAGTAAGGTCATGCAGGTACTGTCACCCTCATCACACCAAGGGTGTTATTATAATTTTTTTTATAAACAGTAAGGGGGTTGTGGCGACATATCCTAGCTGATCCCTTTAGAAAGTATGAGAGTGTCAATGAGAGTTTTTATGCTTCGGCCTGAAACCTCTCATTGAGGGGGTTTTGTAACGGGACAAACTATTGGGGTTTATTTTTTCTTAAAGAATTGTAAAATGTAATGGCCACTCAAGCTGAATAACATTTGAATCATAAACGCTGGACAGTTTTCTAACACATGGCAGTCAGTGCGGTATCAAGCAAAGCCGTACGTAGGTGTTGTTGTTGCACAAAAGTCATTAACGCGTCTGAGAATGTGAACGTTAGCAGTGAGGGGAGCGTATTCACGCATGGGTGTGCCACGGTGAACAGCTTGAAAAGCACGTACGAAACCTTCTTTCTCGCCCAGTGTGCAGAAAACAAAGAACAGTCGGCTATGAACGTCCAATAAATACGGACGCAATCAGTCTGCGCCTCCGCCGGCTAGGCGTAGTTTTCGTCGCGCCCGCAACTCAAACAAAATGTGATTTTAAAACAAGTGTATAAACGAACAGGATTATCCAGTGAGTAATTAAATAATTAAAATAACAGTTTAGATAAAAGATGGTGCGACTAATATGTGCGGAGTGATGGAAGGTACTACGGAACATTGGACTCTTTCGTAAAGCCAGATCAGTAACCAGAGTGGTATATCAACTTCAAAATTATGTTCTTTTAAAATACACTATTTACCATTAAATGAAATTGAGATCTCAAATGGGCATGGGGTATATTTATGAATGCAAGCGTGAATAAAAATAATAAAAAATGATAAAATAATAAGCGTTGGTTTGGGTTAATTAAATTTTGATGGTAGTTTTAAAATGTTGTTATTTTATCTATATAAGAAAAATTAAGTTTTGTCTGAATAATTTCATTTTGATATGCAAAAAATTATTAAGAATTATGGGAATTGAAGGGATATAAAAAAAAAAAAAAAGAAATGATCAATAAAATTATAATTGCTTAGTAAACTGAGAAATGACTCGTTATTATTCAAATAACCAGTTCTGATTTTCCCGTTCGCTGATTCGAACCCTGGCGAGTGAAAAATCAGGTTGGCAGACAACATGGCGTCTACAGAGCCAAAATACATAATAAATAAACAACCTATTTATTAATTTATAAAAAGGTAAGTTTGATAACAAATGGCGCCCGAACAGGGACTTTATATAAATTATTTATATAAATACAGCCTACTGGGAGGAGCAGAATGGTTATTTGAAGTAAATAATGTATAAATAAGGTACGTAAGTAAGAAGGTTATGTTATAATTTTTATGTTATGTTTTTATGATGTTAGAGATATAAAGTAACAGTTTAAAAGAAATAAAATTTTTTTCTTTAAAATGGCAAAAAATAATGAAAATATCAGCTTCACTGTAGATGGAAGCCAATTGAGCATGACTGAGTCACAAATTATGAGTGAAGGAATTATTCACTCAACGCCAGTCCCGACTAACAGGGCTGAAGATAATGAAAATGATGCAAATGCTTTTTAATACACAGAATAATAAGTTTGATGAGAAATTTAGTAAACTTGATGAAAAATTTAATGAACAGAAAAGTGAAATTAGAGAAATCCAAAATAATTTTAACATAAAATTTGATGAAGTAAAAAATGAGATCAAAAAACGAAATGATAATTTTGATAAACAATTTGACGAGGTGAATAAAAGGTTAGACGAGAGATTAAGTCAAATAAGGAATAAGAAGGTAAGTAGCAGTGACAATATGACGAAAAACAAGGTGCTAATTAACAAGGTGAGTAACAGTGATAATTTGAATAATGAGTTTACAAGAGATAACAATGACAATACAAATAAAAATATGGTGGTAGAAAATAATTATGTGGATATTGATAGTGATAACGAAATTGTAGAGAGAGTAGAAGTTGATAATGAGATGTTTGTGTGTACTGAGTCAGAGAGAAAGTATATTTGTAAGGGGATTGCAGTGGGTAAAATTTTCCCTTAATGTTGTAGTAGGGGGTGAAGAAATGGCTTCACGCGAGTATTTGGAAGACGATATGTCTGCAAATAAATTTCCCTGGGTTTTTTGTGCACTTCATAGGTGGTGCAGTAATGATGAGTTAGTGTCCCCTGCATATTTTGAGAGAGAGAGTGTAGCTTGGTGTTATGGTGAGAAATATATTGAGAGAGAGAGAGAGAGAAAGAGAGAAATAGAGATATTTAAAGTAAAGAGAAATTATGAAGAATTCGTATAAAGGTTAGGCGGAGAGAGAAGTAATAATAATGAGTACTTACCTTATAGTGAAATTGAGATAGCAGTAGATGATGTTAAAGATGATAATATAACTTACCTGATTTTAACAGAATATACTAAAGGCGACAGGACTATACTCGAGCGTGACCAGGTACATGAGAGAATAATATGGAATAAACCAATTAATTCAAAAGATATTGTGGAAAGATATAAAAAATTAAATAAGTATTATATTGATAGTACTAATATAATGTATTCAATAATAAATGACTTGTATAGACCTAAGATTAGACTGTTATTCGACGATGGAGGGTAACTGTTTTATTGTGTATGAACATTTAATTATGTGAATAGTGTGGTTTTGAAATGGATTGTCTTATGAAACGATTTGTGGTTAATGATAACAAATAATAAGTTGGACTGTATATTCTTTTATGTGTTGATGTCATTATGTTAAATGTATTTGTGTATTACATTATGGTGTACTATGTATTATGTAAACAATGTGTATATCTAGTAGAAATTGATAATATTAATTATCAATTAAATTAAATTTTCAATTAATTAGTATAAATTAATAATAATTCTAAAATTTTACAGACTAAATAAGCGATGAAAGTAATTGTGAGATTTTAAAGGGATTGAATTAAATAATTGAAAATTAATTACTTAATTAAGGTTGTACAAAAGAAAGTTTGATAATGAAGTTAAATGATTTTATGAAATTAAGATTCTATAATAATTTGTAAACGATTAAACATATAATATGTGTGAATATGGAATTACATGGTTATTACGAGGTAAGTGATGAATTTTCCAGGGTAATGTAATGATTATATTAAGGTGGAAATGTTGTAAAAGGGTTTGGGTGATAATGATAAATAAGGCAGGTGAGTTAAGCAGAATTAATTTTAATGGGAGTTAGATAAATAAGAATTTTGAAATACCAGTAAAATACAAAGAGAGTATTAGATATTTTAGGGACACAGTGGTGTTAGTGAGTATATGTAGAGAAGGTGAGTAAAGTAAATGGTAAATATATTTGTTGATGATGATATTTTGTAGTCAGGGTAGTGGTGTAAGGAGTGATCAGTGTGTGGCATGGCAAGAGACCAGCGTGCGGCGTTGTGGCAAGTGATAGAGTAGTTTAAGGGAGTGTTTGCCGATATTTTGGAGGGCAAATGGTTAGGTATGTATATGGCCAGGTAGGGTACACACATCCTAGTGCAAAGACGAGCGGTGCCAGAGGATTTAAATGGAATTAGTGAAGTGGATTATAATTGAGAGATTGGTGTCATAATATGTAAATCTGGTTGTTAATAGTGGTTGTTAGTAGGAAGGAAGGGAGTAAGATTATAAATGTCTATTCAATTGAAAACATAGCGAATACAGGAGTCACCCAGACTAATCAATGATCAAAATGTGAAGGGTTAAGTAGAAAATTCAGGGAACAAAAAGTAGAACAAAAAGGGAATCTAAGATTATTTTTGAGCATAGGATATTTCACCTCAGTGGAGGTGGTAGACCTTAGGGGCATATCATAAGAATAAAAGTAGGGGTACTTACCCTGAAGTTTTTGTAATGCTGAAGCAAGGATGGGAGAGAGAGAAATGAAAAAAGTGCTCACTCCTTCTGCCTCAGTCCTTGTGGAGGTAACTGAACGCAACAGTTCAGGGGGGGAAATAGTATGTGTGGAGGAGTAAAGGGGATAAGTATTATTAACAGCGCCGGATCACTTACTGTTAATAATAACAATAATAGTAATTTTTTCTTCTTCTATAAAAGAGAAAATGTTTAGGAATTGTAGAAAGGGGGAGATATAGATGAATTGTATTTGAGTAAATTTTGATAATTTGTTTAAATATTGTGGAAGGTATTTGTAATATTGTAACGGGAAATGTCTATTTTAATTCTGATGGGAATCAGGGCAATAATTTTGATTTTTGGGAAAAAGAGTTAACAAGAGAAGGGTATATAGAATGATTTTGAGGAAGTTTATAAATGTATCATGTTAGTTTAAGGATTCATATATACATGTGTTAAGAATAAAGAAAAACCAGTGCTTCTTAACACAAACCAGCGCACAACTAAGGGGAAACAGATCAGGTAGGGATATGGTATTATCCAAGGCCACTATTTGATATTTTTAATTTGATGTTTCAGCATTTGGTGATGTTGTGACGGTGGTCCTGAGCTGGCCTACACGTCAGATCAGGAGCGTAAAGCGCCTGATTGGCCTTATGGTGTTGGGATCTCGAAGGAGAAGTTCAGTAAGGTCATGCAGGTACTGTCACCCTCATCAGACCAAGGGTGAGTTTTTATAATTTTTTTTATAAACAGTAAGGGGGTTGTGGCGACATATCCTAGCTGATCCCTTTAGAAAGTATGAGAGTGTCAATGAGTTTTTATGCTTCGGCCTGAAACCTCTCATTGAGGGGGTTTTGTAACGGGACAAACTATTGGGGTTTATTTTTTCTTAAAGAATTGTAAAATGTAATGGCCACTCAAGCTGAATAACATTTGAATCATAAACGCTGGACAGTTTTCTAACACATGGCAGTCAGTGCGGTATCAAGCCAAGCTGTACGTAGGTGTTGTTGCACAAAAATCATTAACGCGTCTGAGAATGTGAACGTTAGCAGCGAGGGGAGCGTATTCGCGCATGGGTGTGCCACGGTGAACAGCTTGAAAAGCACGTACGAAACCTTCTTTCTCGCCCAGTGTGCAGAAAACAAAGAACAGTCGGCTATGAACGTCCAATAAATACGAACGCAATCAGTCTGCGCGTCCGCCGGCTAGGCATAGTTTTCGTCGCGCCCGCAACTCAAACAAAATGTGATTTTAAAACCGAGTGTATAATTTAAAATGGAACAGGATTATCCAGTGAGTAATTAAATAATTAAAATAACAGTTTAGATAAAAGATGGTGCGACTAATATGTGCGGAGTGATGGAAGGTACTACGGAACATTGGACTCTTTCGTAAAGCCAGATCAGTAACCAGAGTGGTATATCAACTTCAAAATTATGTTCTTTTAAAATACACTATTTACCATTAAATGAAATTGAGATCTCAAATGGGCATGGGGTATATGTATGAATGCGAGCGTGAATAAAAATAATAAAAAATGATAAAATAATAAGCGTTGGTTTGGGTTAATTAAATTTTGATGGTAGTTTTAAAATGTTGTTATTTTATCTATATAAGAAAAATTAAGTTTTCTCTGAATAATTTCATTTCGATATGCAAAAAATTATTAAGAATTATGGGAATTGAAGGGATATAAAAAAAAAAAAAAACATGAAATGATTTGCTTAGTAAACTGAGAAATGACTCGTTATTATTCAAATAACCAGTTCTGATTTTCCCGTTCGCTGATTCGAACCCTGGCGAGTGAAAAATCAGGTTGGCAGACAACATGGCGTCTACAGAGCCAAAATACATAATAAATAAACACAACCTATTTATTAATTTATAAAAAGGTAAGTTTGATAACATTGTCATCTCAGAAAAATCACTTTCCCCTGAAAATGTTTTGAGGTTTGGGAATAGATGAAAGTCAGATGGCGCTAAACCAGGTGAATAAGGCGGATGGTGCACCAGATCGTACTTCAACTCGGCGATTTTTGCCATACACACAATGCATATGTGAGGGTCTGCATTGTCCTGATAAAAAATGATCTTCTTCTTTGCTAAACCTGATCTTTTTTATCTAATTTTTACATTTAATTGGCCCAAAAGGTTAGCGTAATACTCTCCATTTATCGTTTGACCCTTTTCAAGGCAATCTAGTAACAATATCCCCTTAGCATCCCAGAAAAATGGATCCATACACTTTCCAGCTGACAAAATTGATTTTACCGTTTTTGGAAGTGGCGAATCACTATGCATCCATTGTTTCGACTGTTGTTTTGTTTCTAGAGTGAAGTAATGGACCCAAGTTTCATCATTTGTTACAAATCTACGAATAAAATCTTTCGGATTTTTTTTAAAACGGTCCAAACATTCCTGAGAAGCTTGCATTCACATTCGTTTTTGGTCACTTGTCAACAAACGCAGCACCCATCTTGCAGACAGCTTTTTCATACCTAATTCCTTAGTACGAATGTGATGTACCAGTACCCTTTCATCTGAGATGCCCACAGGCTTAACAATTTCAGACACCTTCAAACGGTGATCTTCCAAAACAAAATCGTGCACTTTATTGACGATTTCTGGTTAGTGGCACTTTTTGGACGCCCAGTACGTGAGTCATCTTCCAAACTTGCACGACCACGTTTAAATTCAGTATCCCACTTTTTTACTGTAGTAAAAGAAGGTCCAGCATCACCCAACACTTTCTTCATCTTATTAAAAATTTCTGTTGGCATTAAATCTTTCTTAACAAAAAATTTGATGTTCAGTTTTCCCCATTTTCAGCATTGCTGTGAGATAACCTTATTTCTCCACAACAATGACTTGACCCGACTTGATGCTTCAGAGCCGTTCATGGGGCGAATGTGGTGGTGTCATGATGCGGTAAAAAACAGAAACGCCATACATTCGTTTATACGGTAGGCCGCGAACTTTTCAAATCGCCCTCATAGAACACACTATTCTAAAAGCTGGCCCAAACCTGATAAAAACTGAAAGAAATTAGTATAATTCAGAAAGCCACACAGATCAGTAAATTTCCATAAGTTTTCCAGAACAATCAGAAGAGTTGGTAGGTATACTCACGTTTGTTATTTGGGTACAATGTTTTTGAATTAAAAGCCTGTAAAAACTGCATATTAATGACAAACACTTACAAGATAACTGTCATTACCTTCTTTGTGTGGAGGTCCTAATGTGAATAGACCATTATCTAATGCTGTTACATATGTCTGATTTCCAAATTCTATAGCAATGGATCCTGTTATCCCTCGGATTGAATCCAGTTTTGCCCAGCCACCTACAAAATTTCCATATTGATTACACAAAATTTAATTAGGCTTATGACTTACATTATGAAATATAATGTAACCAATGTACGAGATCTTTTAATCCAGAAAAGTTAATATCCAGACCTTCTAAATGTTAATGAATGGTAGCGTAGCGTTCATAACCATACTTATGAACAAATGTTAATATTTTATAATAATCTGCCAAGTGTTCATAGTACAGGATAGGTAACTTCTTTTGTTTCTGTACTTTCGTTTCACTCTGACGAAGTCATATAGCTTAAATACGCACACAACTATTACTTAATAACATTGAATATTTAGTTAACAGTTATTTTCAAATACAAAGAAACTCTTAATTGTTTGTCAACACACGTTGCAGTTTAATCAGAATTTGAACCATGACATTTCATATCACTTAAGTTATTTCTTATTCTAGCACTTCATTATTTGACACGAATTATAATAAAGCAATTACACATTATTTCCAAAATGTATTAACACGTATTATCATGAGACAAGAAGAAAGAAAGGGAAATCAAATGAGTAACTCCATAAAAAAGGAAACAATCTTGTTTACTCTTGATCTCTTGCTACTATGTTGAGTAAAGTTAATATTTAGTGAGGGTAAAAGGTGAAAAATATGTTTTTAAAAGTTAAATTACTGGTTACAAAATGAACGGTCAGAAACACTGTGCAAATGATATTCCTCTCTTACTATCAATACATTTCATGAATAAGGTTACTGTCATTGTAAAACAATGTTTTATTAAACAGTAGATTTCTTTTCAAAACTACTACATCACAGTAATTTTCTTCTTTCTGAGCTATAACACAGTAACCAATACAGTACTGGTAACACATTCTTAAACATGGAAACTACTCAGTTCTATACGGTGGCTTCATCTATGTGAGCTGATTTAAAACTGAGACAACAATTTTGGTTTACCTTTTGGTTTACCATCTCAAATTGTTACAATATAGTTTAAAACATGACTACACTGATTAAAAAACAACAAAAGAATTTTATAATGTATTAAAAATAAGTAATTGCTAACCCACTTGAGCCATAAGTATGAAATTAACAATAATTAGGGTAATGTATACAAATTCACTAATTATATCCAATTCCTTTTTGTATTTGTATGTGCAGAGAAAGTATGAAAATAAAAATATAGGTAAAGTTATATTACTTAAAGTACTATACTTTACTGATTGTTTTGAGCAGTTGCTGTCATAAGCCAGTGTTACCCAGTTGCTACCAATCAAAGGACTGATTTTTATCACTCGGTTTGTTCTGTAACTGTTATCATAAACTGTGATTTAGTAAGCAAAACTGCACAGTAAGCAAGAAAAGAAGCAAAACGGATATAACCAGCAAAGTATAGTGTACTGTACAAGAGAGACAAAGTAATTGTGCTAATCCTGCACAATGTACAAAAAAATCGGTATGGAGAACCATACATGACTTCCATATTCTAAGATTTATATTTAAAATCATTTTCACCCAAACAGCCAGGCTGTGTCTTACCTGCCTTTTTATTGCTGTATTAAATGAAAAATATTATATTACATTAAAATGAAAAAATTATAATTTTATTGCCTGGCAACAAAATTATTTTATTTTTAACAATTACCATTGTGTCAAAAAGTTTAAATAAATTTTCAAGTACTTTACTCTTGTTAAAACGTAAAAGGTTGCAGGTAAACTACCCCTTCCCCTTAACCGATCTTCACCAAAATCGAAAGTCATTGAGACCTCTACAATTCAGGGACGTATGCAAAAAATTATTTGATTCTGTTTGAATTTGCGGCTGTTATCGTTTGCCATAGAAAATACGCTTGATAAAAAAACGTTGCAGGTAAACTACCCCTTCCCCTTAACCGATCTTCACCAAAAACAATAGGTCTTGAGTACTCTACAAATCAGGACTGTATGCAAAACATTATTTGATTCTGTTTGAATTTGCGGCTGTTATCGTTTGCCATAAAAAATACCCTTGTTAAAAAAACGTTGCAGGTAAACTACCCCTTTCCCTCAACCGATCTTCACCAAAAACAATAGGTCTCGAGAACTCTACAATTTAGGGCTGTATGCAAATAATCTTTTGATTCTGTTTGAATTTGCGGCTGTTATCGTTTGCCATAGGAAATACCCTTGTTACAACATAAAACGTTACAGGTAAACTACCCCTTTCCCTTAACCGATCTTCACCAAAAACAATAGGTCTTGAGTACTCTACAAATCAGGGCTGTATGCAAAACATTATTTGATTCTGTTTGAATTTGCGGCTGTTATCGTTTGCCATAGAAAATACCCTTGTTAAAAAAACGTTGCAGGTAAACTACCCCTTTCCCTCAACCGATCTTCACCAAAAACAATAGGTCTTGAGAACTCTACAATTTAGGGCTGTATGCAAATAATCTTTTGATTCTGTTTGAATTTGCGGCTGTTATCGTTTGCCATAGGAAATACCCTTGTTAAAACATAAAACGTTACAGGTAAACTACCCCTTTCCCTTAACCGATCTTCACCAAAATCAACAGATCTTGAGAACTCTACAATTCAGGGCTGTATGCGAAACATTATTTGATTCTGTTTGAATTTGCGGCTGTTATCGTTTGCCAAACAAACAAAATTACCCTTGCTAAAAAAAAAACCGTTGCAGGTAAACTACCCCTTTCCCTCAACCGATCTTCACCAAAAACAATAGGTCGCGAGTACTCTGCAAATCAGGGCTGCATGCAAAAAATTATTTGATTCTGTTTGAATTTGCGGCAGTTATCGTTTGCCATAGAAAAAAAATCTAAGACACACAGACACTTTTCGGAAAACGACTTTTTTTCATGTTTTGAGTGTAGTAGAATCAGAATCTGCAATAATCTCGAACACGATTTTTTTTGCCATCACCATACTTCCATTCCTTAAGGAATATGGAAGTAAAACATAAATTGCACACATTAGAATTCCCACTGAACAATATGACTGCACTATAACAAAACTAAAATGTGTTTATTCTTAGACTGGATCCTTATGTAAACAAAACCATGTGTTTGTACTTGAAGTGGATTGGTCAGCACGACTAAATCTTCCATTAGTAATAAAGTACTTCACAACTGATTTATGTTAATTGATTAACATATATACAGGGAAGGGATGAATGGACCCACCCCAGAGGGTTAAAAAGAGTTGACGAATTTTGTTAATCTCTTAATTTTTAGGCTCTATTTATTATTTTTTCAGCTCTGTTTTTCAGCTAGTAACTCTTTTTTAAATATATAAACAGGTTTATTACACAGGATTTGTGTGTATGTTTGAAATATGCAATACAGGAAAATAAATTCAGTAATTATCTTCCCAACAATGTTTCAGTAACACACATTTTTATTGTGTTATTACCATTAACTTTATGGGATTGATTTCAGGATGTTATCACATAAATTTTGCATCCCCTTTAAAGATAGTAATGTTGAATAGTCTTACCTTTTTTTTAATATAAAGCCAACTTGACTGACTATCCCAAGGCCAAGTTGTAGATATGCCACTGCTGATTAAAAATATATCAACAAACGTTAAACTGGGGTTAATACAACTAAAAATAAGATAGCCTAAGTGATTTTATACTTCTTCAGGTTATGGGTGTTTGGTTAAGAAAGTTTTAACTCTGACAGTACATGTATCTGTGTTGTATCACTCCACTTTGTTTATATCAGGACCCACTCTAAGAAAGAACAGACTTTAGTTACTTTGCTTATAACAACTTATTATGTCTTCATAAAAAAATTCAGTCTATTACCGTTGTGATAGTTTTTGTTGTTCTTTACTTTTAATATTAAACCGATGTTTTGGATTACTGAACAAAAAATAAAATAATAACATATCTAAATCTGAAAAGAACTGGACTTGACAAGACTTATATTTGTTTCATGTAATCACTAGAAAGTAAATTTTACTTCCCAAAAGAGAGGTATCACAGAAAGTGCATAATAAAGCAGGAAAAGTTAAATGTGTGCAAATAAAATGAAAGCACAGTGGCATTGTTTAACAAGACTGCTTCATAATAAAAATACAGAAAGTAAGAAAACGAAAGATAAAATCCAAGGTACAACGTTTAAATAACACTGAATTTTTAAATTTACAATGACTAACAAATTATTTATATTAATATAATTTGTCATTCATATTCTTAATTACCATGGGCAATTTTATCTTCATCTCTGACAGGTTCATTATGTTTCTCTTCATTTCTGTCCTTGTGTTTCCTCTTCCGTTTGGAGCTGTAATATTATTAAATTATATGAAAATCAAAAAACTTAAAAATTTTAACCATACTTATGAACAAATGTTAATATTTTATAATAATCTGCCAAGTGTTCATAGTACAGGGGAGGTAACTTCTTTTGTTTCTGTAGTTTTGTTCGTCACTCTCACGAAGTCATATAGCTTAAATACGCACACAACTATTACTTAATAACATTGAGTATTTAGTTAACAGTTATTTTCAAATACAAAGAAACTGTTAATTGTTTGTCAACACACATTGCAGTTTAATCAGAATTTGAACCATGACATTTCATATCACTTAAGTTATTTCTTATTCTAGCACTTCATTATTTGACACGAATTATAATAAAGCAATTGCACATTATTTCCAAAATGTATTAACTATTAATCTTACATTCACATGACCAGAAGTTTAACGCCATCTCTATTGTAGGTTTTATAAAACCAACGGAAACTAGGGGGTTTTTGAAGATGCTATTAAGGTTGGGTCATGAGTAATAACTTAAACGCAATGTTATACCGGGACTTCATAAAGTTAATAGCTTACTGTTGTCATAACAATTCTCATACATATCATTCTTGCTATGTCAACGACAATATGAATAAATCAAGGAATTATTATTACACTCTACGCAGTTATGTACATTTTAATACTAATTATTGTGTGGTGTTTACCTGGATTTATCGCCTTTTAATTTAAGTTTTCCCTTCCTGACCATGTCGTACTCTGACATTTTTAAACTTCAATCTTACCCAAAATGTCTGATCTTATTTAAAATGTTTACTTTATTTACCACTTAATAACCTAACCAGCACTCGGCCCCAATGTAACTTTCTTACACGACAGCTTCATAAAAACAAGCACTGATTTAAATTAACCTCAATGTTCAATATCACTATAACAAAAACCATTTGATTTATTAGAGAATCGAAGCCTTCTAAATTTCGTTTCGCTCTACGTAAATATCATTTCAATAACACTTCCTTAATAAGTAATGTTAAATATCGTGGTTTACAAAATTTGTAGTTGGCCACACGAAATAAGTTGTTAAATTCATTTAAGAGCTACTGCGTGTATGTCAGACGTGCATCATCGTTAAAATATTACGAACTGTACCCTCAGTATATTTTCGATGTTTCTAATATGCGATCGTATCGATATATTACGATGATGATAAGAAAAGATCAAGTGTACTAATTGTAATTGTAAACTGTCCTATTTCTTAATGTAAAGCGAAAATATCCGTTTTCATTTGGGAGGTTAGGTAACAATGGTTTTGGGTTTTTAGTTTACTGCTGAAATAAATAAAAGCCATAGTTAAGAAAAACAACGTTTAATGTGTATATACAATGCTTATAACAGAGTTACTCTTAAAATAAAGAACGAACGTTTTGACATGATAATGTCTTTTGGCTGGCCATCATTTGAAAATTTCTGTAACGCTGTAAACTGTAACGCATCACGCTGCATGACGTCATTCTTGCGTGACGTCATTGGGATTGTTGTAAATAAACGTTTGTTTTGATACGTCGCAATATATATAATGTGTTAAAAATAATATCACTGCAAACAATTAAACCAGATTTATAAAGCGTCCTGAAAGTTTAAAATCAAGTGTTAGCACAATTTACCAGCCGGGAATCGTTAACTAAAACCGCGACCGCTAACATGCTAACGTCGTCGCAGATTAAAGACCTAACAAGCAAACAACACTGCATAGCTGTAGATAGGTTATTGGGTTTCTTTCATATTGACATGATAATGTCTTTTAGCTGGACATCGTTTGAAACTTTCTGTAACATTTTATTACCGTCACGCTGTATGACGTCATCATTGCATGATGTCATTGGGATTGTTGTAAATAAAGGTTTGTTTTGTGTTGTGGTGAAATACACTGCTGCTGGTATATAGTAACCATAACGTGGCGACTGACTAAAACAGCGTTCGACAATGGATAGCAGCGACGAGAAGGCTCAGATCAAGAAACGACAAAACGCCGAGCGACCAAGAAAGTATCGGGAACGAAAGAAGCTCGAGAAGGAACAGCAACGAGCGGCTGCTGTCGGCTGAAAGACATTATCATGCTCTTAAGCTTTTACCATTTGGTAAACGGTACTGTATCTTTTTTTAGTTGACAAATTGGCAAAAACTACAACAGCAAATTTCAACTGACACATACAAATATTTATGGTTAATGGGGAAAAAGGAAGAAACACAATGTATTAAGGAATGACAACATACGCTCTACATAATGGACGTTTGTTTTTTGGTTAGCCACAAAATGAGTAGGCCCTACTTGTTGAAAAAACGAGTTTTGCCACAAAAAAGTGACATGTATAGGTATAGTAATAGGGGGACCACCCCGCCATACTTTCGAGTTCGGTGGCTTTCCAGTAGTGTTGGGAACTGGAAACAAAAACGCACAACTGTTTGAAAAAACAGTTTTCTGAAAAAATACAGTAGGCCTACCGTTTACCAAATGGTAAAAGCTTAAGAGCATGATAATGTCTTTCAGTCGCCAGCTAAACGCAACATTTGCGCAAAAGAAACAATCAATCAGTCAGTAACCATAATAATGTTGATGCGTGGCTTGTAGATGGGTGGCTCACCCAAGTAGATGCTCGGGAAAAACAACTCGGCATACTCATCGTAGATTATATTCTCTGGCTTCGATTTCATGCCCGGTACTATGGCCAAGTACTTCTCCTCATCCCACATTATCGTCTTTTGTTGTGCGAGCAACAATTCATTCGTGGTCTCTGGCTGTTCTGCGATGCTTTCGATCAATGGTCCCTCGTCCGTCGGCTCTGCCTCTTTCATTTTTGCCGTCGTGTCACTACTGCTACTATTGAAGAATGCATCATCTACCCATATATTGTTCATTTTGTATAGCGGTTTCGTTAACAAGTATTGCAGCCATTTCTTTACGGTACCCTTATTGACGTAGCCTTGAAAGTAGGCTTATTTATGACTACTTTCATAGCTTCAACGTAGCCTTGAAAGTATGACTTATGTATGAGATGTCGTTCAATGTGCACGTTGAATGCTCTATCGTCGTCCAAGCTACGAGGCAACGCTCGAACCATCGTGTTTATATTGACCGGCACGTTTATTATTTGTCCTATAATACTTTGACTGCCGTGAGCGAACCGCAGGCGTCGTATCTGCATTAACGGTAGACGCGGTGAGACCAGACGTTCAGTTATACAATCAAGCGGCGGCAAATGATTGGGATACTCGGGGTACACGAAGCCATTGGATCTTGACAAGTTGGGTATATTCTCGAGTGCTAGGGACCTGTAACACGTTTCGCACACTTTGAAGCTAGCTACATTGTCGTCGGGGAACACAGCAGCCAGTATGTGTTGACTCTTTTGCGGCGGTGGTCGCAAATCTCTCTCGAACAATAAGCGATCGCAGACGGAGCAGGCGTAACTGAACTCGTTGTCGTCGAATCGTTTCGTGAATTCCGCATCTGCTGCTATCTCTTCAGTTTTCAAACGTTTTGGCGATACCGCGGGATTGCCTGTTCGAATTCAGCTGCTTCGTTCGCTCGTTTAGTTGCCATCTCAATTTTCTTATTCAATCTACAACGTTTTACTCGTTCGTTGGTTTTCCTTCGCTTCTCTGCCAGTTTCATGTTGTAGAATGCATCGATTTTCTCTTGCTCAGTCATCGTCGACGCGAACGGTGTATTTATTAAGTACTCGTTCAATTCTTCGCGCATCAAGTCATCTTGCTTTCGTTTTTGTTGCGATGGGGCCGCTGGTACCGAAGCTTCACCGCCGACAGCAGCCGCTCGTTGCTGTTCCTTCTCGAGTTTCTTTCGTTCCCGATACTTTCTTGCTCGCTCGGCATTTTGTCGTTTCTTGATCTGAGCCTTCTCGTCGCTGCTATCCATTATCGAACGCTGTTTTACAGTGGCGGCTCGTCGTTATGAACATGGGAGGGGCTCTTTCATAAGGTCGTAACTATCTCTACACAAACACACACGCACGCGAACGCGCACACACAGATACACACACTCATTCACTTTCTTGTATGTATTTTTATAAATTTATAAAATTGTCAAAATTAGTCTACTTATAACATTTGATTTTACTGTAAGTATTTTATTTTTAAGATATGTGAATAATAAGAGTGGAAATTCAAAATATTTTATAGAACAGAAGTACATAGCTACATACCACAGGGCAAATGTGAAAGCTATATTTTTAAAATTAGACCAAGCATCAGAATTCAGGAGGAAGTTGTATTAAGTAACAAGGTATTAATCTTCTACCACTTTAAATATACTTAGTCAAATTTAATATCAAAAATAAATTAATCTACGACTGAAAATTCATACCTTTAGTTATATTGTTTGTAGCAGAAGTCCATCCTCCTCTCCTTCTGTGCAGCGAAGTGGTTGATCACACGTTCATTGAAATTGGGGGTAGATAATAATTTCTTTTCAATTGAACACATGGCGAGTGCACTGAGTCTACCTTCTTTCATTGTGCTCCTGGTAAAAGTCTTTATTCGCTTTAAAGTTGAAAAACATCTTTCACTTTCTGCAGTGGTCATTGGGATTGTGCAGATGATCTGAAGTAATTTCACTGATTCGGGGAGCACATCTCTCAGATTATTATCATAAATAAAATTAAGCAACCGTAATGAGCCTGTTGCCTCAGAAAAATCACTTCTACTGTATATTACTACCAACTCTTGTTTCAGTTCTATTTTATTCAACTGGAATAAATTTACAGCAATTTCTAATTCATTTTCAGGAAATTTATTTTTGAACTCAGGAAACAAACTTGGCTGAAATAACTTGGCTACCGACAAATGATCTAAGAAATTAAAGCGATTGTCAATTCCAGTCATGATAACATCACACACTTCTTTTGCCACAATGTGTCTTCTATCATCAAATCGGCCACGTTTTCTACTGGGGGCCTGAACAAGATAAATCATTTTCAGTTCCATCAAGTTCGCTAGAACTGGGCTAGTCAACCTCAGGCAAGTTTCTTATTTTTTGGATTATAGACTTAAATTCGCCTATATATTTTAAGGCCTTGATGCAGTCGATTGTCTTGTTCTGAAGCTCGTTGTACAAAATATCACAATGGGGCATTATTTTATTAAAAAATGTTACCCAGAAAATGAAATCGTTGTCTTTAAGAAGGTTGCTTAAACCAACTGCTTTGTTTACAGTTGTATAATCATTGCTGTCGTCGTCTAATATTTTATTTAAGCATTCTTCTGTTTCATTTTTATACTTAAATAATGTGCTGACAGTTCTAGACATGAAGTTCCAACGAGTGGCAGAGCTCTTTGGTATTCGTTTTTTCATAATGTCGTCAAGTACTGCTGTTCTTGTAGTCGATTGTGAAAAAAAGGATGAAAATGCTTCAACATTACTGAAAAATATTTTTATCTGTTTATTTTGTGTTGCGCAGCTTTCAATGATCAAATTTTGTTGATGTGCGTAGCAGTGTACGAAATGTGCATTTTTGTACACAGCTTTGACTCTTGCCTGCACACCTGTGTGCTGGCCACTCATGACAGAAGTGCCATCGTAGCTTTGAGCAATCACTCTTTCAGGTGTTTTGTCAATTTTTAGCTTTTCCAGCTCGTTAAAAATTGCTTCACTAACAGATGCTGCATCATGACCTTTGGGTACTACAAAACTAACAAATCTTTCATTTACAACCCCATTTAACTCGTATCTGACAACAAACACTAGCTGAGACAATGTAGCACAGTCAGTTGTTTCATCGGCTTCAATAGCAATATATTTAGTTTGAGTAATTTCGTAATAATTTTACTTACATCATTCGTAATTACAAAGTTAGAATCGTGTTATTCATTATGACACACATTAATCACACACTAAACACAATAACTGTTTGCAAACAAGGAGTGCCAATAACTGCTACACTGCTGGCCGCTGGCGCTGGCTGAGATGATTTGCGCATGCGTGGCCAAGGATGGAGTCCCAGCATGTCCGTAAGAACACAGTTGATTGACGTCACCGCACGGTTAGAGCTGCATGCTGTATTTTCCATTTACACTGCACATAGTAGCTTTGGGCTCTATGGCCAACGCCCGCAACTCAACTCTGGACTTTAAACGTCAAATGTTTTCCGTTGTATTATTGTTTTGATGCGTATAGGAACTTTTTTAATTGATTTAGTGAAAAATTAATAATTAATTATTACTTTTTATTTTATTGGGAGGGCTGCGCCAGAGAGCCTTAATGGGCAAGCCGCCACTGCTGTTTTAGTCAGTCGCCACTTTATGGTTACTATATACCAGCAGCAGTGTATTTCACCACAACACAAAACAAACCTTTATTTACAACAATCCCAATGACATTATGTATCTGTGTTATATCTTCACATTTCTGCGGTGAATAATTAAATATAAAGAGGAAGTAGATTTGCATTTACGATGCAGTGCAGACAAATATTCTCATGAATAGATGCAGGATGGTTAGCTGAATCACATACGAAGACCACCATTAACTAGAGACAATAACCTATCTACAGCTATGCAGTATTGTTTGCTTGTTAGGTCTTTAGTCTGCAACGACGTTAGCATGTTAGCGGTCACGGTTTTAGTTAACGATTCCCGGCTGATAAATTGTTCTAACACTTGATTCTAAACTCTTGGATTTCGTTGTCCATGACGTGTCCGTTACTTAACTAAATATCACTATAATATTGACGACTCGGAACACTAAGTTTTTTATAAGTAAAAACGTAAAGTTTTACCTTACAGCCTAAACCGGCTTTCACCTATAGAAGGCTTCATCAGAGGCTGTCGTTAGTAGCGCTGTTCGTCTTGTTGTTGGTGACGAGATAGTTTTTCGAAAGATCGAAGCTGTGTGTGTGTGGTGAGATGTGTTCGAATAATGCGTGCGATTTGAATTGTGTCTGTTCGTTTAGGATGTCGTTTTTATTTGTTTTTGTGTGTTTGTATATTTCTAATTGTTCTAGAATGTCTAGTTTTCGGCCTTTTGTGTGTACGTGTAGTATGTTCATGTTATTGTCGATGTTTTTATATGTGTGGTTTGCTTCAATGAGGTGGTTTGCAAAGGTAGATTCTGTAGTGGTGTGGAGTGCTTTTGTGTGTTCAATGTATCTCTGTTTGAAGCTACGTCCTGTCTGGCCTATGTAGAATTTATTGCAATTCGAACAATTTAGCTTATATACACCGGGTAGATCGAATTTGTTTTGTGCTTTGTGCATGCGTTTTGATAGTGTGTGTTCTGTTTTGTTAGTAGTTTTGAAAGCGATTCTGTATCCTGCTTTTTTGAATTTGTGGGCGATTTTTTCTGTTTGTTTGTTGATGTATGTTAGTGTTATGAATTTGTTGTTTTCTGTCTTTGTCTGTTGTTTGTTTTGTGTTTTGTGTAGGAGTTTACTGACTATTGTTCTGTCATAACCGTTAGATTCTGGTAGATATTTTATCGTGTTTAGTTCGTCTTTGTAGTCTATTTCATCTAACACAACAATACCATAAACTTCTTAGACCTCTCCATCACAAAACTAGAACACAGGCACAAATTCAGTATATACAGAAAACCAACTACAACTGACACACTAATACACAACACCTCCAATCACCCAATACAACACAAACTAGCTGCTTTTAGAACCATGATACATAGACTTAACAACATCCCCTTAGATGAAATAGACTACAAAGACGAACTAAACACGATAAAATATCTAGCAGAATCTAACGGTTATGACAGAACAATAGTCAGTAAACTCCTACACAAAACACAAAACAAACAACAGACAAAGACAGAAAACAACAAATTCATAACACTAACATACATCAACAAACAAACAGAAAAAATCGCCCACAAATTCAAAAAAGCAGGATACAGAATCGCTTTCAAAACTACTAACAAAACAGAACACACACTATCAAAACGCATGCACAAAGCACAAAACAAATTCGATCTACCCGGTGTATATAAGCTAAATTGTTCAAATTGCAATAAATTCTACATAGGCCAGACAGGACGTAGCTTCAAACAGAGATACATTGAACACACAAAAGCACTCCACACCACTACAGAATCTACCTTTGCAAACCACCTCATTGAAGCAAACCACACATATAAAAACATCGACAATAACATGAACATACTACACGTACACACAAAAGGCCGAAAACTAGACACTCTAGAACAATTAGAAATATACAAACACACAAAAACAAATAAAAACGACATCCTAAACGAACAGACACAATTCAAATCGCACGCATTATTCGAACACATCTCACCACACACACACAGCTTCGATCTTTCAAAAAACTATCTCGTCACCAACAACAAGATGAACAGCGCTACTAACGACAGCCTCTGATGAAGCCTTCTATAGGTGAAAGCCGGTTTAGGCTGTAAGGTAAAACTTTACGTTTTTACTTATAAAAAACTTAGTGTTCCGAGTCGTCAATATTATAGTGATATTTAGTGATTCTAAACTTTCAGGACGCTTTATAAATCTGGTTTAATTGTTTGCAGTGATATTATTTTTAACACATTATATATATATATATATTGTCCTGTTATTTTTTCCTTTTCTTTTCTAGTTATATATAATTATGATATGCCACACGTTGTTGGCGACATTAATGTCCTGTGGTTATTTGCAGATATTTTATTTCTATAAGTCTATTGTAATTAAAAAATTTAATTCCAGATATTACCTTTTCCTATCAGTACATAAAAAGAAACTCTATCTCAGGGTTAATAATTATTAAGTTGTTTGGTATTTTTTAGTATTGTATATGATATATTCTTTTCTTTAATCCGTACCAAATAACATTAGTATGTAAATTTTTTATAAATAACAAGGTAAGAATATCTACCATAAAAATGTAAATAGATTGACTCTGAATTCTTCACAACTGCCACGGGTTCAATTCTGGTTGATATTTATAATCTTAAAGGTAATACTAGGCTTAGCGATCTGTTCCTCCACGGGAATTTCTTATTAGTTTTAATGCTGAATTTTATTTTCTTCGACGACTGCAAAACTGATACCTCTTCGGAATATTGGATTTTATGGTATGGCCACTCAAACGATTTTTCAGTACATGCTTCTTCTTTTAATTCGGCGTTCTTTCAAAGATATATTCAAACTTCTTGAAATATTTTTTGTTTATTAAGTTGTATTTTTTATTAAATTCAATATTAACATTAACTCTCTTCCTCTGAATGTTTACTTTATTAAATAGACAATTAAACTCTTTTATGAAAAATTAAACTCTTTTACTGTTTATCTGATTACATATAACATTAGACTTTGTGATGTGTATCTTCTGAATTATAAATTTAGACTCATCATGTTGCTCTTCTTAAATATAAATTTAGACTTATTTACATATTACAGGCTCTCTTGGTGATGTTTATCATATCGAATATAAATTAAAACTTCATTTACAGAATCACTCTCTTTGATCTTTATCATATTGAGTATAAAATTAAACTCACGATGTTACTCTTCTTAAATATAAATAAAGACTAACAAATTTTCTTCTATTCTTATACAATACAAATCTAACAATTTACATTTTGCCATATTGATACCTCCCTACATTCGTTACATCTTTCCATCATATAACTCTTAAAAACATATATAACTTTTCTAATTATTATTAAATACATTTATTTGATTTCTAACATTCTTAATTCTAATTTGTATTTATTATATTATAATTTTCTTACTCTTTCCTTTTATTTTATATTTATTTCAAATTTCATATAATCCTTGTCAAAACGTATATCTTACTGCTGTTTTATCTAATATTGGAGTCTACTTCTATGTTGGTTGGAACTATTGACTCAGTGTTTTTGTTTACAGTTTAAACATATGTTCCAATTACTATTCAATTCACATATTTTTTCTTTTAAAATTATTATTTGGCTCTTATGTACTGTGTTGTATTTTAACAGCAGTACAATATATATATATATACTGTAACGCAACAGAAATGCGGTCCCCGACGTTACATAAAGAAAAATATTAACAATAGAATAGGGAAGTAAATATTTATATCCCATACTAATACAAGGGTCAGATAAATAAATTCATCATTGTATAAAAATAATAAGAATGCAAGGTAGTAATAGTAATAAAAAATTAACATGTAATAAAGACAATAGTGAGAAATCACAATGTTCAGTGAGAGGTAAATAAATAAAAAACATTGATAAAAAATTGTAAGACAGAAAACTAATATTGACTATTTTAAAGTAATTGATGGTATGAAAATAGATAAGAATGAGTCAATAATGTACGTTATAAGTTAATCTAAAATAATGATTATGAATTGTATAATGTTATGTTGTTATCATAAATATGATGTTAAAGTTTGTGTTATCATATGAAAGCTTACTTGTTGATATAATATCAAATAATGAAGTAATATGTATTATTCGTTTACTGTTGTAGAACTGTGATGGAAATCAGTTATTGAGTATTAATTAATTTTATTTTTTCTTATGTGTGATCTATAGGTCAAGATAAAGTTATTGTTAGATATCATAAAGATAATTATTTGTGTACATGTACGTAGTTAAAAGTTGATTATGTTTGTAAACTTATATAATAAGGCTATAGTTGTTAACAAGTTAAATTCAAAGGTAGATCAAGGTATAATAATAGGCCTAACAGCCAATAACACTGTATAATAACTCAGAGCAGAAAGGTTAGGTAAAGAATTTAATAATAAATACTAAATACAATTCAATGAGTTAGTAAAAACCAATAATAATTAATAATAAATAATAACCAAACTCAATATAAACAAATTATGATAATGCCATAGTGCAATGATATCGATAGATAATGTTTGATATTGGAAAAATAATAATTATTAAAAGAAACAGACTAAGAGTGAAAAACCAGCAGAATATAAAGAAATTAGTAAACAATCTATAAATAAGATTATATTTTGATATAATGGAAGTTTAATAAGGAATTATTTTGATGAGTGGAAGAATAATATATGAAATTATCACTATATAACAAAACATTGAATAAGAATAAAAAAATTTGTTGCTAGGGACGACAAAATGAATATAATTTGTTGATTTTGATTATTGGAATTTATGACATGAACGAGAAGAGTTTAAACCAAGAGAGATGGTCAATAAAAACTAAATTAATCTAAATTATTAAATATATCGACATTCACAATAAATGAAGGACTAATTACCATAATTTGGGCCAAATAAACATTAACCAAATTGTATAATTATTGTATAGTACAAACGATAATAAGTAATTGAATTCAAAGGAATGACTTGGATTGCCCAATATCAGATCATGAAACGAATGTTAATTTAATGAAGTAATAAAACCAGATAAAGAACTACCTGAGTAAGGATTTAATCCTATAAACCAAACGAAATTAGAATAACCATCAAATCACATTGGACATCGCAGTTTACACCATACAATAGAAAAACGTATTTGGATCCAGAGTTTGTCGAAGCACGTAATCACAATTTTGGCCGTTGGTGAACAAAAGGAGCGGTATTTTGGCATCAACCCAGGACCAAGGATTCCACTTTTATTACAACTTTGAAGACAAGACTGAAGAGAATCATCTCATCTACTTTTGATACTGAACGACAACTAACCAGGTTAGAAGCGAACAGCCTTCCTGAGTCACATGGCCCAGTGAACGGTGAAAACTTCAATTATATAAATAATATTAAATAAAATAACACTTTAATCTTGTAATATCTTGCATTCCTATTTATGTATTTTTAATCTTCCCCGCAGTTGAAAGAACCTTCACGCCCTGTATCTAAATAAATTATAAAATCTATCATAACTGAATTTAATATAACCACTGTACCGATCGATAATCGATTAACTCAAACTTATAGCCTTTTCGTATCTCAAGTAAGAACAATCTTATTGGATGTTAAATATTTGAATTAATAAAGAATCATTGTATAATTTCAAGATCTTATCCTTTATGTATCATTTAATGAAGTGTGAATAAGAAATAAACAGATAGAGAGTATAACAACTAATCACCGTACGCGGTGGGTTAACCTCTAAATTTCATTTGTCTTGGAACTGCAGCGCTTGTTGCGGACTTCTCAGATACCAAAGAGAGGAGAATTACATATGAAATTTCTCTAATTCTCTGCAAGGCAGAATAGGCTTGAGCGGAATTTTTGAATAGCACCCTACATACATAAGTCTCATTCACACCAACACTTTTAGATTAAATAGAGAGATAAGGTAGTCATAATTAACTATATTACTATATTTAATAAACCCAGATATATAAGAAATTGGCATATTAAATAATTAAAGAGAGGAAGAACAGAGAGGTACGTACTGTGGGTATTATAAATTGACGAACCCAACAGTGGGGCTTAAACCGAACACACAGATATTAGATATTATAATATTGTAACGTATGTTTCGTATGGACTGATAGCTTCACCTTGGCGTCGCTAATGATGACGATCGCGAATGTACTAATAACCAGTACCGAAGTGTATTGTTCTTCTCCTTACCTGTCCTTATTTGAATGTCCTTTATTTCCCGATAGGTGCCAAATTATTTTACGAAAAACAATTAAAAGTTTCTATCTACGTCGTCTTCTTTTCCTTCGATGATAATTTAAACTTACTCAAACGGACTGACGCGAATTCAAATCTCGAGTGGAGTCTGACGTGTTGCCAACCTATAATTCTGGTAAAAATTTTCTTCACTGCTAAGGTACACAATTATTAAGACATATATCAAATAAAACAAGGAACGATTATTAATGTTCAGTACTAATTTATTAGTGTCCAGATTCACTGATTATTTATAATTTAAGTACAAAATATTGTTATTATAAAAAAGTTCGCTCCGGCTATAAATAAATTACAACTCAGCGGTTGGCTATGTTGACTTGGGTCGTTCGACTAAACTAGTGTATATGCTAACATTAATTTTTCACTGCTATATTCAAAATTATTTTCTTCTTTAGTCAAAGAGTTCTTTGGATTACGAAAAAATAAACAAGATGTTTATGAAAGTACACAACCTTACATCAATGTTAATTAACTACTATACAGGTTTACTTACAACTCGGTTCTTAGTGTCTAAAAAGTGTGTCGACATTTAGGCATCGCATATAGGTTAAGTTACAGTTCACATACAGTTTTAATAAATATTTTCAATTAATCCTTGAAAGAATTTATTATACCAAGTTCAGAGGGGGAGTTATTGTTTTGTGGAAAAGTTAATTAATTTTATTCGCAATTATATAGAATTCATTTATACTTAACAAAATCTTGTTGTTTCTTCTGATGAGTTCCAGGTAATTCTTCCAGATTGTGTTGATATAGTAATTAGTTCTTCATCATTCGGGTTTTCTCCTTTTTCTATTTTCTATTTTATTTATTCAAGTTTTTTAATTTTAATTCTTGATTTTTGATTTATTGTTTCATCATTGGTTTAATGGATCCAGATTCAACTTCTATTATTCGTATTTGTTTATTTTGAGTACATTTCCCTCCTTTTAATTTTTAATTGGAGCGGATTCAGTTTGGCATCTGTCTATCTTGAGTGTTAATAATGGACTGACTAAAAATTCTAACGGTTTTCTCAATCCCAAGCATAATTCCCTGCTTCTCATTGGTTAAGAATTTTGTTTACATTTTTATGAAAGCTTGGGTTTTTTGTACCAAATTGACCTAATATTTTATAATTGCTATAATTCATTGGTGTTATTACCAATGTGTGAGATATTAACATCAATGTCTCTATTTCTTTCAAAGATTAATTTGATATCCCATAATGCTAGGCTTGGTCATGTATTAATGTTTTGACCACTTTACTAATGTTATTTTATTACATATTTCACTTATTTTTTCTGTTTATTTTATTTCTGACATACTATTATGGTTAGATAATTGAAATTAACAAGTCACTTTGTCTTATTTCTCAAATACAATGGTTAATTGTTTACAAATTGCTTTTTCTGAATCTTGACAGTTAGGGATTTTATAGGCCTAAGCTGTAAATGTATAGAATTTCTTAGTTTATACAATTTAAACATTACCTATTACTTTCATATGTTCTGCTTGGTATTACTTAGTCATATTGTTTACTTTTGAATTAATTTGGGCCATTTTACAATACATGAATGTTATTACAATTTTAAAATATCATTCCTTGCCTAACATTCTTTTTCCTATCTTATTACAATGATGAGTATTATTATGATTTATACAATTGCTTGTCTGTATTTTCTAATATTTCTTACACACACTTTTTATCACTTAATCTTTCTATGGTAACATATAACATTAAAATGGTTTATGGTCTGTTCATGATCCAGCACCATTCCTTCTTTTAAAATACAACTCTTTTATATAAACTAACAAAACTAACAACAACTTTGGTGCATGGTGTCTTGACACCATTTACAATATTGTGATCACCATCCTTGTGACTATTTTGTAACATAGGATGTTTTCCTCTTATTGAACTCATAATTAATTTGTTTCTTAGTTATTAACACAATGAAATTGGTTGACATTCTAACTTTGTTGTCTACCATTTGTATGAACATTTAATCTTATTTTTTAATTGAATAAAAGAATTCCTTGAATTAACTGAAACAATATTGTTTTTAAATTGATCTTATTTTCTAATAAAACTTATCTTTTAATCTTATACCTTTTATTTTATAAACTTATCTAACATAATCCTTATACCATAGGTTCTACACACTACTAATGTTTCTTACTGTTTATCTATCAACATTTTTATTATTGTTTATGGTTTATTACCCCTGTTCTTTTCTTTTATTAATATTATTAATTGTTCATATTAATTCATCCCTATCCTATCTATCACTTTCACTGATTACACTGGTTATCATTAACACTCCCTACCTACCTCTCACTCTTGGTTTAAATTACTTTTTTAAAACCTCATTTTAAATTTAGTTTTTTAACATCTCATGTCTGCTTTGTATATCAGTAATGTTTTTTTAAAATACATAATATTCTAACTCACACAGTTAGTACTACAACTTTGTATGAAGTTAGTTTTTTGGGCTACTGACATTAGTCCCTTCAATTCCTTCATCAAGTCTTTACAATTCGAGTCTATCCTACCCTTTCTTGGTAGTAATTCTATCATCATTATATAATAACAATGGGTTTACCTGTTTATTACTGGTGGTGTACTTTCTTTTACATAACTTGGGTAATACATGTTACTAACTTTGACATATTAGTTGGGTTTTTTATAAGTTTACATTTTATTTTATAGCCTTTATCTGGCCAATCACTGGGGTTGGGCCATAGTCATATATCTGCCAGTCTAGTCTATTCACTCATTTATTATCTTTGTCTATTATTTTTCTTTGTATTCTCTCATTACCTTTGTATATTTATTGGTCATTATGCTTTAAATTAGTTTACTTCTCTTACAGCTATATTATATTTGTGGATCCCTATAGGGTCTGAGTTCTGCAACGTTATATAATATATATTGCGACATATCAAAACAAACCTTTATTTAGGCTACAACAATCCCAATGACGTCATACAGCGTGACGGTAAATAAAATGTTACAGAAAGCTTCAAACGATGTCCAGCTAAAAGACATTATCATGTAAAAAAAAAAAAAAAAAAAAAAAAACGAGCGAACTGTTCTTTTCCGCGGAGACAAACTGTTCTCCGTTTTAAAAAGAACGAGGCGTTGACAACAGTATTGACAACGCAACTGTTTTAGTACAGTTCTCTGTTCGGAATAAACAGTTCGTTGAGCTGTTTGGCGTAAACTGTTTTTATTGAACTGTTTGGAGTAATACTGTTCATTTTGATTGCAATGTTTGTTGAATTGTTACGTGTAAACTGTTTGTTTTTACTGCACGTTCGTTGACTTGCGTTCGATTATTGTACTGTCCTCGTTCTGTTTAGTGCAGAATTAGGCTATTGTTACGACATCACAGAACAGTCTATGTGTTTGTCGAATGTGCCAGAAGAATCTCGCTCTACTGTATGTGGCGTACGTGCTTGTAGACGCATTTGCGAGTCTTCTCGATGCCGCCAGCCGTGCGGACTGTGTCAAGGCCGCAGTTAATTACGTAGTTCATATGGACGCTAAGACGCAATTAGGAATCGTCTAGATTTTCGGCAGCTATAAATACAATTACTCAGGGACGCTGAAGTCAGTATATCAGCGATATATTTACATTCGGTTCGAGAGTTATTATCGGGCGACATTACTGTGTACGTTCAAGTGGTTATTAGTGAAGGGTTGTGTTTTATAGTCGGGCGGTATAATTGTAATACAATTGTGTTTAATATTAGTGACATCTTATTGCGTGTGAACAATTTATATTTGATTTGTTGTAGTAGACTGTCTTGTTATGTTGTTAATTACGAACTGTTTAACTGTAAAAATTTAAGCTGTTGATTAATGACTTAATTGGCGTCTTGTACTTATTTTGTTTTCCACTGTACCTACGACGATCAAGTAGACCGACGTAACACTATATTCAATTTTATTTCAGTTACTATAAAAATATTATTCAGATATTCCCCATAAGTTTTTATGAAACAATTTAAAACAAAAAATGCCTTTTAAGATACTGGTAAATAAGAGAAATATTAACTTAATGCGATTGTTTAAGTTACATAACAATCCATTTAAGAAAAATACTAAAATGAACAGTTATTGAAATGCTCAAAACATCACGTTTTAACAATACAATGGTAAAATCAGTAAATGTAAATAGCAACAGTTCATTAATTCAACCCATTTTTTTCTAACTGTTTTTAAAAACAGTTGTTTTTTTAAACGAACAGTTCATTTTGTTTTGCAAAAACAACAAAAACTCCCACCACTACTTTCCAGTGGTCTATTCACTCAATGGGTATTAGGAAAACGAGTACTAGTGGAAAAACGAGTTCTGTCACACAAAAAGTGACATGTATAGTCAGCGGCGGCCCTAGCCCTTTATTAGGGTGGAGCGAGAAACCCGTTCGGTGCCCCGTGGTCGACTCCTATTAGGCCTATAATTCAGTTTCTGTTAAGTAAAACACCAACTTTTTAAAAATCAATACGTTTATTGAATCAAAATTAAGTTGCTATTCATATTGCACTCTTGCTGCAACATAAACAAAATTTTATTTGTTTCACTATCGGATTTTGGAGCCTCTCCTCACCCGGCGCCGAGAGCGGTCGCTCCTCTCGCTCTACCCCAGGGCCGGCCCTGTGTATAGTAATAGGCAAGGGGTGGGCCAAGGACTTCGAGTTGTTTTTTTGTGGTTTTATTAAATATATATATTGTAATGACTACGAGTTTCTTCCGGACTTCTAATTTCTCTCAGTGTTACGTCTTTTTGATACTCTGTCTGTGTTATTTTTATTTATTGTGTAACTCTTTAGTAAAAAAATAAACCACTGGATCCTTTGTTGTTTTTATATCTCCTTGCAGGTATTACAATTCAGTTGTTATGGAGAGAGAGAGAGAGAGAGAGAGAGAGAGAGAGAGAGAGAGAGAGAGAGAGAGAGAGAGAGAGAGAGAGAGAGAGAGAGAGAGTTCCTCTCTTGGTGTACTGTTTGACCGTTTTATTTAAATGCGCGTTGCATCAGCTGTTTTCAATTTGATAACCAGTTACAGGTTATGTTGGCTGTTGTACTTGATAGGCTACGATGTCTGAGCTAACTTTCTTACTCTTCTCTGCTATTCATCTGTTTCCTGTAACAAATCTGCTATCTACAAAGAATAATACAAAGTCAATTCCCTAAAAGAAAGGTATTTATTGATTGAAATTGGTTTATATTCTGGAAACTATTACAACCAGGACATCGATTTCCAGATCGACTATTATCGAAATGACAACAGTTTTCGATATAAGTTTTTTTTATAACACAACAGATATATTCAATTATAGTTATTAGTAAAATTAATAAATTATTTATCTCAGGGTTATTTGGGGATTCTTTGAGCTATAAGAAAGTCAGAAATGCTTAGATAATAGTATCATACCTTACAATAATTAATATTTTTTTTCTTAAAGTCTGATTCAATAAGTTCGGTTTTTAAATGCCAGAGCGCAGACTACTAGTATTCATACTGATGGAAAAACAAGAAACATGGCTGCTTTTAATGAAACCACGTGTTTACCATTTTGGGTTAAATAAAGAAAGTTTAAAATGTTCACACTAAGTTTTCTTATAACATGAATGATGTACTGTTTCTAGTGTTCGTTACTTGTTGGTGATATGTAATTTTTTAGTTTATTAAGGTAGGCGTTCTCACCAACGTAGTGGTAGTTCAAATTTTTTCGAGCAATCTGATGGTTTGATAATTTTTCAATGTTCTTCGATATTCCCGCACAATTGTTATGGTTCAATGGATGTCTCAGATTTAGTTTCTTGTACTGAATCGTTTCATTAATTTAGAATAGTGATTAGTTCAAACTGTAGTTACTAATTTTTTAAAATTGCTGGACATTATTTCTGTCATCTACACTCTTGAAAATCCAATTTAACAATTACCCATCTTGTTAACTCTGTTACTCTTAGTAACCAAGAAATTGATGAGTTTTTATTGGCTAACCTAGGTACAGTTTTAATAAATAGGCTAGTATTAATATATTATTAGTTCTTCCATTTTTAGGAAAAATACTCCTTTATAAATTTTAACTATAATTATATTTGATTTATATAATTTTTGTTTACTTCCATATTCCTTAAGGAATGGAAGTATGGTGATGGCAAAAAAAATCGTGTTCGAGATTATTGCAGATTCTGATTGTACTACACTCAAAACATGAAAAAAAGTCGTTTTCCGAAAAGTGTCTGTGTGTGTGTCTGTGTGTGTGTCTGTGTGTCTGTCTGTGTGTCTGTGTGTCTGTCTGTGTGTCTGTAGATTTTGTTTCTATGGCAAATTACTGCCGCAAATTCAAACAGAATCAAATAATTTTTTGCATACAGCCCTGATTTCTAGAGTACTCACGACCTATTGTTTTTGGTGAAGATCGGTTGAGGGAAAGGGGTAGTTTACCGGCAACGGTTTTTTTTTATCAAGGGAAATTTTTTTTTTTTGGCAAACGATAACAGCCGCAAATTCAAACAGAATCAAATAATGTTTCGCATACAGCCCTGAATTGTAGAGTTCTCAAGACCTATTGTTTTTGGTGAAGATCGGTTAAGGGAAAGGGGTAGTTTACCGGTAACGTTTTATGTTTTAACAAGGGTATTTTCTATGGCAAACGATAACAGCCGCAAATTCAAACAGAATCAAAAGATTATTTGCATACAGCCCTAAATTGTAGAGTACTCAAGACCTATTGTTTTTGGTGAAGATCGGTTGAGGGAAAGTGGTAGTTTACCAGCAACGTTTTTTATCAAGCGTATTTTCTATGGCAAACGATAACTGCCGCAAATTCAAACAGAATCAAATAATTTTTTGCATACGTCAGTGAATTGTAGAGGACTCAAGGCCATTAGATTTTGGTGAAGATCGGTTAAGGGGAAGGGGTAGTTTACCTGCAACCTTTTACGTTTTAACAAGAGTAAAGTACTTGAAAATTCATTTAAACTTTTTCAAACAATGGTAATTGTTGAAAATAAAATAATTTTGTTGCCAGGCAATAAAATTAGAATTTTTTCATTTTAATGTAAATTATGTATATATTAGAAAATATATCGTGCTTGGCAGGCAAGCATATTTCAGATTATAAATCTTAGAATATGGAAGTCATGTATGGTTCTCCATACCGATATTTTAACTTAGTTTATTTCTGACTTTTACTTCTGTAAATGTATTACTGCCCTAGGCACTATTTTATCTTACACCATCTCTTTAAAATTTTTTCTAATTAGCAGTGATCAATTTCTTATATAACCCTTATAATATCTTTTATTAGTTTAACACATCAGTTTATTAACAATAAAGTCTGAGCATGGTTCAAGATCGACTAAGTGAGTTATTAGAACCAGTGATGGATCGTTCGCGAACGACCTAGCCAAAAAGATCTACTCAGTCAAGTGAACTACTGACGACAGTCAGTCGCACCGAAGGACAATAGTTTGTTCATAGTTTGCAATATCCACGCTCCTATCAGCCACTTATAAAACAACCGTAGTACATTATAAGATTCGTTAACACGGTGAAATGGATGTCGTGACACCAGATGCCACGGCACTATGCGACATTCGCTGTCACGGAACTAGCTGTTCACTCAAAATTCTGTAGTTTCATGACACTGAACGCTTTGCTGAAAATGAGCCACAATTGCTCGCACTTAGCTCTCAAGGCTTCAAGTTTTGCAACTTTTAACACCTGATTCATTGCCTCCGTTTTTATAGTCGTTAATATAAAACATGTCCACAAACAGTGATATTGTAAATAATAATTGGGAGGAACGTTTACACATTTCAATAATTTTTTACTATTTCATAATTATATTTCACTGTTTCTGTGTTTGCAGGATGTGTAATTCTAGGTCCACAAGCAATAACTTATCTTATGATAAAACCGAGTTGCCATCTGCTAAAATGAAATAGTTGACAATAAGGTTCAAAAACTAGGACAACAAGTTATTATATTGTCAAACAAATAATAAAACTGATTTTCTAAATGACCTTTTCATTTGAAAACCTCTATTTTTAGTATATAATATACACTTAACATTTATTAATTAAAAAAAGTAACCAAGACCTCTGACTGTACATAGCCAAAATGGGAGCCTCTTACAAACCTCTAATGGCAGTCTCTTATCAATCTGATATTGCTAGTTTAGGTAGCAAGGTAAAAATTTAATAATTTTTATCAACAATAATTTGTTTTCTGCGTCAGTATTATTCAGTGGCGGCTGGTGGTTGAAAAATTTGGGGGTTGCAGTAGTGGGTTGGATGGTATTAAATTGTTTAAATAGAAAATGCAAAATATAAATAAGTTTATATGACTGAATGATAAAGTTAGTATTGTTTTATTTAATTCAAAATTATGATTTATATGGTAATATAACATTTTCTGTGTAACAGCATCCAAAAAATGTATTGAAATTATTTTGAAATTAGTTAACGTAATAACAGGCCTATTTATTTTAGTATTAATTCACTTTAGATAAACTATTTTACTGTGTAGACATAATTAATATTGAAAAATATAGTTATACTTGGGAATAATTTTGTCACTTACCCTTATTTGAAAAGAAAATCCATCCGCCTTTCTTTCAGACTGGCAAATTTTTCAATCACCTTCTGTTTGAAATCAGGAATATCCATGATCAGGTCCCTTTCTATTGAGAGCATGGCCAATGCAGACAACCTCTCTTGTGACATGGTGTTTCTTAGAAATGTCTTTATTGTTTTAAGCGTCGAAAAACATCTTCTGCTTCAGAAGAGGTCATTGGTATTGTAATCAAAATTTCTAAGAGTTTTACAGCTTCACTAAAAGTTTCTTCTAACTTATTGTCTTTGAAAAAAGAATACAAACTAACAGCCCCTAACAGTCTTCTAAAATCCGTTGCACTATAGATTGTTGCAAGTTCCGTACAGAGTTTTTTAAAATTGAGAAAATTGTAAGCGTTGCATACAGTTTTTACAGTGTCTTCTGGAAATTTAGAATCATAATCTGGAAACTTTTCTGACATGAACAAAGATGCTCCTACGAGATGGCTCGTGAATCTAAACCGTTCCTTTATTTGGCATATAATCACATCATATACTTCCTTCGCCTGTCTCTTCCACTCAGTTTTGTCAATCTTCCTTTTCTTTGGAGGTGAACTTTGAGATGACTGTTGTGGCTCTCCAGTGTCTGTGTCAATATTATTTCTGATTTTCAACACATTTTCTTCAAAACTTGTAAGAGACCGTTTTATAACAGTGAGATCAATATCTACTTTCTGGAGCTGATTAAAGAGTATGTCAGTAAGTGGCATAATTTTTCTAAACAAATGAGAGCCAAAAAATAAAGTTTTGACTTACTAAAACTTTTAAGTGGCCAGAAGCCTGTGAAAGAGTACTGTCATTTTTTATGTGATCAGAATCTAATATTGTTTTCATGCACTGTATTAGGTCCTGCCTGTGATCATAAATTGTTGTGACACTTCTCGATTGAAAGTTCCATCTGGTAGGTACAGATCTGGGTAACCGCTTTTTTACTACTGCATCTAGTATTGATGTTCTTTGCGGACTAACTGAGAAAAAAGCGCAAAGACCTTGAACATTGGCAAAGAAAACTTGATCTTCCCTGTTTATTGATGATGTGCATGACAATGAACATATTGGGCATCGGCATAACAATTTTTTACAATTACATGTACACCACTAGAAGTTCCAGCCATTACAGATGCTCCATCATATGTCTGTGCAATGAGCTTTTGGGGAGTTTCATTTATTTTGTGGTGTTTTAACTCATCAAGAATACATGATGCTAAGGCCCTGGCATCATGACGAGAAGGGTTAAGAAAAGTCCAGAATCTTTCTACAGGTCTGTTTTTTGCTATATACCTATAGATAACAGCTACTTGGTATAAATTAGACACATCGCTGGTTTCATCAGCAATAACAGCTAAAAAATTTGCTTGTTTAATTTCATCTGAAATTCTTTCGTGACAGACTTCTAGCATTATTTGTAGTAATTCATTTTGAATGGTTTTAGAAGTACCCCTTAATACTGTTGAAGTTTCAAGATGGTTTTTTAAAACTGTATCTAGCTCTGCACTAAAATCTATTAACCCTCTAAAAATTCCTGGATTATTTGATTCTTTAGACTCATCGTGGCCTCTTAAAGCTAGTTCAAACACACCACAGAAACGAATACAGTTGATAATAATACTTAGCACATATCTATTCTGCTTAACTTGTTCATTGTGAGCTACAATATTTCTCCTATAAGCTGTATCTAGTTGTTCTGCTATGTTAGTTGTTCCTAACAATGCTAACTGTAAACTATTTTTTATGTGGGTACCTAAAGCCTCATGTTTTTTAGTTCTGTCATTAAAATGGTTTAAGTCTTTAAATCCAGTCTTAGTCCAAGTCTCCTACCCTCCAAACAATATACAAGGAAAGCAAAATAATGCAATTTTAGTGTCGCACCCACATAACCAGGAATATTTATTGTACAAGTCTGTTTTAAATTTACGATTAAAAATTCTATTACCTGACTTTACAGTTTGATTACAACTTGAAAGATCTGGTGTAGGTCTACCTACTCTCTTAATTTCAAATTTTTCCTCAATTGGACGTAAACTGAACGGTGTTTTCGTTAAGTTTTCGACAGAATTCATTGCGTCCTACGAGTTATATATAACAAATATCTTACACTATGACGCCTTAATCCTTTAATATGCACTATTATTTATATTTAACAATGAATTGTACTAACACTTAACTAACACTAACAATAAACTTCACAAAAAATTCGACCGACACTAATGAACTGAACTAATAAAACAACATAACCATACAAATTCGAACTGTCGCACCACGTGTTATTTACCAACATACTGGTGGCGCCGTGACTGACAAGCGGAGTTTGCAGTCCCTAATCACACCAGGCGAAGCTATAGCGATGTAATAGGAACATACTAGTGTAGGCAGCCAGAACACAGCTACATTGTGTTTCTCCATATACCAAGCGCGTCACAGCTGGTGTACACACCCGTAGTACACCGCAGCGAGAGCGTGTACGGTTTTCATTAAGTGCTCTGCACTTTTCAATCAACAAATGATTAATTACGATTATTTAGCTTGAAAACACTTATTAATTATTGTTTTTTTCATAATTTTATAATTTAAAATACAGTTTATGGGGGATTTACAGGATTAAAAATACAATTAAATTTACAGGATTTAATGGGGGTTGTGCAACCGTGCAACCTAAGCACGGGCCGCCACTGGTATTATTCTGTGTAGTTAAGTGATAACATAGGACACTCCATGGACAACAAAATCCAAGAATAAAAAATCTATTCATGTTCAATACACTGCTCTATAAAGTAATACCATTTTCTTAAATATAATGACATTTTAACTACATATGAAATAGTTATTAAAAATTAAAATGAAACGTTAATCAGAAAGGTAAACGAAAAAGTGTAATACATAATTTTTTCCTTTTTTCTTAAGGGGCAGTCAATACTTTAGTAGTATGCCCACTCTTTAAGAACCGAATTTTTTTTTTTGAGTGACGATAAATTTTTTGCCTCATCAATAAACATGAAAGAACTAAAAATGAAATAAACTGGTACTAATTTAAACACAAAGTCATAATGTAATAAGCACTATATAAACTCTTGTCAACTGACTACCTGTAGGTAATTAATGCCTAATTCGTCCAGTATGCCTCAAGTCAGCCTACTAACAGTTCTTTTTTAAGGATTGATTGAAAAAACTATAAAAGTTTTTAGGATTTTAAGTTTTTTGTAAGATTGCTATAAAGGTCTAAATCCAGGACTTGGACAAAAATTCTTCCTAGACATTTCCTCTAGCATGAAAAAGAGAACATAATGGTAAAAATATAAAAATCAGTTTGAGCCGCTCATCACCAATGACATCACAACACAAATTTCAACTTTCCGAAATTTACACATTTTTCAAGTTTGACTTCCTTAAAAAAAAATATAAAAAACTACAACTTACCTAGATGACCGGCTCACTTGTTCACTTGAACCAGGAGAGGCCTCCTAGTGGAAGAATGGCCACATGCTGGGTAACCATTAGGTAATTGGACCAATGAGGTGACCTCAATTTTAAAATTCCGCCAATAACAAATTTATTGATTCTATAAATTTTGTTTTTCTTACAATGAGAGATTTCATAGTATCCAGACTGTGAAAGTATTCCATTAGAAATATATAAAATATTTAAAATATATTACATGGTATTCAAAATAACCATGACATGCAACAAGCCTCGACAGTACATTTTTTTTTTTTTTTTTAACTTTCACCAAATAGAATTTTCCTATTTGGAAATAATTATATTAACCTTAATAAATACAAAGAGTAACTTCAGAGGTTTTCGAAATATGATACATTTAATAACAACAAGTCTTTTTTTTTTTCTTTTACAGTCCCCCTCTGGTTGTACTATAAACAATGCTAATAATATAGACAATTTTTATAAATCATTTAACGAACAATTTTACCCTACAACAATTATTACAGCCACAACAATTTAAACAATTATATTACACAACAACATGCAGCTTCTGAAATCTCAATCAAGCTAGGAAGGAGAATCATATAATTAGTAAAGTATAATGTAAACATAAGGTAGGTAATCATATACTTTGTGTGGAATTCACAAGTGTGTGTGCTCACTTTTCCTTAAACTTGTATAAACTTGTGTAGCACAATGGCTTGCTGATTTCAGAGTGCACCATTAAAAAAACTATCAAATAATCAGGTATATATCTCTCAAAAATGTAAACATGTTTTGTGCATAGAATTATGAGTATATACATATACAAAAGAATTTTAACAGTGACTGTACATTGATAGAGATTTAAAATAAATACTAAATCCCAAGGTGGGAATTTCATCTTGTACAAAAGTTCAGTCATTTCTATTAACATGATGAATACTTCTGAATTACAATTCTAGTATATATTATGGCAATTGTATGTGATCTGTAGCTCTTTTCATAAACAAATTTATACGTTCCAATAAAAGGCAGACACAATATAAGTTCAACACAGATTATAGACAAAATGTATACTGGACATTACATGCTTTTCACAATTCCAACACCAGACATTTATATGAACAACACTGAATAATACTGAGAGAGATTAAGGAACTCGGCTAGATTTCACTTCACTAGGCACATTGGGCACACCGGCCAAATCCTAACACATTTTCTTAAGTTTTTTTTGTTATTTTTTGTTTTGTTTTAGTTTTTTTTTGTATGTAAAAAAAAAGGTTTTGCACATAAGGTGTTACTGTCACTACTAGCAGCATGAGAAACTGCGCACCCTTTGAAAGAAATATCAAAAGCCAGTCAAGTTCAATAGACCTTTTCTTTTTAAAAAAAACTTGCGTTCAGGAAAGAATATGCAATGACTACAGTAACCTGAGTATTCCAGTTATTCATTGAAATAAAAAAAAAAACACATCTAGAATTAAGCAACTGTTTTTCTTTTTTTTTGTTAAGAACTAGCCAGGCCCACACTTGACCCGAACCACAAGTAGTGCGAAGGCACTTCCTAGGAAAAATTTAATAATTTCCATTTTTGCATACCTCTTCAATTTTGCAATCGCACATGCTAAGGCCGCGTTCCTCAATCTACTCACGCATCACATCTTGGCCTCACCACACCGTCACAGTTGCCAGGCCCAAGACCCTTTGGCACACTTTCAACTTAGCCCTCCATAATCAATTTACAAAGCCCCGGCATTAAAAAAAAAAAAACAATACTTTTCAGACGCTGAACTGAAAAACAGCCGGCAACATGCACACAGCTGACCTGAACAAAAACAGCTGGTATCCAACCACCAGTCTACCGCAGGCTCACTCTACTCAACTACAAACACCGCTCCACGCCGCGGGAACGAAAAGTCAAGCTGTCTAAAGTGTCTCATAGATCGCGTGAGCATCCAATATCGCGCTTCTACATAGATGAATGCATCTATTGCCCAGATTCGACTTAAACACAATTCGTACGTTGCCGTAACACTTGTCCTAGTTACGGCACACCCCCACAACAAAAGGAGTCCAACGGGTTGGACGACACCGGGACTGCCACCACTGGAGGAAAAGCGGGGACTAACTAAAATCCAATAAAAGATAAAATCCGGCGAAAGTTGAAAACGAAAGGACACCAGAAGGAAGGACAAGGTGTGTGTGGGTGTGTAGCTGGGTGTGTGTAAGTGTAGAAGATACGGGGAGTGTGAGCGGTCGCGACCTAAAGCAATAGAAAGAGGAAATGGAAGGAGAGGAGTTAAAATACCGATAAAACATTAAAACCCCCAATTAACCCCACCTAAAACAATAAAACGCTAAAAAGTAAAACCTTAAAACACAATTCCTCCAGAGAAGCCCCTCGAAAACCAAACCCGAGGACCCTAATTAATTCTAACTGGGGTAAACAATACCAATCCTACACTCAAGGAAGCTCCACCTGGGCACACGCCTTCAAATGTGACACATGGGCCACCCTCACCTTCATCCCATCCTCCAGACCCACCAGGCTGGCAGTAACAGGCGAGACAAACTCAGAAATCCGGAAGGGTCCCAACCATCTATAGCGAAGCTTGGCGGCGCGACCCTCCACCTTAGAGCTGAGCGGGTGGCTCCTGCAATATACTAACTGGCCCACCTTGAAAGGGTTGGGGACTCTCCCAGCGTTGTAACGACGCCGCACGCGCTCGTGCGATCGGAGCAGGGCTCTCCGCACCTCTTTCCACCTGTGAGAGACCCCCTCGTTCGGCGAATCCGGGAGAAGATCCTCCAATCTCCACAAATTGCTAAGGGCATGAGCGGGGGAGAAACCAAACATGACCTCAAAAGGCACGGCACGATGGCTTTCATGAAGGGAAGAATTGAAAGCCATCTGTAACCACTGAAGATTCTGGTCCCACGTGTTCTGCTGTTCCGCGTGGTAGGCGATGAGAGCGGATCTCAGATTGCGATTGAATCGCTCAGCGTGGGAAGGTTGCGGGTGGTAAGGGGAAGTGGTTACATGCCGAATGCCGCGCCTGAAACACATGTTCCGGAACTGCCTCGAGATGAATTGGGGGCCATTGTCTGAGACAATGATGGAGGGAAGCCCGAAAGGCTGAAAGATACTGGTCTGAAGGGCTATGATGGTATTAGCAGCACTAGCCTGACGCAAGGGAAGTAGCCAGACATACTTCGAGAAGGCGTCCACACAAACAAGGAGGAACGAATTCCCGGCCTTGCTACGTGGGAAAGGACCCACGTAGTCGATGAAAACCTTCTCCATCGGTCTGCCCGCCACCTCAGAAGACAGCAACCCCAACTTGGTGTTCTGAACGGGCTTGCTCAGACTACACAGATGACAACACTTCACCCGGGTGTCGATGTCCCGGTCCATGCCTTTCCAGATAAAGTTCTTTCTGATCGCGGCGATGGTCTTTGAAACACCCAAATGGCCTCCTACCGGGGAATCATGATAATATTGGAAGACCATGGGGGGCAGCTTGCTCGGCAGCACTATCTTAGGAACCCGTCCTCTACGTTCCTTGCAGCAGAGGACGCCCTTGGACAGATGATAGGGAGCCTTCATCTCGCCTGATTTAATTTTATCGATAATGGGACCCAACACCTCATCATCAAGCTGATGAGGGATAACCTCAGTAAAGGCGAGGGGAAACTCCAAGAGTAAGGCGCAGGGTTCATTTATTGGCTCCTCACTGGGTAGATGATACATACGGGACAGAGCATCGGCAACAACATTTTGGGTCCCCCGTATGTGCTGTGCCCTAAACTTAAAAGAAGAAATTTTGACCACCCAGCGGCCAAGTTTACCCAGTTGACGGGGGTGCGTCAGAAGCCACGAGAGAGCCTGATTGTCGGTCTCTAATAGGAACTCAGCATGTTCCAAATACCTCCTAAACTTGTCCAGGGCGAAGACTACCGCCAAACACTCTAACTCATACACCGAGGATTTCTTTTCAGTGTCGGTGAGGGTCCTGGATACAAATGCGACTGGCTGCCGAGCACCATCCACCTCCTGCGAGAGCACGGCCCCGATCGCCACAGAGCTGGCGTCAGATTGCACAACGAAGGGCTTCGTGAAATCGGGCATCCGAAGCACGGGCGGCGACAAAATGGACTCCTTCAGGGCCTAAAAATGCACGCTGTTGCACATCACCCCACACAAATTTGGCTCCTTTCTTCCTTAAGGAATTTAGGGGAGCCGCAATCTCGGCAGCCCCCGGGATGAACCGCCTATAAAAATTTACCATACCCACGAAGCGGGCCACCCCTTTTGCATCCCGAGGAGAAGGAAAATTCCGGATTGCCTGCGTCCTCTCTGGGTCAACCGTGACCCCTTTATGAGAGACAAGGTGACCGAGGAAAGAAATTTCCTCCTGGGCAAATTTCACCTTGTCGGGGTTTACCGTAAGCCCCGCGCGCCTCAAGCGACACAACACCTCTCGGAGATGGTTCATGTGTTCCTCTAGGGTAGAGCTGTAAATGAGGAGATCGTCAAGATAATTGAACACGTACTGGAATTTAACGTCGTGGAACACAGAGTCTAGTAGACGTGTTAACGTCTGAGGACCAACCGCCAGTCCCATGGGGACTCTCTTATATTGGTACAGGTTCCACGGTACGCAAAAGGCAGTGTACGGCCAAGAATCCCTGTGTAAGGGAATCTGGTGGTAAGCCTAATTCAGGTCAAAAATGGTGAAATAACGGGCCTGCGAAAACCAGTCAAAGGCCGAATGCAGGTCCGGGAGGGGCACCGACTCAACTTCTATATTTTGGTTTAATTTCCGGTAATCAATGACCAGCCTATGCTTCCCTCCCGGTTTAGGCACCAGGAATGCTGGACTGGCATAGGCCGACGTGGAAGGTTCAATAACCCCCTGGTCCAACAATTCTTGGACCTTCTCACGCAAAATGGTCATTTTGGGCGGAGCGAATTTATACGGGTGCGAACGGACAACCGAGGAGTCGCAAAGACGGATACGATACTCCAAATTGTGAGTGAGTCCGAGGTTGGCAGTCAGCACCTCGGGGAACTCCTCACACAATTGACGGAAAGTGGTCTGTTGAGATTGGCTCAAATTATTAATGGACGCCGGGGGTTGAAGTTCTTCACGTCCTTCCCCCGCCTCATCCCGATATCCAAAAAAAGGAATGCGTACGGTACGGTTAAACTTAAAGAAACATACGTGCCCCTGGATATCGAGAACCAGACCACTTTTCACAATAAAGTCCGCACCCACAATACAATCTACGCTCAGATTCGGAGGAACAAGAAACTCCCAAACCCACGAAAAATAATTTATTTTAAATTTAAAGGCCACTAATCTGGAGGTCGGCAAAACCTCCCTCGAGGCGGTCCAACACACCACCGACGAAAGAGCACTTGACCGAATCAATGACTCCCTGACCAACTGCTGGTAAACACGGGAGGAGATAAGACACCGTGCCGATCCGGAGTCCACCAGGGCCCTAATACGGCCCTTCCCAACCTCCAGCTCCAAATATGGACACACGGAGAGGCCAGGACGAATCGGCTTAGGATAGGACTCCCCAGATGGGTGTCCTGTTTCAACAGCACATAACGGGACCTGGGATGCGCTAACGCTACCACACGTGGGGAGGGACCGGCGTCCCCTCAACCCCCCCACGCAGGCCGTTTTTTGAAGGACGGTTCTCCCGCGAGACCTCCGACCGTTTGAGAGGGAAATTCCGGGCCAAGTGCCCCATCTTACCACAGGTATAACAACGGTATTCTTTCCTCTCAGAGTTGCCACCACGTTGCTCCCGGGAAGACCGCTGCTGACCAGATGGGGAACAGGGAACAGGGAATTCGGAACTGCCGGAGCGAGCCTCATCGTTCATCTGGATGGTGCGGGCGAAGACACAAGCTCTGCTAAGATCCGCGAAGCTACGCGGTCTCTCCAAAAACACCAACCTTGACCTCTCCTGAGGATTGAGGCCCTCCAAAATAACCCGCACCACCTCAGCCTCCGACACGTCCACCCGCAGCACACGGGCAGCACTTTTGATAGAATTAATAAACACGTTTAACTTTTCCCCGTGCCCCTGAACTCTGTAAAATAGTCGTTGCCGCATCCGGTCACGCAGCCTCCCGGGCATAAACAGTTCCAAAACATCCCTGTGGAACGCCTCAAAATCCCCGCCCGCGCCCAGATGCCAGACCACACGATCCAGCAGGGGCGCCCGACAATACGGGTAAATCATATTTAACCATGAAACACCAGTCACCCCAGGGAAATCAAAAATGCCGAAAACCCCTTCAAAGAATTTCACAAGCTGGTCAAGGTCCAGACCGTCGACCACTGGAAGCCGACGGAGGAGGTCATAAATGGGGTTCGGCAATGACTCATACTTTACGCTGGCAAGGGCTGTACCAAACCCTCGAGGGACTTCCACATGATCCCCCTGAAATCCCTGGGGGCGACTGCCCACCGAAGTAGAAGGACGTTCCTCCACCAGAGCACTACAGGCCTCCCCCAGGAGATCCACCCGCTCAGTGGCCACGGTCTGGCGCGTGAGCATCTCCTTAAGGTTACCAGGACTTTCTGGAGCCTCCCCAGGTAGGCCAATTTTTGACTGCAGGGCCGACGCAGTCCGCCTACCCTCCTCCTCCAGATCGTCCTGCGACAGCAAATTACTGAGACGAGCGGACAAGTGGTGAATTCTTTGGGTCACCCGCTGCCAAACACGGGTGGAACTCCCCATATATTCCGAGTCCTCCATCAAGGTGGAGAACTCGGTCCACTTGTCCGCACACAAGGCCAGCTCCTCCTCCAAATCCTCAATTTCGACTCTGCTGGGGGGGGTCCCCCCCAGCAGCTCCCGCAGTTGTCGCCTCAAGGACGCCACATCCCTCTGGGGAACCCCATCCCGCAAGCGTATCTCGTACTGGAGCTCGTCTTTAGTAAAATATTCGGGCACCAGACCGCGACCTTCACGCCGACCCCTACTCTGCCCCGCCACTGCCATGGTTTCACACAACAAGGATCTGAATACAACCAAGTGATGACAAGCAAGGTACCTCAGGGTCCCCGACCCGACACCGGACCAACAACCAAGACCAAGATGATGTGCTAGAAGACAACAAAGACAATGACAAAACAAGAGCACAAACAAACAAATAAACACTTAACAACACCCCAAAGATACAATCAGGAATCACCAAGCTGTGCACCCTCCCCAGGAGTCCCGGCCCGGCAACCGCACCCAAAGACCAAGATTTACAACAATAGTAAACACATCACAACTGACAGAACACGACCAACTAAGATTTTGAGGTCACCGCATCCATTTCCAAATTTCGGTTCAGAGGTGGCCAGGCCTACGTCCAACCATGCTCTGCTACCATTTGTGAGCCGCTCATCACCAATGACATCACAACACAAATTTCAACTTTCCAAAATTTACACATTTTTCAAGTTTGACTTCCTTAAAAAAAAAATATAAAAAACTACAACTTACCTAGATGACCAGCTCACTTGTTCACTTGAACCAGGAGAGGCCTCCTAGTGGAAGAATGGCCACATGCTGGGTGACCATTAGGTAATTGGACCAATGAGGTGACCTCAATTTTAAAATTCCGCCAATAACAAATTTATTGATTCTATAAATTTTGTTTTTCTTACAATGAGAGATTTCATAGTATCCAGACTGTGAAAGTATTCCATTAGAAATATATAAAATATGTAAAATATTTAAAATATATTACACGGTATTCAAAATAACCATGACATGCAACAAGCCTCGACAGTACATTTTTTTTTTTTTTTTTTTTTTTTTTTTTAACTTTCACCAAATAGAATTTTCCTATTTGGAAATAATTATATTAACCTTAATAAATACAAAGAGTAACTCCAGAGGTTTTTGAAATATGATACATTTAATAACAACAAGTCTTTTCTTTTTCTTTTACAGTCCCCCTCTGGTTGTACTATAAACAATGCTAATAATATAGACAATTTTTATAAATCATTTAACGAACAATTTTACCCTACAACAATTATTACAGCCACAACAATTTAAACAATTATATTACACAACAACATGCGCCTTCTGAAATCTCAATCAAGCTAGGAAGGAGAATCATATAATTAGTAAAGTATAATGTAAACATAAGGTAGGTAATCATATACTTTGTGTGGAATTCACAAGTGTGTGTGCTCACTTTTCCTTAAACTTGTATAAACTTGTGTAGCACAATGGCTTGCTGATTTCAGAGTGCACCATTAAAAAAACTATCAAATAATCAGGTATATATCTCTCAAAAATGTAAACATGTTTTGTGCATAGAATTATGAGTATATACATATACAAAAGAATTTTAACAGTGACTGTACATTGATAGAGATTTAAAATAAATACTAAATCCCAAGGTGGGAATTTCATCTTGTACAAAAGTTCAGTCATTTCTATTAACATGATGAATACTTCTGAATTACAATTCTAGTATATATTATGGCAATTGTATGTGATCTGCAGCTCTTTTCATTAACAAATTTATACGTTCCAATAAAAGGCAGACACAATATAAGTTCAACACAGATTATAGACAAAATGTATACTGGACATTACATGCTTTTCACAATTCCAACACCAGACATTTATATGAACAACACTGAATAATACTGAGAGAGATTAAGGAACTCGGCTAGATTTCACTTCACTAGGCACATGGGGCACACCGGCCAAATCCTAACACATTTTCTTAAGTTTTTTTTGTTATTTTTTGTTTTGTTTTAGTTTTTTTTTGTATGTAAAAAAAAAGGTTTTGCACATAAGGTGTTACTGTCACTACTAGCAGCATGAGAAACTGCGCACCCTTTGAAAGAAATATCAAAAGCCAGTCAAGTTCAATAGACCTTTTCTTTTTAAAAAAAACTTGCGTTCAGGAAAGAATATGCAATGACTACAGTAACCTGAGTATTCCAGTTATTCATTGAAATAAAAAAAAAACACATCCAGAATTAAGCAACTGTTTTTCTTTTTTTTTGTTAAGAACTAGCCAGGCCCACACTTGACCCGAACCACAAGTAGTGCGAAGGCACTTCCTAGGAAAAATTTAATAATTTCCATTTTTGCATACCTCTTCAATTTTGCAATCGCACATGCTAAGGCCGCGTTCCTCAATCTACTCACGCATCACATCTTGGCCTCACCACACCGTCACAGTTGCCAGGCCCAAGACCCTTTGGCACACTTTCAACTTAGCCCTCCATAATCAATTTACAAAGCCCCGGCATTAAAAAAAACAACAACAATACTTTTCAGACGCTGAACTGAAAAACAGCCGGCAACATGCACACAGCTGACCTGAACAAAAACAGCTGGCTGCATCAACAGCTGATAACCAACCACCAGTCTACCGCAGGCTCACTCTACTCAACGACAAACACCGCTCCACGCCGCGGGAACGAAAAGTCAAGCTGTCTAAAGTGTCTCATAGATCGCGTGAGCGTCCAATATCGCGCAACTACATAGATGAATGCATCTATTGCCCAGATTCGACTTAAACACAATTCGTACGTTGCCGTAATACTTGTCCTAGTTACGGCACAAGTTGTACAACTAGCTTGACGTGATCTGGTTTTGTGGTAATCACATAGTGCCATTTTGCCGTGCAACCACCTCTTCTACAATTAGCCAGTATCATAGCCATAATATTTCCATTAGGAGGAGTTATGATTAGATTGTTCTATGGTGGTGGGTTATTGATGATAAAGGGGAGGATGTGCATTGGTAGTACTGTACTAGAAAATTCACAGGTTAAATGCTCACTATATATACCATATCACAGCAGTTAGCGATAAGCCTATAATCGCCTGCCTACAGATTTTATAAGGTCACCAAGGCCTTATATGTGTCCTATCTAATGGTGGTGGGGGGGTTGTAACACCCTCAAAAACTCCCCCTCCCCAGCTTCATACACCCTGCCGTGGAGCTAATAATCCTGTGGTCAATTGCTGTTTTCATTTTTAAAAAGTCAAAATAAATGGATCTTAGTGGTTGAAGATTGAGGTGGTCCAGGGAATGGCTTTAAAGATACAAAGTCACATGAATTTTCTCAGGCTGTTAGAGGAACTATGTGATGAACAAGGGGGCATAATTCTTGAGGATGGGCCCTGAAACCTATAATAGTTTGTTGTTGACATTAGTAATGGTTCATGATGCATAAAAAGAAAGAAACAGAAAAGCATCTCTACGAGAAAAGTTTTTGATGAGATACTGAGTGCCATGTTAAAATTCCTTGTAACTGGGAGAAGTTTTAAAAGAGAAAGTTGTAACATGAATTTTCTCAGGCTGTTAGAGGAACTATGCAATGAACAAGGAGAAGTCTGGCATAGTTCTTTAGGATTGTCCCTGAAACCTATAATAATTTGTTGACATTAAGAAAAACACCTCTACGAGAAAAGTGTTTGGTGAGATACTGAGTGTCATGGTATAATTCCTTGTGACTGGGAGAAGTTATAATGACTAGGAGTTAATAATTATAATTTCCAAGCAGATGTTGAGTAAAATGATCACTGAGATTAGTAAAGCTCTCTACAAAGATTAGAAGAATTCCTTAAAGTAATTGAGTTGGTATGACACATATTTTATTATTTAACTAGCTGTTATCTGCGGCTTTGCACACAAATAGTTTTGTACACTTGAAGTACGCATTAAGTGACGTGCAGTTAAGGTTGGAAAGATTCTAGAATACATGCGCTACGTATGTAAGGAACAGAGGTTGGCTTTGTGGATCAGTTGACAGTGAGCGATTTCCTTATTAGTGAGCGATCGAGTGTTTGTAGAAGTACGTAGACTAACAGTAAACTAAAGACAGAAATATACTCAAAATTATTAAATATCGGGCTGGTAGGTTGTGGTTGGTTGCTGTATAATCTCGACATCATCAGCAACGTTTCATATCCCACCCTTGGGGATCTTCTTCGGGCCATAAAAGGTGACAGAGTGTTAAGAAACAGTTACGGCAGATCTTGGCCAAACAATACTCGACATCTTTTTGCAAGTAAGAGCAGCAGCAGCCGGTAACACGAGGTTACCTATATAACCATGGCCACCAGGTCTCAGCCAATCAAAGGGCCTCGATCTGATTGCATCTCAATAAGCTCGTTCAATATATTGTACCATATCATACTGTAACGAGAACCCTATCAAACAACCTAGAACATCCTCCACCCATCTCCCCCCGCTAGTCAAAGAGGTGTAGCCTCAATCAAGGTCATGCTCAAGTAGGTTCCCAAGTCCTCTTAGGAGAACACTTGAAGTACGCATTAAGTGACGTGGAGTTAAGGTTGGAAAGTTTCTAGAATACATGCGCTACGTATGTAAGGAACAGAGGTTGGCTTTGTGGATCAGTTGACAGTGAGCGATTTCCTTATTAGTGAGCGATCGAGTGTTTGTAGAAGTACGTAGCAAAGTGTTGTTGTTATAATTGGTGCGGAATTCTTTATAATTGATATTATTATTGCTTGTGGACAAATTTAAGTTGAATTATTGTACAAGTTGATTATGAATTGTAATTTGTGATAAATTAAAGCTGGTGATTAGTGACTTCATTGGTGTCAGTATTTGTTTTTCACTCTACCTTACGATGATCAGTTACACAGTCATAACAGTGGGTCAGAAGTGGGACAGAACCATTAACAGTGGAAACAGTGGACACCTTGTACAAGACTAGTGCAATTTGTAATTAATCTGTAAACAATGGATGCCAGTCAGATGATAGAAGCATTACGAGCAATGCTACGGCAAACACAAGAACAACAAAAAGAAGAACAAAGACAGGAAAGAAAAGAAACAGAGAAAAGGCACCGATGGGAAGCAGAAGAAGCAGTAAGTGTGATAAAAAACTTAAGCATGAAAATGACACACCAGAGAGAGGCAAAAAGAAGAATTTAGTCGTCAAGCAGGCGTTACGGTGTTTGTACAAGAGGATAACACTGAATATAATATTGTAGTTCATGCTGATCGAAGAACGAATAATACTGAGCACTGGGGCCACTATAACACACATACAGTGAATGAAGTTGTGGTAGTTACAGTTAATAAAGACTATGAAGAAAAGGATATTGTAATCACTCTATGAATGACAGACTACATTGTATTCCAGAAACAAACTGTGTTTACAATGCTTTGTAATACCCTTTAATGTTATGTTAAGGAGAAGATGAGTATCTAAGGAATAAGAGAGTCTAATACTGGAAGAGAAACAAATAAGAAATTTCAGCTTTACAATTTTATTCGTGTAGGCTCACCGTTAGAAAAGATAAATATAATCATTTGATTTATTTCCAACAACTGTTGAATCAGTATATTGTAGGCATGTATGCACAAATAGAAATGGAAAGATTCATATTCTGTTGTACCAACCAAATAAAGTTAAGAGCTCAAAATTACATACCTTTTCAAGACACGTTAAGAAATGAAGGCATTGAGGACTTAGGCTGTTTGGTTATTCTTCTGTTGAGCTTTACTTGTGGACTGCAATGTACGCATGAACGAACTCTAGATGCTTTTTGCTATGTTCATAAGTATTCCTGTCTTGATTTATTTATAATGTTCACTACAAATCCTAAATGGAAAGAGATTTTTCAGGAATTACATCAGTGTCATTCATCTCATGATCAAAACGACTTAGTAGTATGAGTGTTTCATTTTAAATTGAAAAAAAATTAATGAATCTCTTAGTACTGCTCACTGTGTATTAAATGTAGACATAGACAATTAAAATTATATTAAAATACATATTAAAAATCAAATATTTGTTGGATTTCGTTGTCCATGACGTGTACGTTACTTAACTAAATATCACTATAATATTGACGACTCGGAACACTAAGTTTTTTATAAGTAAAAACGTAAAGTGTATGTGTGTGTGTGTGTGTGTGCATAAAATTTATTGAATTTACTTGTATAAATAAAACTTGGAACTAAATTGTATGCAGGCTTAACTTAATTTTTCTAAATATAATTATTTCACTACCGACTTGGAACACAAAGTTTTGTATGGGTAAAAACGTAAAATTTTTACTTTATAACCTGAACCGGTTTTCGCTTTTAAAAAGCTTCTTCAGAGGCAACAAAATTCAGGAATTTAATTTTTCTTTAACTCAAGGACTGAATAAAATAAAATAGACAAAAAAGTTTATAATTGTGTTTATTTCAGTTGAACTTAAAACATGTATAAAATGAACTAAAACAAATATTATTATATATAAAAAAACTTTCACAAATGAACTTACTTTTGTTCTCACTTTCACAAACGTTTCAAGGTGTTGTGCCTCTTCCTCAGTGTGAGTAAATACTGAAAGTCATTGTTGCAGAATAATGAATTTTTTTGCAACACCTTGAAACGTTTGTGAAACTGAGAACAAAAGTAAGTTCATTTGTGAAAGTTTTTTTATATATAATAATATTAGTAAAAGTGAACAAAGAGGATGAATCAACAAGATATTTATAACTAAAACAAAATAGAGATGACAAAGTGAAACACATATAAATCATTTTCTTTTTGTTATTTCCAGGATTAGTCTGTAAATCTTGTCGCGGTTCCATAGCAGGTTTCCATCACTGTCGCTGTTTTTCCATACCTTTCTTTCAACAACTCTCGTATCTCCGCCTTCAACACCGTGCTGTTTCAAATTTGTTTTGTATATCTTAAACACACAATAATAATATATAGAAATTTGTAATTTAAATATGTTCTACTTTAAACAGATGTGTGTGTGTGTGGAGAGGAAATACATTACACCAACTAATTATGTAACAAAACGAGTACACTAGTCTTAAATTTACTAACTAGTATACCGGTAGTTAGTTTAATTAGTCAAGTATAAAGTTTACTAGCGGTGAGAAGAACAATGCTTGGTTGGCCAGCTGTTGTTAGGTTAGGCTGTGTACAATATAACTTCACTAATCCTGCGTTTTTCGTAAGATCAGCTATGACAGCACTCTCTCGTGTTGTTTCAGTTTAACTTCTTAAAGTACTAGATTAGTAAAAAAACATTATTATTGGTTTAATATTATATTAGAAACAAATAATGTGAAATTAAGTGATTACGTACGTGAAACATAACCTAACCTTCCGCTCCATCAATGCAACATCTACGTTTTGCTTTAATTTTGTAATTGTACTCGCTAACTGTATTCAACTTTTGTTTTTTTTTTCAGCAGTTTCATATCTAACTCTCTCCTAGCACAATTTCAATAGTATGTGAGAATTAGGAAGATGTGACTACTGATGTTGACGGTTCAAAATCTTGTTCCTGAGATCCACCTACCCCTATAAGGAACTTTCTCAGTCAATATTTCAAGTTCGCAAATTTGGAAATTTAATTTTACCAACAGATATATTGTATCCTAATGCCCTCTAGTGGAAGAACAATGAAACAATGAATCCAGACATCTGTTCTGGTCTCAAGATTTGTCCAGAGCCACATCACGTAGCTATCAGTTTGTCAGCTGATTTGTATTTGTAATACCAGGGTTGTATTTTATATATGGTGCTGTTCAATATACAGTTAAATAATGTTATATTCTACTCTGTTTGTGTATTGTAATTGATTTGACAATAAAAAAATTAATTCTTCACACTAAACTTGTATTTTCATTTGTACCTTTCATTATTGCATAATGACTATAATCAGGTTTTGTGTGTACTGTCAGTATTGAATTTACTGTATTCAGTTTATATAACTTCTGTTTCAAAACACTTAGTAGTCATAGTTTAATGTTTACAAGTTTACATTTAGGCCTATGTGTTGTAACGGTACAGAGTCAGGGGGATTTATTTTATTAGTTTATCAATGATAATAACGGGGAATCGCCCAGACAGAGTTTCAATTTTAAAGCGGAGTGTACTTTAGGAACACGCAGTTGTCGGTTTGTTCTGTAAGCCCAGCAACTCGTATTTGTTGCGATGAATGTTTGTAGTTTTGAGTTTATAGTTGACCATATGTAAGTATGAATTGGATAATGACATGGAAGTAAAGTACAAGAGTCTTATAATGACATTAAATGAATTTGAAAGAATTTAACTTAGGTAAGGTGTGGAATTTTTGGAGAATTTAATGTTACAATAAATCATAAATAATCAAAGGTTGAGGAATAAAAGGTTCAATTGAAATTAAAGTTGAAATGTTTGTAAATTTTATTCAGATGCAAATGAGATGTTTATTTTAATGGAATGAGGTTTATGTTCATTATGAATGTTTATGTTGTATTATGTTTATTATGTTAGTGTGTAGGAATTTTAAACATGTATTATGTATTTTACATGTGATTCCCCACTTTCGGGCGGTCACAGCGTCACCGAACCCTGACCGTGGATTTGGATTATTGGTAGCAAGTGTGGTTAGGCAGATTGTATCCTAGCCATACTTGTTATTATTTTCAAAATTGGTGAATTTAGAAATTAACCGGGGGGTAGAATCAGGGGAATCACCATAACTATGGAACAGCGGCTATCACCGAAGGGGGTGTTAAGGGCATATAAGTAAATTTTTAGTAGGATTACTGGTGTCCTCGGACATCAGTAATGCCAAATTTTTTGTAATGGTGAAACAAGAATGGTGTAGGCAGCGTCTATACCCTAATTAAACTTCATTTCTGTGGATGCAAATGGGTGCTACAGTCCAACATCGGGAAATAATAGAGTGTGTGGAAAAGGAGTTGGCCGTTACAAGCCAGGGGCAGAGATATCGCATCTATGCACAAGGTAAATGCTTGATCCGGTTTATCCGGCAGGTGATTTACCTAATTGTAACTGGGTAAAGGGGGGGTATGATGAATTGATGTAGAAGTAGGAGAAGTAACTGAGTAATCAGTGAGAATTAATGACCGTAACAGCGGTACAATCAAGTTTACTTTGCTCTGACTAGAGAGTTTGTTATTGATGACCCAATTACTGTTCGGTAATGGTTACTATTTGTTTTGTGATTCAATGATTATTAATGAACATTTAATTATGAGAATCAGTGGTTTGAAGTGCTGTACTCAATACTATGATGATCTGAGAGGTAACAAGAACATTTGACGATTTATATTATATAATTTTGTGTATTTGGTCTACTTGTATTCAGTATACTTAGAGTAAGGTTGTTCACCTGTTAATAAGACATCAGCTGATGCCTGGTATGATATGTGTAATATGTTTGTGTAATCAATTTATAGTTTCAGTTGAATTTATGGTAATAATAATTTTGTTTCTTTTTTATTAATTGTCAAAATATATATTTCTAAAATTTAAATTCAATTAATTTTTGAGAAAAAAAAATTTTTTCTTTGGAGTAAAGATTGTATTTTGTTTTCATGTTCTCTATATGAGGTTATGCTATGTGGGTAATGTATCAGCTGATTCATAGTGTTTATATTATATTTTTGTAACCAAGTGTAGTTGTAATTGAGCTGATGATAGTAGTAAGTTGTTTATTTTATAATAATTGTCAGCATATGATTATAAAGATTTATAATGCAAATTAAATTCATTTAAAGTGGAACATTTTGAAAGTAAATTTGAAAGTTTGATTTAAAGATCATGGAAGAAATGATGAAGTATATAAATACAAAATGAAGTTAAAATTCACTGACTGGTTTTGACTAATGCAATTAAAATAATTAATTGAAAGAGATGATGTAAATTAAATTGAAATGTGAACTTTGGTAATGAGCTTAGATTTTTTGGAAACGATTGAAATTTAAATAATTTATTTTTGATTTGAAATGATAATGCCAAACAAACAATTAAAAGTTGAGTAATGTGAGGGAATTTTATTTAAGATGAAATGTTTATGTTAACTTGAAATTGATGATGCCTATTTTGAGGTTAGGGTTTGTAAAATAAGGAATGTTTATTTGAGTAAGGTGTATTGTTTTTAAGATAGGAAATCCAGTACGTATAAGGGGGAGATATATCAGTTGAGGATCTGGTTTGGTATAAGGCTAGTTATTGATATTTTTTATGAAATGTTACAGAGTTGGGTGATAATGTGGTGAGTGCCTGTCTGATTTTACGGTGTTGGGATCTCGATCAGAGAAGTCCAGTAATGTCATTCAGGTACAGCCATAGTCACCGAACTAGGTGGGTAGGTTACCCATGATTTATTAAGGAATTAAGGGGGGTTGTTGGCACCATATCCTCACTGGTCCTCTTAGGTTTTAGCAATGAGAGTTTTTCTGTTTCGGCAGAAAACCTCTCGTTGGGGGGGTATTGTAATGGTACAGAGTCAGGGGGATTTATTTTATTAGTTTATCAGTGGTAATAATGGGGAATCGCCGGGACAGAGTTTCAATTTTAAAGCAGAGTGTACTTTAGGAACACCCAGTTGTGGGTTTGTTCTGTAAGCCCAGCAACATGCGACAAATCCTGGAGCATTGGAATGTGTCCGCACGCGCGAATGCCCGTTCTGACAGAGTGAACATCACGTACAATTTCGCTGGTCGACGAGCACGAGTCTACGATAAAATGTTCTCTTCTAATGAGATATCACGTGACGCCCGCCCAGCCTATCACGAAGCAAGTTGCCATGAGCAGGAGGACTCTTGGCCATATTGAAACGAGCCACTTAGCGTCACCTCATGGAACCGGCCGGTTCAGTGTAAAAGGCTCGCAGGCCAAAATATAATAACAAAAAATGTGAGTAACCTACAAATTAAAACGATCCAAAGTAACTTTACAATTGTGAAACATCTAACAGTGAACAAAAGTTAATCTGCGAAAGTATATGTTGGCATATAACTTCGGAACCGCGCAGAGGCATTAGTGCACGGTTCGCCTAAAATACATTAAACAATGTAGACCGACCGGCCGAAAGAGCGAAAATGTGTCAATAAACAGTAAAAATATTCAGTGAATAAAAATTAACCAGCGAGAACATATTTCGGCGTGCAACAGTGATCAGAACAAAATTCGGGAGTGTTGCCACCACGTGTCGGACACAACCAGGAAAATAAACATGTAATTTAAACCAATAAAAATAATCATGAAAATTCAGAAAAAGCGCTAAATAAATTAAAAAGGGGAAAAAGGTATGAAAGAGTGTGCGAGCGAGTGCTGGGTTGCCTTAGTATATAGAGGTAGGCTATTTTAAGATGTAATGTAATAAGGTCAATTCGTTAGTTTCGTATCTTGTGTTGGAGATGTTAATCGTAGAGTCAAAAAATATGTAAAGTAAACGTTCATAACCCACTTCTGAAAAAATGTATCAGAAGCGAGATGAGATAAATTTGCAGTAAAGAAAGTAAAACAAAAGGAACGACAAAACAAAATGTTGAATTTTAACCATTTTTATAATAAACAAAACTGATTCACTAATAAATGAGAGTAGTTATTACAAAGTAGAACCCTAAATCACACTTATAGGTCACGAGTTCGAGTGAAAGATCCTGGACCCGACAAAGCTAAGAATTGTGGAAAATTGTAATTTTTATTGAATTATTATTTTGGAATTAATTGTAGTTTTACAGTGTAAACATACTAGAAACATGTATCAAAAGTATCGGATCGTACACCACAAAAAAAGTATGTCACCTGAATAAGTTGAAAGCTCGTTCTCTTCAAAGTAGGCCCCTTCTGTATTGACACACTTCTCCCAGCATCCCAGTATTCTTCCACTGTTGAAGACATTTTTTTTTGTTTAGTGTTTATTGGATACTCAGCAGGGGCTTTGTTGCATTTATTTTGATCTCTTCTCTACTGAAATCTATTCCTGTGAGTGGCGTCATGAGTGTTGGAAAGAGCCAGAAGTTGCACAAAACCATGTCTGACAAGTAGGACTGCTGAACCTGTGTAAAGCTGAGTTTTGTGAGAAAGGTCTGAATGAGTTGCGATAACATGGGCTGGAGCAGTGTCTTCATAAAGCCACCAATCTCCACATTGTTACAGCTTGGTTTAGTGACAATTACGCATTCTGTCCAATTATATCATTTCAGGACTTCAGTTAGAGAAAGGACACATTATTACACCCACTAAAATTTTGAAATTATCATACACAATTCTTAGATGATAATAATAACTCTAGATAATTCTTGGAGTGCTTGTCAGGGCAAGTTGTCAATTGTCTTTCCACATCACATAACCAATAATTCAATATTTATCAGTCTCGCAATTTATTCCCCACACACATACAATTCATAATCTGCCATTGATATTTAGAAGTACATATACCAAACATACTAATTTTATCGTACTCAGTGGTGCACCCAGGGGGGGTTTGGGGTAGACCCCCCCCAAAAACATGGAAAAATGTTTGTAATCAACATATGTACAAATAGGAAATAATATGTTAATTACTAAATTTTTACAAACAAATTAAAATTTTTACTATTACTAAATGATAAACTAAAAATTAGTGTAGGTTACGTTTACTAGACATTAATAAACTGTTTTCGTGCCAGCAGCGCATTATATGCGCTGGTGTTTTGTACTTTTCATAGGTGAAAGTGGGTGTCATTTAGATGGTCAAAATTGGAATCTGATTATTAAAATTACAGATACTTCAGAAATAGAATTAAAAATTTCTAGAAAACGTACTATAGGTAAACAAATTCCATGAAAATATAAATATTCAGGAAATAGAATATTAGAAGGTTATATAAATAAAATGTAAAACTTCAGAACTCTATGACATTAAAGTGCTCTTGAAATTTCATGAAAGTAATTTACCACGATGAAAAGTCTGTGTGAGTAAAGTATATTGTAAAGAGGAAAATCTAAGCCATTTACACGAATTGTTTGAGTGTGATTTCACATTCAAATGATGTCAGATGTGTGCAGTTTTGTTTAATACCAGTGCTTGAACTGGTAATAACTATACTCCAAAAACGTTTTAATATCACACATCATGACAGAGGAGAAATGCAGATTGTCAAACTGTAACAGACTAGCATTTGAGAAGTGCCAGTAACGTATAGGAAATGTTAATAGTGAACAGTTATGACTCCTGACTGCCCTTCAACTAAGTTGATCCACTGTACAATTTGTCACCGTTACAAGCTATGTGAAGATAATAAATTGAAGGTTCCGTATTAGTAAAAGATGTCTACACTTCACTTATGCTCACATATTATTATAACATATAAACTAAATGAGTCCTGAGTTAAGCACTCACCTTTGTTTAATTGTCCATTGTTTACTTGTACAGAACCCATTGCAAGATTAATAATATTTTGGAGAAATCTATATTAATACTAACATTTCAGCCGAACGTTTCACACACGTTTGTAAATGTGTGAAGAGTAAAATTTTGTTTAGAAACCAAAGCCAAAAATGCCTGCCTTATGATATACATTATAACAGCCTACATTATAATGAAACTAATAATTTCTCATTTAGACAAATATAAAAATAGTTTATCAATTAAATTAATTTTATATTTTTAATTTAATTATTAAAAAAAAAATTGTTTTATATTTTTGAAACCAAATTAAAAATTCACCCCTCCCAATGGCGGAGGTCAGTGAAACTAACAATTTTTTGAATCTTGAATACGAGTGATATCTTGGTCCATCATGAGATACTAATTACAAACACAATGCTTCAACCACAGAATTAGTGATTGTCTTCCAAAAACCTGATCTGTAAACAAAATAACTTGTTGAAATTAAACAAAGAATAAAGTGAAATGAAATAAAAAGATACTCAAAATACAACTTACCAATAATATTCTTAGCCTGGAGGTTATATGTGAGAGTTCCCACTTACGGGAAGTGGATATTCTCACAGATATCCTCAAGGCTGGAGACATTATTGGTAAGTCGTGTTTTTAGGCATTTCGTTTTATCCTTTGTTAATCTGAACAAGATATTTTAGTTTACAGTTCAGGGTGTGCTGTTAAACACATGAAGACAACCATAAATAATTCCAAGAGATTAAAGCATTGTGTTAGTAATTAATATTACATAATAATGGAAGTCCAGAATGTACTTGTAATTTGTTTTCCTTATTGCACCGAGCAGCACTATCAGCACTGCTGGGCATTGCCACAGGACGCAGAGGTCCAGGTCGCAGCAATAAGGAAATATCATTTACTAATTTTGAAATGAATGTAGATTTATAAAAAAAAATAATGAGAGTAACGTACTATTAAATTTTTAATGGATAAAATTTGTAATTTTAATTAAAATTTACTGAAAATTTCTTAATTAAAATTTTGTTAGAAACTTAATACTTTCAGTACAGTTTCCATAGAACAAAACGTACAAAACAATCATGAAGCCAATGTATAGCAGACTCCACACAGGAATTTGTCATTGTGTTTCCATTTTTGGAAACAGCCTAAAAGATGGTTTCAAAAACAGGCAAATGTGTCTTTTGATTTCCTTGGGACATAATTTAGATGGTAATATCAAGAAAATTAGGGGTCACAATAATTATAATATAGGGCATCACCAAAGATAATTTTTGTACCAGTGGTCTCCTTATATTAATAATTTTGCATTGGGTTTCTGATACTTGTAGTCTTGGATTGTTTCTGATTTCTTGGTGTTGTACTGTGTGAGTCATTGAGGTGGCATTTGATCTGAAACCAAATAATTGAAATTAAAAACCAAATAGTCTTACAAAAATATGTGTACACTTTAAATGATATATTTGTTTATTAGTATTATGTTATCTTACGTATGTGAATCATCTGTTTCTGATTTAATTTGTCACTTTGTGGTGTTGTAGTGTGTGGGTTGTTGAGGTGGCATTTGATCTGAAACCAAATAATTGAAATTAAAAATCAAATAGTCTTACAAAAATATATGTACACTTTAAATGATTTATTTGCTTATTATTATTATGTTATCTTACCTATGTGAACTGTCTATTTCTGCTTGCATTTGTGAATTTGTTTATTAATTTTTGGAAAGGATGGGAAAGACATTTGCACAAACGAGCGAATTTTCCTTTTGGTTTCCGAGTCACTAATTTCTGATGATGGTACTTGTAATACGGGTCACAGACACTGTCCGTATCAACGTGCATGTCTTCACCGTACATGGCATCGTCCAAATTGTCTTTCTCTGCCTCAACCTCAATAACGTCATACTCTGGTACTTGTGCATTTGATGTTAAGTCTTCGAGGCTCATTTCGCATTGCAATTCAGGTACTGATGGTTTGCCATACATGGCATCGTCCAAATTGACTTTCTCTGCCTCAACATCAATTATGTCATACTCTGGTACTTTTGTACTTGATGTTAAGTCTTTGAGGTTAATTTTGGATTGGAATTCAGGTATTGATGGTTTGGCAGTGCCTGAATTGCTAAAATCACGTTCAATCTGAAAAGCAAATAATTAAAATTAAAAACCAAATAGTTGGAAACATTAGTAGCCGGGCTGTTAGGCCCTGGTCTGGTGTTTATGCTGACAGATGTTTCGGCCTCACCATCAGAGGCCATCGCCAGTGTAAATAACGAGTAGTGCACAATTAGCACAGTGTCTGCCAATTCACTCTCGTAATGAGGTAGATACCATGTATTTTGTTTAAGAAGGCTTCTGGGCCTACAATGTTAGATTCAGTCTGAAACGAAATAATTCAAATTAAGAAGAAAACAGCTATATCACTAACTGTTTTTACACTACAGATGGTTTACATGTTAATTATTATCATGTTATCTTACCTTTGCTTACGGTACTGGTTCATTTGAGTCTATTTTAGTTCCAGTGTCCACCTCTATGTCAATAATTTCACATTTCATGGTAATACTAGGATAATAGGGGGTCTAAATAACGGTAATGCAGCACGTCACCAAAGATTAATTTTTTACCAGTGGTTTCTTTAATATTAATAGTTTTGAGTCGGTTTCCTGGTAATTGTAGTGTAGTGTTTGGCTGTAGTGTTGGGTTGTGTTTCTGGTTGCTGGTTCAGTTTCTGAGACTGAAATTATTATAATTATCTCTAAATTATGTCAAACAACAAGTACTGGAATTCAAATGTGAAATTATTGATGGCGAGGCGGACACTGGAACAGAAATAGATTTTGGTGACAATGTGCCAGAGGTGGACACTGGAACTGAAATAGATTCAAACGAACCAGTACCAGAAACAAAGGAAAGATAAGATGATACTCGTAATAATTAACATTTAAATCATTTATAGTGTGAAAACACAGTCTTATTTATATAGCTGTTTTGTTTTTAATTTGAATTATTTGGTTTCAGATTAGTCTGACCTCAAAGATTTAAAATCAACTAACAAGTAACGGAGTGTGACATTATTGATGTAGAGGCAGACAAAGACATCTTGAAAGATGGCATATATGGTGAAGACATGCACGTTGATATGGGCAGTGACAGGTTTCAGATTGAGCCTAGCTTCAAAGACTAAAAATCAACGAAACAAGTACCGGAGTGTGACATTATTGACAAAGAGCCAGACAAAGACATCTTGGAAGATGGCATATATGGTGAAGATGTGCACATTGATATGGATGGTGACAGGTTTCAGATTGAGTCTAACCTCCAAGACTTAAAATCAACATTAGAAAGATCACATTTAATCTGAAAACCGAGTAATTCATATTAAAAACCAAAGGGTTATACGAGCAGCTCTGTGTTAGTACACCACAAATGGTTTATTTGATAATGAGAAAGATGTTATCTTACCTAACCTGACTGGTATATTCCAGATTAAAAATAAATACGTGTTGCTATTTAGTTGATAAATGTGTAATTATTTTCATACAGTTTACTTAAGAAGGTGACAAAAAATTAAAATAGGAATCGTCTGTTTAACTTGTCATTATTTTTATACCACTTTATCTGCTACAATTATGTCACAAGAACTCTGGATATGTTAAGCATATATACAAGGCAGTGAATACACTTAACATTCTTAACACTGTACTTAAAAGAAAACTAGGCATAAGTAAACACATATTCATAGAGCTAGAAGAGCATTTGATAATGTTGAAAAGATTACTTAAGATTATGAAAGAAAATCGTTTGGTTTGGAACATAAAAGAGTAATATGTTAATAAAAATATAAGTGTACCAGAATTTAAAAAACACCAGACATTCTCAGCATCTGAAAATCTGAATTGTCTTTACAATATTTCACATTATATTCTCTTTAATTAATTTTCTATTTTACAATCTCTTGAAAATACCTTACAATCATGGTGAAGATCTTTGACAGTATCCATCAGTATGGAGCATGCTTACTCTCTCCCTGCCTTATTCCCTTTTTTATCAGTATTTTATTTGATATACCGGTACGTACAGTTTGGCTTGAGTTTTTAAGTTTTATACACACAAACACACGCATGCATTGTATGAGACAATGAGAGCCAAGAATAATACTCAAACATATATCAAGTACTGGTAAGAAAAACATTAGTACTTTTAAAATATTATTAATTTATGGAGTAAGTGGAACAACAAACAGAATGTTACATTCTCTCTCTTTAAAAGAAAAGATGCATTAGGCAGAAGATAACTGTACACTTGATAAAACAATTTAATTATTTGTTTATTTAATTAAATATTAATAAATGTTATCTTGTTGTTGCATCCTCTTCGTTCACTTGTTATATATATTATTAATAAATGATTTAATTATGATTATGATAAGTAATAAACATAATAAACATTATATTGCAATATAAGTAAGAAACATATTGGATAACATTTACAACACACACACACACACACACACACACACACACGCGCGCGTATATAGAGAGATGTAAAGACAGACAGACATGAAGCAAAGTTTATAGTAATTATACTTACTTGGCTCAACAGCTGCTTGTTGGCCTCTGAAACAAAAGAAAGTAATTCAATTTATTAAGCTTCTGCAAAACAAAAACATTAGTCAAAACAGTTTTAATTGGAGAATGTAATAACGGTGCTACATTTTTATAATGTTTTGAGTACTCTATCGTGATAAGAAGTTCTGATAACAGTGAAGTTGTAAAACAGAAATTTTATACAGGCCTGCTACTGTTATGGGAATCAAAACTCTGTAACAGCCTTCGTTAAAATATTCACTGCATCACAGAAATCCAGTATAAAGAGCCTTCGTTAAAATATTCACTGCATCACAGAAATCCAGTAAAAAGATTACATTTTGTACAATTGTGTTTATTTCTTGTAAATGAAGTTTTTTATAACCGTTAATGTATTTTATAATATAAATAGATATGTTTGTAAGTACGCATGTATTATTTTTATATTCATTTACACAAACTCATATTTATATATGGGTAGACAGTTACATAGTGTTCAATATTGGGTATACCACTAGAAAAGCTTACATTATCTACACTTTATGCATGATAAGGTGATAAGGAACATGTGGAATACATGTTCTGTAATTTTTACAAAGACTACATAAATGTGCTGAAAAATAATTTTTAAAGACTAAATAGGTGTGACAAGATCTACTTTTAGAAAAAGTGAGTACAAAATGTATGGTAAATTATACACACGTTTATGACAACTATAGAATTTTTAATAGACTCTTACTGCTGCCATTACTTACACAAATATTTTTATATCTCTCACTCATATTCTTCATTCAAACTTACTTCTGCATAATACTAATTAATTCAAAAAGTTCTTACGTATCTGTTCTGCAATATTGTATATTCTTGATCTTATAATTTTGCCACACTTTCGGTAGAAAGCCATATTTTCGGTATGCACTTCATTTATGATTTTCATTTTTTCCCTTAACAGATAAAACTCATTTAATACTTGATCTGCATCTACCAATTCATTGTCCATGGCTGTAAAACGTAATGAAATTTTATTACATCAGAACTACATGAAAGAACTACATTAGACCTCTGTATCTCTGAAAAGTTTTGAATGCAGTATTGTAACAGAAGTAATGGCCTTCTTAAGTAAATATTCTGTTAGATATAAAATAACTGTCAATAATATAATACAAAATATATCAATTTTAGTCTCAAGTATCTTGTACAGTAGGAATAAAAGGTACAAAGCTTACTACATTATTTTCAAAAGAAATAATACGATACTCCATTTTACAGGATAAGATTAATTATTTGTACAGGAGAGGCATGGAAATACCATGAAAATTGCAGTAGTCATGTCTTTAGACCATACTCTAATTGTATCCCTTGCGTATGAAATTAAATATAATATGGAAATATAGGGAAAACCAAAATTTGTAGGTGAGTAAGCTGGAAGAAGTTATAGGGCACAGAAAGTGGAAAAGATTTTATTAGAAAGTTAAAGATGTTTCAAAGCTTTTATGAAATTATTAAAAGTCCTTTAGAGAAATACGGGAAGCAAACTCAAGTAAAATTTACATAGCCTTTTTTCTTATGTGACTCTAAAACATGTGTACTATGTAAAAAGGGTTTCTCTCGTGGAAAGGGAAGTGGATTAAATTAAGATTGAAGGACAATAAGAAGACATTAAGAGGCTGGTGCATAACTAGAAGACATTGATGACTGTCATATGAGGACCTGCCAGAAAAAGGCAGGATATGAGCTTTAATAAAAAAAAAGAGGTAAATATATTTTATTTTGAAGAATATAAAGTGAAATAGAGTAAACATTGACCTTTTATACAGCACAATAAAAGTATATTATATTTATTATCTAAATAAATGTTGGAATATAAATTGAAAGTAAAAGAGTGGAAGAGAGTACGCTCAAAAAATGGTTTATAAGTACAGACAAAACAAAGTAACATCATCTAATACTAGAATAAAGAAAACAAAAAAAAAAACTAACTACCAAAATGAACAACATTCCAAATATGAAGGAACTGCAAGAAGGACTGGTATAAGTAGCAGATCTTGTCTGACCATGATCACCATTAAGAAAGTTATATAAGAAAATAAGAAACAACAGACTTATACACAGAACATGTAAACGCAACCTAATAATTCTTATTTAAACTGCAGGAACATTTATTGAACATTTGTATTAAACATATGTCAATAAAATTTCATCACTTTTTGAAATTAATAATTATTTGTCGAAATGACTGGAAATAAGTTAGAATAAACACTGGTCATCTAGTTATTACAGTTTATACAACACTAGTATTGTTCTGTACTCCAGTGGGTAATTGCAGTGATCCTGAGTAGATAATATTAGAAAATATTCTAATTGTTTTATAAAAGGAACTGATAAGAAAAGAAAAAACATTTAAAATCGACATCAGCATCATACAATAGAGAAAACTAAAGTAAAGTTACAAAAATTAAAAACTATACGTAAAAACTATGTGGCATTTCAAGTTATAGATGTGTGCATAATTAGCAATACCAGTAAATATTATCCTAGTTTAATAAGAAATCAATAGAAAGAAATAGTAAACCATAAATGATAATTATTATTTCTAAAACAGAATATGAATAATTTGTAAATATATTATAAGTAGCAAAGTTGTACCATCATCATCAGTGGCGCAACAACCCATTACTGAGTCAAGGCCTCCTTTAACAGCCTCCGCCAGTTGTCCCGGTCAAGTGCAGCTGCTCTCCAGTTCCGGGTCCCAAGGATGTGGCGCGCATCATAGCTCACACCATCTTCCCAACGTAGTTTGGGTCTACCAACTCTTCTGGTGCCATAGATCTGTTCTGTGTGTGCCTTTCTTGGTATTTCATTCTCCCCCATTCTGATCACGTGTCCAGCCCACCTGAATCTACCAAGCTTTATAATTTTCACAATATCTGGTTCATTCAGAAGTATGTTCAGTTCTTGGTTGGTTCTTTTCCTCCATTCACCTCCCACACATATTGGACCAAATATACTACGGAGGATTTTGCGTTCATGAACCAGCAGGCTTGACTCAGACTTTCTAGAAATGGTCCAGGTCTCAGAACCATGGGTGAGAACTGGGCAGATCAGTGTTTTATAAAAAAGCAGCTTGATGCTCCTGGCAATTATTCTGCTTTGGAACAGGAGTCTGAGACCAAAGAAGCACCTATTAGCTGAGGTGATTCTTCGCTTTATTTCCTCTGTTGTTTCCCTATCAGCGTTATCTTGGCATCCTAAATAAACAAAGTTGTTGATTTTTTCGAAGGAATAGATGCCAATTTGGATGTGCTCTCCTTCTCTAGCCTCCTGTCCTGTGGCCATGTATTTTGTCTTGCTTTCATTTATTATGAGACTCAGTCTCCGTGCGGGCCCTTCAAGAGCAAGAAAGGCTTCAGTGACTGCTCGAAGGTCAGAGGAATCTATTCCACCATCTCTCATAGCTTTTTCTAAGGTAAGATTTGTGCTGAGTCAAAAGATTCAGCGCGAGTTTAGTAAAGTTATCGGCAGTTTTGACGGTAAAGGCAGTACGAAATTTAAGGCAGTAATTAGTGCTGCGCTCTACCTGTGTTTAGGAAAAATTAATAGTTTAGACAACGGCGGTCGGGGGGCGGCACTTGCCGACTCTCGGTGGTACAAAATTCCCGTGCTGCTCCCTGGCGTTAATTGCGGTACGCAAACGAGACAATGCCGAATTACCTAAGTTTTGTCTAACAAAATTCTTCAGGGTTGACGGACGCTTTTTCTCTTCGGTGGAGAGGAAGGATTTCCGACTACAAAAATTATAACTATGTCTATGAGATAAGTTTCTTCACGACTGCGGTGAGTTTTGATTTCATTATATTAATTATATACTAAATTTTTAAAGGAGAAAACGTTTTTTTAGTAAGCTTGAGTAAGCGTGCCCACTTGTTGAATCATGCATGGTGAAAGACGTAATTATTCGTAAAGTTTTTATAAACCAATAAAACTTGATTATTGGAGTGTCAGAATCTCGGCTTTAATACCTAAAGTACAATAACCACCATATAATTAACTTTGAACTTTCATTAACGCGGATGTAATGAGATTGAGTTGAGCACTTAACCTATTTCACAATGTGTCGTCATTAAGTGGTATAAAGTTTTGCTACAATGACAGTAAAACTTTATACATATATAATTGGGAACTTACTCAGGCACGTTTTAAACGTAAATCATGTCTCATTCAAAGTAATAGTATTCTCAGATCCTATGGAGTAAAAAACTATGTGTTTTATATAAATTCTGCGCCACGTGGTAACCTCAATTTCACTCAAAGTAATAAGTTCATAAGATGTTACAGAGCCAAGATAAATTATTATATTGCAAAAGCAACTCACATTCAGTGAGGTTCAAGTTATAAAGCGTTATAAAGAATCATTGTTAGAGAACTTTTTTTTTAGTAAGGCATGTTGGCCAAAATAATGTTACCAAGTTTTATTATGTACAACACAACTAGGTGTTGTTTTTATTTATGTATTTTGGAGGGTGTCCAAACAGTGGGGGCATTTGTGTGTGGTCTCTCACTAAAAATGTAATGTGTGAACAGGGTTCACTGAACAGAGACAAGTCCTGCTACCACTGAACGAAATGACATCTTAAAAGCTCCACACTCGACACCGAAGAGAACAAGATCACAACAACATGCCAATCATGAGATCGCCACGCTACAAATAAGAGATCATCCTTCTGGGCACATATAAGCAGGTGAAAAATATCCATTTATTATTCACACGTAGAATCAACATGGCACCAGTTATGCATAATCATCAGTTTTCACCGTTCAAGTATACATTCATTTGGATCCCCAATTGATGGGACAGTTTAGTGTGAACACTAAGAATTAATTGTAAAATTTCAATACATGTATAGTAAATTGTCAGTTCAGAGACTGACATGTCTACAACACAGCATCCCACTTAGATTTCCACTCATTTCTTTATAGAACTTTCGCTACAGATTTAAAGTCAGTTTTGTTATTAGTAATTTTCTCAAGTTTAATTTACCAGGCATAAAAAAATATATTTTCCCTTATTTTTAAAATCAGGTTATGTCATTTGTATAAAAAGATTACTGGGGAGGTAGGTGTTATTTTAAATTAGTTTCAACCAAGCTGTGCCTGTCGAAACACTTTTCAACTTGTTTGTCGAAACAAGGTTGTTGAAACAAGGTTGTTGAGACTGGTTATAAATTGAAGAAACATGTCCGTCTCTGACACACAAGTGTATTTTTTTATATAAGGTGCTAATATGGTGCAATTTTTCTCTTTTCATTAATTGGCCCTATTTTAGTCTATATAAATTCTTTATATTCATCATGGTAACTGGGGGGCGTTAATTATTTTAAACAATTTTATTTCTCACCTTAATTAAGTATTTTAGCACTTAGCCACTTAGGCACTTGGTTTTAAATTTTAATGTCCTGGGGACATTTGTATGCTATACTTTATGATACACATGACGTGCAATTAACCCACACCATGGGGGTACATTTATAGAAATAAATCTTTAATCCTAATTGGGATTCCTATAAAGAAGAAGTTTAGAATTTATATACACCAGAAGGGTAATATAAAAAAAGGGCGTGGCAAGAGACCTTTATGTATTTGTATACTATTGTATATGTAATTTGTCTTGTGGAACATGTTATGTCTGTATATTTCTCTGTACATTTTGGGGGATATATATATATATAAATATTATGCATTGCTGTACTTTCGGTGGGATATAGGGATTAATTATTAGAATATATATACACCAGTAGACGAGTATTCTATCTCAATAATCGTGGCTGATCATTTCTTTAAATTAATTATTTTATTTAACAAGTATAGTAAGTGTCACCTTTAAAGTTCATTTAAATTGGATGAGTAATTATTTTAATTATTAATAGTAACTGTGAATGAAATCATTTACCTTCATCAATTATATACTGCATTTTAAAAGGAACATATGATATAAACTTTATATTTTAATAAATAGTTTAATGGGAGTTTTATTTTGAGGTTAATGATTATTTTAAATTTTCAATTCATTGATGGTGACATAGCAATTATTTTCGTGGATTCAGTTAATATTTTTCAGGTGGCCTTGTTGAGAGGGTATACTTCTTTAGTTAACCATTTAAAAGGGGAATTATAAATCACTGTTGTTTTTTTTGTTATTTTAATTATATGAGATAGAATAATAAAATGGGATTGTTAATTATTTAATTCTTGAGTTTTTATTCCAAGTCCCGTCTTACTGGATCCAGCGCAATTTTTAGCTTCTCTAGGCCTTAGCCTAGTTTTAAATAACTTGTAGCCCCTCTTTACAAAAAGAAATATTCTTTTTGTTTTAACTACTCAAAATGAAGTAGGGGTTTCAGATTGAAGAGGAGGCAAGCAAGAGCATCGCCCTGGAGGACTCCCTTTCCATAGTCAAACTCTCCTGATAAGTCATTCTGAATCCTCACCATGCCTTTCACTGTCACCATTGTCATCCTACACAATCTTATTAATTTCTTTGGTATGCCCAGTTCTTCAAGAGCAGTGTAAAGTTCTTTTCTGTCAATGCTGTCGTATGCATTTCTGAAATCTATGAAGAGGTGATGGGTTTGTAGCTTATGTTCCCTACCTTTCTCTAGAATTTGTCGGAGTGTAAAAACCTGGTCTATTGTCGATTTTCCTCTTCTAAATCTGCACTGATATTGACCAATCACCCGATCAGCATGTGGAAGCAGTTTTTGGTACAATATATGGGACACTATTTTATACACCACAGGGAGAAGAGAAATGCCTCTGTAATTATTACAGTCTAGTTGATCTCCTTTTTTATAAACCGGACATATAACTGCCTTCTGCCAGGCTGTTGACAGTTTCTCTTCTATCCATATATCAATGACAAGGTGATGAAGGGGTTTAACCAGCTCTGGGCCACCGTTTTTGTAAAGCTCCACAGGAAGATCATCAGAACCGGGAGCTTTGTTGTTTTTAAGGCTTGTGCCGGTGTTTGCCTAACCCGGCTGTCGAAGGTTTTAGAAAATTAATTTTAAAATAACGTGAAAGCAAGGGTCAGTTGAAGCGACGAGATTTGTACGGCTCCGTTAAAACTGTGCGCGCACTCTGTGGGGAGGTTTGGCTGTTTGTTAGATTGTAGTGGCCTAATTCAGTCACCGACCGGCACTCAAGGAAACAGCTGACCCCTGATCCGAACAGATTGTACTACGCAGTTTTTTCTTTTACTCTGATGGCAGGCTGAATTTACGAGACTTCCCGGTAAGTGATCATAGCATCTTATTGTGTGAGTCAAAAATAATTAAATTTAATTAACGAAATTTATGCAGCCGTATGAGAAAGACGAATGGTTTGGTGCGACCCGGCAGTTTGTATATTAAAAGATTATTTAATGTTCGGTATATACAGCTCATGTTCTTTTTATGATTATTGTATTGTAAGAGTCACTGTAATCGTTTCATAGAATGTTATATAAATTATAAGCTAAAGTCAGTGCGTAGGCATGAAGTGAATTGTGCACGTACATGCACCAGATTGCTCGCGTGTTCTCTTTAATTAACTGTGGCAGTAAAAATAACTTGTGAGACCACCCTTAGAGCAAACACTATTAATATTTCAGTTGTGTGCAACTGCGAGTGCCTTGAATGTGATCATTTTTGGGCAAATTGCAATAATTGTGCCACCACGTGGCAATCTAACCTGTTGGATTCTGTTGGTGCGTGTTAAGAGCGTGCAAGTAACTTTTACTCTACGCCTTTTGATAAAATCTTTTATTTTTGAATTAATCTTCCCATGGTAGACTTTATTACTCTTTAAGCAATTTGCAAAGAAATTATAACCGAAACTTTGTGCATTATCTTGAGTTGGTTGAAGGCCCGTTCTGAGGTTATTTACCTGGGAACTTGGGTGGACATTTTTTTATGAACAGCATTTCTAATTTTTATGAATTACCAGGGTTCTCGCCTAAGCCGGAGATGCTGGTCTTGCTGATAGAACTCCATCTTCATCAGCCATGAACCATCATATACACACCTGTTCGGAGGAGGGAGTCTGGTGGACCAACTCAAGATGTATCACATGCTCATCATAATTAAGGTGATATGAACTCTTTTATTTTTGGTTGGCCGGGCCTGCCGTGCTCCTGATTCACAGTTTAAATTTCTTTTGAAACCATGTGCCCACGTGGCTAGACAGTCTGCTATAGGGTGTCAGCTGAACATTATGTGACTTTAATAATTTAGCTTCATAAAACTAAGTACTATGTTTGTAATTGTGTGCTGCACTGGGGGAGCGTGCTAGAGATTTTGTTACACTTATATATTTTCATATATAGCCAATAGTCATTACTATGCTTACTACAAAATTTATGTCACATGTTAGGGGTTCTGTTCCGGCTGGTTCGGAACGGGGTTTATATTTTAATTTCATTTTGGTTTAACATGTAAGGGCTGGGGGGGTTGCGTTTTCTTTTTTTAGGCTGTTTTCGAGGGATAAAAGGGGACATAGTTTTTGCCAGGCACATGTTCATGCAGTTTAAGGCAGGTTGGATTCCTGTCACACATAGTTAAGTACAGGCTGGCGCGCCCCCACATCTGCTAGGATACAACAGTTAGTTATTACAAACTCCTTTATATACAGCCATCCGGCTTTAAAAGAAAAGACTTTCATATTTTTCTGGGCATATACTGATTTCCACCTTGTAAAAGCATATACTGATTAATTTTTCACTTTGTAGAAGCATATACTGATTAATTTTTCACTTTGTAAAAGCATATCCTGATTAATTTTCCACCTCGTAAAAGCATATACTGATGAATTTTTTCTACCTTGTAAGAGCATATACTGATACATGAATCCATCTGAATTTGTAAAACAAATTAACATTTTATAAACGCATAACAATTGCCCAAAATCAGGTGATGAAGTTTTTTTATGTTTTTTATTTTTATGTGATGTCTAAGAAACTTAAAGGATTTCATATGCTCATGGTGGGCCAATCATCTGATGCTATCTATACATATGGGCGGTCCGGTCTCTCTTATGGTTTATGAGTGATTATCATCCTTTCGGGGGTTTTTCTTATTTATTTAAATTAATGGAAATTGATGAATGACGGTGACTGAAGGGCGAACATTTATGATTGCCGGTTTTAGGGCTTGGTAGAAACACTGCCTGTTGAGCATGCGTATTACAAGGGTATTAGGTGTTTATAATATGTGTCTATAATTATGAGTATATGTGTCTTTATGTTTCCGTACGTGTTGTCAATGTTAAGTGTTAGTCACAAAAAGGGGGGGGAATTATATAATTACTGAATGTTGTCTGATATACATATATATATGATAATTACTGATATACAGACCTTGTCTTTTGACACTATTAAGGATATGGGACTTATTTATTTATTATGTATTTTGTGGGTTATTCCTGATATTATGTGACAATTATGTGATAATGTAACGAATTATGGGGTACAATAAAAGTTGTTATTGTTAGATTACAGCCGAGTTTCCTTGCAAGTCCCGTCATACTGGACCCAGCGCATTTTTGGCTTCTCTAGGCTCGGGCCTAGTTTTAAATAACTTGGGGCTTCTCTTTCAAAAAAAAATAAGTACAAAAAAATAAATAAAATACAAAAAAATTTATATACAGCATAAAAAGGAAAGAGGGGTTACAGCTATCTATTGCTTTCTATTGCAGCTATCACATCATCTTCATCCGGAGGCTTGATGTGTTCATGTTCCTCTAGCACAGGTGGTATATAGTTGTCCACCTTGTCATTCTTAGAAAGAAGAACTTCAAAGTGCTTGCGCCACCTTTCGAGGATTTTCCCCTTTTCTGTAAGTAGGGTGCCGTCAGTGTCACGACAAGCTGTTGTCCTGGGTTTAAAAGGTTTCCTACCTTGATTTACCTTATTGTAGAATTTTCTGATTTCATTTGCATCCTTAAGATCTTGGATCTCTACCAGCTGTTGACTTCTTCTGTCGATGTACCTGCTTCTCCGCTCTCCTCCACTTCCTATACTCCTCTGCACTTCTTCTTGTGTGCCTCTGTATCATTGTTGCATAGGCTTCATTTTTAAGGTCTGTAGCAACTCTGCATTCTTCATCAAACCACGGATTTGAAGGTTCCCTTTCTTTGAGGCCCAGAATTTTCTCTGCAGCACTGGCAAGTGCTGAAGAGATTTCTTCCCAAACAATGTCTATACTTGGATTTCCTGTAGTCATTTCGGTGATTTTATTTCCGACTAGTGCAGAGAATCCTAAGCGGTTGTCCTCCTCCTTTAGTTTGGATATGTTGTACTGTTTTCTTCTTGGAGCACGTTGTGTCTTAATCATTGACATACAGTCTCTCAGTCGTGCAACCACTAGGTAATGATCAGAGTCAATATTGGCTCTCCTTCATGTCCTCACATCCAGTAGATTAGATCTACTTTGTGAGCTAATGAGGAAGTGGTCTATTTGGTTAATGGTGGTACCATCAGGTGAAGTCCATGTTCCCTTATGTATATCTTTGTGAGGGAAGAGTGTTCCACCAATGACCAGGTCCCTTGTTGCGGCAAAATTAATCAATCTCTGCCCATTATCATTAGTTGATTCGTGCAGGATATGCCGTCCAATTGTTGGAGAGTAGATTGTTTCTCTACCTACTTTCGCATTCATGTCTCCAGCAATCACTTTGATGTCATGACTAGGGCACTGATCAAAAGTCTCATCAAGGAGATCATAAAATTCTTCTTTCTCCATTTCTGGGGATACTTCAGTTGGCGCGTGAACACTAATGAGGGAGTCATTCTTAAATTTTCCCTTAATTCTTAAACAACAGATTCGTGGACTCATGGGTTTAAAGTCAATCACCCTTTGTCTAAACCGCTTTCGGATGATGAATCCTGTTCCATAATGATGTAGCCTATCATGACAGCTGTAATAGACAGTGTGGTTCCTCTTCTCAAGAATTCCCTGGCCTGTCCACCGGATTTCCTGTATCACAGCTATGTCTATTGCAAAAGCGTCAAGTTGGTCTAGGAGCACTCTGAGAGCTCCGGGTCGGTATAAACTGAGCGTATTCCATAGCCCAATATTAAAATTAACCTGATTATTTCTGCAAGTTCTTTGTTTGGTAGTAACATGAAGTTGTGAGGACTGGCCCCCCCCCCGGAACCGATCGGGCCCCTACGGGGAGAAAATTATTAGTCGTCACATTCATATTTATAAAAACTGGCTGGCGAAAGAAACTGACAGGTTTCTGCACATAAAACTTTTACAGATGGGCTATGTGAATTCTCCGATCCAACCCCCAACCTGGAGGACCAGGCACTTTGATTTCGGGGTGCTCTTCCCCTAGAGAGTTGCTTTCACCTCAGCTGATGAGCTCTCTCTGTCCGGTCGCAGTAGGCTAACTGCCTAAGCCCATGTGTGCAGCCGTTGGGCTACTATAGCCTCCTCCGCCTCCACACTAGATGCACACCCTGCTGCCAATGTGCACCATCCTGCCCGGCCAGGACCCAGGATACCCCCAGGCTGTCCTGACAGAACACCCATATCTCGTTTGCTTACCGATCCACTCCGCCGAAGGGATTGGTTACCACAACCTTGGAGTGGATTGCTCGGCGTAACAGGGCCCACCGACGTGTAGGTGAGAGTGGAGTTGGAGTGGAGAGGCTGGTGCATTTCTCTTCTATGAAAGCATATGTTCGCATCAAACCCCTTTTGGATCCCAGCAAAGTTGGACATTGTGTTTTATTTTAGATACATCATTAGGAACTTAGGAAGTAAAGAAGGTACTATCATTGAGCTAGCTGCACAGAATATGAGGAACAATTTAATACAATAGCTACTAATCATCTGCTAACCAATCATCTACTATTAAAAATTGGTTGCTTATCTCTTGTTTGATTTTTGATATGTTGATTTTATAATACAACTTTTATTTGAAGGTTAAAATATGATACGTCATTAAAATAACTTCAAGACAAGAGAAGATAAAACAAAAGTGGCCCCTTGGTACCACACAGAACTGCTTTATGTATTAGACTATAGTGAAGAAATCGATGCACTGTTTCATGACCGACGTGGGTAACATTTCAAAGTAATTAAAACAATAATAGTATGTACTGAATAAAGTCTTTATAAATATTGTAATAATACCGTGAAGTCCGCCTCGTTCTAGCCCCGCGATGGAAGCCAAATTTGTAATAAAACTGTGAGTTGTGCGGATAATAAAATAAATATCGATGTATGAGAATTGTGCTCTCCTGCAAGTCCCACTGGTTGTGCTAGCTGAATTTGTAATAAATACCGTGAGTTTCAATGTAAGAAGGTGTGTAGTAACGTAGCTAATATCTTCTTGTTTATTAAGCTCTCACTGTTGATCTTCGCTTTTGTAATACAACCATACTATAATTGTAATTGTATAGTGTTCTGGTATAATATTACCCAGGATAATTTTTATGGTGTGTATGTGTAGTAGTGACGTTCCGCTCTGGGAATCGTCGATTTGGTAAAGTTCCTGGTTTTTGTTATTGGTAATTGGGATGTTATTACCATCAATTAAATAAAGTGTATTTTGCTGTGTAGCAAATTGAAATAAAATATAAATTTAAAATTTATATTTATAAAAAAAAATAATTTCGGAAAAAATATTTTCGAGGTATTTATGTGCTTAATATTTAGGAATAAATTGAGGTTGTGGATCGTAATTATAATTATAATAGTAAGGTGTTTAATTTGGTAATAAATTTCTGTTCGGTAAATTTGTTAAAAAGATAATCCAATTAACTTCAAGTTAGGCGAAAACGGCTCTCTTCTTCTTACTCTTGAAATGTTGTAGTTTCGCATATAGTGCCTTTAAAGATTATCTATTTTTCTTGGTTAATTAATGATTATGTCCTTTTATAAGAGAAATCAACTCCAATTTACCAAAAAACAAACGAAAACGTTTATTAAATACAATAATAAGGTTGGTCGATTAATTAATCGAGGTTACAAGCCATATCGACTCGCTCAGGGTCGGTCGATATTAGAAGTTTTACAGTTGTATTATTTAAACAGGTTCTTTGAACGGTTATTTATATAAAAAGCCAGAGAAGGTCAGGGACACGAAAGTATAACACTTACAATTCAAAAAAGGTCTTAAATTTAAACAATATAATGGTAATTATTAATAATAAAAGTTTATATATAATTTTGTTCAAACCAGAAAGCAGTCTATTCGTGTCTTCTTACACGGTGACGAAACTGGATCAGAATGGCCGCCTGACGCATGCGCGTTGAAAGCTTCTAATGTAAACAACGTACTTGTTGAGATAATATGGCCTTTCTTCGGTTAAATGTTCTTCGCTATGGTATATGATCTTCTGGGGTATAGTTTATTGTCACTGGTGTATCAGGGAATAGTTCACTTTGTGTAAAAATGTTGTTAAATGGGTATATCTACCGATGTTTGTGCGTGTCAGTTAACCTCGAATTTTCACTTGGTGTTTGATACGATTTCAGTGTTATTTCATGTAATTAGTTATATGTGATTTCGTTTATAGGTGTTATGTAGTTCATGGGTCAATTTCACCACTTCACTTTCATTAAAATAGTTAAAAATTTAGTTTGACATAAAATGATTCCGAACTTCGTTATAACATAACGGCCATTAAAGGTTGGTTCTATCAAATATTCACATGAAGTGCTCTCTTCGAGGTATAATAATGAACTGTCTGTATTTCCTTCGTCTCATGAAAATCTTAGCCTATATAATATATCCCATACATTGTTTCAAATTGCCATAACTTCCGATACACTTTAAAAATGTACATTATGTTCATAAAATAAATTCGTTATTAGTTAACTGTTTGAAATATAAAATACATATTCGTTTTCACTATTCTATTCTACTTATTTTGATAGTAATTAAGTTAGTATTACAAAGTTTTATCTGAAAATTATATTTCTTATAATTTTTTGGGAGGTAGGCCTAAAATTATACTTCCTGTCTTCTATGTAAATAATAGCCATTTTCCCTAATATAATTATTATTCTATTAAATCTGAAATTTGTATAATTATCAATTCTCACTTATTTTATTGCAATTTAGTATACTAATGATGGTTTTTTAATATAATTCATTTGTATATGACTCCCCCTAGGATAGTGTCAGTGAATCTATTTCAGTTTTAATGGTATTTTATTAGACAATTAAATAATTTTACTCATATAATGACCATATCTCTAGAAAGCCTTATTTACATAGTATTTAATATGTTGAGTTTATCTTGCCTAAATATTGTCATTTTATCTGGTTTAGAAGACTAGGTTTGTTAATGATTCTGCAGTTTAAATTTATTCTTTGGCCTAGATCTGATGTGTGGCTAATTTCCAAATGTTTTACTAATATAATTATTTTATTTCCTTCTCTGACTTCTGATTCTGATATATTTGATTAAAAATTAGTTCTTTGAGCTGGCATAACAGTAATTATAGATTATACAATTAAAATATAACACCTAGATATATAAAACTGGTGTTCTGAATAACATTGTTTTGGTATATCACCTAATAACATAATAAAAAGTATTTCTACAACATTGGAATGATATCTATTTTTAGATAGTGCATTCCTAAATTAAAATGAACAATAAAATAACAATTATAATACTAATATTTCTTATGACTAATCCTTACTTATCTAAATGTTATATGTAATAGGAACCTAACATCCTGGTTCCATATATAATTGTTAACACCTTCTATAAACTTCATTATAAACAGTTTGTTCTGTAATTCCCCATTTTATAAGATTTATGCCCCCTCTTAAAGTATAACCCTGGCTATCTAATTTATATTCCATTCTATGGAATGTTCATACAGCTTTAGTAGCCTTTTATTAGTAACATTACTATTTCATTATCAAAGTAGACACTGTTCATAAAACTTAAAGTTTGTTACTTTGTACTGTAACTCATGTACCTTTTTAAAGTTTATTATTTATAATTTGATCACTTGCACTTGTCTATGGTGAATTATCAATATATTTACTAGTCTTTCTCTAGTTTTTAACATGAAATATTCAACCATGGGGGAACTGTGAAGATTAGTTTCTACAAACTAAACAATAACTTTTTGAATGCACTAATATTTAATACTACTAACACTTTTAGTTTTTTGTCAGTTTTACAGTGATATGGTTTTTTAGGGTGTTATACTTTCTCTTTGGGCATTCATTGATTTTGGGGTTTTTTGGGGTTCTATCCCTATGGGGTTTTTGTTTTATATGGGTCGTCTTAATTGTTCTTCTTTCTTCTTTGATTTTGGTTATTCTTCCTTCTTCTGTAGTTTTGGATTATCCTTCTTTCTTCTTTCTTCTGTCTTCAGTAGCTTTGATTGTTCTTCTTTCTTCCTTCTTCTGTAGTAGTAGTTATAATTAGTCTTCTTTCTTCTTTGGTTTTAATTATTCTTCTTTCTTCTGTCTTCAGTAGCTTTGATTGTTCTTCTTTCTTCCTTCTTCTGTAGTAGTAGTTTTAATTAGTCTTCTTTCTTCTCTAGTTTTAATTATTCTTCTTTCTTCTGTCTTCAGTAGCTTTGATTGTTCTTCTGTCTTCCTTCTTCGGTAGTAGTAGTTTTAATTAGTCTTCTTTCTTCTCTAGTTTTAATTATTCTTCTTTCTTCTGTCTTCAGTAGCTTTGATTGTTCTTCTTTCTTCCTTCTTCTGTAGTAGTAGTTTTAATTAGTCTTCTTTCTTCTCTAGTTTTAATTAGTCTTCTTTCTTCTTTCTTCAGTAGCTTTGATTGTTCTTCTGTCTTCTTTGAGTTTTAATTGTTCTTCTTTCTTCTTTCTTCAGTAGCTTTGATTGTTCTTCTTCTGTAGTAGTAGCTTTAATTAGTCTTCTTTCTTCTCTAGTTTTAATTATTCTTCTTTCTTCCTTCTTCAGTAGTGGTAGTTTTAATTAGTCTTCCTTCTTCTGTAGTTTTTCGCCGTATATGCCTTTGTTTCTTCTAGTGTGGTTTCTTTGACGGGGTATATTAATTGCCTGCTTCTATCTTACCTGGGTAATTTTGTTGTTATCATTTTTAGTTTCCTGGGTTTTTAAATTTGTATTATTTTATATTATTTGCAGAAATTTTCTTGATTCATCCTTTCTTGTGAATATATTAGTAAATAGTGCATTTTAATTAATTCTCATCTGGATATTCCATATATTAGAGCTTTATTAATGATCATTGAGTAATGCATTTGTGTGAATTATCTGTCACGCTACAGATTGCTCTCTTCCAGAAGTGATTAGTTCAGATCATACTTAGTTTGTCTGAAGTAATTGCTTATGACATTATATTATAAATTATATTTCTTTACTTCCTCCACATTTCTAAAAATTTTTTCTCCCATATTTTTGAGCTTATCTATATTTCATTATTAACTGGATTCTTACTGATAGTAATAGTCATCTGAGGTTCGTTATTTTTTATTTTTCCATTTTCTTCTTAACTCGTTTCTTTATCCTTGGGATATTTATTCCCTAAAATTCCCTAATACGTTAGCTGGGGCAGTGTCCAGAGGGGCTCTGTAGGCTTCACACTCTGCTGGCCATGCTACGTCATTTATTGATAACAGAGGTAAATCATCTCTGATCAATACATAATAATACTGCTGGACTTATCTCAGACAGTCATTTATAAAAATTATATAAGGTTAGTCCACCTTATGACTATTAAAAAAAATTAAATATCTTTGGATATTTCACTTCGTATACGAACAGATCTATTAATATTTCTATCTTAGTGAATTTCTATCTCAGTTATTTTTCTCAATGGTTAGCTCTGCTGGCATTTTATTTCTCCTTGTGGTTGGAAGCTGGTATAATATAATTATCACTCACTATTCAGTGTAAAGTTTTTAATTCTGTCATTTTTTGACTGTTATCACAATCTCCTTCTGGTCATTGGTAGCATATATTTTGTATTATATTTTTGTTTCTTTCTTAATTCTTGTGAATCGTTCCACTAGTATTATGTTTTTTCAATTACTCTTTAATTGTCTTTCTAATAATTGACATTTATTGTATGATCATCTTTTTCGTATGGATTTATTTATATATAGTTTTTCCTTTCTTTTCAAGATTTTATTCTGCTCTTGCTTTTTACACAAATGCACTCCTTAATTATTAATGCCATATGTTTAATATCTCTGTTTATTTGACATAAAATTCTCATTAATTTTACTTCACAATAAGTTTATTCATTTAAATTGTATCAGTGGTTTTTACTGCCATTTCTTTATTCTTGAAAGTTTTTCAGAATTGGTTCAATATATAATTGTTTGTAATGTGTTATCCAAATTCTTTTTCTTCTTGTTCATTTCTAAAAGTTGTTTTTAAGATAAGGTAGTAAGTTGTTCTTACTTGGGTTTCTGAATTTTGTGGTTTAATTCAAAATTCATTTTCTTTTTGATTCATAAATGGTTTTCTAAATAATAGGTAGTAAGTAGTCATTACTTCTTTTTAGAATTTTGTGATTTAATTCAAAATTCATTTTCTTTTTGATTCATAAATTGTTTTCTAAATAATAGGTAGTAAGTAGTCATTACTTCATTTTTGAATTTTGACTTTAATTCCTTCTTCCATACATTCAATTACTCATAATATTTTTTCATAAATATGGTTAACATATCATATTATTACCCTAAATATGGTATTAGCTCTCTTCTTTTCTTTACTTCAAATGTACTTCTTATAATTATTTTTCTTTTAAATACCCAGGTTGAAGATTTTTATTAGGTTGGACAATTGCTCATAATTTCTTTTTCTTTAACATAGGTTTTTGGCCGTCGTCGGTTATCATAACATCCGTCTTTCTTTGTGGAGGTATATGGTATTAGACTTAACCATAGTCTGTCACTTCAGTTACTCTCATTGTCCGGATGACCATAGTTTTCATCATCGTTCCGGTACTAGTGACTTCTCTGGCCTTTGTCTTGTATTTCATTTTTCTAGCTGCTATTCCTTTGTTTGTTGCTAAGCTTATTCGGCTCCCTCTATCATAGTGTTTTATATACCAGTACGTCTCTGGTCCATCAATGATCAATGATACCATTGACAATCTACCATATATCTCCATCCCTGTTGTATTCCATTTACCTCTGATCACTTCCCCGTGGTAAACTACTGTCTGCTGGTAAACCATTTCTGAGATTACCATCAATCTATTTCCATAATTTCTGGAACTCACGATTTCTTCATTGTTGGTAATAGGGATATTATCATTATCAAATAAACCATGGTTCATCATTTCCATTTTTTCCCTTGTTTTCATTAATTTCTTTGGATGCCTTCTTTTCATTCCCTTTTGTTTCGCTTCCATATCCTTAGTATTTTCTTTCTTCCCGTTCGTTTTCTTTTCAGGTAACACTATCACTGGCTCCATTGTTTTATTGTTTGGTATTTCCTTTCGTTCTGGTTTGCTGTTGCCCAGTGTCTTATCCAATTCTTCATCCAAGGATGTGACGTTTTTATCTATTTCACTCAAACCTTCCTTCAAGATTTGTCTGTATTCTTTTCTATCCCTTCTTTCCTCTTCCCTGTCTTCTTTCATTTCCTTATGCCATCGTCGGTTATCCTCCCTTATTTCTTCTCTTAACCATTGGTAGTCCTCTCTTAACTCTTCCCTTAATTGTTGATGATCACTTTCGATTTTCTTATTGGTTTCTTCCATCTTTTCTTCCAAATTCTTCTTATTTTCTTCCATTTTCTTTTCCACCTTTTTACTGGTTTCCTCAATTCTCTTATTGGTCCTTTCTATTTTACGGCCCAATTCTTCTTTTGTTTCTTGGTTGTCCTTCTTCAATTCTTCCTTTAAAGATTGGTTATCATTCTTCAACTCTTCTTTTGTTGCTTGGTTGTCCTTCTTCAATTCTTCTATGTTTTTATTTATATCACTCAAATTTTCCTTAGTGGACTGGTTATCCTTCTTCAATTCCTCTATGTTTTTATTTATCTCATTCAAATCTTCCTTCGTGGAATCCATTTTCTTACTGGTCTCTCCTATGTCCTTCCTTAAGTTTTCTTCCATCTTCTTGCTGTTTTCTTCCATATCCTTTTTCAAATCTTCTCAAGAACTGCTTATCGTCGTCCATTTTCTTTTCCATCTTCTTGCTGTTTTCTTCCATCTTCTCCATCATTATCCTGAACATCTCCTGCATGTTACTATTCTCTTCTCGTGGTGGTTTCTCGGGTTGTCCTATTCGTTCCTCCCGGACATCGATTTCCCCTGTTTGTGTGTGCGCTTCGGGTTGTTCCTCTGGTGGTGCTGGTTTTTTACGTTCCACCCGTTCTAATATCCTTTCCACGTCCTCCACTGGGGTCGCCTCCTTATCCTCCATATCAAGTTCTTTCTCGGCCTCCGCCGCTCTCTTCTTTGATGTGGCACGACGCATCATCTTCCCTGATTCCCTGGCTCACTAACCGCTGCCAAGCTGAATTAGGAATTGGGTAAGTAATTACAGCAATTTCAACCCCTAATTACAGCCCCACGTTGGGCGCCAATTTTGTAATAATACCGTGAAGTCCGCCTCGTTCTAGCCCCGCGATGGAAGCCAAATTTGTAATAAAACTGTGAGTTGTGCGGATAATAAAATAAATATCGATGTATGAGAATTGTGCTCTCCTGTAAGTCCCACTGGTTGTGCTAGCTGAATTTGTAATAAATACCGTGAGTTTCAATGTAAGAAGGTGTGTAGTAACGTAGCTAATATCTTCTTGTTTATTAAGCTCTCACTGTTGATCTTCGCTTTTGTAATACAACCATACTATAATTGTAATTGTATAGTGTTCTGGTATAATATTACCCAGGATAATTTTTATGGTGTGTATGTGTAGTAGTGACGTTCCGCTCTGGGAATCGTCGATTTGGTAAAGTTCCTGGTTTTTGTTATTGGTAATTGGGATGTTATTACCATCAATTAAATAAAGTGTATTTTGCTGTGTAGCAAATTGAAATAAAATATAAATTTAAAATTTATATTTATAAAAAAAAATAATTTCGGAAAAAATATTTTCGAGGTATTTATGTGCTTAATATTTAGGAATAAATTGAGGTTGTGGATCGTAATTATAATTATAATAGTAAGGTGTTTAATTTGGTAATAAATTTCTGTTCGGTAAATTTGTTAAAAAGATAATCCAATTAACTTCAAGTTAGGCGAAAACGGCTCTCTTCTTCTTACTCTTGAAATGTTGTAGTTTCGCATATAGTGCCTTTAAAGATTATCTATTTTTCTTGGTTAATTAATGATTATGTCCTTTTATAAGAGAAATCAACTCCAATTTACCAAAAAACAAACGAAAACGTTTATTAAATACAATAATAAGGTTGGTCGATTAATTAATCGAGGTTACAAGCCATATCGACTCGCTCAGGGTCGGTCGATATTAGAAGTTTTACAGTTGTATTATTTAAACAGGTTCTTTGAACGGTTATTTATATAAAAAGCCAGAGAAGGTCAGGGACACGAAAGTATAACACTTACAATTCAAAAAAGGTCTTAAATTTAAACAATATAATGGTAATTATTAATAATAAAAGTTTATATATAATTTTGTTCAAACCAGAAAGCAGTCTATTCGTGTCTTCTTACACGGTGACGAAACTGGATCAGAATGGCCGCCTGCCGCATGCGCGTTGAAAGCTTCTAATGTAAACAACGTACTTGTTGAGATAATATGGCCTTTCTTCGGTTAAATGTTCTTCGCTATGGTATATGATCTTCTGGGGTATAGTTTATTGTCACTGGTGTATCAGGGAATAGTTCACTTTGTGTAAAAATGTTGTTAAATGGGTATATCTACCGATGTTTGTGCGTGTCAGTTAACCTCGAATTTTCACTTGGTGTTTGATACGATTTCAGTGTTATTTCATGTAATTAGTTATATGTGATTTCGTTTATAGGTGTTATGTAGTTCATGGGTCAATTTCACCACTTCACTTTCATTAAAATAGTTAAAAATTTAGTTTGACATAAAATGATTCCGAACTTCGTTATAACATAACGGCCATTAAAGGTTGGTTCTATCAAATATTCACATGAAGTGCTCTCTTTGAGGTATAATAATGAACTGTCTGTATTTCCTTCGTCTCATGAAAATCTTAGCCTATATAATATATCCCATACATTGTTTCAAATTGCCATAACTTCCGATACACTTTAAAAATGTACATTATGTTCATAAAATAAATTCGTTATTAGTTAACTGTTTGAAATATAAAATACATATTCGTTTTCACTATTCTATTCTACTTATTTTGATAGTAATTAAGTTAGTATTACAAAGTTTTATCTGAAAATTATATTTCTTATAATTTTTTGGGAGGTAGGCCTAAAATTATACTTCCTGTCTTCTATGTAAATAATAGCCATTTTCCCTAATATAATTATTATTCTATTAAATCTGAAATTTGTATAATTATCAATTCTCACTTATTTTATTGCAATTTAGTATACTAATGATGGTTTTTTAATATAATTCATTTGTATATGACTCCCCCTAGGATAGTGTCAGTGAATCTATTTCAGTTTTAATGGTATTTTGTTAGACAATTAAATAATTTTACTCATATAATGACCATATCTCTAGAAAGCCTTATTTACATAGTATTTAATATGTTGAGTTTATCTTGCCTAAATATTGTCATTTTATCTGGTTTAGAAGACTAGGTTTGTTAATGATTCTGCAGTTTAAATTTATTCTTTGGCCTAGATCTGATGTGTGGCTAATTTCCAAATGTTTTACTAATATAATTATTTTATTTCCTTCTCTGACTTCTGATTCTGATATATTTGATTAAAAATTAGTTCTTTGAGCTGGCATAACAGTAATTATAGATTATACAATTAAAATATAACACCTAGATATATAAAACTGGTGTTCTGAATAACATTGTTTTGGTATATCACCTAATAACATAATAAAAGTATTTCTACAACATTGGAATGATATCTATTTTTAGATAGTGCATTCCTAAATTAAAATGAACAATAAAATAACAATTATAATACTAATATTTCTTATGACTAATCCTTACTTATCTAAATGTTATATGTAATAGGAACCTAACATCCTGGTTCCATATATAATTGTTAACACCTTCTATAAACTTCATTATAAACAGTTTGTTCTGTAATTCCCCATTTTATAAGATTTATGCCCCCTCTTAAAGTATAACCCTGGCTATCTAATTTATATTCCATTCTATGGAATGTTCATACAGCTTTAGTAGCCTTTTATTAGTAACATTACTATTTCATTATCAAAGTAGACACTGTTCATAAAACTTAAAGTTTGTTACTTTGTACTGTAACTCATGCACCTTTTTAAAGTTTATTATTTATAATTTGATCACTTGCACTTGTCTATGGTGAATTATCAATATATTTACTAGTCTTTCTCTAGTTTTTAACATGAAATATTCAACCATGGGGGAACTGTGAAGATTAGTTTCTACAAACTAAACAATAACTTTTTGAATGCACTAATATTTAATACTACTAACACTTTTAGTTTTTTGTCAGTTTTACAGTGATATGGTTTTTTAGGGTGTTATACTTTCTCTTTGGGCATTCATTGATTTTGGGGTTTTTTGGGGTTCTATCCCTATGGGGTTTTTGTTTTATATGGGTCGTCTTAATTGTTCTTCTTTCTTCTTTGATTTTGGTTATTCTTCCTTCTTCTGTAGTTTTGGATTATCCTTCTTTCTTCTTTCTTCTGTCTTCAGTAGCTTTGATTGTTCTTCTTTCTTCCTTCTTCTGTAGTAGTAGTTATAATTAGTCTTCTTTCTTCTTTGGTTTTAATTATTCTTCTTTCTTCTGTCTTCAGTAGCTTTGATTGGTCTTCTTTCTTCCTTCTTCTGTAGTAGTAGTTTTAATTAGTCTTCTTTCTTCTCTAGTTTTAATTATTCTTCTTTCTTCTGTCTTCAGTAGCTTTGATTGTTCTTCTGTCTTCCTTCTTCGGTAGTAGTAGTTTTAATTAGTCTTCTTTCTTCTCTAGTTTTAATTATTCTTCTTTCTTCTGTCTTCAGTAGCTTTGATTGTTCTTCTTTCTTCCTTCTTCTGTAGTAGTAGTTTTAATTAGTCTTCTTTCTTCTCTAGTTTTAATTAGTCTTCTTTCTTCTTTCTTCAGTAGCTTTGATTGTTCTTCTGTCTTCTTTGAGTTTTAATTGTTCTTCTTTCTTCTTTCTTCAGTAGCTTAGATTGTTCTTCTTTCTTCCTTCTTCTGTAGTAGTAGCTTTAATTAGTCTTCTTTCTTCTCTAGTTTTAATTATTCTTCTTTCTTCTGTCTTCAGTAGCTTTGATTGTTCTTCTTTCTTCTTTGAGTTTTAATTATTCTTCTTTCTTCTGTCTTCAGTAGCTTTGATTGTTCTTCTTTCTTCCTTCTTCTGTAGTAGTAGCTTTAATTAGTCTTCTTTCTTCTCTAGTTTTAATTATTCTTCTTTCTTCCTTCTTCAGTAGTGGTAGTTTTAATTAGTCTTCCTTCTTCTGTAGTTTTTCGCCGTATATGCCTTTGTTTCTTCTAGTGTGGTTTCTTTGACGGGGTATATTAATTGCCTGCTTCTATCTTACCTGGGTAATTTTGTTGTTATCATTTTTAGTTTCCTGGGTTTTTAAATTTGTATTATTTTATATTATTTGCAGAAATTTTCTTTATTCAACCTTTCTTGTGAATATATTAGTAAATAGTGCATTTTAATTAATTCTCATCTGGATATTCCATATATTAGAGCTTTATTAATGATCATTGAGTAATGCATTTGTGTGAATTATCTGTCACGCTACAATATTGAAAATGAAATAATGTACAAGTGATAACCGTATGTCGAGAAGTAAGACAAGTATTGTAACCCCTCTTTCCTTTTTATGCTTTATATAAAAAAAAAACCTTTTTTTTTGTATTTATTTTTTTTGAAAGAGAAGCCACTAGTTATTTAAAACTAGGCGAGAGCCTAGAGAAGCCAAAAATGCGCTGGGTCCAGTATGACGGGACCTGCAATTAAACTCGGCTGCTAATTAACAATAACAATTTTTATTGTTGCCCCCATAATTCATTACATGCAAGTATCACAATCAGCAATAAATAACAAAATACATAATAAATAAGTAGTGTCCACATGTTCCTTAAATTGCATAAATAGACAATATATAGCAACATCCCATAAATTATATAAATTCCCCCCCTTTTAATAACACTTGACATTGACGTCACATATAGAAACACAAAGACACATAGACTCATAATAGCATCACAATACTCAAGTTCGACCTGGCCGACAGGCAGTATTTCTATAAAGCCCCAAAACCTGCAATCATAAATATTTAACTCCCAGCCACAATTGGAATTAATCCTTTAAGACCCATAATTCATTTACTCCATTAAATGAAATAAAAAAAAAAATGTTAAAAACCCCAAAGGATGATAATGACTATCAAAAGCATAATGATAGGCCGGACAGCCCATATGAATTGATAACATCTAATAATTGCCCATTATGAGCATATGAAAATCTTTAAGTTTCTTGAACAGTATATAAGTGGGAAAAACCCTCATCACCTGAGTTTAAGCAATCGGCATGATTTTCTAAAATGTTAATTTTTGTGTTACAAATCCAGATGTATACATGTATCAGGAAATTGTTCCCTAATGAAAATGATTTAATTCAACAGACAAGAATCAGTAGCATCAGTATGCTTTTACAATGTCAAAATTATCAGTATATGCCCACAAAATATAAAATTTCTTTTCTCTTAAAGTCAGACATCTGTGTATAATTGATTTTATAATAACCGCCTGTTGTATCCTAGCAGATGTGGAAGCGCGCCAGCATGTGCCGGACTATCTGAGACAGGAATCAGACCTGCCTAAAACTGCATCAACATGTGCCTAACTTGAGGAAAAAACTATGTCCATTTTATCCCCGAAAACAGCCTGAAAAACGAAACCCCCAGCCCTTACATGTTAAACCAAAATGAAAATAATATATGAACCCGTTCTGAACCAGCCGGAACAGAACCAATAACATATGACTTAATTTTATATTGAATAGTGTAATGACTCTAAGACCCTTGTAAATATATAAAAAAAATATTTAAGAGTAAAAAAAAACTCTGGCACGCTCCCCCAGTGCAGCGCACAATTACAATCATAGTACTTCAGATTTATGGAGTTATATTATAAAAGTCAAATAATGTTCATAATGAATGTTCAGTTGACACACCCCAGAGTGGACTGTCTAGAAGCGTGGGCACATGGTTAAAAAAAATTATTTGTAACTCAGATGAACGGCAGGCCAGGCCAACGAAAAATAAAAGAGTTCATATCACCTTAATAGTGTGCGTAGGATGCATCTTATGGCTGGTCAACAAACTCCCTCTTCCGAACAGGTGCGTGTAGGATGGCTCATGGCTGGTGAAGGTGTCGGTACACCAGCAGAGACCAGAATCTCCGACTAGGAGCGAGAACCCTGGGAATTCACAAAAGATTAGAAATTCTGTTCGCTAAAATATGCACCCTAGTTCAAGGTAACTAGTACCTCACCACACCACTATGTTATGTCATGGGGTATGTTTTTGATTTTTAATATCTTCTAGAAATATTTCATGTCCTCCAACAATTAGTCTAGCAGGAGAAATTATAATTTTAAATAGATTAATGTCTTGGAATCCATTATGTATAATTTTCCTATCTTTTTCTTCATTTTTATCAGCTTGTTATAGTTTATATCTATACTCTCATACCCAACATGGAATAATTTTCTCGGGTTGTTACTCTTTTAATTCTGGGAACGTACGTGAATTTTTTTTAATTATAATACATTGAATTCCATTAAATTTAATTATTTTGAAATTAACATTATTGATATAATTCAATTAGTTTAAAATAAAACATTAAATTGTGGATTTAAAAATATAAATCTATATTGGATCATTACTAAAAATAAACTTAATACATATATTTTCTTAATTTTATTGATTTTAAGATTAATAATATTAATTTTATCAATAAATATGATTATTTTTGATTATGCAATTATAATAGAATGACTAATTGTTACAATTAATTCATGTAATATTTATATAACATTAATTTTTGATTTTATATCAACTTTATTTCTTTCAACTGTTATATTTATTTCATCAATGGTTATATTATATAGAGGTATATATATGATAAATGATAAATATATTAATCGATTTATTTATATTATTATAATATTTGTAATGTCAATAGTATTATTAATTATTAGACCTAATATAGTAAGCATTCTCATTGGATGAGATGGATTAGGATTAGTATCATATTGTTTAGTTGTTTATTATCAAAATTTAAATTCTAGAAATGCTGGGATACTAACGGCATTAATAAATCGTATTGGAGATGTTATAATCCTTTTATTAATTGCATGAATAATAAATTTTGGATCTTGAAATTTTATATCTTTTATTAATAAGATAATAATGAGTCCAATAATTATGCTAGTTGTTATTGCAGGATTTACAAAAAGAGCTCAAATTCCTTTTTCTTCATGACTTCCAGCAGCTATAGCTGCTCCAACTCCAGTATCGGCCCTTGTTCACTCATCAACATTAGTTACTGCAGGAGTATATTTAATTATTCGATTCAGAAATTTAATTATATCATTCAATCTAATTCAAGTATTTTTAATGTTATCATTACTAACAATAATTATATCAGGTCTAGCTGCAAATTTTGAATTTGACTTAAAAAAAATTATTGCATTATCAACTTTAAGACAATTAGGAATTATAATATCAATTTTAATATTTGGTTATCCAATATTATCTTTTTTTCATCTTATTATTCATGCTTTACTTAAGGCATCACTTTTTTTATGTGCTGGAGTATTGATTCATAGATTAATGAATAATCAAGATATTCGCATAATAGGCTGTATAAGTTATAATATACCAATAACTAGAACATTCATAAATATTGCAAATTTATCATTATGTGGGATACCCTTTATGAGAGGGTTTTATTCAAAAGATTTAATTATAGAAATAATATGCTCCAGAAATATTAACTTTTTAATTTTATTATTGATATATATTGGAATTGGAATAACATCTTTCTATTCTGCCCGATTAACATATTTTTCAATAAACATAAATTTTAGTTATTATAATTTTAGTTCACAAAACGAGTCATTTAATAGTATATTAAAGAGAATCATGGTTTTATCTATTTATTCAATTTTATCAGGGTCTATATTTAGATGAATCATATTTAATAATCCTGTAAGAATTATTCTCCCCATAGAGGGGAAACTAATAGCAATGGCTTTATCTTTTTTAGGGTTATTAATTGGATATGAAATATCCATGTTTTCATCCATAGTAAAAAAATTTACAAGAGAGTTCATAAATTCCATATGATTTTTAAAACAACTATCAACCTTTCATACTCAATTTCTTTTTTTAAAAAATTCACTTATATTTCAAAAATCAATTGATTTGGGATGAGGAGAAAAAATTGGGCCTCAAGGCATGATTGAATTGATAAAATTAATTATAATATTTAATATTAATATAAGAAAAAATAATTTCAAGATTCAAATAATAACATTTATTGCTTGATTTCTAATTATGATATATTTAAATAGCTTAAACATTAGAGCATAATATTGAAGATATTAAGGTAATAAATATTTTTAAATATTTATAAGGATTTTCCTCTCTTTTCAATGAAAATGAAATGTTTTATAAACTTTATAAATAAGGAAAAAACGGAGTTTAACCGCTTTAAAAGCTAGTTAGCAGCTGCTTTTATTCTTATTTCCTTTTAACTGGAAATTATATATTCAATAACTTTATTAACAATAAAGTGCCTTATTTTTGGCTTCAATTAATAAACAAAGGAATAAAGATTCTTTTTTTAGGTCGAAACTAAATGTATTTATTACTTCATTGCTTTTAAGAATGGCTAGTATGAGCACCTATTGATTGCAATCCAATAATTATAATTAAATACATTCCCATTAAATTCAATTTAACATACTATTTTTTCATTCATGATATAAGCCTAATATTAAAAATAACAAAAATAACAATATCACTAAATAAATTTCAATAATATTAATAGTTGATATTGCAATAACTATGGGTATAATAATCACTAATTCAACATCAAAAATAAGGAAGATGACTGCAATTATAAAAAAATGTCTTGAAAAAGGAATTCGAGATGACTCAAAAGGATCAAATCCACACTCAAATGGAGATGATTTTTCACGATCAATTATTGATTTAGTTGACACAAAATATAAAAGAGTTATTAAAGTAAATAAAATTAATAATATCATAATACAATAACTTACAACATTGAAAATTATTCTATTTAAAAATTAATCCTTTTAATTGGAAGTTAAATATACTTATATACTAATAGAATATTTATCTACCCCATCAGTAAATTGATATATATAAAAATAGTCAAACAATATCAACAAAATGTCAATATCAAGCAGCTGCTTCAAAACCAAAATGATGAGCTCTATAAAAATGAAATTTCAATTGACGTAATAAACAAATTATAATGAATGTTCTTCCAATAATAACATGAATTCCATGAAACCCTGTTGATACAAAAAACGTTGATCCGTATACAGAATCTGAAATACAAAACGATGATTCAAAATATTCATATACCTGAAGAATAGTAAAATATATACCTAATATTAAAGTTAATAAAATACCATAAACAGATTCATTATATTTACTTTCTATTATGGAATGATGAGCTCACGTAATTGTTACTCCAGAACACAATAAAATTATAGTATTTAATAGAGGAATTTGTATTGGGTTAAAAGGCATAATTCCAGAAGGAGGTCAATTTATACCAATTTCTATGACAGGTCTTAATCTTCTATGAAAAAATCCCCAAAAGAAAGAAATAAAAAATAAAATTTCTGACACAATAAATAAAATTATTCCTAATTTTAGACCTCTCACTACAACTATTGTATGAAATCCTATAAACGTCCCTTCACGCGAAATGTCACGTCATCATTGAATTATAGTTAAAATTAAAAATCCAAAAGATAATAAAATAAAATTTTGTATATGAAATATTATTACTATACCAGAAACAAAAGTTAGAGCTCCAATTGACCCCGTTAGAGGTCATGGTCTACAATCAACTAAATGATACGGATGATTATTCATTAAGATACTTCTCTATAATACAGAGTTCTTAAAACTGTAAAAACATAAGATTGAATTATACAAACTGCTGATTCAAATAATATCAATAATATCTGAATTAAAATAATTAAATTTATATAAATTTCTAAATTAGTTGATCTATTTCCTAATAATGTTATTAGTAAATGACCAGCAATCATATTTGCTGTTAGACGAACAGCCAAGGACCCTGGTCGAATTAAATTTCTGACAGTTTCAATACATACCATGAAAGGTATTAAAATTATTGGAGTTCCTATTGGAACTAAATGACAAAACATATGATTTGTATTATTAATAAATCCAAATAAAATAAAAGTCAATCAAAGAGGAAGAGCTAAACTAAGAGAAAATACTAAATGTCTTGATCTAGTGAAAATATATGGAAACAATCCAAGAAAGTTATTGAATAGAATAAAAATAAATAAAGAACAAAATAATAATGATCTACCAAAAGATCCTGAACTTATTAATAAATTTAATTCAAAACTTATTGTATTTAAAACTTTATTTATAAAAATTACATAACGACTGGGAATATATCATAACCCTATAGGCATGAATAATAATAAAATTAAAGAACTTAATCAATTTAATGAAAATAACCCTGTTGATGGATCAAAAGTTGAAAATAAATTTGTTATCATAATCAGTTATATAAATTATTAAAATTATTAATCAAATTTATCTTTGGAATTTTCATAAAAGAAAAATAAATAAAAGTTATAATTAAAGTAACAATTAATAAAAAAAAGAAAAACAAAAAACATCAATTTATTGGAGATATTTGTGGGATAGAAAAATACCATTCTTAGTTTCTTGAATCTGACAGATTGATGTTTTTATAATAAACTAACTTTTCATCATTAAAAGTAGTCGTTAGTTACTATAAATTGGTTTAAGAGACCATCACTTACTTTCAGTCACTTAATGAATAGCTTATTAATCAATTAATAAAACAATTTATATCAACTCTTTCAATAACAATAGGTATAAATCTATGATTTGCTCCACAAATTTCAGAACATTGACCAAATGATATACCAGGTCGATTGATAAATATTCTCGCTTGGTTTAATCGACCAGGCACGGCATCCACTTTAATTCTCATAGATGGTATAGCTCATGAATGAATAACATCAAATGATGAAATCAATAATCGAATTTGAGTACTAAAAGGTAAAATCGTTCGATTATCTACTTCTAATAAACGGAATTCTCTAATTAATATATCATTTTGAGATTTTATATAAGAATCAAATTCAATATTTAAAAAATCTGAATATTCATATGATCAATATCATTGATGACCAATAATTTTTAAAGTTATTAAAGGTTTATTAATTTCATCCAATAAGTATAATAATCGTAAAGATGGGAATGCAATAAAAATTAGGCAGGCAAAAGTGTTCAAAAAAATTCAATTAATTGTCCTTCTAATAAAAGTCGATTAATAATATTATTAAATATGATAACTGTTATTATATAAGTAACAATTGAAGTGATAATAATTAAAATAGTTAAAGTATGATCATGAAAAAATATTAACTGTTCTATTAATGGTGATATAGCGTCCTGCATATTAATATAAGATCAATTAGAAATTTCTAACAAAAGTTATTTATATATGAATCTTAAATTCATCGCACTTCATCTGCCATATTAGAATTGAACTAATAATGGAATCTCACTATATGAGTGCTCAGACGGAGGAAGTTTATGTAACCATTCAATAGAAGAATTTATATTAATTGAATATAAAATCAATCGATGTGAAATAAATCTTTCTCAAATAATAAACAATAAAAATAAAATTCCAATAAATGAAATTCTTCTTCCAATAGAAGATACAATGTTTCATGATATAAATGCATCAGGATAATCTGAATATCGACGTGGTATACCTCTCAATCCTAAAAAATGTTGGGGAAAAAAGGTTAAATTTACCCCTATAAACATAATCAAAAAATGAATTTTTAATCAATTAGAATTTAAAGATAATCCAGTAAATAAAGGATATCAATGAATAAATCTTCCTAAAATTGCAAATACTGCACCTATTGATAACACATAATGAAAATGAGCTACAACATAATATGTATCATGTAATACAATATCAATTGATGAATTAGCCAAAATCACCCCAGTCAACCCACCAATAGTAAAAAGAAAAACAAAACCTACTGCTCATAAAATTGAAGGTCTTATCTTGATTTTAACTCCTCTCAAAGTTGCTAATCATCTAAAAACTTTAATTCCAGTTGGAACAGCAATAATTATTGTAGCAGAAGTAAAATAAGCCCGTGTATCAACATCCATACCAACTGTAAATATATGATGTGCTCAAACAACAAATCCTAAAATACCAATTGATATTATAGCATAAATTATTCCTAGTGATCCAAAAGATTCAATTTTTCCTCTCTCTTGAGTGATAATGTGAGAAATTAGTCCAAATCCAGGCAAAATTAAAATATATACTTCAGGATGTCCAAAAAATCAAAATAAATGTTGATATAAAATTGGATCTCCTCCACCTGAAGGATTGAAAAAAGAAGTATTCAAATTTCGATCAGTTAATAATATTGTAATTGCACCAGCTAAAACTGGTAATGAAAGCAATAATAAAAAAGCAGTAATTAATACTGCCCACACAAATAAAGGTAACCGATCCATGTATATTCCCATTGATCGTATATTAAAAATTGTTCTAATAAAATTAACTGCACCTAGGATTGAGCTAGCTCCAGCCAAATGTAAAGAAAAAATAGTTAAATCAACACAAGATCCTGAGTGTGCAACGCCTCTTGACAACGGAGGATAAACTGTCCAACCAGTACCTACACCTCTATCAACCATTCTACCAATTAATAATAATGTCAATGAAGGTGGTAATAATCAAAAACTTATATTATTTATTCGAGGGAAAGCCATATCAGGAGCACCAATTATCAAAGGAACCAATCAATTCCCAAATCCTCCAATCATAACTGGCATCACTATAAAAAAAATTATAACGAAAGCATGAGCAGTAACAATCACATTATAAATTTGATCATCTCCAATAAAAGATCCAGGAATGCCTAATTCAACACGAATAAGAACTCTTAAAGTTGTACCTACTATTCCCGATCAAATCCCAAAAATGAAATATAATGTTCCAATGTCTTTATGATTAGTTGAGAAAAATCACTTATTCATAACTAATCATTGATTTATTCCCAATTGAGATGACTGAATTAGGTAATAAACTGTAAATTTATTTATGGATATGCTTTCCTCTCAATAATCTAATCTAATCTAATATTTCTTCCCTATTCTCCTATTTTTTTCTTCAATCTAGTCTTATATTTAATAATAATATTAAATTGCAAATTTAAAGGTGATTAAAATAAATCTAAGGCTTACAAGAAATTATATTTTTAACTTTGAAGGATAATAGTTTTATTAACTTAAAACCTTACTAATTCATAACATTAAATAAGGTTACAACTATAAATCCAATCAATAAAGAATTTACTATAAATAATGTATTATTTAATCTAAAAGTTGACAACTTTAAAGATATATTGGTTATCATTAACCCTGTCATTACAACTCGCAAATAATAAAATAACACTAATAAAGCAGTTATTACTAAAATTAAACATAAAAAATACATTTTATTAACCAAAAGACAATAAATTATCATAAATTTTGGGAAAAACCCTAAAAATGGTGGTAATCCACCTATTGACATAAAAATAGTTATTAACATTAATGATTTAACCCTATTGTTAAACAAAATAAAAATTTGATTTAAATAATTTATATTATTTATTCAAAACAGATAACAAGTCAAAAATAAAGAGAGGGAATAAATTAAAAAATATACCAGCCATATATAATTTATCAATATAACCCCTCTAAAAATTCAACTTAAATTGTAAATTGATGAATATGCTAAAATTTTTCGAATTGATGAATAACACAGTCCCCCTAATGAGCCTCAAATACATGATAAAACAATAAATAAAATCAATCTTATATCTAAATAACTCAATAAAATAATGGGAATAATCCTCTGAACGGTTATAATTAAAAAAGACACTAGTCAAGATAATCCATCAATTACTGAAACATATCAATAATGGAATGGAGGAGATCCAATTTTAATTATTAAACTAATTATAATAAAATATTTTACTTGAAATAATATTCCTAAAATAACAACAAACAGGAATAATAGTCTTGAACCCATTCTCTGAATAATAAAATATTTAATTATTGACTCAGATGAGTAAACTCTTATTTTATTTATCATAAAAGGCAAAAATGATACCATATTTATTTCGACTCCTATTCAACAACCCAGTCAATTGTTTGAACAAATCACCAATATAATACCAAAAAATAAGAATGCCACAAATACTATATAAGAAGAATTTTTTTTAATTAAAAAGAGGATAATTTTCCATAAATGAGGTATGAACCCATTAGCTTAATTTTAGCTTATCTTTTATATGTTGTAGTTTATGAAGAACATTAATTTTTGATATTAAAAGACAGTTTAATTCTGTTAACATAATAAGAGTATAATATTACATAATTTATTCTATCAAAATAACCCTTTTTCACTCAGGCATCTTATTTTTTTCTTGTTCTTGTTTTTTTTTTTTTATATATGGCTTATAATATCTGGTGTACGGTTTATTATACAATAGACTTACAGCCAATACTAGATTCGCAACTTTATATACTCTTTCCTTCATTTCTTCCTATCTCTATTTATTGATTAAAATAAAATTACGGAACTGAATAACTAGTAACAGTTAAAGAGTTAGTTAAAATACAATAATTACATCAATTTTTGTACACCCACATTTTGCAAATCCGGTTAATAAAATATATGCTTACAGTATATTTATAGTTAAATTAAAAATATTAATGTTAATACTACTGTATTACCATATTTATATATTCATATATAATAAATATATATACATATGTATATATATATATATAATAGTATGTTTTTCTTTTTTTTTTATTTAGAATTAAAAAAAAGAAAAACATACTATTATTATTATAAATATTTATATATAAATATATATTAATATATTATTTATATATATATATATATTACTATATATATATATATATTACTATATAGTAATATACATAGACTAGTAGTACTTAGACTGGGTAGTGGTTGAGGTAGTAGTACCTCAGAACGGGCCTTCCAACCAACTCAAGATAAAAGCATAAAGTTTCGTTTTTTTTTTTTTTTTTTTTTTTTTAAATTGCCTAAGAGTAATCAAGTCTGCAAGATGATAATGAATGCACTAAATAAAAAAAATAAAATTAAACAGTGTCTAGTAAAGAGTCACTTGCACTTGCTCTGACCAGTGCCGACATAACCAAACAAGTTGGCCTTGCCACGTGGCAACACAATTATCGTAATTTGTCGGAAAAAGACCACATTAAAGGCACTTACGGTTACACACAAACAAAATATAAATAGTGTTTCATCTGAGGGTGGTCTCACAATTCATTTTATCTGCCATAATTAATTAAAAAAGAACACTCTTGCAGTCTAGTGCATGCACGTGCATAACTTGCACAATTCAACTCCGTCTATACGTACTGACTTTAGCTTATAAATTTATATAATGCTTTACCAAATAATTACAGTGAATATTGTATAATAATTGAAAGAAATACGGGCTGTATATACTGAACATCGAATAAATTTCTTACAACATACACACTCGTCCGATCGCACCAAGTACATTCTCTTTTCGCATTCGGCTGAATATTTTTAAGTTTAATTATCTAATTATTTTTGAAGCATTCTATAGCATGCTGTAAATTACTCACTGGGAAGTCTCGAAAATCTAGCTTGCCATTAGGTGTAGAAGAAACTACGCAATAATGTCTGTCCGGGTCAGGGAGCCTGTTGATTCCCTTTTGAGAGCTGGAGTCGAACTGAACGTGCAGTTACAATGCAACCAACAGCAAAATTTCGACGCGAGATGGCGCGACCAGTATTCCAGAGCCATCCAATATCGTCGCGCTAACCGACACTGATACTCGCGTTTATATTAAAACAAATTCTATAAAACCTTCCATTGCCGGATTATGCAAACACCGGCACAGTATTTCTCTTTGGCACCATCACTGAAACTGTAATAAACTGTAAACACAAATATTGTGTAAAACCCTCCTTCCAAATGAACATATAAATTTTGCTGGATCTTTGGCTTAGGTGAAGCTTTAATATGGAATTTCTGAATTATGAAAGACAGTTGACAAGGCTGCTGAAGTATCATATAAATAATTCTGTTCCACTTTTTAGGCGTATTAAATACTTTGCAGGTTAGACATAGGATATTCATAGGTGTAAGAAAATATAGTGCTTATATTATTAAGCTAAGACAAAACAGATATTAGTAAAGATTACAATATCTTAAACTAGATGAAAGCACATTATACATAGCATATTCAACAAAAAATTAAGTCTGTAAAAATGTTAAAAATATTACCTGATTCAATGTAAATTTTAATTCGAGTTGAATTCTCTGCAAATTTTAGTAGTAGTAATAATTCACGTTTACCAGTAATTAATGTTATTAATAATATTTAAGCAGGTGAAAAATTTTGTAGTCAATCTCAAACAAATTCCATGGACAAATGCTTTTTAAAATTGATTTTAAAAACGTTAACATAGAAACAACAACAATGAAAATTAACAGAAAAATTTATAATTATCTTGTTGATCCATCCTCTTCGTTCACTTTATAAAATATTATTATATATATAAACTTTCACAATATGAACTTACTTTCATTACACTTTCCCAAACGTTTCGAGGTGATGTGCCTCTTCCTCAGTGGGAGTAAATACTGATTGTCAGTTAACAGAATAACGGTTGTGGACTTAGTTGTGTGTGGTGGGGGTTGATGGTGGGAGGGAATTGACGCTGAGGTTCAAATTGTGTGTTTGGATCAGTGTATCGAATAGTGTATGTGATCTATAATGTAATTGTTCATTTAATATGTTGTTTGGTTGTAGTGTGTGATATCTGTATATTTCAAATTGTTCAGCTGTGTTTAGTTTTCTACTTTTAGGTAAGTAGTGTAATATTTCCATGTTGTGTTGTATGTGTAACTGTGGTTTTCGTTTTGTAAATGTGTGGCAAATGTGGAATGTATGTAGTTTGTGGTGAGGGCTTTTAAATGTTCTTTAAAACATTTAAAGCATTAGAACATTTAAATCTATAATAGCTTTATAGTAACCATTTATATTAAACATTCATAGTAAACATTTATTTATAATTGCATTAGAACATCCTCTCTATTGCTTTTCTGCCGGATCATGGCATACTCTGAAATTAACGATTCTAGGTTCTGTATCGTCCTTACATCTCTTGTTACACATGCTATTTCTAATTCCCGCCCGTAATGACGCGTTATTTTTCTAATTAGTTGGTAGTCCGTGAGTGGAGGTGTCAGCTGTCGGGTCTCTAAGAGTTGCTCCATGTATTGGACAGCGCTCATACTCCCCCGCCAGTCAAAACGACCGTACTCCAGATTGTTTCGGACATCATCTTGCTTCTCCGGGCCCCAATATTTTTGTGTAAATATTTCTTTGAACTCATCAAAATTCTTTATCTGGTCACGTACGACGCGCCACCATATTGCTGCATCGGCCTCCAGATGTTTCCCTATCCATTTCACGTTATCTGCTGGGTAGTACATTTGCTGATGTTCGGATAATTCCTTTAGAAACTCGATAGGAAAACGGTCTGTTCCGTTGTACTTGAGTTCGCAATTATTGTTTCCGTTCGCTCTCGTGGACGGTCCCATCTCAGCTTCAGCTATTCGTCGCTGCAGCCTCTCTTGCCCACTTTTAATGTGATTTATGTGGCTTTTCAACTCCTCAATCATTACGTCCTTTTCCTTCTCCGTTGTTGTGGTCTTCTGTTCTGCCGTGCGCTGGCGGTCGTCCACCTCAACGATTTTTTGTTTAAGTATATTAACGGCTTCTCCCTGCTTTTGTTGTTGTTGCATAATGTTGTTCTGCATTTCTCTTCTCCATTCCTCGTTTCTATTATTCGTCTCTTGGATATGGTGAGCTAGCTTTTGATCGACCTGTTCGACTATCTTTTGTGTATTATTTATGGCTTCCTGCCACTCGTGACGGTCCTTCTCTCTCACTTCTTTATTCTCTCTTACCTGTTTCTTCAGTTCATTTTTTAATTCTTTTATTCCACTTTCACTCTTCTTTTGTAGATCGTTGATTTTCTCCTCCCACTTCTTAGCGTAATCCTGTAAATCTAGTTTTATTTTGCTGATCTGTTCTTCATTGTGCCGTTTTAATTCCTCCTGCATTTGTTTTTGTTCTTTGCTTTGCTGGTCTAGTTTTTCGTTTTGTTGCTCCTGCATCTTTTTCAGATCATCTCGCGTCTGTTGTTTAATTTCATTCTTTTGTTGCTCTAGTTTTTCGTTTTGTTGCTCCAATTTCTCTGTCATTAATTTATTTTGTTTTTCGTACTGCTGCTCTAATTTCTCAGTCATCTTCTCCAATAGCATTTGCAGATTTATTTCGCCGGGTTGGGACATTTGTCCCCCGGCCCTTATCTCTGATACCTTTGCGCTGACGTCGTCGCTGGGCGTCGTACTCTCCTCCCGTCCTTCTACGTTTAATTCATTATTAATATCGAATTCTTGGCTTTCGGAGTTATTAGTCGCCATTTTTGCTCGACTCCGCGTAATCATTCAGAGTTCTTTTCGGTTTTACAAGTATTTGTCTTATGCTAGTGCTTATATTATTCTTTACCAAACTAATAGCTACTCTATTTTACCACTGCCTGCACTTAACCAGCACGTTTAATAAGGATTAACCCCATTAATCTGCCATCAGGTTGGGCGCCATATACGATGTTAATTATCTATGCTAATTTTATTGCATAGATTAATTTCATCTAATTATAATTTTAGAGTTAATGATTAGTTCATTTTATTACTTTTATCGTATCTCACTGTTTCATATAGCCCCGCAATTGGACGCCATATACGGTGTAATAATTTATGCCTGTTTAATTAATTACATAAATTATTATGCCTTTTATTGATAGTGAATTTTCTTGTTAATACAATAGTTTAGTAATACAAGTTTTCTGGTGCCCCACGTTGGGCGCTATATACGATGTTAATTATCTATGCTAATTTTATTGCATAGATTAATTTCATCTAATTATAATTTTAGAGTTAATGATTAGTTAATTTTATTACTTTTATCGTATCTCACTGTTTCATATAGCCCCGCAATTGGATGCCATATACGGTGTAATAATTTATGCCTGTTTAATTAATTACATAAATTATTATGCCTTTTATTGATAGTGAATTTTCTCGTTAATACAATAGTTTAGTAATACAAGTTTTCTGGTGCCACGCGTTGGGCTGCCATACACGGTGTTATTAATTAATCAAAATTAATTAATTAACATTCCTTTTAATTATAAGAAATTACTGTGATATACTTTGCATATCTTTCATTCAATTACGCACCACGTCGTTGCACCATTAACAATGTAATTATACAACGCGTTGGGCACTATATACGACGTAATTAATGATGCTGATTTAATTGCATAACTTATTTACTAAATTTATATATTATTTCACCTGTATTTATAAAAATGCTATCTGTATGACTCTGTCGTGTTTCTCTGCTTTATTTGGCCCTACAGTTGGATGTCATATACAATGATAATTAAATATATTTCTTTAGTTAATTGCATGGATTAAATTATTGTTTAATTTGTAAACCACAATCAAACTTGTTAAACATGAAATTGGTTTTGACTTTAACTGCCAAATAAGCTTCTAGTCTGAACATATTTATAAGAAAGGTAATTGATAAACTATATTAAATTGAATCATGAGTTATAGATCCTATTTAGTGAGAAATTAACTTGTGAGTCAGGTCTTACACAAATCAATATAACACGAACGAATCCATTCTAAAATACGTTTATTAAAATATCGAATCTCATCCGTATTCATATCATAACATAAATCATAGAATAAGAGCACTTACAAATCCTTCTAAAAGACAATAAAATTCTATACCACATTTAAATAATTGAATGAACAAGTTTAAAATAATTAAAAGAACAATAAAATATAGGCACTTATTCGTGCGTAGTGACGTTACTAGCTACCAATGTGGTGTGCTCATAATTTGCATTAAGTGGTTTTACGTCAAAACACATTAAACATTTATATATGTGAAATACTCATATACTAACAATACACATATTAAGCATATACATAGTTAAAATCATGTTCCTGCAACAGACATACTAGAACACATACATAGTTCCAATAAACATATATATACTAACAAGAATACATGTGCAATACACTATAACATAATGATCCCTACCTATGGATTCGTATTCTATCTGACTCTTGTTTATAAAATTCTCAGGTGGTTTGGTTCTAAGTGTCAGGTCAGTGGTATTTTGGTAAATTAATAATTATAATAAGAGATTAATTTTGTACGTTACTCGTTCTGTCGTGATGTATCGCTCCCATGGTATATCCATGCGGGTTCCTTCGATGACGGTTGATGTTAATCCATATAGCACTCATGATTGACACTTTCGATTTCTATACGTACATCGTTCGAGAACACTAGTCCGCACTCCGCGACATTAGCTATGAGTTTTGAGATTGCCACAGTGTAAGTTGCGGCATAGCACTTAGAATCTGTCGACTATGCGTATTCGCGTGAGTCTATTGACGCGATTAACAGCTTGATACCGTTACGCACTTAATAGTCTTTCGTCCTGCGCGTTTTACTCTCCTGAGACGCCTAGATTGTTTTTAAGTTCTTTAGGCAATTGTAGTCATTACTATTACTTGATTTTATTCGAAATAGTGTAGTATCACTACTTTGTGTAAACGTTCAAGAATGTCACTGCTAAATATTATCACCTTTATGACAGTGTATTACATATAGTTTAGAAAGTTCGTTATTCGCGCGTCATCGCGAACACTACCGTTCCGTTTTGGCGTTCTAAGTCTTATTCACGCACTTCCATTAGATCTGAGCAAAGTCCTTATAGTATCTAATGAAATACTGCGAATTACTGGGTTACTGAGATACTGAAAATAACAATGTACCGAACCGAGTAAAGTTTTTGAATGAATTAAGTAATAACTTCGAATGACTGAGAACTGAGAACTGAGTAAAAATTCGAATGAACTGAGAGCGCGTCCCCTTCAGTATTCAGTTTTTATTCCTTTCGATCTTCCCACTCTTGTAACTTCGATGATCGCTCCAACTTCCGACCAAATCATCTCTGATAGACTTATCGCATGGACCTCCCTGTGTCCTCTCGTCTCCAGTCTGTATTTCTGGCGAATTCTCCACCCAGCGCCGTTTAGAGAGGGATGTTCCTACTCGGGATTTGCTCTCTGGTCGCCGGCTTCTGTCAGCACCATCCCTTTCAGTTGCTCCCTTTGGAATTCTCGTTCCTCATTGGCTGGTTGGCTTTCTTAACTTGAGTTTGACGCAGTCCACGTGGACTCGACGAGTTGCTGTCTTTCGTCCGTTGCCCTGTTCTTGGAACCTGTGTTAAGGCCTTGCTTCCGAAATCACATCTGCTACTTTTGGTGTAGCGTGTCAAATTCCCTTATTGTTGAGACACTATCGACTTCCTTCGATGAACTACGGGTGGCATAACATCTGTGTTCTCCACAAGCGTCACTCAGTCGCATGGTCTATTGTCTGTGCACCAACTATTGTTTTACTATAAGTCACACACATGGTTTCGAACAAAGCTCTTACCGTTGGCTATGTATTTTTCTCGTTACTGGACAGATGTAAGGGTAGCATTCCTTTGTTATAATTGTGGAGTCAAGCGTTCCCACGCATGGTCCAGTTCGTTGCAACGTGTGCTGTACTGCTCATTGTTCGTAAATGGTTTTTACGTCGTTTTAACGGAAAGGAAAGGTTTGTTCCTTTTCGTCGCCCACCCTCGAACAAAGCTAACATGTGTCACTTTTGACGGGCTCTAATTGCTGGTGTCCTTCTCTCGCAATACTCAAGATTTCAAAAAAAAAATCTCGAAATAATAATCACATTATAAGGCAATCTTGATTGAATCTAGCGGTCAAAATGTACGTCACCCCATGAATCATTGTCATTTGTTCATAAAGGCCGAACAATGAATTTAAAGATATAACGAAACCTTTCTGAAAAGGTAGTAAACTTTTTTAAGTTACTTGCTACTCGCATGTTAGTTATTACTTCCAAAAACCTTTTTAAAGTATTTTCTTGGCTCCTTAAATTCATGCTGTACCCAATTCTGAGGGGCTTTTTCTGGTCTTTTGGAAGTCTCGAGTTTAAAACATCAAATGTATCTTTACCAGTTCGATGAAGCTGCTTTCGCGCTCTTTATTTGCAACATATTTCAGAGCCTTTGCTGAACAATAAGAAAACAACTGTGCAGCAAATCTTACATTTTGATGAGATCGACCAGTTCCGTTAAGGTGTATCTGACTAATATTGGGTAAAATCGTCAATTCTCCTTTCTGTTGCTGTAACAGATTTTCGATTGTATCCTTTTTAAGCTCAGTGCCGTCGCAAAGTAACAACCTATGGTCTAGAAAATGATTTCTAAGCAGCTTCAAAAGATGAGGTACGTCACAGAAAACCCACACCTTATCGTTTGTAGTTGGGTTAATGAAGAAATTTTTTTCTGTGTTTACACCTAATTCCTTCCAGACTTTTGAATTCTTTCCCCCCGTATTACACGTCACATCCGCTACATGAATATTACTGCTCTCAACGGCACTGATAATGCTTTTAAGCAATACATCTGTCATGGTCACATCAAAATCATAATAAATGGGTTGCTTCCACTTGGCAAACAGACCTCTAATCATAACCACCTGAACATTAGTGTGGGGACCAGAATTACGTCATCTGATGAATCATAGCACACACGTCCATCAATATTCATTTCATCGAAAGAAAGGACACAAATTCTCTCAAGTTCTGTAAAATTTGTAGCCATAGCTTTCATTAAAGACAAAACTTCCTAAAGGATGCCTCGCCTGCAGTTAAACTATCGTGTCCACTTTTGGAGAGTAGAACGAGCAGGTACGGGAAAATTGCGTTTTATTAAGTAATTGTAGGTCTTCTTTGAAAGGGCTCTTAGCGTGAGTGCATTCGGGATATCTTCTGATGACACTTAACCCTCTTGTCTTGTAAAAGACATCGAATCTGGCCTGGAGTGAAGCACTTAGAAAGGATATCTTTTATGTCTTGATTTAATGTTCTCCGTGTTGTTTTGCACGGGAATGCCTTCTTGAAAGACGCTACGCTACATATCTTGCTCTTTTGAGTGTTGTTAGAGCAGGTTGCTTTTTTTTTTAGTGCGAGTAGATTTAGGGCATTTTTCTTTTTAGCTGTAAAATTTCTTCTCGAAGTTTTGCTATTTCTATATCTTTTTGTATGTCCTGATTTGTCTCAGTGCTAGTTTCCTGGTCGATACCTCTCTTCTTTGGGGACAAAGTACTTACTGTTGCTAGCGCTCGTTTCCTCACAGATCTGACTTCTATGCGGGCCTCTCGATCACTGGAGACCTACAGAGGGTAAACAATCCCTTAATTTTGTATGAATCAGGAGTGAAACATAAAAAAAATTAGGCAAGGATGGCATTAAGGAGGTAAATGAACTAATAAATTAACTGAGATGCATAACTCGCTAATATTTTAAAACGAATAAAACCAATCATTATTAGTTTGCGTACAATTAACACTACAAAACCTAACCCAGACTACTGTACTGTTGTTAATTAAATTTATAACCATAATGGCTAAATGACAAATAGTTTAATTTTAGTTTTTAAGTTTATGTATACTTAAAACACACACACACACACACACACACACACACACACACACACACACACACACACACACACACACACACACACACACACACACACACACACACACACACACACACACACACACACACACACACACACACACACACACACACACACACACACACACACACACACACACACACACACACACACACACACACACACACACACACACACACACACACACACACACACACACACACACACACACAAGCGAGTTAAAACTGAAAACTCGCTTCGCTCGTTCAATTAAAGACTATACATATTCAGTCCACACCATCCAGTAATGCGAGGTCTGCTGTGTAAATTCTGGTTGGGTAAGGATATTCAGATATAGGCCTATTTTATAAGTCAGTAGCCCTATAAACCCAGAATCAATTTAGGAACAGGGAGGAAACTTATAGCCTGAGTTATGTTGGCTAATAAAATTTGACTAAAATAGTATTACAATGTTTAAACTGAGGACATACACACCCGCATTTGAATCTGAGTTGCCATGCCAATTTGGAATGTACTGGGATGGAATAGCTTTTAACCGCAGAATTGTTCTTGTCGATAAACCAAGAAGTTCATTTTTCATATCCCTTTCGTAATCTTCTGGGAGAAAGTGCATAGAACACACTCGGGCAGTATTAACATTAAATTTATCAGTTCATTTACAGCGAGAAAGCCACACACGTCTCAGCTCTTCGCTTTTTGGAAACCGGTGGTATATGGTACCAGGCTCCTTAAAGCAACAATTATGTATGACACTGCGCAATAGCACAAGAGGCATTACTACTGCTACCACTTTTATTCATTTCAAACTATACGTATATTCAAATGTGCAACATAAGATAAAAACACAACACTCACTGACACAATACAAAACAAAAATACAATGACGCTACAAAAATTAAATTGTTTAGACTCAAACGATTGTAATGAACAAAAATGATACCGTACTCAAAAAGAACGCACTATACAAAATTCTGTTAATTCTGACCACAATGAAATACCTAATCTCCCTTTGCAATTAAACTCAAACGCTGTACTGTGTAGTTCTTCCACCCGGCGACGTCACGCGTCAACAACAGCTGATCGCTAGGTTAGTGCGGGAAGCCGTAATGGCCCCCCCTGACTCGGCCGCAGCTCTGGTATGAAAACAAACACTGTCGCCAGTGTTGCCAAATCATTCAGACTTGCGTCTGCAGACTGACAGTACTGACAGCGTGAATCCACTCGGGCAACTTCGGCTTCCTTCGTTCTCATCTATGCCCGCCTATATTCGTGTTGTCAGATGTGTTAGGTAAACGTTTGGTTAAAGTTTGTGTATTTATTTTAGCACAATAATTTTATTAAGTTCACGGCTTCAATTTACTCAAGAGTAAATTTGTCGTGTATTCAAGTGTCTGTGTGTATTCGTGTATAACCTACCTATACATGTCCTGTAAGCATTTCGATGTTTCATTTTAAAGTTTTGTCATTTTATTTTTAGTGTACAGTAACAGTTTTTATTAGGTACACGCGCTGTAAGTGTTCGATGTGAAGTTCGTGTAACATTTCAAAGGAGTCTTGTCAATTTAAGGGGGGTGGAAACCGTATATATTAAAATGCCATTTTCTCAGCATCTACTTTGTGCTACAGACTTGAAATTTGTACAGGTTAATAATCACACTTTCAGATTGTTATGGCACTAGAATAATAAATTTATAAATTTACAAAATTTATAATTTTCTAAATTTTTTATATTTTTTAAATAAAAACCTTTACCATTTTTATTTCGGTCAGTTTTAAAACATTTTTATAATTCTAGTAGACAAATGTTATTAGTAGAATAACTGTAAAAATTTTAACTTCCTATGTTAAAGTTTCACGAACGTTTTCCTACAGAAAACGTGACTTTTATATAAAAAACTGTGTTGCTGAGAAATCGTAATTAAAATTTACTTATAATAATGTTGGTTTATTTACAGTATCAAAATAGAAAACATGACTCTTATATAAAAAACTGTGTTGCTGAGAAATAGTAATTAAAATTTACTTATAATAATGTTGGTTTGTTTACAGTATCAAAAAAATAGACCAGCTGCACATATTGTGGGTCATCAGGGTTTTATAGATAGTATTCTAACTTCTTTTTCACCACCTGCCTAATCTGCCTAGCATTCTTGCCAGTTCTGTGGACATCTTTCAGCTTTTACTACCCTTGTATTATCTATTTCCTTGAGTGCAGCTACCATATTTTCTTCAGGATTAATAAGGCAGTGAATGCTTGTGAGAATAGAGTGTGCCATCAATTTTTAACAAATTGTATCTACTCCAAGTGTTCTCCTCTGTTGGGCATAAACCACGATTTGGTTCTTCATCAGGTGACATGTTGTGAAAATAAAATGCCCAAATATCTTTTCTCGTACTTTTTAAGTTGGCCTTGTTCCTTCTAATTGCCTCCTCATAGTAGTATTGAAGACTGTTGTAGCATAACAGAATTATCACCTTAAAATTTAACTTAGTACAACATGAATAAAGAAGAAAAGGTCAATAGTGAGTGAGAAAAAATAAATGGTTAAAAAATAAACTAAAGAAACTGTTCATTAAGTCGATAAAATGTTAATAAAATCAAACTGAATAACAAAGAAAACTCTTGGTTCATATATAAATAACCAACTATATAAAACCCCAATAAAACAGCAGTATACCCAGTAGGTTGGGGAGCAGTAAAAGAAAAGACGATGGTAAAAAGGTAAACAAAATATTAATAAGGGGAAATTTATTAAATTAAGAAGCAGAAAAACCCCAAGATACAGAACCAATAAGAAATTAATAAGGAGTTGTAAATGAGAAAAGGACATGAAACCACAAGATAAGAAAATACCAATATAATGAGAAGGAAGAGACAAAATATGTCAAGGTCCATAAAAGGAATATATCAACAAGAAAGGATATTCACTAAAACCTTATGAGGAATGAATATACCCAATTTTTACACAATTAAAACCAATGATAAATGTCAGACCAAATAACAAGTTACAGGATACAATACAGTTAAAATAAAATTGTAAACTAAATTGTAAGCCTAGTTTAAGAATAGAGTGAAAACAATTAAAACGACTACCAATAGTGTAAAAGCCAACCAAAACTTACCATAGTGTAAAAAATTATTTAAAAGACTACCATTAATGTAGACAATAATAAGTGACACACTATAATAAAGAATAGTGTAGGAAATAAGAAATCAATTAAAAAGACTACCATCAGTGTAGAGAATTACCCTATAAAAAAACCTAAAACTAAAAGACAGTCTCATGACTAAGATTAGTTTTAATGATAAAAGTGTTTTAAAAAAAAATTAAGTAATATAAGAAGTTAATACTTATAAGATGTTTTTATTTTATTGTGTTATCAAAATAGTTATAGTAAAAAAAAAGACAGTTAATAACTGAAAGTGTTATTAGGAATAAGATGTTTTAATAGGATAAGGTTTGTTATAAAAGGAAACATAAAAACAAAGGACAGCCAATGACTGATAATATTGCTGATAATAAGATGTTTCCATTATAATTCTATATATATAAAAAAATAATAGGCATAAGATGTTTTTGTTATGTTTAAGTGATATAAAAAAGTTAGTAGATATAAGATATTCTGTTGTATTTGAATTAATGTTCAATAATTTCCAAGTTTGTTAAGACAGAGAAGGCAAGTAGGTAATAGGAATATTGTATTTTTATTAAACTGTAAACCATATAAAGAATAATAAGGTAAATTAACTAACACACCACGATAGAAAAACAAAACAGCATTGTAAACCAAAATCATCTATCATAGAGTCAAACTCAAATAAATAAATTCAATCAAACTGTATATAATGAATAGAAACTAGTCCATACAAAACAAAGATATGAAAATGTAATCAGTACAGAAACAAATATTAGCAAATGTAATGACAAAAGAATAAAATTAACTTTATTTGGAAATAAGTAATACTAGGCCTAAGGAGTACTCAACTCAGATAAAAAGTAAATTAATCAATATTGGAGTATTATAACAACAAATTATTAACAACAAGCCATAATCATGGAATGAGTAAGATTATTTGAGGGAAATATTGTAACATTACATTTGGCATAGCTTGATATCGTACCAGATTTAATGAAGATCATGGATAAGAAACTTAACAAGAAGAAAAATATCTTTTAAAGATGATAGTGAAGATGAACGAATGACAAATTTAGACTGACTTGGACTATAACTGACCGTACCCAAATTATTGTTTAGGTAAAGTGATGCAAAATACCCCGATGATGACATGAATTTCAAATAATTACAATAATAAGACTTATAAAGACAGACAGCATTATGTACCATTACTATAAGTAAACAAATTGTTTTATTAAATGTATCAAAATATAAAAATAATCAAAATACAAATTGAGGAATAATAGGCTCAAATATACAATATAATGTAAAATAATATATTAGTAAATTGTTAACTAAATGATATAATAATACAAGAAAATAATCATATAGAGACATGGAAACATACAACTAATAGTGTGAATAATAGTGGACATAATGTTATCAAATAAATAATGTATAATCACTTAATAATTCTCAAATGTATAAAAAAAAAAATGGTAAAAGTATCTAGTACAGCAATGGCTGAACTGCATGAGAAAAGAATAGAAATTATAAATCATTATTAAATGATTAAACTTTCGTTTTTTATGTTTTAAAAATAAGATTAAGTTGTGTTGATGTTATTTATAGTTTTATTAAGTAATGAATGTATGATATGCCTTATGCAGGATGTATGTAACCAGACATATACAAATTGTTTAATCACAAAATGTGAACTATGTTTTTTTTTAAAAAATATTACAGTAATAATTATTGTTATATTTTTAAATAATAATACTAATAGAGTTATAGGCAGTAGTTTGGATGGTGGTTGCAAAGTTAATAGGTGTTACAATAACAGAAAATAGAAATTTAACATGTCAAGACCTAGGCCTATAAAAACTTTGGAATTTTGTAAATTTTAGGAAATACATTTAGAATTTTATAAAACAAATGTTGTAATATGGATAGGTTTATAATTAATAGTATACACAACAAATATGGAATCGAAATAATCAGTTTTAAGTTATTTAAGAAAAATTCAGATAGCAAAAAATGTAACATCAGTATTTCTTAAGCAAAAATAGGCATGTTTGGTGTCTATATGCCACAAATGTTAAGACCAAAATAATGATGCTATTAGTTTTAAATTCCCAATCCGTACAAAAAAGTTATACTAATTTAAAAGTTTTTGACCAAATTCAGACATTGAAATAATGAATTTGCACGACAATGTATATCTGAATCAACCAACCAGATTTCAAGTTTTACCTTAGCAACCGAAAATTCAGATAAATAAAAAGGGAAACTTCTTTAACAACCGTCATTGAAGACAGACGCGTTATAAAAACGTCTCAAATAATTATATTTTAAATAGTGAAAACACATACCAGACTTTGTAAAACGAATTGGTATAGTCAATACAAAATTTTATAATAACAAAATAACATCAAGAATTTAATTCAGAAGAATTTAGATCCGGGGAGAAGAAGCAAAGAAGACTTGGACCCTATCTTCGTCCTGGAAGAATAAAGAAGAGGATCTGGGTGAATTTGAACAATTTATCATCTTATGTGACAACACCTGTACACAACTATTTAGGAATTAAACAATAAATAAAACTACAGACACTATTCTACACCAACACTAAAGAACACTTGAAAATAACACCAATTGAGTATTACACCTTTTTTGAACACCATAAAAACTTTAACGATAACTAATAAGCATCTAAACTGTTCATAACCTATAATAGTCAGTAACACATACACGACTACCAGTTTGCACTATACACATCAAAACCTTGTAATATCCGTATATTGTGAAGTTTGTATTTTGATTTTAAGAGTTGTATTATTTGTTTAACCATAATTTCCGAACCAAATATGCCCTGAGATAATTTATTTTAATAGAAATAAAACGAAAAGCATTATTTTGGGTTGGCCAACTACAGCACATTTTAGCTACTACCAACTTATGAATAAAGACACATAATTTTGTCATAATTTGTAATTACAGTAAAGAAAAACGAGAAGTAATTAATCAATACTTCGTTTGAATAAAGATTGATAAAAGGAATATATCTGTTTGGTGTTATCTTTGCATTATTATTACTGTTTCAATTAAGAATTACGATAACCTAGTACAGCGGACGGAGCGACTGTTGGCAACTCCGAGTGACGTCATTGGGACTGGATGCATAGTGTGAGCGAGCGGCAGAATACAACAGTAGCATAATAATTTATCGTTCAACATATATATATATATATATATATATATTTATTTGTTACAAATTGATGCTTCCAACGTGAGGCATATAATATAATTTAACGTCTCTTTATTAAATTTGTTACAATATTAACAAAAAATCACTTGTAAACCATTTAAATACTAAAATTGTAAAAAATACAAGGCCTACAATAAATAGTAAAAATTGTAAATTTTAGGCTTATCTGAACTTAAAACAGACCCGATTATATATCAAATTATGTAAAATTAGCTTAAGAATATTGCTGAATAGTTAGATTTTCGTAAAATTAATAAATAATTAAGTTACAGCAATAAATAAGAAAACTCGTAATGTATGTTTATGAGTTGAAATCAAATCCAAGACATGTAAGTTTGTAAAAAACAATGGGAAGAGGAAAAAGACATGTTATAAATTACCACAAAACGACGACTTTAAGTCATCAGTCTCTTGTTAATCGTGAAAGTGTACAGATCAGAATTTACTGACGGAAGATCTAAAAAATAGAAATAGTGTAAAAACAATGACGTACAACCTCAAAAAGTGTTACTGAGGTTACCAAATAGAAAACAACACCACTACTTTATAAATAACACCAAACTGAACCAGAACAACTACAATAGTAATATCCATTACTCGAACGAGAAATTAACCGCCATTTTGAGAAAAATTCAACAAACATTATCTGGACACGAACTCAACATATTTGAACACAGAACACTGCACCAATAAATTATCACAGAACGACATCGCCGAGGAGGGAAGAACACTTCACACAATTTTCCAGGGATACTACAACCTCGCCGAGGAAGGAATTCGCATTTATTTCTGAGGGAGAAGAACATAGCGTCAGAGTTGTATAGCAGAAATCCACGAGGTGAGCGGCGGCCATTTTCATTGCAGAGCGACCGGCATATCAACACTGCCTCTACGAGTCAGTGACGTCATTCTACGAAATGGTTCGATCTTTATTTAATAATTGACAATTTTCATAATCCTGTTATTTTTCAGCAAATAATAATTTATTTTAAGATAATTGTAAGTATTGTATCTTGTTCCTTGCCCTCTCTGACCATTTCGACAGTTAAAAGAATCCGGAATAATTAATTTTGTAACATTATATTTTGTCATTTTTGTTCACAATTGACCTGAGCGAATCTCAATCAATGCCTGGTCCATGCGCGTAAGAGTGGCGCACGATTTCAAATTTTAAGAAATAAACATCACAATTACTCAATTATATGTGTTCATAATTATTTGTACAATAAATATTAGTTTCTTCTTTCTTCTAAAAATAATTTAGAGTTATTAGAGAAATATACCAAGAAGAAGAAGAAGAGGAGCGAAGTTAGAAGAGAGAATACTAGATCCGCCTACATAAATAGATTATCTATAGAGAACAAATATTTTAAAAAACACAATATCTCATTTATTTAATTGAAGGTAATTAAATTTTTTACAATTAATTAATTATTCAATTAATTAATTAATCAAAAAAGGAATTTTTTTTTAAATTTATAACTAACAACAAAATTTTTTTCTTATCAACATAATACACATTATACATTATTATCTATCTAATTTTATTTGTTTTACAACAAATTGGCGAGCTCAACAGCGGGACTTCGTCATCATTTATTAGTAGTAAAACATTAAAAAACATTACTACTCTCTCTATTTATTTGTTTTATAACAAATTGGCGCTCACAACAGTGGGGCATAATCTATCATCATCATTTATTTGTTTTATAACACTGTCTATTTGATTGTGTGTGAACCTACCATGTCCTGTCAAAAATCTTTCCATCCTCCAAACGCTGACCTCTCATTGTAGTGATCAATCTTCTTACTGAAGTGTTGTTGCAGTAAGTTGGTTACAATATCATCTAACTGTAAAGCACAATTTCTCTTTTTAAAATTCAAATTTTCCTTCAAAATCCAAAGAAATTGAAAATACTGCAGAGAAAACTCTTTGTAATACAAACAAAAAATGAAGCTCTAGAGTGCTACAGGTTTGCAAAACTAGCTGGCCACATCTTTGCAGGCGTTCAGAACAAAAATTGTAAAAAAAACACACACAAAACCAAAACACTGAGGGTTTTTTAAATTCAGGAAAGTGTACAGAATTTTTAAAAATTGAAAACCAAAAATCAATTTTGTGACCTTTTTAGTGGTTCCCACTACCCTCAACAACACCTTGTAAACTGGGAAGGGGCTGAGGCATAAAAATGCAACCTTTTCTAACATTGCTTCAGGAAAACATTTAAATTACTTAAGGCGTTTTATCAGTGGCGAGACGTGGGTCTAAAACTAGGGAAAGCTCTACTGGTCTACTTTGTCGTACTTATATAGGTTTTACACAGTTTTATACCAAACAATATTTATTTTTATTTTGCAAAAAGTAAATTTATTAATTACATATTTAAACTTAAATAGATACTAAGAGTATGTGAAGCCTTTATATTATTATTTGTAGTTTACCCGAATCCTTTGAATTTACTTGTGATGATGTTGATCACATCTTCATAAAAAGATAGTTTCCGTCGATATTTTTTTAAGTAGAGCCTTTTCTATGCTGATTAGAGCAAGTGAGGACACCCTCTCCTGACGTCAGTGTTCTGGAGATATGTTTTTATCCGCTGTAAAGCAGAGAATGATCTCTAAGCTGACACACTAGACACAGAGATGGTCATTATCAGTTGAGTTAGTCTACACACACTACAATATTCAATTATACTAATTTGTTGAATGTAATCATGTAATTACCCAATTAGGCTAGTTATACCAAATTAATTGAATTTACGTGATACATTAGTTATTTGATGGTTAGTATAATTACTGCAATGAGACTCTAATAGTTGTATAACTGACATAAAATTTACTATAATTCATTCAAGTGACGTTAATGTCTGTTACAAGGTAAAATTGACAATAATGAACGCATAAATACTGAGTAAAATAAACACTTATTTATTAACATCATTCAAGTAAAGAAACTTCAATATATAGATATAAATTATGCCCTGTAAATACATTCATAAAAGAGAACACATATATATGAATCAAATTACAATATGAATCCAGTACGTCGTTCGCTGAAAACATACACATACATATATAACACAATCAACATATATAAACATAAATAATCAACATATAAATCTTACACTAATGCGTTCATTTCTTGCCTCAGATGAATAGCTTTATTTAAATTTACCATGATAATCAATCTAAATTCTCAAAGGGTGTTTTCTTTGAAAAGAGACAGGACAGTAGAGTTCTTATGACAAGAATAACATAAAGATTTACTTGTAAAATGGATTATCCAATATTTCCAACTTGAAAGTTTTTAATCACTGACGTATATTGCATGATTGAGTCACTGTGGATACACTATTACTGAATAACTTGTCAATATTGAAATGTTAAGTCAACTGATTGAAGTACTGCGTAACTGAGTTTCAGAGTCAAACTGCTATACGTATGTTAACTGAGATGTATTAAGACTGAGAACTTTGACTGAGAAAAGAATAAGATTGAAAATTGTATGAAGACTGCTCTCTCGCGTGCTCTGTAAACAGTTTTTATTAAGCTTCATTTACCACAATGCAATTTCCTGGCAAACACGCCTTTGGTCAACCATGATAGGTCAGATGAACTCCTACCCTTATGCAGAACTATGGTTCTCTACTTCTGATTCGTTGTTCGCGTTGCTATCATGGCGACGGTCCTCTCCACCTGTGCTCTGGGAAGATGCCGGATTCTGGTTGGTTGGTTATCTGGTCTCCCCTCAAGTACACGTCGAAGGGCTCCGTACCTTTTCCCAGAATGTAGAGCAATTCCGCGCCTGTCGATCAAGCTTTTGTCTAAGTATACTCTGGAGGTCTGCTGCTGTTCTCACGCGAACAATACGTCGCATTTTGTTATTGTCTGACTATCCATGACCCTTTTCTGTCAATTAGCAGGACACTGCGTGTCGTCGTTTCCAAGACGCCACTCCTGTTCCTTGTCATAAATATCAGTTGTCACCAGTAAGATGTCTTCCCGCTGTGCGCACACTCGGTCCTATTCATTAGATATATGCTGTTTGTTCTCATACGGGGTGAGTACCAGTGTGTGACTACTCCTTTTTTTTTATTGCTGGCACGCTTCAAATCAACCTTACAGCGTGTGCTCGCTACAATTTCTCCGTATCTGGGCCACTGTGTTACACTTCTTTGTCTCGCTTGTTGTGGGCTGTAAATCTCGGTTGAGTCGAGTCTGTCACAGGCGAACCTTACTTCCTATTGTAATGTTGTGTCAAGCGTACTCTTATTGTTCCTGGCAAACGTCTAGTTGACACTTCGTTAAGTTGCTTCTTTATTTATTGCTTCTGGTCCGGGTTGGGGTGTCTTGGCTGGTTGTAACGTACTTTTAATCAAAATTTTAAAAAATTAAAATTTTTGGTCATTACATGGTCCCCAAATCGGATTGGATGTTGGATCGGCAGAAGACATTTTAATCCGATTTCCGCGCTCTGAGTTTGTTGTGGGAGTTCTCCTTGAGAAGGTCACGGTCATTGACCCACTTTCCTCTGCTTGGCGTATACTGGCATATATTCCCCATATTTTGTTATTAATTGACTCTAGGAATTTATTGCCGTGCATCTGAGTAAGAATGAACGCATTTTCACATACAGTGCAAATATAAATAGGCATAAAATTATTTTGTAATAATAACAATAGCTGTGGATATCTATGTTATCCATTTATGGGATAATACATGAAATAATGGTTTTTCAACATGAAATGTAATTAGTCATTCATCGTCTTAATAATATTACGATAGTTAATGTCTTTAACTTATCTCAAACATTTAAAAACAACAATTTATGAACATGTAAATACATATATATAATCACTAATCATCATTGAGTATCACTCACAATACGCATTACTAGTACTTACATTGATTAACAAATTATATACACTACCTATGAACAATTAACGGTTCATTTCATATCATCATGATTATAGATGATTTCGCTCTATACTGCTCATATTTGAGTAATTGATCCTACATCATTATATGTCTATTAAAATGTTCGTTATAATGTTTTAGCAAATTATTGCTGCACACCCGATCAAACTTTTCGCACTATAAGTGTCTTTTATATTGAAATTCTTCATTAATATTGGTCATTTCACATGTAATTAATGTCATTAGATAGATACATCGTGACTTAAAGAATTCATGTGAAATTTTTAAATTACACGTTAATAAGTTACACATCTTATTGTCTAGCTAGTTGGACTGGTTTCGCGGGACAATCACCCTATGCGCTTGCTCCCCTTTCCGTAGTCCACTAACCGTTGACGTAACTTTCACTTTCGTGTGTGACTTGCACCTTCGGTTCATGATATTTCTTCAGCTGACGCACATTAAATTTCCCTCTTACCTTGTTACTGTTATCGCAATCAGCAAGTTCGTATGTTGCATCGCCGAAGACACGATTAACCTTGTATGGTCCTGTATACAACTCAAAAAAATGTATCAATTTTTTTTCATCGCGGCGTCTGATTGATGATAGCTTCTTATCAGCACCTTATCGCCGATAGTGAATTTAGTAATTTTCTTGTTATCATTGATGCGCTTCGCATACTTCTCCCTTTTTTCTTTGATTTTTACGAATACATTGATATTCGAACTGCCATTAATGTCGATGATTTCCTTGTCTAACCACTTCTCCCATGCGCGAGTCGGTCTCTTTCCTAATTGCGCCTCGTGAGGGGTTATCTCTATCGTCTCATGGTACACTTCATTAATACACGTCTCGATCAATCTGACGTACCGTGACCACTTACTATGTTGGTCGTGTACAAAGATTCGGAATAGGTTTCCAAGTTGGCGGTTAATCCTTTCGGCTAAGTTTGCGCAAGGATTCCTTATCGCCGTATACCTCGGTTGTATATTCAGCTCCTTGAGACCTTCAATCCATTTCTTCGCGGTAAACTGCGTGCCGTTATCAGTCAAGATGACCTTTGGTCGTCCAAACTCCGCACAGTAGTCTCTGATTCTTCGTAATGTAGTGGTGGTTGTCGCTCTTCGTAGTGTGAACAACTTGACAAACTTCGTGAAATTGTCCACCATAACAAGTAAGTACTTAACGCCTCCTGTACCTGTTGGTAGAGGTCCATAATAATCGACACTCACGATATCACCTCTAGCTGAAGGTATCATCGCTTTGGTACCGCTAAACAGCATCCTGTTGTTTGTGTCCTTGTATCTCTGACATGAGTCGCAAGTCTGAATACACGTTTTTACTTTCTTGAGCATGCCATCAAGCGTGAAGTGCTCTTGTAGCATTTTTACACACCTTTTCGGGCCTAGGTGTCCGTACATTTGGTGTATTTCTGCAATTAAGTTATTTGACACACTGTCAGGGATGTATAGTTTCCACTCACCTCGTTGTCGTCTATACAACTTATTGCTAACAACTTTATAAAATTTGCTTAATTCATCGTCTATATCATTATTCCTAATCTTATAAATATGTATTCTGAGTTTGTCATCTTCACTCTGGTATTTACCGATATCCCTAATTATCTTACCTATGTGTTGATTCATCTTAACGACTAGATGATTAATTAAGTAATCGTGTGTTTCCTCGTTTGTCTCATCTTGTTTCGCGTCGGCCGGGTATCTTCTCAATATGTCCGCAACTACATTATCCTTTCCTTTACAGTGGATAATGTCAAAATTGTATTCTTGTATGGCGAGAATCCATCTTGTAATTCTCGAGTTGTTTAAGTGGCACTTGTGCATGAATGTTAAAGCCTTATTGTCTGTTATTATCGTTAGAGGTTGACCAAGTATATACATCCGAAACTTTTCCAAACATCTAACAATACTTAGGAGTTCTTTCTCCGTAGTAAAATAATTACGTTCAGCACCTTTAAACGTTTTGCTTGTGAAGGCGATTACACCAATTTCTCCTTCTTCGTCTATCTGGTAAAGCTGGCCACCATACGCAAAATTACTGGCGTCGAACTGAATGTAGTACCTTTGGTTCGGCCGTGGGAACCGTAAAATTACTGTGTGTACAAATAAATTCTTAACTCTTTGGGAACATTCGTTTACTTCTCTTGTCCACGAAAACTTCCGTCCTCCTTTCAACAATTCGTGTAAAGGTTGCGTCGTTTCCGCGTATTTGCTCGTGAATCGGTTGTAAAAGTTGGTAAGGCCAAGGAAACCTTTAAGTTGCTTCGTATTCTTTGGTGCTGGGAAATCCATAATTGCTTTTACCTTATCATCGGTCGCTTGTATCACTTTTGTTGTCAGGCGATATCCAAGAAATGAGATTTCTCGTCTAAAGAATTGTGATTTGGTGAGGTTGACGGTGATATTCGTTTTATTAAGGTTGTTTAGTAGTGTTTCCAAATGGTCTAGGTGAGTTTGGATATTGTTGGAGTAGCACAAGCAATCATCCACGTAGATAATCGTGTTCTTCTTGACTCCTTCCTCGAGAGCCACGTCCAATCCACGTGTTAGCGCTGCAGAGCTGGTGCTAAGTCCAAATGGTGTTACTGTGAAGCGGTAGCACCTCCCTTCGTGCATGAACGCCGTGAAATCCCTACATTCTTGCTTCAATGGGACTTGCCAGAAGCTACTGGATAGGTCGACCGTCGATAAATACTGCATCTCTCCACATCTAGCCAATATCTCGTTTACCGGGGACACTCCTTCGTAATCGGGTACTGTTACACTGTTCACTTTCCTTGCATCAAGGCACAGGCGAACCCTCCCATCCTTCTTGATTACAGTCACATTTGGATTGACGTACGGACTGGCGCAACGTTCGATCACTCCATATCGTAACATTCGGTTAATTTCTTCGTTCACCTTATCTCTGTAAGCAAGTGGTACAGGCCAACCTCTTTGAAAATAAGGTGTCCTGTCCGTAACATGAAACTCGTGTGCGTAACCCTCTATTCTTCCCGGGCATTCCCTAAAAACATTCCGGTTCCTTACTAAAATCTCCTTCAGGCGTTGCAGTATTTCTTCATCCACGCAATCTATACTCCCAATCTTTTCGTCGATGCATCGCAGTACTTCCTCTTCTTCTTCACTGGTTATCACTTCAGTGTTCATGATCGGTATAACGTGCTCCTCTTCATCAATTTTGTTCTTTAAGTTAATTATCTTGTTTCTGATGTCGATGCGGCACCCAACTTCTTGTAGAAAACTAATCCCTAGTATACACGGTTTAACTAATTCTGGTATTATTAAAAACACACATTCATATCGAACACCATCAATCTCGATGTCACACAATATTTGCTTCTTAACTAATTTAGTTTTATTTCCTACGGCACTTATGATAAGCGTATTCGTTACGGGTAGTGTTTCATACGGTCCGATGCTCTCCTTATGGTTGTTAAACCACGTCTCCGATAAACCGTTAATGAGGCAACCCGTGTCAAGCAAGGCTTGCACAATTACGTCATTATTAAATTTGATAGTAATCTCAGGACATTTTAATACTTGTTTATTAATAATTTCATCATCCTCTTGTAGCAAATCATTTCGTAAGTCTGGTAGTAGTATATTTACATTCTCGGTCGGGACTAGGTCGTTCAAAATTTCTATCTTATTTACTAGGTTGGCATATTTTTTTTTGCTGTTGTCACTATTACCGTTCGCTCTAGGGGTGGTGTCATTGACCGTTCTACTCGGGCCCGCTTCTCCGGGTGTAAACTGTACAGTGTTGATATATTGTTTGTTGTCAAAGCGACCCCTCGTCTGTCGGTCGTTTTCGCTTTTGTTGTAATGTCCCTCTCTCTCTCGGGTTCACTTTCCCTTCATTGTAAGGACGATAATGCGGCTTATGGCTGTTTTCACCACTGGACTGGATACTTGTGTATTCTGTAATCAACGCCTCGAAATTCGGTATGTTTGTGATACCGCGCGTGATCACGGCGAGCTGTAAATCCCTCCCAAAATGGCGGGATATCTTCCTGATAAGCTGTCTATCAGTCAATGCAGGTGATAGTTGCCGGCTTTCTAGTAAGATTCTCTCTACGTATTGGATGGCTGTGACCGGCCCATTCCATTCGTATCTACCGTACTCGAGGTTGTCGCGGATATTGTCTTGGCGTTCTTGACCCCAGTACTTCAAGGTGAAGGCTTCCTTGAATTCTTCGAACGTGGATATTTGGTTTCTTATGACACGCCACCATATCCCAGCGTCCATCTCCAAGTGCCTCCCGATCCACTTAATGTCGCTGTTGTTGTAATATAGCTCCTGAATCTCTGATAATTCCTTCAGGAATTCCATCGGGAACCTATCAGTGTCATTGTATTTTAGTTCGGCATGTGTATGCCCGTTAATCCTACTGATTATCCCGGACTCACCTTCGATTAGTTGCCGTTGCAGCCGTTCTATTTGAGACTTTAGTTCATTGATACGAGTTGTTTTCTCCCTGGTGTTTTCATCCAGTCTTCCATCTACCGCGTTAATCTTCTGCTGTATCGTGCTGTTTGCGTCTCCCTGTTCCTTGTTGTAATTGTCTTACTGTCTGGAATAGTTCAACTTTCAACTCCTCCTGTTTCTTATGATTTTCTTTAATGTGTGTCTCTACTCTATTATTAATCTTCTTGATGCTTGTTTGTGTGTTTTGGGTAATATTCTTTAGTTCCTGACGGTCTACATCTCTAGTTTCTCGTATCTCTTCGAACTTCCTATCGGTGTCGTTCTTTAGCTCTCTTATGGTCTCGTTCTGCTGCTTCTGGACTTCGTTTATCTTCTGGTCACAATTATTCATGTATTCACGCATTTCCGCGCGTATTTGTGTGATCTGCTCGGTCACTTGTTGCGTGACTTCCTCCTTATGCTTGTCTAACTTTTCTTCTAGTTTGTCGAATTTCTTATCAAACTTCTCATTCTGTTCTCTTCTGGTTTCTTCGAATTTCTTACTCATGAAGTCCATTAGTGCTTGCAGCGTCACCTCCTGTCGTGGTTGTTGGGACTCCTGTCCCCGCGCTCTGACGTCTGACGTCTCCTCGGTCATTTGTGATTCGATTGGTGATTCTTCACGTTCGTTATCAGGTACACCTTGCTGGTTGTTGATATCGAAGTTCATAGAATCGGAACTACTAGTCGTCATTTTTGCGGCCTTACTTCGCGTTAACATCCAGTCCAACTAGCCTCACACTAATAATATTTTGTTCTTATAACTAACATGAAATATATATGCTTATCCTATCTACTGCCTGCTCTTTGCCGTGCGATGGGCGCCAATATTATAATGTGTGTGTTTATGCAAATGTTGTTGTTTGCATAATTTAATTAATTAATTTGTGATTGCCGAGCCCCACGTTGGGCGCCAATTTATACAATATTCAATTATACTAATTTGTGGAATGTAATCATGTAATTACCCAATTAGGCTAGTTATACCAAATTAATTGAATTTACGTGATACATTAGTTATTTGATGGTTAGTATAATTACTGCAATGAGACTCTAATAGTTGTATAACTGACATAAAATTTACTATAATTCATTCAAGTGACGTTAATGTCTGTTACAAGGTGAAATTGACAATAATGAACGCATAAATACTGAGTAAAATAAACACTTATTTATTAACATCATTCAAGTAAAGAAACTTCAATATATAGATATAAATTATGCCCTGTAAATACATTCATAAAAGAGAACACATATATATGAATCAAATTACAATATGAATCCAGTACGTCGTTCGCTGAAAACATACACATACATATATAACACAATCAACATATATAAACATAAATAATCAACATATAAATCTTACACTAATGCGTTCATTTCTTGCCTCAGATGAATAGCTTTATTTAAATTTACCATGATAATCAATCTAAATTCTCAAAGGGTGTTTTCTTTGAAAAGAGACAGGACAGTAGAGTTCTTATGACAAGAATAACATAAAGATTTACTTGTAAAATGGATTATCCAATATTTCCATCGGTGAAACTCCTTCCCACTGATGATCCATATGTATAAGGTTGCGTAGCTTCGATGTCACTATCACTCAACACACGCGGATCAGATTCACTCGCGGTGTATGTGTTCCGTTGATGTCGGCCGTTACTATCAGAGTCTATGAAGTCATGTGTTGTGTGAGTACGTTCATTGTTAACTAGCGTGTATATATATGACTGTCTATTATCGAACTTCTTCTTGTATACGTTAATGTATCGTGTTTTCGATTACGTGGTGTATTGTTCCAATCGGTATTGTAACACTTCGCACTGTACAACGGTACGTTTTCGTTGTTCGGTAAAGCATTAACGAAAGTTCTGCGAGTCTGTTATTAAATGAAACTGCGAATGATTAGCTTAGTTCTTAATAAGCGGTAGCTGAGTAAGATAAAGTACTTGAAAGTTTTTAATCACTGACGTATATTGCATGATTGAGTCACTGTGGATACACTATTACTGAATAACTTGTCAATATTGAAATGTTAAGTCAACTGATTGAAGTACTGCGTAACTGAGTTTCAGAGTCAAACTGCTATACGTATGTTAACTGAGATGTATTAAGACTGAGAACTTTGACTGAGAAAAGAATAAGATTGAAAATTGTATGAAGACTGCTCTCTCGCGTGCTCTGTAAACAGTTTTTATTAAGCTTCATTTACCACAATGCAATTTCCTGGCAAACACGCCTTTGGTCAACCATGATAGGTCAGATGAACTCCTACCCTTATGCAGAACTATGGTTCTCTACTTCTGATTCGTTGTTCGCGTTGCTATCATGGCGACGGTCCTCTCCACCTGTGCTCTGGGAAGATGCCGGATTCTGGTTGGTTGGTTATCTGGTCTCCCCTCAAGTACACGTCGAAGGGCTCCGTACCTTTTCCCAGAATGTAGAGCAATTCCGCGCCTGTCGATCAAGCTTTTGTCTAAGTATACTCTGGAGGTCTGCTGCTGTTCTCACGCGAACAATACGTCGCATTTTGTTATTGTCTGACTATCCATGACCCTTTTCTGTCAATTAGCAGGACACTGCGTGTCGTCGTTTCCAAGACGCCACTCCTGTTCCTTGTCATAAATATCAGTTGTCACCAGTAAGATGTCTTCCCGCTGTGCGCACACTCGGTCCTATTCATTAGATATATGCTGTTTGTTCTCATACGGGGTGAGTACCAGTGTGTGACTACTCCTTTTTTTTTTATTGCTGGCACGCTTCAAATCAACCTTACAGCGTGTGCTCGCTACAATTTCTCCGTATCTGGGCCACTGTGTTACACTTCTTTGTCTCGCTTGTTGTGGGCTGTAAATCTCGGTTGAGTCGAGTCTGTCACAGGCGAACCTTACTTCCTATTGTAATGTTGTGTCAAGCGTACTCTTATTGTTCCTGGCAAACGTCTAGTTGACACTTCGTTAAGTTGCTTCTTTATTTATTGCTTCTGGTCCGGGATGGGGTGTCTTGGCTGGTTGTAACGTACTTTTAATCAAAATTTTAAAAAATTAAAATTTTTGGTCATTACAACACTTTTGGAAGAACTTCGATAAGATCGGATCTATTAGATATCTGTAAAAGTCAACGATCAATTCTTGATGTAATGTTTCATCCACTACATATAGCTATAATAGCTAATAGCTACTCTTTTATCACTAAATCACTAACAATAAGAAGCTCAACGTCTCAGTTTAGGAATGTCAAAACACTGCTGTAATTCTCTTTCAGATTTTTAAATGCTTCTTCCAGTAGTTTATTTTTAAAATCTTGTAATTGCTTTGAATCTAAAAGGCTTAAAAAATTTAATTTAGTAACCCACTGGATCTATGGGTTACGTTTGTTTAAATAACATTAATTTCATTAAACAATCTTCTGTACGATGATTGTGTATCTTCATCAGAGAGGATACCAACTCGCATTCTTTTTCTAGGCACTGGAAACCTAACTTCAAAATAACACATAGTTTCTTCAGTTTTATGCCAAAACCAATCAACATTTCCCTAATATTTTTAAGATGAGCTGAAAATCCTTTAATTTTATTTATATAAAAACCGATATCAAACAGATTTTTTTAAGAATCTGAAATAAAACATTGGTGTGAGGGAGGATTGAAGAGAATATAATAAGGAAAGTGTTGAAATCGAAATCCTGTCACTTAAGAAATAGAACAGAAACAGTAAATATAGTTTCAGTACCACATGATGTCAGTGTTTTCTGTCATGGAATATTTTATGTCCATGACAGAAATTAATAATGTTAATTTTATGTTCATACACTATTTCTAAAAGCCTGCTATTGTAGTTCCATGCAGTAGGAACCAATTTGGAAAACCGCTTTTTGACTTCTGTATCCAGTGCTTCAGTTCTCTTAGCCTATTTTGAAAGAAAAGTGCCAAAACCTGCTAAAGTAATAAAAAAAATGTTACACTCTTTGATGCAACTAACCGACAGTGAAAGAACTAACTTTTGCTTATGGACTTAAGAATTAACAAAAATCGCTTGTGGGCATTGTTCGCATACCCGAGATTGAAGACTGCTGTATTCCCCTCCTATTATGTCTGTGCTACTAACTTCTTCCCACGGGCATATTCTTCTAATGTGTTACAAACATGCTGACGTAAAGCATTAGCTTTGCGATCATCACTAACAATCTTAAATCTCCAAGACCTTTTTTCAATATTTCTGTCCTTTTTTTATATAACGAATTACTGTAGACAACTTCGATTTTCTACATACGTCTGTAGTTTCACCCATAATAATTGCAGTAAAGGAAGAATCATTAATTTCGTGTTTTATTTCAAGCATCATATATTGTGAAATGGAAGAGATAATGTCATTTGGTAACTCTGAAAATACAGTAGAATTATTTAAGTAATTTTTTAGCTCACTATTGAAATCACTCATTTCTTGTAGCTCCTCGATAGAAATCCCTCTATTTAAAGAATTCTGAGACTCATTATGACCGCGAAAAGCGAGTTTTTGTCCCCCCCCCCAAAAAAAACAAACAGCTTTAACTAAACGGTTTACAGTATTCCTGTTATTTTGAACGATTTCGTTATGGGCTTCTACTGACAGATGAAACTGATTATTTAAACTAAATTCTATGGGTGTTTCCCAAACTTCTTCAGTTGAACTTGGGAAACGAATCAGAGCGTGTGTGTGACTCTGGGAAACTAATGTCTCTTTTCTGCTTTTTGTAAATACATAATTCTCTAAAACTAGTTCTCGACCATATAGGCCTACAGTTCTCATTAGGAAAAAATAGGCCTAAACACGGCCAACAAAACAAACAGGAAGATTGACTACAGCCACTTATTTAAAGCTACACATATGTAGATTACCTAACGGCCTACCAAGTTTAATAATCTTAAGTTCTCTTGGAAAAATAAGGAACCGAAACCCTGGCGAAAAGTCTGTCGATAGAACAACAATCCTGTAGAACGGTAACTGCGACGGAATGAGCTGACGTAGAGATCTTGCTGAATGATTGTTGAGGAACGGAACGGTCTCCTTGTTCGCGCTTCCTGGCTCCATTACAGCACCAACTAACTACTAAATACTGTTAGTACTAAATATATACTCTCGCACTTCGTAGACAAAACAGATTTATTTACAGTTGCATAGACAACATATTTATAATACTTATTGGAATGTAAACATAAACATTAGTTTAATTAAAAAAACTCCATGACGCACCGTTATAAGGAAACAACACAACATATACGCTAGCAAGGTGTCACACAATAGGCTACCGGGGGTAGACGCGGTGACTTAAGTGACGCGCTGGACCCTAGAGTGTTCGTCCTACACATACCGCCACCAACTCCACGTGTTGAAACTGCAACACTACGCCTTCGCTTGGTCACAATACGTAAACAAAATGACGCTGTCACATGTCAACGACTTGACAAACGTGCTCAGACCTGCCGCTTCCGTCACATTCTCACCGATATGTAAGCTACAGGTTCGTGCCACTATACCGCCCAGTCTGCCAAACAAACCTAGTTATCAATTTTATATTAATTTTAACTTCTGATAAAGATGATATATTACTCGAAACATTTTACAAAACTCTTATATATTAAGGGAAGTGGCGCTTCCCCCGCATCCATTGACGCTTAGCCACTGTGTCTTATACTGTATGAGTATCAAGGCACTTTTTCGATCACTGTGGAAAAAACAAAATATTTTCCACTACTGATACGTATGATTATACGTGTGATACTCTTTATTGACTAAATTAAATCTAGTAAATGTGTAGCTATAGATGTATATATTTTGGTACACGCACGCCTTACGCGCGCGCGTGCACGAAAAAATGCCTTAGTAACGTAAGAAGCCGTCAATTACATAATTTTCTGAAGCAATAATACAAGAGGCGGGGGGTTTATGACCATCTACTCACATTGATTGCTCTGAAGGGATCCGTGTTTCTACAGTATACCTAATAGACAAAATCCCTTTTAGACTAATAACTTTTAGTGCTAACTGAAAAATTTAGCAAGACAAACGTACGTTTAAAACGAGATGGATAAGCCTACTTTCAAGTGTGACATTTGCAATAACATATTTAGTAAGAGGGGGAATTTAAATTCACATGTAACTAGTAAGCATAGCGATGTAAAGTTCGAGTGCAGTTTTTGTGATTTTATCTGCAACATTGCAGCGTCACGTTCAAACAAAACACTTAAGCTCTAGAGATTCACAGTCGAGTGTAAAATGCCCCGTTTGTACCGAAACTCGTCCCTCAAAATGTAAAATCGTGAATCATTACACTACACACCATGATATTGTGATACGAACGGACACACTGGATTTTCAAAATGAGGAGGAATTTTATAACTGGAAGAGAATAACTGAGAAGGAAGAAGTACGCGAATTTGTCATCTCTCGTTCTAAATATATTCATCAATCGGATAGCTCGTCCAGAATGGTATTTTCATGCCACCGCGATGGTGAGTTTAAAGCAAAAGGGAAACACGTGCGACACACTAAACTAGCCGGTAGCAACAAAATCAACGGCCACTGTCCGGCCAAACTTGATGTCGTGTTTCATCCACGAGGGACTATAACAGTGCAATACTGTAAAACTCATGTCGGCCACACTGCAGACTTGGGACGCATGAGACTATCAGAGACGGAAAAGAATGATATTGCGCTACAAATTGCCATGAAAGTTCCCTTTGATAAGATACTAGACACTGTAAGGTTCTCCATAGGTAATAAGGACTTGGAACGCAAAGATTTGCTCTCAAGAAAAGATCTCTTTAACACTGAACATCAGTAGAATTTGAAATCCGAAGCTATCAGGCACAGCAATGATGCTATTAGTGTAGGATCCTGGATTCAAGAAATGAAAACAGCTGGTGAGGTAGTGTGTTTTTACAAACCTCAGGGCATACTGTTAGAAACGCAGTCACAATTTCGTGCTGAAGATTTTGTTTTGATAATAATTAATGAAGCACAAAAAGACATGTTGAAACAATATGGTAACAATTATATCTGCTTTGACAGCAGATTTGACAGCAGGCCTCATGTCCTGAATTGTTATGGTTTCAAGCTGACTACTTTGCTCATACTAGATGATCTTAACCAAGGATTTCCTTGTGGTTTTATGTTTTCGAACAGAGGAGATTCGGCTGTTTTGAAGTGTTTGTGTCTGTGATAATAGATGTCATTGAATCACCAATTCAAACAAATGTTTTTATGTCAGATATGGCTGAGGTGTGTTATAATGCCTGGGTCAAGTTTATGCCGCCTCCTCCATTCCGCCTCTTCTGTTCGTGGCATGTGGACCGCGCCTGGCGGAAAAATTTGATAAAAATCAAAGGTCGCGAGAATCAAGGAGAGACGTACAAATTGATTCTAACGTTATTAGAAGAAAAAGACCAAGCTGCATTTGTCCGCATGCTTCCAGAAGGTATCGATAAAATGAAAATGACACGGACACAAAAGACTTTGGTTTGTATTTTGAACACGAATATAAAGATACTATCAAGAGCTGGGCGTATTGCTTCCGTCTTCATGCAGGTCTAAACACCAATATGCACTTGGAACGCATGCATGGTGTTCTAAAACATATTTATATGGGCGGGAAGAAACCCAAAAGACTTGACATTGCACTGCATACGTTAATGCGCTTCATAAGAGACAAACTTTACGACAGATTAATTTACCTAACCAGAGGTAAATTAACGAGTAAGATTTCTGCCCTCGTTACAGACACAAAGAGTCACTAAAAATTTCTACAGAAGAAATTGTTTTTGATGGAACTCTGTGGAAATTGCAGTCGACAAGCAGAAACGAGATATACGAAATAGGAGAGAGACAACAACAACTGCACTGTAAATGCGACCTGCGGTGTACCGAGTGCAAAGTGTGTATTCACGCTTATGCGTGCAGCTGTCCCGACTCGGCCATAAAATTTAATATGTGCAAACATATCCATGCAGTCAGAAGGAAAATAAATGAGAGCTGTGAAGAACAAAAAAGTGATTCTGAAGGAGTTTTAATAATAGAAGAACATCCCAGCTTTGCAAAACAAGAGGCAATAATAAAGGAATTAAGACATACTTTGCCCAATGAAGACATGGAGCAAAGGAGGGCTAAACTCAGACAGCATTTTGAAACCGTTCTTGCTAAAATGGAATGTGCTGAAGACGTTGAAGTAATTAATAGGCTGCTTCAGCCTTTTATACCTACATTAGAGGCCAGGAAACTCAAACGAGCTCTTCCTCTGGAATCGGAACCGTCGTGTTCAAAACAAATGAAGTTTGAACCACAACGACGGCTTTTTTCAACTAAAGTACCCAAAAAGAAGTCGTTATCAATATCGAAACCTAGCGTGAGCGAGCAAGAAGCTATTGCTGCCTCCTTGTTGCTGCACTAGTAACTGTTTAAAGTTTTATAAACTTCTGCAAGTGTAATAACCAAGTGAACTTAAATATGTTTTGACGTTAAGAATTCTTCAAGTGTTGTTGTGTTTAATGAACGAAAGTGTAAAATAAAAATAACTTAAATTCCTTAAAAATGTGCACATTACTAGAAAAAAAAACAGAGTGAGCGAGTAAGAGACTACTGCTGCCTGTTAGTTGTAGCGTTGACTATTTATTTTAAGAATTTAGGACTTCTGTGCAAAGTGTAAATCAAGTATTTCTAAAGCCTGCCGTCAGTTGTAAAAGATTATATAGTTATGAAAGCTGTAAAATCGTACAGCCTTAAATCGTAATGTTGTAAAACAGTCAAGACTTAAATCGTAACATCATCAACCCTGCAAGTGACAAAGTTCTTCTACTGAACAAAAACTGGGTGGACAAAGGAATAAACGCTCTCTCATTACTGGACATACAAGCTGCTATAACTACGGCAAGTCTACATTACTGTATAATCGTAATAAATTTAGTGAGAATGTTCTGTGAGTTATCCTAATTTTTAATATTGCTGGAAAAGTTAGTATAAATGATGTTTTATATTTTATTAGTTTCTTATGGAAAATTATGGAAAAAGGAAAGAAGTTGATATCTCACAATAAAAAAAAGAAAACAGTTAAGAAAACTGGCAGAAGAAAACTCAATTTCGATGAAACATCGTCAGAAGATTTGGACGAGAAAACCCTATGTGATGACAATGAAGATGACGACGCCTACGTTTGGTTTGCTGCTGATACAGAGACGTGTTTGGTTTGCGGAGAGTTTGGGAGCAATGAACTTTGGTACCGGTGTGTTATTTGCTCGAAGTGGGCGCATTCTGAATGCAGTGGAAAAGACTGCCCTGAAAATTATGTTTGTGTCTTCTGTCAATAAACTCTTTCCAATACATGTTTTAATTTTTTTCTTTATATGTAGGTTTATTTTTGTGAATCTTTGGACAAGAATTCATTTGTAGTAAATTAAAAACATTGCAATTGTTATACTGTGTGTAATAAATAGTTACTTTACAGTACATGTCCTGTATATGTTTCATAAATACCCAAACTCTTATAGTTTTAACTTGTGGCGGTATTACCCCATGGCCGTGACGGAATTACCCCACTATGTAGGGCAATTTCGCTACTTTACATAAACAAGTTTTTATTTTTATTCTGACCTATAAAAGCACATAATATACTTTCGAATATATATTTGTGTAAGGAAACAAATTATTCATACACTCAAGTACTAACACCTAAGTTTCAGATAAAACTAAAGTCACAACAAATAATTTCCTCTGAAGGTGGCGCCATTACTCCACTCTCCCCTGCGACATGTACAAAGAACAAACCCTTTGAAATTTAATTTTAATATATCGTGAGAACGTGATTAGGACAGAACACAACCACCATATTTGAAAATAATAATTGTAAATCTTTCTCCCACTTTTAGAATTGAACATACAATTAGTAGATACAAATGTTAACTTTAATGTGTAAGCTATTTTACTTTCAGCTTTTTTAAAACATACAATTTTAAATATATAAAATACCAATCATTAAACAACTGTTATTATTATTTGTCTAAATCCAGTATATTTATTATTTTTAATTAATTTAAAAGTAAAAGAATGTTTTAGTGGATGGTTAGTGAGGATCGGTCAATAATACAAATTTTAGCTATTTTGCGTTGACGTTTCGACAATATTTATTGTCATCTTCAGGACCTGTGTATGAAATACAATAGAAATATCAAACATAACGAAACAATTAAATATTTGGGTGAACGAGTTGGTGTATGTGAGTGTGTACGTGCGTATGTATGTATCATTTTATATGTGAAGACTTATGATAGTTTGTTTACATCTTTACAAATTATCTTTAAGAAAACGAGCAAATTATAGTATGAGAGAACTTAATTTATACAGTATTACAATTTAAATTACTAAATGTAATGATATTGTAATTAATTAAACAAACAGTAATCAACAATTGTATATTAGATTGGTACATAAATTGTTTATACCTACAGCAGTCAACATATAGCAAAGTAATATATTACCTATAAATAAAACAGATTAGGGGATGTTCACTACGTAATTATTAAAAGTTATTTTTACCATGTTTCACTCCCTACTGGTATTAACAAACAATCATAATTTAGAAACATACAATTTACACAATAGCTGTAGAACATTACGACTTAAATCAGATAGTTGACAAAGGTTACAAACAAAAGTTTCTAACGTCGACGCAAAACGTCGAAACGTCGACGCAAAATAGCTAAAATTTGTATTATTGACCGATCATCACTAACCATCCACTAAAACATTCATTGATTGACGGTCACTAAAAATTTAAGGATAAAAGTAAAAGGTTTTTTGTATTCTTTTAAAACATACAATTTTAAATATATACAATACCAATCATGAAACAACTGTTATTATTATTTGTCTAAATTCAGTACATTTATTATTTTTAAGTAATAGGATACTATTATTAAAATATATCAGTTGAATTTTTATACAATACCAATCATGAAACAATTGTTACTATTATTAGCCTAAATTCAGTATATTTATTATTACTACATACATACTACATACTACTTACATACTACTACTATATACTACATACTACAAAATGTAAAAAATAATAATGGTACGTAATTATTTAAGTAAAATTGATTTGAATAAACATTTTCCTAGCAAAGAATGTAATAAGCAGAAACCACAAAAAAAGACACTTTTCGAAGGTACACGTGACGTGATTTAGTCGATTTCTACAGGCGAAATGATCACATACACGCGCACGCACACACACACACACGTTTAGAAGCGAAACAACTTAAATTTGTATGACTATGGAAAACAGTTAAAGGAATTTTTATTTCTTCGTCTACAAAAAGGACACCTTACAATTCTTTGGGTGCATTCTGAACAAGCTAAATGGCAGCACGGGTATAAAAATTTAAGTTGTTTGGCCTCCAAACATATTTTACATTATGGGGTGCTTCCACACATTCTTGGACTTGATGACGGTAATGGCAACGATGATGATGTTGACGGAAGGATGACGGTCTCAGAGATTACTTTCTTCTGTGACCATCCTTCCGTCTCCATCATCATCATCACCATCACCACCATCACTATCAAGTTCCAATTCTTCATCAGAGGAAATTATCATTTCGTCCGTAGAAAGTAACAAAGTATCATACATAGCGACTAGATCATGTAATTCCTCCCGCGCTTACATTACTCTAGCATACAAATCGTTATCCACCGAATCGTGTCTAGGTCGCGGGGCAACGTTGCCATTACCTGCCAAAAAAGTTGGAATAAAGTCAGGTGAATCAATAACAGTTCCCCCTTCTTGGTTATCGTTGCCAGTACCTTCCGAAAAATTGGTAATAAAGTCAGTTGAATCAATAACAGTTCCCCCTGCTTGGTTATCATGCCATCGAAAAGTGTCGTTATTACTTACTAGAGAACTAGACTATACACAGCGTCGGCAGCAAAATCTGTAATGCTATTGTACAGTGGTGAAGAAGAAGGATCGTCGATAAACTTTCTTACATACGATACTGGAGTAATATACAACTCCAATACCGGATGGGTTTCCTGTATACCGTAGATCCGGACTTCTAGTAAATGGGTACCCGACGGTGATCTAGGCGCGCTGAAAACTAGGTGACTCGCAGATGACTCCTCCCGAAGGTAAAAAAAAGAGGAAAATCTGAAGGTAGATGAAAGACTATTTAAGAGAGAATGTCGGTCAGGAATAGCAGCCAGTAGTCTATCATCTACGTTTCTGTCGTCCTGCCAGATGGCGAGTAACGACTCGCAGCCGAGACGTACTGCGTTTTGAAACTGGTAAACAAATTTAATATATATACATTATTAATATTTGAATGCATATCAAACCATTTATAAAAATAATATAAATTGTCTCGAAGAAAAATTGAATATATATATATATTGCAACGTTACAAGTATTAATAAAATAAACGAATACTTGATCATGTATGCAACGCGACTATATAACGGGGTAAACACCGGGCAGGTCGTAGGATTTTTTGTGCTCGTTGCGTTGAGTATATGCGGTTGCACAATAAACGTAAACTTTAATTTGTATCTTACTTTAAATCATTTATAAAAAATAAATATAAAATTGTCGCAAATAAAAATTAACAACAGCGAGTTGTATTTGTTCTAGAATAGCTATACAAACGTTAAGTAAGACTGCGAATCTGGTTGCTGTTCCTGAATCTCCTGTATAATTGCGAGTAAGAAAAATAATAATTGAAACTGTGAAGCAATGAAGTCATCCTAACTAAATACGTGCTAATAATATAAGTAATAAAGTAAATAGGGTGATCCAACATGTTTAAAAATAAGTATAAAGAAACACAATATATAAAAATACACACTGCAAGCACGTCCGTACTCTCTGAAGGAATTAAACGTTCTGAAAGCAAACAGGACTGTGCTGTACAAAATAGTGCGCGGTATAACCTAAGTTTTATCACTACCATACCACAATCATTTCAAACCTTCAGACACTTGTTGAGGTCTGAGAAGCAAATGGCTATCACAACGTGGGAACAAGGCGGAATAATCTAACCCTGTGAACCAGTATGATGCAAGCGACTCCCGCTGAGCGCGCATGAATTATGGAGATTAGATCGTGAACAGTGTACACATTGTTATCAACTTGAACAGGCGAATTCAGAAGGATTTATGAAGGACCTTCTTTCGCCGCGACGGATGAGATGTTCTGGTATACTTCACAGGGAGACTGTTACTGTCACCTGACACTACCCCCGCCAAGCGTGCGGTACATTGGCTGAAAACGATAAAACACATCAACCTTTCGAAACAAACACACCTCTCACCCACTAGTTAGACAACGCGACGCGAGAAACAGAAAAATTACATTCGCGCATAATCAAGTACCTTTATTTTTGGACCTGATGATGTAAAGTCGGAACAAGCACAATGCCTAATCCCTGGAGTGCAGAAGAAGAAGAAGCCAGACAATAGAGTGTCGTATTGAAGCAATCTTTAGTAAAACTGTAAGGTAGCTTTAATTACGTCAGTTTCGTTTGTTATGCCCGTAGCGAGAGAGAGAGAGAGAGAGAGAGAGAGAGAGAGAGAGAGAGAGAGAGAGAGAGAGAGAGAGAGTTATTTGTTGTTGTTATTAACCGTGTTTGTTACAAAGTGTTTGTAGGCATTGATGAAAACTAGTGCTTGTTTAACCTACAAAAAAAAGTGTGCTTTACCCTAATTAAGGTCGCATATTTCATAGTATAGAATCATGTCAGTATATGCAACTCGTATATTACGCTCTTAACGGGAGTGTAAAGACAGTAAAATATAACGACTTTGAAGACGGACCGGACACGGTATCCGTATTGTTGGAGACAATTGTTGGCGGAGGTCATACCCGAAGACGTCCGCGCGGAATCACACGACATGGGGGAAAGTTACAAGTGGTACTTGGCCATACGCGTCTTGTTCAAAAAATTAGTAACCGATCACAAACTGGAGCAGACAGGAGTGTTTCGTTCGCATACACAACTCGTTTTACCCGCGACGGACGCGGAAGACGTGAACGAACAGTACAGGGAGTGCGTTGAAAAAGTGCTGGAATCGGTATCGAAGTTTACTCGCGAAGGTAGGGGATGGGTCGAAAACGGGATCGTAGCCGTTGAAGTGAATTTGTTAAAATATCGTCCTCTGGCCGGATCCAGTTACATACCAACACCGAAGAAATTATTAAGGAAGAAAGCGTTAGTGAACGTGCAGAATCTATACGACGATAAATGCTTCCTCTGGTCCGTTCTGGCCGGTTTACATCCGATCGCTTCTCACCTGTACCGCGTGTCTCACTACAGACAGTACGAAAACGAGCTGAATATGGAGGGGATCGACTATCCGGTGCCGGTGAATCAAATTAAAAAATTCGAAAAACAAAACGCAAATATTTCGGTGAACGTGTTCGGTTACGAAAGCGAAAGTAACGAGTCCGGATACAGAAAAAACGAAGTGTACCCTATACGGATAACCGAGCACAAAGGTAGGACGCACGTAAATCTTTTATTATTAGTCAACGATGAAGGGGTCAAACATTATTGTCTTATTAGAAACATGTCTAGTTTGCTGTATACACTAACTAAAAGTAAGTCGTCTTCGTTCTACTGCAATTACTGCTTACAACGATATCGCGATAATACGGATCCTGAAATGGCGCGAAAACGACTCTAGGATCACGAACTACTCTGCACACCGCACGGAGCGCAAAACGTCGAACTGCCGACCGGAAAATACAGTCATGTGTATTTTAAAGATTACAGGAAATGTCACAGAGTACCGTACACGGTGTACGCGGACTTTGAATCTTTTCTCCTCCCCATGTCCGGTTGTAAACGCGAAGAGGATAGATCGCACTCGCAGGACATCGCGCATCACGTACCGTGCAGTTTCTGTTACGTGATCGTCAATTGGGCCGGTAAAGCCGTGAAAGAACCCGTCTTGTACCGCGGTAAAGACGTAGTGGAGACGTTTCTCCGAACTCTTCGTGAAGGCGTGAGTCGACTCGAACGCGACTTCAACAGACCCCTCCGCATGACAAAAGACGACGAACGTGAGTTTCAGAACGCCACCGCGTGTCATCTGTGCAAGAAGAGTATCGAGCGCGACGGGGACAAAGTGCGAAACCACGATCACGTGACGGGCGAGTACCTGGGAGCCGCGCACAACGCGTGTAATTTAAACTACAACGTGCCGCAGCACGTTCCCGTGTTCTTTCACAACCTGCGCGGTTACGATTGCCACAATCTCATCCAGGCTTTTGGGAAATTCAAACACGAAGAAATCACGTGTATAGCTACGACCAGGGAGTGGTAGGTGTCCATGTCCCTCGGTCCCCTCCGGTTTCTCGATTCCGCGCAGTTTATGAACACGTCTTTGGAGAAGCTGGTGAAAAACTTGCGGAAAGAAAATTTTAAAATATTACGACAATGCATTCGAACGGACGGAAACGAAGAAGAAGAAGAAGAAGAAGGAGAAGAAGAACGTGTTGAAATGCTGGTTAGGAAGGGGGTATACCCGTACGAGTACGTCACGGACGAAAGTAAGTTCGAGGACGCTTCTCTGCCCGCGCCGGAACACTTTTACAACCGCCTAGCCGAGACGCCCGTGTCGGACGAAGATTACGCGCACGCGCAAAACGTTTGGACGGCTTTCGGGATGCAAACGTTGGGCGACTACCACGACCTCTATTTGAAAACCGACGTGTTGCTGTTGGCCGACGTGTTCGAAAACTTTCGCGAGACGAGCCTGCAGTATTACGAGATAGATCCCTGTAACGAAGAACTCCTAGAATCTTTTTCATTATCGTACCCTCATGCCTCTCAGCATCAAGTTAAACCCAGAATCTTTTTAGTGAAAGACTAACTAGAGACTGCAGTAATAAGTTATACTCTGAAAATGCCTCATCTTGCCCCTTGTTCTTATCTCTGTTTGTAACAATAAAAAAGTGAATCTTCTAAAACGTAACCGTGTCCAAGAATATTAGAATTTAGCAGTTTTGATAAAGAAAGTGATAATACAGTGTCAGAATTATGTATAAAATTATTCTGCGAGTTAAAATTATGTTTTAGGCAATGAAAACGAAGTCTTAGCTTTATTTGCCTGATCAGAGGAAAAACTCAATACCTTTTGCAGATTTTCCTAATTTCAATGTCTCAGTTTTCCGTCAGCAAATGTACTTGAGCTCATTATAAAATGAAACTATTCCATTTTAAGTTTGAATATCATTAACATAAGTAAATCTGACACAGTAATTTATCTTCATTGTAATACAATTTACAATAGGAAAACTAGAGTCGACGTGATTTATTATTGTTGTTTACAATTAATTATAAGAACATTCAGATTAATTTTGTTGTTTAATTTCTTTCTTTCACATTAACAATTAGAACAGTACAGAGTCGGTTGTATGTCTAGGCAAAAAGACGTAAAGAGGCTTACTATCCAACAGCACTGTCTCGCAATTCCTCCAGTAAATTGAGAGTTCAGTAGCAGATTGTTTTACATTTTGTTTCCGCCTAAAGGCCACACGCGTCGAAGCCTGCATGAATCTGGCTTTCGTGTGACCAGTGGTACTGTATCATTGGGGTGACCCAGAAGACGTACGTAGCCTTCCTTGGAAGGGGATAGTTGGAGAGGTGCTGTGAGGAATTTGTTAAAATCTTCATCATTGTGGGTTTTAAAATGTTATTTAGGTGTTCGCCGAATAGCCGTATTTCACGGCCCCAAAACCAGGTTACACTGTTCAAGGAATCTGTACCTGTTGTTTCTGAACTCTTTCGTGGCTTTCCAGCAGACACCCTTCTAAATCGTTGCGCGCTTTTATTAGTTTCCATATCAGTTTATTTGTGAGATAATTATATCTTGTCTTCTGGTTAATACTGTGTGTACATTTCCAGATTACTATGGCTTTTCTTTCCGCTTTAACCAGTTCTCGTTTTTCCAGCGAAACATTATAGGAGTACGATTGTCGCATTGTTGGTATTGTTGGTTGTAGCATTGCGTTCTGTCCGGCCATTTGTACAACTGTTGTAAAGTAGTTGATAACATGATCAAGCTCTTCAGGTGTTTCAAGTCCCAAGTGCAGAGGTGTATTTATGCATAGGCAAAGTAGGCAATTACCTACGGGCGACAAAATTTGAGGGGCGGGAAATTTTGGAAAGGTGAAATCTGACGGTCGTTATCTTAGTTTTGTACCTAAGAGATGTTTTAAATGCCGCTCCATTTCGTCCCAATGTAATAAAAAACTTTTAAAAATATATATTGTTTAGTAACTAGGCTTATTACGTATTTACACATGCATTATCTATGTGATACTTCCGTTATTTTAACTTTTCACGGTACCTTATTTCTTGTTAAGTCTATATTGACATAATCATTTGGTTGGCCGATCTCTTTTCAATACTCTTTCAATACAGTTGAAGTGAAGTGTTTAACAGTGTTTAACAATTTCTTAACAGCTTGTATTTAACAGGTTTTCACTCCGTTGTAGCTAACTAGACAACAAAGCAAATTAAACAAGCCTTATGCTTGTTATAATTAGGTGTTCAGTATACTGAACGGATAGCGAAAGAGGATTTAAATCTAGTGTCCAAGAAAGAAACCTAAACCGACGCTGGCTTAAATTAAAAACGAAGTAAGAAAACCCAGTGACGCCCTACAATAAAAGTGGCACTTTATATTCTAACAACATTTGCATAGTAATTTATTTTATAATTAGAAGATTTTTAACAATCGTGTACGCCACTGGCGACTCTAATTAAACTTACTTCCCATTGGTTTTTTGCTGCTACAAGATATTACAGAAATCTCGACGGCCGAAGTTAGCAATAGTTTAAATCAAACTCATTTTCAATTTCATGCTTCAGTAAAAATGCTTCTTCTATATCATTTTAATTTTTATCAAATCCAAGTTTTTCAATTTTTAATTTAACGAATGCCAATCCAATAAACTGAATTGACTGAATAATTTTACATAAAATATTATTATCTAATTCCATTTTATTAAATAATTACTGTAAAAATGCTTAACGAAATGTAAGCTTAACACAAGTAATTATAAGCTTAGTAAACAAATAACAGTTATCTGTAATTAGAGAGTTTAAGGCCGACTTGCTTAGAGAACTATAATGCGAGTTGTAAATAGGTGTTAGATCAACAAAACTACAATACTTCAAACTACTTCCACCAATAACGTGCAGATCTTAGTTCCTCTGTTGTTTGGGGTATTTGTAAATCGTACAATAATTTAAATAATAATATTTATATAATATACAAATATATAATAAATATATATAAATAAATTTAAATAAAAAAGCATTCAGGGATGAAGAGATTGGCTCGAGATACGAGCTGGAGTACTCAGCAAACCAGATAAGCGACTGATGATATGATAAAAAATAAAAACATATCATTAGTCACACTAGGTGCTAATTGTTGTTTGAACCAGTTAAGTTTAAGGGTACAAAACAGTAAATTACTAGTCAGTTCTGTCACTGTATACATTTTTCCGAACCTCAGTAACGGGCAGAATAACATACAGTAGGACGTCGATGAACCGTTAGTAAAGAGGGACCAGAAGGTAATGGATATGAGGAATAGTAGAATAATCAAAGACTAACTATCCTTATCATTAATGTTTATTATTTTCATAAGTTGTACTACTTTTCAGCTTCCTCCGCGAAAAAACTGCAAACGAATATATATATCAAAAAGATGGTGACTGCTTTAATTTGTCTTTTCCATAATATAAAGTGACGGTGGCACGAAGAGTGCGGACATCAATGTGTCTGGACAACAGGAATGTTGTGAATATTGCAGAAAGTGGTACAGCCTGATACCTGACGAGGGTAGACCGTGAAGTCCCAAACACTTGACACGCAAAGTATGCGGACACCACCAACCCTTGCACGCTTCTGATGTTCTTGTAAGAAATCAACTTTCATTTAAACGTTATTCTGATGTTACATATTACGCTTAACACAGTAATGCATCTACTCGTTACTTTGAAAAAAATTTATTTACAGTTTTTGGAATGTTCCTTATTTGCGCTAAGTTTTTAATTTACGTAACTTAAAATTTTTTAAAATTATCTATCGATTTAAAAACTACAAATTAGAAAATAATTCTGAATTGTTCATATTTAACTAAAATAAAAATCTGTAGTACATTAAAAAGATAAAACTGGAGTCATGTAACTACAAAAATGATTCTACAGAACATACCATTGAAAGGAGTTTTCAGTCACTATGAGACAATTCCTCTATTCCAGAGAGGCTCTCTTCTTCTTCTTCAGCAAAATCATTCGACCTGTCAAAACATTCTCCAAGATTAATTTTGAAACGATATACTGTTTCAATCACAATAGCTTCTTTTCCCCAGATACCCTTCGTCAATTCTTTCCACGTGTTAAATGTTACTTGTTTTTTTTTTACAATTGTTAGCTGTCACTGTTCAAATTTTATCTTCGCATAAGTTTTTGACGTCGAGTCGTTTAAGTTACACGTTACATTTTTCCTCAACATGCTGCTTAATTTCTGACTACATAATCCTTATAGGATTTAGTTCTGGGTGGAAAGAGGGAATGCTTAAAATTAAATGTCTTTTACTTTGCAGAAAGTAAACATATCAATTAGATATGTTTTAAATTTTGGTTTATTTTTTTTTCAATTTCATAAAATCCTGCTTTAACCATATCAGAACGGAACAGTATTGCGTGTCGTGTTAGGCAGTACAGTCTTGCATATTGGTTTTCGTACAATTAAAAGTAGTTGTTTTTTCTAACTACCACGGACGGTGATATGGATCGGGGTGCAACGCAACTGCTGGGGAGGCGCAGTACCGGAGATATGGAGGAGGTTTGGGAGAGGAAACTTAAGGTCGTGCCTGTGGTATTACCGATGGTTTGGAGGACCTTGTTGCCAGAAGAGGTATGACCTAATGCCTGCCTGGAGGCACGTACTGGTGAAGACCCGCGACGGGGAGGAGAAGACAACCTCCGACTTATCTTCCCCTTGTTGCCCCGTTTCTTTGTATTTGACTTAGACGCCTTGGGAGAGGACGTTGGACTCGGCCTAACCCTGGAACAAAATCGTCTAATGTGCCCCGGCCTATTACACTTAAAGCTCCTAACGCCTGGGTATATAAATGAGTTACCAAAAGCAACTGAAACTAATCGTATCACAATAATAGGTTGTAATTATCTCAAAAACCTCCGACACGAGTTATTGGAGGAGGACGATACTAGTCCCAATAGTAACATAAATAATGAAATAATACACATCAATGCGGAGGCAGAAGGAGTCCCCGCCAATTTAATGATCGATACTGGTTCCAATGTATCTATAATTAGTACGACAGAATTGGAAAGAATACAGAGGGAATGCGGACGAGTATTGCCGACATTGCCGTTGAATAATATTATTTTATTGGGTGCAACCGGCCGCCAAAAAAGACAATAAGAAGACAAGTTTCCGCCAATGTGATTTAGCTGTGGTATAGCGATTGACATGGAATTCTTAGTGGCAACCGGGCTGCCATTTAACATATTGGTGGGATGCGATGTGCTCAGGCGGAACTCCGCCATAATCGATTTACGAACGGAGAAATTATCACTTTTTACGAACGGACAAACTTGGACGGCTGACTTGGTTGGTAGCGACAGAGTAATTCCCAGCGATGTCCACCAACAGATCCGTAGGGTTAATTACATAAACAATAATCCTATGATTGAGCGGATAATGGACGATAACGCTAATGAGGATTTATGGTCACAAAAGATCCAGGACATCAGGGATTTCCGGAGCGGTATTACAGGGGAAAGGTTGCCAACACACCAAGCGGACAAATTAATAAAAATTTACGAACAATACAGATCAGTATTTTCTGACGAGCCCGGTAAAGTAAAAAACTTCCAGTGTACTCTACAATTTCGAGACACAGTGGACTTTAACCGGAAGTCATACCCCATCGCGCAATCACGAAAGGAAGCAGTAAGAGCTGAAATAACTAAGATGATTAACTGTGACATAATAGAGAGTAGCCAATCCCCATACACCAGTCCTATTGTGGCTATTCCTAAGAAAAACGGACAAGTCCGTCTTTGCCTAGATGCGCGAGAAATCAATAAGATGATTATTAATGACAGGACTTCGCCCGGTGAGATTGAAGAGATTTTAAAACGTTTCCACGGTACCAAGTACTTTAGTACCTGGGACACGGTGTGCGGCTACTGGCAGGTGGAATTGCACCCACAGAGTCGCCAGTATCTGGCATTCATATTCGAAGGGCGTAACTACCAATTTAAGAGATTGCCCTTCGGACTCGTGAATTCGGTCGCAGTCTTTGTACACTGCATGGACCAGATACTTGGCCAGGAAGCCCTACAATTCACCACCGTGTACGTAGATGATTTGCTTGTATCCTCAGAAACTTGGGAGGAACACTGCTACCGTGTGGAACATGTGCTGAAGAAATTGGCTGCGAATAACATCACGCTCAAGCTAGAAAAATCTCAATTTATTGCCAAGGAAACTCAGTTCTTAGGCTTTATATTAAATGATCAAGGAATCTCACCGTCGGCTGAAAAAGTAGAAGCGATTCAGAAATTTCCAACACCAAAGAATCGAAGGCAATTACAGTCATTCCTGGGACTCTGTAATTACTATCGCAAGTTCCAGGAAAAGTATACTGAATTGACCGCCAAATTTCAACCGCAACTGTCATCCAAGAATAAATGGATATGGGGTATAGAGCAGAACGAGACCTTAAAGCTGATTAAAGAAAAATTCCTAGAACCAATAATACTTCGCCATCCAGATTTCAGTAAACCGTTCTTCCTAAATTGCGATGCCAGCGACATTAGCCTTGGCACCACACTATATCAAGAGGATGAGGAGGGCGAACATTTCGTGATTTGCTTCGCAAGTAGAGCATTAAACCAGTGCGAAAAGAACTACCACGTCACTGAGAAAGAGCTGTTAAGTGTAGTGTTCGCGTGTGGCAAATTCCGCACCTACATCCTAGGTTACCCCGTTACCCGTTACCGTCCGGACAGACCATAAGTCCATATCGTTCTTGAAGAGGTGCAAACTGAGTCACGGAAAGTTGACCCGGTGGATACTGTTACTATAAGAGTACAATCTTCAGTGGGAGTACATCCCAGGAAAGAAGAATGTCGTTGCGGACGTGTTGTCACGAATTGACATAGATAAGCAAACATTCGAGGGAGAAAAAGAAAGTGTACTCAAGATATACCACATTCTTAGCACCAGAGCCAATCTAGCCACAATATTAACCAACCTGAGCACCCACCAACAAGCAGACCCAAAATTAAAATCTATTAAGACGAGATTGGAAGCAGGGGACGAAACTATCGCCCGATATTATAAAATTAATAACAATATACTATTCATCAAACCATCGTTGAGGAAGGAGACATGGAAGGTTATCATTCCAACCCATATCGAAAAAGAAATAATAACTAATTATCACATTCGATATGGGCATATGGGCGCCTTAAAGGTGATAAAGGCCCTGGAGGAGAGCTGCCACATGAAAAATGTCAACCGGAAGGTCCGCAAATATATAAGAGGTTGCCATATTTGCCAACTCGTTAAATCTAACAATGAGAAAAAGGAAGGCCAAATGATTCCTATAACATCACAGGCAAAGTTGAAAAAGGTATTTTTGGACATCTGCGGGCCATTTCCCCGCAGTGGTGGTCGTCACAGATATAAGTATCTAATGATCGTGATGGACCACTTCACGAAGTTCGTCAAGCTATACCCAGCAAATCGGGCGACTACAAATAAAATTCTCGGCATATTAACCGACCAGTACTTCCCAAACGTCGGAAAACCAGTTTCGATCATTACCGATCACGGAACCCAATTCAAAGGGAAAAAATGGCGGGATACCCTACTGTCTATGGGAGTTCGTACTTATAAAACCTCGGTCTACCACCCGAGCAGTAACCCGGCAGAGAGAGTATTACGAGAGGTGGGGCGAATATTACGAACATATTGCCACAATCAACAGAGGAGGTGGCAAGACTATCTAGAAGCCACAGAAGAATTCCTCAACTTGGCATACCACCCAGCCATAGGCATTACCCCATACTCCGCCATGTACGAGAAACAACCCCCAAGAGAGATCGAAGAAATATTAGAGTTCCCAAGGGATAATATTTATACCTTTGACAGAATCAAATTTTACAACAAGGTTGCCGAAGACCAGGAGAAACGGCGAAACAAATACCAAAAAGGTATGGGCAAAATCATAACCTATACAAGTCGTGAAAAGGTATTATTAAAAAATCGGGAATTACCCAGTTCACTGGAAGGGATAACAAAGAAGTTGTTACTATTATACACTGGACCCTATAGTCTCCAAAGACAAAAACAATAACACTTATGAGATAAAGGAGATGGGTTCGGGTAGAATCAAGGGTGTATATAACCAGGCTTCCATGAAAAAATACCATGAGGAGTAAAATAAAAAGTATTTGAATTTAGAAAAAAACTAAAAAATTAAAAAACAAAGTAAGAACAACTTACTACAACTATCTTGAAAGAAACCATTTGGAATAATTAAAAAGAAAGAATTTTGTTAATAATCATCAAAATTCCAAAATAAAGTAAGAACAACTTACTACAACTATCTTGAAAGAAACCATTTGGAATAATTAAAAAGAAAGGAGAATTTTGTATAAAAAACAACAAAATTCCAAAATAAAGTAAGAACACATTACTACAACATATTTATGAAAAAACTATTATGGAATAAAAGGAAAAAATTTTGAATTAATCATCCAAATTTAAAAATAAAGTAAGAACACCTTACTACCATTATTAATGAAACTATTATTATGGAATAAATAAAAAGAAAAAGAATTTTGGAAAATAATCCGCAAAATTCAAAAAATAAGTAAGATCACCTTACTACAAATAAATTTGAAAGAAAACATTTGAGATATATAAAAAGGAGAATTTAGAAGTTCAAACCACTAAATTCCAAAACAAAGTAAGATCAACTTACTACAAACAATTAAGAAAAAACCATTTTGAAATATAAAAAAAAAAAATGAATTTTGAAAAAAAAACAACAAAATTCAAAAATATTGTAAGATCACCTTACAGTCACAATTATTAATGAAACCATTATGGAAATATAATTAAAAAGAATTTTGAATGAAAAAAACATAAAAATTCTAAAATATTGTAAGATCAACTTACTACAAATAAATTTGAAAGAAACCATTTGGAATAATTAAAAGAAAAAGAATTTAGTGGAAAAAGACATAAAAATTCTAAAATATTGTAAGATCACCTTACTACAAATAAATTTGAAAGAAACCATTTGGAATAATTAAAAAGAAAGAATTTAGTGGAAAAAAATCACAAAATTCGAAAATATAGTAAGTTCACCTTACAAACAAGTATTTATCAAAAAACTATTTTGAAACAAAAAGAAAAAGAATTTAGAAAGAACCACTAAATTCCAAAATAAAGTAAGATAACCTTACTACAAAATATTTAGAAACAAAAAGAAAAAGAATTAAGAGATGTAAAAAACATCCAAATTCTAAAATAATAGTAAGAACAACTTACTACCATTATTAAAGAAATCATTATGAAAATAAAAAGAAAAAGAATTTAGAGATGTAAAAAACAACAAAATTCCAAAATAATGTAAGATCACCTTACTACAATATATTTATGAAAACTTTATGGAACAAAAAGAAAAAGAATTTAGAGATGTTAAAAACCCTAAAAATTCAAAAATAGTAAGAACAGCTTACTACCAGATATTTATGAGAAAAAACTTTATGGTAATTAATAAAAAGAAGAAAAGAATTTTGAATTAAAACAACAAAATTCCAAAATAAAGTAAGTACACCTTACTACAACTATTTATGAAAAAACTATTATGGAATAAAAGGAAAGAATTTTGAATTAATCATCCAAATTTAAAAATAAAGTAAGAACACCTTACTACCATTATTAATGAAACTATTATTATGGAATAAGAAAAAGAAAAGAATTTAGAGATGTAAAACAAATCAATTCTAAAAAATATAGTAATGTCAAATTACAACCAATGATTTATAAAAACATTTATGGAATTAAATAAAAGGAAATAAAAACCAGTGATACGATTAAATAAATAAACTTGTGGTGAAATAAAAATACTAAAACTTTAAAGTAATACAAAGAGAAACAATGACCTCATTAAAAATTAATTAAAGCATTCATTTGAATAAAGAATCAGAGAGAAGTAATTTGAGAAAAGTAACAAAGAAATAAATGTAATTAAATAAATCAATAATGAAAATGATCATGAAATAAGTGTCAAGTGTAATAAAGACAATTAGAAGAAAGTTCTAGAACATGGAATGAGTGGAATTAATAAAAACTAGGAAACAAATAAAAAATATCAGAAAATATATGTTATCAATGAACAGAAGCAGATTGTAATAAAAACCAGAGAAGAATAAAGATTAATAACAAAACTTTATATGATAATAAACATTGATAATTATATTAATAAAAGAGCTTCCCACCATAATAAGAATTGAGATAACCATCAAGCTAACAAGTCAGAAGAATAACTGAGATAGGAATATTAAAATCTCTGAGCAATATACGAAGTGAAGTATCCAAAGATATTTTTTAAATAGTAATAAAAGTGTACTATTCTTAAATAATATTTTTAATAACTGTCTGTAGATAAGTCCAGCAGTATTAATATGTTTTTGAGCAGAGATGATTTGCCTCTGTAATCAAATAAAAGTGAAGTATTGGCCAGCAGAGTTTGTAGCCTACAGTGCCTCTCTGAACTGCACCAGCTCACGTGTTAGGGAATGATAGGGAATAAATATCCCAGGGATAAAACACCAAGAAGAAAAATGAAAATAAAATAATAAATATGAAACTCAGATGACTATTACTATCAAAGAAGATCAATTAAGAATGAAATAGATGTAAGCTCTAATATAGAGGAGACAAAATTTAGAAATGGAAGGAAGTCAAGAATAATAAAAAATATAATAATTATCATAAGCGATTATTTCAGACAAACCGAGTATAGTATGAAAAAATCACTTCTGTAGGAGGGCAATCTGTAGCATGACAGATAATCCACTAAGTAATAATTCAAATATGATCATAATTACATTTAAATTAATTAACTCAAAAGAAAGTTCGAAGGAAAATAATGAATTATCAAATAAAAATAATTAATTATCAAATGAAAAGAATTAAATATCAAAGTGAACAACACCACCATAAAAGAAAAGTATAATTAAATTAATAAAATGCAATGATAAAGTATCAAGGAAATTAAATCCAAAGGAACTCATATAAAATCAGGAGATTACCCAGGAAGGTTAGGAGCAGGTGATAAAGAAGATACCCCGAACCAACCAAAGGACATAATGAAATACTTACCTTGGAAAACCCAAGACAGAAGAAATGAAGAAAAGAAGATATAGGATGGGAGAACTACGAAGAATACCCATGAAAAACCTATTAATAAAAATAACAAACCCCGAACCAAATGTTAATATCACCCCAAAGAAAGTATAACACCCCAAAACCTCATGTAAAATAATTATAAACAAAAGCGTTTAGTAGTAAATAGAGTGCACCAAAGAAAGTTATTATGTAGTAAAATAAACAAATCTTCACAGTCCCTTATAACTAAAAGTTTGGTTTTAGAATATTGTAGAACTCAAATATAAATAAGAACCAACAGTGTAAGTATACCAGTGCAAGTGATTTCTATTTAATAAACTTCAAATAAAGGTGTAACTTATATTTTAACTAAGTACAATCAAATAACTTTAATTTTTCTTTTATAAAATTCCTAAACTGCTACAATTGTTATTTTTTAGACAAAGCTTTTCGTCATCACTGACATCTTCAGGTCTTAAACAACCAAAGCAAGATCGCGAAGGCTGAAGATGAGAGCACGGGAGCTCTCGAAACATGTTCCAAATAAGGAAAAATAACATCTTGAGGTAAATTTAGTTATAAATATTAAATGTATTATATAGATCAAGAAACGGACTGTAGCAGAAAGTGATTGAATATATATATATTGTTCAGGATAACTCCCATATCGCGATCCAATAACTCAACAATTAAATTAAAACCATCAGTGCAATCACTTCAGAGCTGGGAGATCGTTAGATCACATGGTATCCTTCAAGAATTTAGGTCAATACCCAGCAGGGTCGAACAGGTTATAACCAACTCCGACAAGGTCTGACAGAACCAGGGCATGCAGAAAAAGTTTTTCAGGGCTACACCAAACGTACACAAAACCTTAAATGGAACGTACCCGGTTTAAGTCCTACACTGTAAATTACACCCCAACTGGGAACTAGACTCAATATCCCCCAAAAGCAACTTGAATAAATATACATGCCATACAAACATATAAATGTGTGTGACCCCACAGAATTATATAAGTTACCTCCGGTTTACAATTTGATAATAATAATATTTAAAATAACGAAGCAATTATAATATTAAAAGTCCTACTTTGCACTAACTACAACAGTGGTAACAACACATCTTTCAATACAATATTAACATTTTCTAAATTCATAAAACCATTAACAGCCACAAAAACTAATACATTTTTTTTAACTCATTTCATTTTAAAATTGTAATACGCGTTTATATAACTCTTTCCTTGCCGACCCAGAAAAATTATGTCAACTCCCAAATCGCATTGCAAGTCCTGCCACCTTCAGGTCAGCACACATAGACCACGTTCTGCTACCATTTGTAACGGCCACTTAGGCCATTACGAAACATTTAAAAACTAGACCGCTTGGCCTAGACGGAGCGAAAATTGTGCTGGAGCCCAGAGTGACAGGACATGCAATAAAACACTCATGTAACCATTAAAAACTTATTATTAGTGTTTTTCTTTTCTTTTCTTTTTATAACATGTGGATTTAAATCCTTCAAAAATGAGTTCTAGTATGGTTCATTTTTCAACATAATTTAAATTTACAAAGGTTAGTTACAATATTAATTTTTGAAACATCTAAGCTTCTGATACCCCTTGTGTAGATTTAAAAAATCTACTCTTGATTTAAATCTTGATTCTAATCAATAAAAAATTCTAATCTTGATTTACCCCTTACTCTTGATTAAAAAAAAAACGGGTGGAGTTGTTGTTGAGTGTTTAGTAATTGGAAGGCTCCCACCTGTACTTTGAAGAACTGGAATGATACCAGGTAGAGCCGTGGCGATGAGTGTTGGTGATGGTTCTTGAAGAGTTCCGAAGCTCCAGCTCGTCTCATATGGTGTGTTGCAGGAGAAATGGTTCGGGGCCTGACGGCGTTGGGGAGCATCCGGGTGCACTGCTCTGCAGATGGTGACTGTTGTAGATGTCACCATCTCCGCATTCTCCTCTCTCCCGGCTGTACGGGGACCCTGTAACATTTTTATTTGTAGTTGCCCGTCAGAAAATACAGCTATCCCCTACACTATCTCGCCTCGGAACACACACACTACCCGCACTGTCACAATTATTCTTTTTTACACTCTAGTTGCTCTTATTAATTTTTTGATAATAAGTAATAAGATAATGAACCGTCATTATCTTCGTGCAAAGCGTCCTTTTAATTACAAATCACTTCTTGGTTCATTTTCGCGATTTCGTAAACTCCCTCGTAGCACGAGCGATATCATCGTTTGCGTAATTTTTTCCTGGTCACTCACATATAACACACTTATTAATTACTATTTAGTTACACTAGTAATTAACATTAAATTACCTGGCGTCTTTATTATTGCAAATTTCTGCAATACGTTTACATCACTACATTCGTTAAAAATTCCTTAATGTAATGGTGTTTTTATAATTGGGGTAAGTCTTTGTTCACAGGTTTAAAACGTATTAATTAGTTTATTTTTATCCGGTTAAAACCTGATTTTTTAGTGACACCCTATCGTAGACTCTTGCCTGTCGTAGATTGCGTTCACACACACAAACACACAAGCGCTGTATTTACTCGCGGGGGACGGGTGTACGCTTTCTGACAATTCTTATCCTGCATAATATTGTTAAAAATTGTTCATCATATATTTTTCTATGCTAAATATTTAAAAACATACCGCCCTGGGTAAATATGCAAATATATGTAACCTATTGTTGCAATATATATATATATTGTTTACGCTCATTTTATTAATTCATAATTTATTGTAAATTATATCTATTCCTTTTTAAAGAACCTCTTCTACTTTGAATCGAAAATCTGTAACTTTATAACACACACACACACACACACACACACACACACACACACACACACACACACACACACACACACACACACACACACACACACACACACACACACACACACACACACACACACACACACACACACACACACACACACACACACACACACACACACACACACACACACACACACACACACACACACACACACACACACACACACACACACACACACACACACACACACACACACACACACACACACACACACACACACACACACACACACACACACACACACACACACACACACACACACACACACACACACACACACACACACACACACACACGCACGCACACGCACGCACACGCACACGCACGCACGCACGCACACACACAATATTTTTCAGAGTAAATCAAAAAGCTTGTTAGTTAAACACGATAGAAAAATTAAATGTATACATAGAAATATACAAAATGTTAAAACAAGAAATGCATAAATTAAATCAGTTGCTTTTGTTATTAAATAGTAAGTAAAATTTCTATTCACTCTGATAAAGCAGGCGGCAATTATCCTCCTTTAGGGGGTTTCCTTTGAAAACGTTTGTTGTCAAATATTGCAAGACAAGGGGCTGTGATATAATATTTAGACGTTTCCTGTGAGGGGACGAGTTTTATCTGCCGGCTTCATTGGGTCTCCCCTCCATCGTCTGGATTTACTGCTCTCTGAACTTTACAAACGTAGTTATCGTTTCACATAAATCAGTGCTTCAAGTATTCAATTTATTTCTTTTGGAACACGGAACTTTGTAAGAAAGGATTCTTTTGTAAAAATATACACAATTTTCAGTCACTTTAATATTTGTTTCTTGTGTTACCAAGTGAGAAACACTTATCGTCGGATACAATTAATTTTAAAACTTGATTCCTGTATAATTGTATTAAAAATACGAGTTTTTTAGTGACAAGAAAAAAATATCTGTTCAGAAGTGTGCAGTCTACTCAGTGTATTTCAATAATGTAATTCCTATCCTATAAATTTATGATTTGAAACTTCAATTTATCGAAATTAAAACAAAATAGAATCAGTTTTTGTTGATGCGTAAAATTGAAAATGCGTTTGACACAAACTCACTCTGGCGGTCTATACGAGTTCTGTAATAACTTATCTTGAAACAGCAAAAATAAGAAAGTTTAATGATAGACGCCGGTAGCGCAGACATTTGTTAAAAGTTTTCGCCTAATTATAAAGTAAATTACTATGCAAATATTGTCGGAATATAAAGTACGTTTTTTTTTGTAGAGAAATTTATTCAATGATTTTTTTTTTAATTCCGTTTTTAATTTAAACTAGAACTGGAATAAACTTTAGGTACACCTAAAAGATGGACATTATAGTTTTACCCTGACGTTTCTTATTTACACAAGATAGTTAAAATGATAATTTTATCATTTTTTCACTGTTCTTCTCTGCTACGGTATATATAACCACAAGTGTTAAGTGAAGGCTTCTCTGATATATCTCGAATTCATTTTTACATAATACAATTTACCGTATTGTAAGCTTCATAAACAACAACATAAGTTCCCATCTAAATTTTACGATTCTAGATATTTAGGCTTCAACACTTATATAGCTGTAAAGTAAACATTTTCTTATCAAATTTTATTCGCAATGAGACACAGCATGATATTTCAGACATTTTGTTTCGTAAAAGTACAGAATGTTCAAAAATATATTAATTTTTAGTGACCATATAAATCCAAAGTTTAACGGTCTGGAAAGGAATGGATATACGCTTGTTGTTTTCAGCCAGATTTTTTTATTGTATGAATTGCGGTGTAAATGTGATTTATAACTCATGAAATAAATTTATATCTGAATTTGCGTTGATGTATGTCATCAGGTATACGTTATTTGTACTTATATTGGGCGATGTACGTATGTTTTTGTGTGCCTTTAATTATAGTGTAGCTTTTTCTTTGTAGCAACGATTTAAGTTATTACTTGTTTTAAATAAATACAGATTTGTATATGAAATCTGTTATTTTTGTATTTCAACCAATAATATTTATAGTAATGTGTGCTTGTATTCAGGATGGCCGATTATATCGGAAGATATCAAGTTCTTTTCCTATGAGTGTAACATTCAGACCTGAGCCCGGGCTACAGTGGAAGTTGTATAGAGAATATGAATTCTAGCCTGTTGCGTTAACACCTGGGTTTCGCCTGCAATTAATTCTACCCAAATATGGGATTGTTTGTACCATATCTATGTTAGTACTTACAAGAATATGATTTTATATAACCTTGAAATTATTCCATATAATTTTAAAACTAATGGTAGAATAATTGATTATTGACAAGTGTTCTGCTTAAAGTAGATTGGAAGTTCCATACTCCGTACTTATTGTTAAGATTAGCATACAAAATAATTAACGTACACTAAAGAATTTTTAAAATACTGGACCGACAACCGATAAGGAGTTGTCGGTACTGGATGGTTACTGTTATGGCCACACTAAAAAGGTTCACCTATTGTTAAGAAATACTGATAGTGATTGAATAGAAATACTGAGGCTAAGTAGTGAGGAACGAGAAACTGAATAGGTCGCGACCATTTACGAACGTTCTTTAGACTTAAAGGCAAGGATAAACCGCTGCTTTCTGAAATGTAGTGAATGGGCGTTAGACGTTCTGTATAATTCTGTATAATTATGAAAATAAATTATTGAAAAGTTTAAGCTGCAATTACATTTACAAAGTTTATTCTATTATTGTTCAAGAAAGCCTAAACGCAAAAAATTCTTGGAAAGTTTTCGCTTCGTTCAGTTCCCTTTCTATTTACTTTTGACAGTACAGGGACCAATGTAAATTATTGGATATTATTCACAACTCTGCTCTGTTTTTTTATTACTTTACTTTTATTAGGTTCCCCTCTTGTCACCGGTTGTGTCTGCTGTCTCTTGCTGTCTGGCTTCAGCTCTTTATCGGACAACCTTAAGTTGTCATACTTCAGTCACTTTGCTCGTTTGTTCAGATGTTCTAAGCTTCCCATGCTTCCTTCTGCCAGGAGAAGAGAACAATTTTAGGCTATCTTTTAATGGTATTTTAAAAGGTGTCTGAATCATATCACAGTTTCTACCTAAACGGATTCTGATCACTGTGTCTGTTATCTGACTTCAGAACTTCTCTGTTTTGGAGTGAGACAGCTTCCTTAAAAAACACATTTCTACCGCACACAATCCTTGTTTCTAGTGCGCTGTCAGTACTGTCAATGACCAATTTTCTCCTCTGACTGTCAGAATGTTTTCACTGGTAGTTCTCACAACCAAATATTAGTTCTTTTATGGCTCTCTCTCTCTAGTTCACAGGACCTCGTTCAAGATTTTGCTTGAATATATGGCCATCTACATCCCTTTTATAGTAGCACTACTTACACAACACTGTGCTCAAATACTTGTCAGTATCAGACTCAGATCAGATTTCATCATTCATACTCTCTGCATACTTAAGTCATACCACTTTCTTTTTATTATCGGGCACCATGTTTTCCTTTGATTCATCATAATGCCACCTTTCCGTTAGGCCCGGGTACCTTCGTAATCATACATTCCGAACGTATCGTCTATTAAAAAATTGTTGCTTGATAATCGGCGATGGTTCGTTAATGTCATCATCACACCACTGCCGTGCCTTTAGTGAGAGAAGGCAATAGAGTGTATCTAGGTGTATCCCAGGTTTACAATCCATTTCTTTTTCAGTCATGACATCTTGTTCTGGGGGGATTAATCACACACACACACACACACACACACACACACACACACACACACACACACACACACACACACACACACACACACACACACACACACACACACACACACACACACACACACACACACACACACACACACACACACACACACACACACACACACACACACACACACACACACACACACACACACACACACACACACACACACACACACACACACACACACACACACACACACACACACACACACACACACACACACACACACACAACATATAAATTTGGCCCTTAAGTGTTCATTACTAATTTGATCTATAAGGCCACAATCTTTTACTCTTGAACATCTTGTTTCCGCAACATCCACATCTCGGTTCCAATAGAGCTGGCATTAGTCTACTTTGTAAAATTTCAGTTTTGTTTCTTTCGTTGTTTTACGTGACGTAATGCTTTCGTTGTCATGGGTGACGTATCACGTTCGGTGCATGGTGTCAGACATCACATCAGATGATGTTTGTAGGCTTTATTGGTGGTGTCGTTCTAACATCACAGGAAGTTAAAATGTGATAACTGTTCTATAGATTATGCTTTGAACTGTATTTTTTCTGTAGCCTGAACTGGACAGATTTTTTTTTCAAAGCTGTGACCTTTGATTTCTTATCGGACTTTTCAAATTGTAGTCCTTACATATGTGGCTCAAGCGGTGCGTTGCAAATTGTAGGCTATCCTCTCTTTTTTGTAAAAGTATCTGCTCATTCGCAAACAACATTATGCTTATTCACTTGAGTGTTTGAGTTATTCTTGTTCCGGGATTAACATTTTTTTTTACTGCCATATAATTTAGTCAACGTATCTATTAAGTAAGATGGGCAATGAACTGTATTCTGTCTCACTTCTATGTTGAATATTTTTTGTTCTAACTTTTCTGGTGTTGATGACGGTTTCTGTACCCCGCGTATGACCCCCATTAGATGTTTTAGGTAACCTTCCCGTTCCATAATGCCCTTAGAACTGTTCTGTTCATTCGAGTAAAATTTTTGCTAAGTCTAAAAAGGCCAATATGGTTTTCTATATTTATCGAAAAATGACTGAGGTATTCCCTTTGTTTCACTATTGTTTGTCAGACTACAGAAATGTCATTAAAAATTGTCCCTTTTTGAAATCTACTCTGCTCTTCCTTGTCAGGAAATCAGTGACCTTGTCAGCTCTGCTTTTAAAATCAGTTGTCATTGTCACATGATTACTGACAAACGGAGCATATGGTTTGTAAGATGTACTTTACAGACTAATTCCTCTATAGTTTTCACATTAATTGCGGTTCCCTTTTTATATATGTCCGAAATCTTTTTCTGCTTCCACTACTAATTTAATAAATGCAGAATACTTAATTCTAATATCATAAAACAACAGAACATATACGATTAGTGTAAATGTTATGAAAGTTTGTTAGAATACGAATCAAGGAAAACTAACTTTTGTGAATTAATTACGAAATATGTTGAAGGTATACAATAATAAGTTCTTGTTGCGTATAATTATGAAGGAGATATTTAAAAAGTTAATCGATAATTGATAAATTTGTTTAAGTAAAAAACGTAAAAAACTGTTAAAAGGACGCTTCCGTTTCTTTCAAATTAAGAAAGTAGAAGAAAAACCTTTTCTCTATTTGCTCGTAAAGGTATTTCTACTTTCTGGACGAAACTGAAAGTTATTAAGAAAATTGCTCGTCTTTTGTCCAACCGTAAAAAACATTTTCTGAAAAGCGGAAAATCAAGAATTCTGCCAACTTCATTATCGCTTTGTGATGTTCCCAATTTTTTATTCGAAGTACGAGAATGTGCACAGGCATTAATTATTAAGAAAAGTTTTAATTTTTGCTTTAAAATTAAAATAAAGAAAAACAGGAGCGGTGCAAGCAAAGTGAAAAGTAAGCTTTAACAAATTATAAGTGAAAGTATAATTCCTTATGCATATAATTCCTTAAGAATTTAGCATTTTTATTGTCTGATTGCCTACAACAACAACGATAACGACGACGACGACGAAATCATCAGCATCATCATAAGAGCAACAGCAGCAGCAGCAGCAGTACCAGTTTTAACAGTCTTATTATAAAAATGATGATAACGTTCTTAACGTTGTTAGAATAACTGTGTAATTACGGGCTAGTAACAAAATATGGATTCCTTTGACGGAAATAATATACATTAATACTAATAAAATTTAAAATGTTTCTAATTACTTCCATGTTCCATAAGGAAAAATGGAAGTATGGTCATGGCGAAAAAAATTGTGTTCGAGATAACGGCTGATTCTGATTGTACTACCCCCAAAACATGAAGAAAAGTCATTTTTCGAAAAGTGTCTGTGTGTGTGTGTCTGTCTGTCTGTGTCTATGTGTAGAATTTTTTCTATGGCAAACGATAACAGCCGCAAATTCAAACAAAATCAAATAATTTTTTGCATACAGCACTGCATTGTAGGGTACTCAAGGCCTATTGTTGTCAGTGAAGATCGGTTAAGAGAAACCTGTTAGTTAAATCGGTTAGTTTACCTGCAACGTTTTAAGTTTTAACAAGGGTAATTTTTTCTATGACTTACGATAACTGCCGCACATTCAAACAGAATCAAGTAATTTTTTGCAAACATCCTTGAATTGTAGAGGACTCAAGGTCTATTGATTTTGGTGAAAATCGGTTAAGATAAAGGGGTAGTTTACCTGCAACGTTTTATGTTTTAACAAGGGTAATTTTTCTACGACGAACGATAAGTGCCGTAAATTCAAACAGAATCAAATAATTAGTTGCATACATCCCTAGATTGTAAAGGACTCAAGGTCTTTTGATTTTGGTGAAGTTCGGTTAAGAGAAAGGGGTAGTTTACCAGCAACGTTTTATGTTTTAACGAGATAATTTTTTCTATGACGAACGATAACTGCCGTAAATTCAAACAAAGTCAAATAATGTTTTGCATACGTTCCTGAATTGTAGAGAACTCAAGTCCTGTTGATTTTGGTGGAGATCGGTTACGGGGTAGTTTACTTGTAAAATTTTATGTTTTAACAACAGTAAATTACTTAATTTTGATAAATAAAGTATCCTGATAAGAAGATCATAATAATCCACTGTAGAAACGTAGATGAAATATCTATAAATGAAGAGGCTAGTTGAACGGGGTGGGGGTAATTTTCTATAAATGAAAATTATAGTTGAAGGGGTAGGGGATAATTTATTATATGTGTACTACGTTATCGGCTACAAAGAAGTAGTTTGTTGTTAAAATTCCTTCAGACGTTTCGGCAGTGCCATCGACTTCCATCATCAGTGAAAATCGAGTGCGATAACGTGAGGTGGTATACGTTAGTGACCATAGTACTGTGGTTAAGGCTGAAACAGTAAGTAGAAAGAAGTAGTTTCTATGGAAATATTTCATTTTGAAAATGATTTTAAATATAAATATTAGAACATGGAAGTCATGTATGGTTCTCCATACCGATATTTTAGATTTAGTTTGTTGGTAACCAATAAACACATACTTTAGACTCTGATTTCGAACCTATGACAATTATGGGTAGTATCTGCAACAATAAGCTTTAACAAATTATAAGTGAAAGTATAATTCCTTGTGCATATAATTCCTTAACAAATTAGCATTTTTATTGTCTGATTGCCTACAATAATGACGACAACGACGACGACGACGACGAAATCATCATCATCATTACCAATTGTTATTTTATAGAAACAAAGTAATGCTGACGAATAGAATTTGCAAGAAATAGGTACTTTCGTTCACAACATTTGCAACTGAGTTATTGTTAACATTAAAGTTGCTACATCACAGTGGAATGGGCTTGCATATTATCTCATTAATACAGTCTTCGTCTGCTAGAAGACAGAGAAATAATAAGACTAGTACATGAAATGTATTTGTTTCCATACCGGGTAAAAATGTATTATTTTCTTAATATCAACCATAAACTAACTAGCCTTATTAAAACTCTTGAAAATCTTTGGTCTACGTCTTTGAGTATATTGAGTGACTCTTATAGAAAAATTATGTGTATTAACAGAGCAGTGTATGTTGAGCGATCACTTAGTTTCTGTCGATTAGGTAATTACTTTTGTTTAACCACACGTTTGTGTCTCAACGAAACCATTCATGTTACTTCTTAAACTGCAGTCAGTATCTTATTTTATCTTAGTTTCAACTCTAACTAAATCAAAAAATTTAAATTTTAAAAAACTTATAAAATAAATTAATTATTACTATTATCTTACTTACTTCAATTTATGTAATGGTTAACAGGGTTCAAAAAAGTCTGACATTGCTGTTTTATTGTGGACTGTTCCATAATGCATTCCGCTTCTTCCACAATGCATTTGTGTCCTACGTTATAGAAGTGTAGAGTTGAAACACAAAACCAAATATATACACAACATCTGATATAGACAAATATAAAAACAATAAAAACATATAAACGAAATCTCTTTACACAGCGGTCGTTTCGGAAGGGATGTTACATAATATATGCTTCATATGGACTACAAGTAAGGGATTTTGTGTGTGGAAATTGTGCAAAGAGATGTTCTTAGAATCGAGTACGATACGATACTTTAACGAATCTCTGTTATGTACACTGTGAATAAAATGTGTCGAAAAATACTTGATTTTATCCACATTGTGCTTATCACTCTAATTAAATTATAGTGTTACAATTAATTATAAGGTGTATTATTTGAATCGTAAATAGTAGATTATGTGAAGAAGTCAAGCTGTAGTCCTATAGATGGAATTTGTCTAATTTGTAAGCTAACCATGTATGGAATATTTATGTAAAGAAAGAAATGAAAATCAGAAAACCATGTCAATAAAGAAATTGGTCTAGAAGCTATAAAAATCCCGGTTCAAATCCAGGAAGATTAGACACGTTAGCGTATCGACCGATGGTATGTAAATCGAAGATGCACAAAGCCAGGAGTGCTGTGGGTTATTCTGCTTACGGAGTAGATATAACATGATCAAAACTGGGGACATTGGTGAGTGATTTTATTAGCTGACATTATCTGGAATAGCCAATGGCGAATTATCAGATAATATACCTGTAACAAAAGGGATCAGGTAGGGGGATTCCCTAAGTCCTATACTCTTCAATGTGTGCCGGTTTGCCTGTGAACCGGCGCTCGTATAAGAAAATTATATATATAAAAAATAATTATTCATGGCAGACGCGAAATTGTTGCGGCGTCAATAATTAAATTGTTGGCTGTGTCTTAATTCAACGGCGTAAGTTTGTTATACTGTGGGGGCTGTTGTACATGTCCGCGCATTCTACTTACTTTACTTTATCCAATCCCCGCTCTCGGCAGTTCAGCCATTCGGCGGCGAGCCTCCCAGTACAGACAGGATAAAGTTCGCGGTTGCAGGTTCGCCAGTTCAGGACAGACAGGTAGATGTTGTCCATCCATCATTCCTCCATTGCACAGCGGGCAGATGTTGGAATTCACCAGGCCGAATCGGTGTAAATGGGCTTGGAGGTAGTCGTGGCCAGTGCATAGTCTGAACTCCGCGACCGCGGTCGATCCGTGTCCGCGCATTCTAGTGGGGAAAATACGCGTAATTCGGTCTCTGCGCTGACAAGTACAGAATTTCTAGTCTACCTTCGTCTGCCGTCCCGTGTACATCTGCGCCTGTCCGACAGAGCTGCAGTTTTTTTGTAATTGCCTTGTGTCGCTATCCTATGACTAGATAATCTCGCCAAGATCTGCGGTGAGTACATTAGAATGTATTTTATGGTTTGCGTAAAGTAAAATGTGAATTTGAATGTTATGTGAGTGGATGAAAATGGATAGCTTTTTAATAATGCACACCACGTGGCGTGGACTTAAAGTATTCAGTGTCATAGAATTCGAATCTATTTAAACTCTTATTTAATTAATTTGTATTGTAATTAAGATACAGCAATTGTCCTTCACATTAGGGGAGTAAAATTGTGTAATTCCGGGAAAGTTACAAAGTTTTCAAATGTATTAGCACGTGGCTGTGTTCAAAACTGAACAGGTTATGGTGTGTCAAACTTTCTGCTCACGTAGGGATAATTAGTAAATTTGAAACTTATAAATTGATTTTATGGGCGTCTGTGAAAATTTTATAAATGGCAAAAGAGAAGACGTTATACTTTAATTAAAACGAGCATTGTTTAAATGGTCAGGGGGCCTGTTCAAATTTGTTCTGGACTGGTTCAATCGAGGGTGCGTGTGTGAGTTATGCTGTGAAAATAAATGTTTGGTCATCTATCTAATTATCATTTATGCTTAGGGCCCCTGCGCCAGTCGAGGATCCGGCCCAGGCATGTCCATCTGCTCCTGAACTTACCAAAAGGCTCTCGACTTCACCTGTCGGAAGGAACGGCAAGATCACCATGCCTCAGCAAAACCCCATAACCTAGATATTGGACTCACTGACCACTGAACTCCTGGAGATCCGCTTCATTTAAATAAGGTGATATTCAACCAGTTTATTCTTATTTGGTCTACATAGATACCACCGATTTGTGCAGTTAACAATCAATAAAACTCGTGTTGTATTTTGTGACACACCATGACATTTTTTTTTCATCTTCTAACCGTTTTAATTGGGCCCCGGTCCAACGGGAGATAATTTGTGCGCGGATTTTGGGCACTGTATGTATAAAACTACTTAAATTCGACATTAAGTGTACACCCGGGGGCCGGCATGTGTCCGAGGCTCATTAAATTTCATGCACCACATTTTCTCACTCGGATACTGTAAGGGGGGTTGTTTAAGTATTTAAGTATTTGGGGACCGGAATTTCAGATATATAGGTGGGTGCTGTTGGTGACAGGAGGGACCCGACCGGCTGGTCTGGTTCAGTTATAATTCCTGTTTGGTTATCTATGATAGTTACGGTTCTAATACATATTTAAATTAGGTTTTGGGTCATATAAGGGTTGGAAGTTTTTTTTATTCAGTTTCAGTCCGGTCCCCTCATTAGACCTTGGGTAGGCAGGTTTTGCATGCAGATATATGCAGGCCCCATGACATGTTAATGTATGTCCGGTCATGCTTAGGAACATGTCGGCTGCCGGGTCAAACCAGATTTTCTGAAGAATTTATAAATTGTAAGGTCACAAAATTCATACATACTGTTCATGTCACATAAAGGTTGTAACCTGTATTTTTTTAAAATCATTATGGTGAAACAAGATTTTCTTAAAAAATTTTTAAATTATAAGGTCACAAAATTCATACATACTGTTCATGTCACATAAAGGTTGTAACTTGTATTTTTTTTTTTAGAATTATTATTGTCAATTCTGATTTTCTCAAATAACTTGTAAATTTATAATTTTACTAAGTTTATACAGACGGTTCAAGGGCATTTAGAGTTGTAACTTACATTCTGGCCCACCCAGATTCTTGTGAGGGGCACTATATGTATGTATACGGATATATATGTATTGTAGTTTGACATTTCCATATGATGGGGCGATATATAGAGGAAAATATATATATATAGGCGGGTGGCAAGGCTTTCATGTATAATGTTGTTTGTTGATTATATTTGTGATATTGAACATTTGTCTGTGATATGTATATATGTTTACGTGTTTTTATGTTGAATCATGCAATGAAAAGGGTATTGAAATATTGAGGGGGCGAGTTGAATAAAAGATGATGTTATGACTTCGGGGCATTATATATATTTAATGTGAATTGTGATGGGGAATATCTGAAGTGGAATTGATATATACGTATGCATACCAAAATATGATCTCAGGAATTTTCTCAAATTATGTAACGGAAATATTTTTAAGACATAATAAAATTGTTATTGTTGATTAACAGCGAGTTTAATTGCAAGTCCCGTCCCACTGGACCCAGCGCATTTTATGCTTCTCTAGGCCTTCTGCCTAGTTTTAATTAACTCGTAGCCTCTCCTTAAAAAAAAAAAAAATTCTATAAAAACTCAATAAAAAATAAGGAGGGGTTACAAATGTATTCATGGATGACATTATTAAGAAGGTAAAGCGTATGAGAGGATACAGGCTGGGTAGAAGTGTGTTTAATATTATATGTTATGGAGACGAAATTGCTAATAACGGAAAATGAAAACGATTTACAAAGACTTGCGTATAATTTTAACAAAGCATGACAGAAATATAATATGAAGATAGCGAAAGAGAAAACAAAATCAATTACTATTTCACATGACCCATTAAGGTGTAATACATGCATTACAATACATTAATGTATATAATACATGCATTTTAAGAAATTACATGCATAATTTTCTGAAGGCTGAAATTCAAGTCTTTGAACAAACAATAGTTTTTTTCTGTTTAATTAGTCAATGTTAAAACAAACAATAACTAAAAAATAAAAACATTTTCTGAATAAACAAAATATAAATGTTGAATAACAAGTATTCAGTACTGAAAGCTTATGCCTACATAGTCCCGCTTAATAATTTATTTGAGCTTTGAAAACTCCATTGCGGATAAGCTGAAAATTTCAGTCTAGTATGGGACAGCGGTTCCGACTTATTCAAACACAGTAAGTTGTTAAATTTTATAACGGGCTATAATTTTATAAGCAGTAATTTCAAACATGTCAGTTTAACGAGTGCAATAAACTGTTTTCAATGGATATAGTTGTTTTCAATACATATTATTGCACACGACTGTTTTAATACGTTGCAATGAGACTACAAATGTACAGTGTAACGATAGTGTAATGCTGATTACGTCTGACGACAGCTCATTCAGCACTAAACACACGTAATAACCGTATCTGTACTGCACACATTAATTACAGGTGGAACGTCGTGTACTGTAAGTTGAAAGTAAAACTGGCGCTATTCTACAATTGTTACGAAGCATGTTGTTTTATCTAAGTAAATAAAGTATTATAATTCACACACACACACACACACACACACACACACACACACACACACACACACACACACACACACACACACACACACACACACACACACACACACACACACACACACACACACACACACACACACACACACACACACACACACACACACACACACACACACACACACACACACACACACACACACACACACACACACACACACACACACACACACACACACACACACACACACACACACACACACACACACACACACACACACACACACACACACACACACACACACACACACATAGAGGCTCTATGTAAATAAATGCTACGTTATGTTTGTATACTGTAACTATAGACTATAACATAACTACATTATACAAACACAGATTATAGAAAAAAAACTATGACTAATTAAACTAGGTCCAATTATCTTAATAAGCAGTTCTCATTACTTGACTTAATCCGATGGTCTTGTTTCTCAATATACCTTTTACAATTTCCAATTTTTAAAAAGATTTTTCAACGGAAGTTTAGTTTAGTCATTAATAAAAACATTCACAAACAGATTTCTATTTTCGAGGAGACTGTGGAAGGACTTTTTTCGTTAAGATAACGGTAGGCAGTTCTTAAATTCAAATTTTCATACATATATACATATATGTATTGCAAGGTAACAGGTTTGAAGCTGACTCCATTTGCAGAAATAAATTTTGATTAGGTGATTTAATACATTTATTGTACAGTTATATGTAGAAATTATAAATTAAAAAAATATATAAATGTGTAACATTTGATAGTTAGCAATTTAAACGAGTCTTTGTTTTATATTTTTTAAGAATTTTTATAATTCCACTCTCCTGAATTTGCTGGGTTGAGTTGGTTCAGTACGGACGATCTCGGGGGCAAGCTCCTGCTTCCACACAAGCGTTATCCTCTTAAGGTGGGAAGGGGCGATGTTAATCTTAAGGTCTCCTCCTCGTCGGCGTTGTGTCCGTCTAACTTGCTCCTGACTTAGTCCTTGTTGACAGTCATCGGTCGTTGAAGATCTTAAACGCCGTGCCTGACTTCGTGGTTTGATTCAGCCGCTCTGTTGACGCTATACTCTGACTCCCGAGAGACTCCTTATCAGACATTATTAGAGACTGCTTAATAGACTGTGTAAGACTAATTAACTTACAGCTCAACCGTGCTTTTATACACACTATGCACATAACGTCATTTTTACAACTTAACGTTCTAGATTTTACTAGAAAATTGACCACCTGTTGGTGGACATGAATTTCCGGTTTCTAGACCTTTCCAAATCACGTGTTTTCAACTGCATATGATTTCATAGTTAAATACTTTGTCAGTTGACTAAATATTAATAAAATTTATTTAATATTAAAATAATTAGTTACTAATAGTTATTCCAATTTGCACAATTATATAAATGACTTAATAGTGTGTCTATTAATAATTATCTTCACACAATTCGTTACGCGCATAACACTTATTCACTTTCACACTGGACTGCACTGCTATTTTTATTGTTTATTGTCGCTTTAAACTACATTCACATGCAGTACGTATTCTAATAACAGTAGTTTCTTAAAACATTCACACCCATTTGCACAGGAAACCAACTAAGGCTTATTGTAAATATGTCCCCATATATTCACACACAGTGTGAATGTCTGTCTTAATATATTATACCCAATATATAACCTAATGTATTATATATACACAGTGTGTATATATATAAAAGCCTAACTCATAACTAGGCTAGGGCCTAGTGTCGGATGCTAAGGTACCAGTGATGACGCTGACAGACAGTGCTGGCAACATTCTCCAGTGATTTTAGCCCCTTCCACTTTAGTAGTATACTTTGGATGTGATACAGAAAACAGATATTAGTAGACGTCCTCTAAATTTTCCATATTTTTCTTAATGAAACATATATTTGAATAATTTTTTCTTAATGTTTGCAAAGTTAGAATAAAGAACCACCGAGTCCATCTGTAGGGAAATGTGGCACTGTTAATTGACACCAAATGCTTAACACCTTTAAAATTAAGTACATGAACGTAATTAAAGTTTTCATGCTCAATGGCCTTTTACGGTTGTGATATAATATTTTAGGAATGTTACAAAAATTTCACCGTTATATAGATAAAATCGTTTTTGTATTTAAAAATGTTTTATTTAAGTTTTTCAAGGGCATTGTTGATATTGATAAAGACATGATGTGTATGAATGGTGAATAAAATTACTCTTACATGTAAAATGTAATAATTTTAGTTTAGTTATAATGATAGATATTTTACAATAAAATAAAAAAATTAAATTTTGACTAGTAATGGAACAAAGATTAAATGAAAGTCTGACACATGGATCCACGAACTTTTTTTATAGTTTACTGAGTCAAGGGACTAAAGTCGAAATCATGTCTTTCCATAATCGCTTTACGTTCAGAGATATAAAACTTCTAAAATAAATATAAACCCTAAAAGTCGGTGTATTGCGTTAAAGTTTGTGAAACTGGGAAAAGCCATTAAACTGAATTCACTGGGGAGAGGGGTGGTCAGACGTGATGTAGAAATAGTGTACGTTTTGATGTTGTAGATTTACGTCAAAGCAACAAAAATAAAACTGTTCTGAGAACATTCATCGATTGAAAAATATACCTGGTGCCAACAAAATGTTAAAATATACACACATTTATCCCCACGTCAACAGACTTCTCACCGCTGGGCTCTATACGAGAATACGTTAAAGATATGCTTTGTAGCACAGTCAAGTTGAAAACAGCAACTGGGAAAGAACGCACCCATATACTATAGGATATAATTCATGATATTTATCATCGTATCTTTCTGCGTCATCAGCAATGACTGGACCTGAACAGGATCACTTTAAATTGTTGCCAGAGGTAAAATTTTCTTCACTTACCTTACATGTAAACTTATTATACCTATTAAAGCTATCTGAATTAGTTAATAATTCTATAGGGCTATATTAAGTGACGAATGCTTAATACTCTCACTATTTAACACTACAATACTTTAGAAAGGTAATACTAATAAGAGCAAAATAATATAAACAACAACGGCAACTATGGCAGTAACTACGGAAACTATACCAAAGTAGTTTATGAGAGGAAGTGTACACGTGCGCTGTAGTTATAGAGGCTTTACCGCTCTAATCTGTAATAGTAATAACAAACTTTAACGCTTAATGTGATTAGTATACAAAAGTGTGTGTATTGTGTGGGGGGGGGCAGAGGATGCACGTCAGAGATCTAGAAATACACGAAACACACTTGGTTTTAAAATCATAACCTATGAAGATACTGTAGGGAGACTAATACACTTAGTAGAAGCTAGATATAGAAATGCTTAACACAGGGTTAATGACTTACCAGATGCTGATATCGTTAGCGACCGTATGCTATTAACAATAGAGTTGACAATAAGAATGAAGAGAATAAATCTGGTAAAGCAGGTGAAGAAATGGAATTTGGAACTTAGAAATGGGACGGAAGGCGAAAAGATGTTGAAGGGATGCTTGGAAAGTCAATCACTGAGGATTAAAAAGAGATTGAAGAAGCAGAAGAGACATGGAATAATAAAAGGCAATGAGAAGTAGGTACCATCAAAAAAGAAACGGGACACAACTTTTTTGAGCAGTAAGACAATGAAACATTGAGTAGCATCTGAAGTGATTAAGAAAATGGAAGAATGAACGCAATAAAAAATTAGGAAAGAAGGGGATAATAGAAAAATGTAAGTCAAATTAATTGAAGGAGCGAAGGGTCCCAGTTTCTAGTTCTCACTTGCAAAATTGGAATGCAAGGGAAAAATCGTATCGTCGTCATAAAACATGTCGACTTCACTAAGATTAAATGACTCTGATCAGTAAACAAATAACTATATCGACACTTTATGCGTAGGTAAGTTAAAGGAACTGCCTTCAGTGGAGAATGGAGGTCGTTTTCCAAGTTCCCAACGAGGAAAAAAGGACGATCGAAACAATAAGAGGAAGGAAAAGACGAAGGTGATGATGAAGAGAAGGAGCAAAACAGAATGATAAGAAAAAATAATGTGAAGTGAAAGAAGTAGGAGATGAAGATGAAGGAAAGAGAAAATATATGAATAAGCTATTACAAGCTCACGTGCTTCCAAAACACACACACACACACACACACACACACACACACACACACACACACACACACACACACACACACACACACACACACACACACACACACACACACACACACACACACACACACACACACACACACACACACACACACACACACACACACACACACACACACACACACACACACACACACACACACACACACACACACACACACACACACACACACACACACACACACACACACACACACACACACACACACACACACACACACACACACATTTGCCCACTGAAATTAAAAGATTTTCGTATGCGTAAATACATCATTAAGGGGCTTAATTTGCACTAAAAGTAAAACTACTGTTTAATGCAATATTTGTAAAGAATTATTTTGAACTTGAATCTTTACTTTAATTTTAACAACAGAAAATTCAATATATTTTTTAATTGTGCTTACATAGCTGATTAACAAATGTTATTCCTCAAAGAGTGTGGAGTTTGGTGTTGTCTTCTGGTTTATATTACAAACTACTAACTATTAACACATAACTGTAAATTTTTATTTATTATCATGATAAACTGGCAAGCGTTCACAGTAGTGCCCTCACGTACACAACTTCTATCAATTGTACGTCAATTTCTTCCATTGAACTCATGCATAACCAATTTTTGAACATACTTTCCCTGATCTATACCTCCTTAGTCACATATTAACTTGTCAGGTCTCTCACCACAGGCACAAGTAGTATAATTAAACACTGTTACGTAAGTATCGATCTTCAATGGTATCAACAAAACTGCACCGGAGACGGTAAAAAGTCGCTATTACTGTCATTTGTCGCTTTTATTCAAATTCAGCAATTTTTCTACCAAATACAAAAATCTGTTATGTATTATTCATCGTAAATAATAACACTCACTAAAATAATTAACTTTATTAAACGTCATGTACCAATAGACAATATAATACTCACTTGCGTACAACTACAAAAGTATAAAAATCGAAAAGTCTAGAAAACTAAAAATCTACTAATTATCCACATCTGTTGCAGTCTTCGTTGTCGTATATTAGTCTCCATCAAGGTAAACAGTGGCTCAAACCTCGACTGCACGAGTTCTCTTCACATACACAGAAGAAGTCGATATATACTGAATTATGCTGAGTATAGTTACTAGAGTAGAAATCATATCTTTACGAGCTTGGAGAAGTTTGTCTGAAGTGTACAGCGTTGTCAGACTTCCGCAGCGTGCTTCTTGTGCCAGAATTGTAAAAGGTGTGTACAAATAAAAATCAGCTTAAAATACGCTTCAAATTTATGTTTTAGAGAATGATTGAAACGTTATGACGAATACACAACGAATCCAACACTGTAAAAATTGTGTCTGCAGGATGCCTAACGACTAAGATAAGGAAGGTTAAAAAAATGTAGAATCAAATATATTGCAACTTACCGTCTGCGGCTTCCAGAAACAACGTCTTCACAAAGTTGACATGTTTCGGGACACTTGTCCCATCATCAGAACTTAAAATAATCGTGTATCATTTAAGTTGATACATTTGTCAATTAATTAAAATATTAAAATCCAACATGAAATAAATAATTTAAAACAATATGAATACTTAAATGTCTAAAAGCGAGCGCGAAGGTTTAACGATGTACATCGTACGGAGATTGACCGCGCACTGATGATGGGACAAGTCTCCCGAAACATGTCAACTTTGTGAAGACGTTGTTTCTGGAAGCCGCAGACGGTAAGTTGCAATATATTTGATTGAACAACACGTGGCTTGGTACTAAATATTTGGAATTATTCCTTTTAAACAAAAAAATGTAGGCCTATAACACCTTTTTAAAAAACAAAATAATATTTTAAAACTAAGGTAGGTAGCACATATAGAAAAGTTTAAACTCCACAGGCCTATATTAAAATTTGGTGGCGCTCAACTTACAATTTTTTATAAAAATAGTTCTTCAAACGTAAGCTTGCCTCTCGAACACCGAAAAATTGTTTCTTTATCTGTTATTATATAAATAACATGAATGATAAAACCAGATTTTCTTGCATTAAGAAAGTTTATTGCATTAAAATCCGACTAACCGTTATTAAGATATTTTATTTTAAACTCAACTGCATATAGTTTCTGAGTACACACTTGTGGTGTAGTCTATGTGTATTTTTATATATTACTATGTATTTCTAAAGTCACTAATGTGTATAAACAGCACTCATAAAGTTTTTCTATATATATATATATATATATATATATATATATATTTAAGAAAACTACATCATATCTTTCAACTTATGATTACTTTCTTAACATGACATTTGTTGACCAATGTTTTAACACTCTTCCCTACTCGCGAGTTCTTCATAATAATTATATAACAATCGGTTGATTTTATATTAAATTTTAATATCTGTGGAAAGCCAGTCTATTTAGCAGTCAGTGATTTTATGTGTTAAAAACGAATTTTTAAAGAAAGATTACACGTTTTACGAATGGACAAAAAGTTAGTTAATTTTGTTCAGTTCCAAAAACATGCCGTATGGAGTCCTGTTAAAGAAAGTCATTGTTGTCACTGAACTAGGTTAGTTCAGTCAATTTTATAAATCAGCCCACTAATTAGGACAAACTACATAATATCATATAACAGTAACAAAATCTTAAAAATAAAAATATACCTACATATTATGTGTGATGATGATGATGATGATGATGATGATGATGATAATAATAATAATAATAATAATAATAATAATAATAATAGTAGTAGTAGTAGTAGTAGTAGTAGTAGTAGTAATAATAATACAATTTATATTACTTTTATTTTACCTACCCCTAATACGCATATGAGGGTTCCGTCCGTTCTTTGAAAAAATAACTAATAATATGTAACGTTATGGTGTCACTTAAATTTTATTCATCACCAACATTTTTTCTCAATCATTAGTATCACTGTCACAGTCACTGTGCACTGTTTTCACATAAATTTATTATTAAGCCTTAAATAACTTCACCCTTATACATTTGTTTATTAAAACACATCTGACACATCTTTGCCAGTCTTGTGGAGTTATGCTATCTAAAGCCTGATTTGCCAAGTGAAGAACATCTTTTATTTTAAGAGTTTTATTTCGATTGACAACTTGTCGTTTTACTTTTGCCCATATTAATTCAATGGGATTGTACTGGCAATGATAGGGAGGTAAACGAATCATTTCGTGTCCGCGCTCAAAAGTAATTTCATCCAATTCGTATACTTTCGGACCGCCTTGTTGGTTCACTTTCGCTATAAGTTCAACTCTTATCTCACTCTGTGAAAATGGAATGTTTTTGGAACATAACCGGTTTTTGATTTTCCTAATGGGCATGGAGGTTTATTAATAAAATAAAGTAGTTTAAACCACTAGATTAACACCAAACAAAAACAATGAAAAAAAGAAACAGTTGTAAAGTATTTCTTATTTATTGTAAACATTATAGAGTCGCAGCAAACAAAATTAGTGTCAATTTACGCTTTTAATTATTTCTTTAGCCATATGTATTGTTTGCTCGGAAGGAGATCACAGATGTTCCTGGAGAATAAACTCCTCCTCTATAAGACAATTATGAAACCAATCTGGACATACGGTGTTCCGGCAAGTAATTCAAACATCAAGATCCTGCAACTTGTCCATAACATAGTACTCAATGCCTCATTGTTTGTCCAAATCACACCATACAAAAGGGCTTCAAGGTGCCTTCTGTGCGATAAGAAATTAAATATCCATCACATGAGATATAGATCAGACCATCCCAACGAGCAGGCAAGGAAGATTATGGATGACGCGGGACACACAAGATGATTAAAACGTTTTAGACAAACGGCCATACCACATGGACTTTTTGTCTATTTTAATTTAGAGTAAGGAAGGAGTGCTCGGTGGAACACTCTCTACATGACGTGTATTTTATGTCACAAACTGTTTTGCTTAATCTTACTACTTGTGCTTATAACAGATATAAAAAAGAAATTATTTATTGGTAGTCAGAAATATGACAAAACTGATAATTTTACATCAGATTTACGAAAATTAGTTGAAACATGGGATAGTTGTCGTGAGACCTCAGTCAGTTAAAGGGAGGAAGAGATAGACAAACAAGTGTTAAACGGCCGCGTTAAGGCTGATAATTCACTTTGCAAGTTCAATTATTTAGTACGTAGGATGTAATGTAAGTGTTGAATGTACTACTTATAATGTATATGTGTGTCTGGAGTCAGGAAGGTCAAACCACAGAGCGGATAAAGCTTATCAATATATTACTGTAGACACTTGATAAGGCTTAGTCCATGATACTGTCGGCAGTTTTACACAAATTATAATATACCAAAACATAAGATACAGGAAGCACTAAATTTATTTATTTTTATAAAAATACAAAATTCAACTAAATTAATTTTTGTTTCTTACAGACTTGCCAACACGCTGTCTATTAACAAATTATTTTGAGTGGGAAGCCGTTTGTTTAATACAGTATTTAATATTTAAAGTTTAATAACATTTGTAATAAACAGAAGTGCCATGGTGGAATGTGAGAACTGTTGTGAGTGATAAAAAGAAAAAGAGATGAGAGAGAGAGAGAGAGAGAGAGAGAGAGAGAGAGAGAGAGAGAGAGAGAGAAGTGGCAAGAAGAAACTGTAAGCGGTAAGATGTTAGAGATATGAGGTACAAATGTAACTTAGTTCATTCTAAAAATTGGTCAAGGAATAACCATGGAAAAGATATGAACATCTATGGTGTGGCAATGACTGAAGACAAATGTTTCGACAAAATAGAAACAAGAAAAAGAAGTGTAATGTCAGAAACTCTCACACGAATGAGGTCAGGGTTACTCACCACTGTAATGATGAGCATCAGTATGATGAACGTTTTCAGAGTATGTCTCTCAAAGTCATAAATGTGGGTAAAAAAAAAAAAAAACGGGAACGACAGTCACTGAGGATTACACAGAGAAGCCCTGGCTAGAATAGCGGGACTGGAAAATTTCTGCTTTCCCGCAATAATGATCACGTAGATTCTGTCCATCGCGATACGCCAAAGTGCCTTCCACACAGCAGCATCCAATCGTTCATCCCATTTCTCCCTCCCATCCCAGTCACAATCGGATGTCCAAGCAGCAACTCCATGAGCCCACCTTGGGCCTCATCATATAGACATCCAGGGGGCTGTTTGTACTTACAGGTAAATAAATAGACACGGACGAATCTGTGTCCAGAAGAGGAATAGGAACCGGGTCAGGTAATAATTAACCTCCTTATTGATCCGATTTATTCACGTCTATGTATTTGGCAGAAGCCGGTAACTCTAACTGCCCACCTTGTCTGCCCAAGCCAGACGTTTGTTTGACCCAACAGTAGGTAGACGGAGTTGGACTGACTTAATCTTGAGCCTAACCTACAGCACGACACAATAAAAACGCCTAATAAGCGAGTTCTCTTCCACTAAGCTAGACCCAAAGAAGATGTTAGCAATTTCCTGAAGACACCGAACCCAAAGTTAAAATGCCAGTGTACATGAAGCTCCATAGTGGAATTCCAAGAACCAGTTTTTGAGAACTAAATTCATAACCTGTAATCCTTGACTTCAGTAACATACGTAAGGATCCTTGGTCATGATGGTCGACCGACATTTTCGTAAAGTACATCAGGGCCTTTATTTTATTTATCGCCTCGAGTAGACAAATCCGGCCGAGTTAAAGTTATTCCTAATGTTCAAACTTTGTACTTTGTTTATCAGCTGTACGCAGTGACTACTGCAATGCGACACGGGCGGGTGACGTCACGCGCTTATCAAACGCTGCCGGCGGTCAGCTGGCCGACGGGAGACAATTTTTAGTTTAGTTACTAACCAGGCTCCGAGCTGAACTCTCGTTAAACAATCTCACTTCCAGTCGCAGCTTCTGGACAATTCTTAAATATGTATCATACAATTTAATTTAATCAGACTACCTGCGTCCATCTTCAATGGACTACGATTTCTTTCAAAACTAATTTATGGGCGTTATGGCCTCTAATACAACCGCACGTGTCGATCATGATCAATACATCATAATATTTCAATAAATGCATTTCAAATATCAGTAATACAGTCCACTTCTTTTCGTACAAACAATCCAGCCTTTCCTGCATAGCGTCTTTGGAACAACTCGAGATCATCAAGAGCTTCCAAACCGCAACATTTTTGGCCATCCGGGCAGGATTTCTTATTTTTGGCCCACAAGCGACCGCATTTCTTTGTTCGCATCATTTTTGGCCCAACCGATCTGAATTTATTCTCGCCCTACGGGCATCATTTTCGTCCTGAGCGACACCATTTTTGTGAATCACATCGCAGTCATCACGACAAGATTCGGCCAAGCAGTAGACCAAAGACGACGGGACACGGCAGGACAGCATTTGCGAGGTCATCAAAAAGGGTTCCACAGTTTTAATTCATGGAGGGTTGCAACATGAGGCGTCATCTGACCAGTAGAGACAGGAGGTGCAACAGCTCCTAACAGGATCGAGCAACGGGATCGAAGCCAGCTTCAGCACGAATGGATCAACGTCCACGTGACTATGAACTTTTTACTTATATTTAACGTTTAACAATATTTCACATTTAGCAGTTATTTCTTAACACCTTTGTATAAACAAACACCATCATTACACAATACAACTTAATAAGTGGTTGGCAGTTCATTATCAGTTAAAACTTCAAGGATAAAGATATATGTTGCTATCATTTAAATTCATAATTTTAATAATTTTAATTGCCAACAAAGCTTGATTAATAGAGAGAGTAAGCCTATGTTCTAGCAAGTATTATGTTCATAAACAACGATCGCTAGCTACCGCAACGTATTCAAATTTATTAAAACTTAAGTTTATGGTTCACATGCTCTATGCTCAAATTCTTTCAAGGTATTTTTCCTTTTTTTTTCTTAAGTTGTAATAATGGCAGATGTAAGGGCTCTAATAAAAAAACGAGGCACAATTAAAGCCTCAATATCACGCGTAAATACTTTCGCGGATAACTTCGATTTGGTAACCAGCGATCATCATGCGCTGAAAATAAAACTGCGACATTTGATGGAATTATCCACCAAATACGATGAGATTCAATCCCAAATCGAAGCCGAGGAAGCGGACGTTGCTTTAACGAGTGATAGGGTACAAACGGAAGACGATCTTTGTAATATAGAGTGTAAATTGTAACACCTGCTGGAGCAAGCTGAGCATATGAACCAGAAACCAGTAATTAATGCTGAAAGTAAACAGCTTAAAACACCCCCCATTCAATTGGAACCAATCAAATTACCACGGTTTGCGGGTAGTATTGTTGAGTGGCAACTTATTACCACATTTTTCTTGAATTAATTCACGTCAGAGCAGATCTGACGGATATACAGAAACTTCACTATTTGCACTCGTCATTGTATGGCGAGGCGCTTAACGTAATAAAGTCATTACCAATCACTCATGAGAATTACGCGGTGGCTATCGATCTGTTGAAGAATAGATATGACAGTAAGCTAATTGTTTCCGCCCACCATGTAGGGAATGTCCTGGACGTACCATTGGTTCAACAAGAATCCCAAGTCAGCATATCTAAATTCATTGATGAAATCTCAGCCAATATAAACGCTTTAAATAATCTCAAACTGCCAGTCAACACATTCGAAATTATTGTCATACATTACTTAGCTAAAAAACTTGATAATTACACTTTCCGGTTGTGGAAAGAGAGTTTGTCGGAACATAAATTCCCTGGTTTTAATAATTTTATGAATTTTCTAAATTCACGAAGAAAATTACTACAAAATCTTGATAACGCGACTACCCCAACGAGCAGGTTGAATAAAAGCGATAAGTCTCCTTATCGCAAGGCAGTTAAACAGATAAGCGCTCCTAGGGGGGCATTCCATTCTCATATCAGAAACAATTTATGTAGACTGTGTAACGGTGAACATAGAATTATCGACTGCTTACAATTCACATCGCTGTCTATCCCTGACAGAATAAACGTCTTAATAAAAAACAAACTTTGCTTAAATTGCCTTCGTCCGGGACACGAAAGCTCAAAATGTCCCTCAAAATTTTCTTGCAAAAAATGTTCTAGGCGTCACCACACCACAATTCATGTCCCCAACAGAGACGGAGCTTCCATTAATAAGCAATGCTCACTGAAGTCACAGACCAATAAATCGGTGTTGTTATCCACCGCCGTCTGTATGACCGCTAATAAGGTCGGTAGGAAATTTCCCGTTAGGATATTACTGGATTCCGGTTCTCAAGCGAACTTTTGCACAATGGATTTCGCCCGCAGAATGGGCCTCCAATTGGTTAAATCGCAACTACCCATCACGGGTATAAACAACTCGCTTTCCCAGGCTGACTTTAGTACGAAGGTAAGGCTACATTCTCGCTATAAACCCTTCACGTTAAACGTGCATTGTGCCGTATTACCCAGTATAACTAATAATTTACCGGCGGAGTCGTTCGATCTTGCCTCTTTGAATTTACCCAAGCACGTATTCTTGGCGGATCCTCACCTACATTGCTCGGCGCAAGTCGATATATTACTCGGCGCTCAATATTTTCTCCAACTAATTGAACCTATTAAATTTACGCGCGGACCACACTTTCCTATAATTCAGGAGACCAAGTTAGGATTTATTTTGGCTGGTGACTTACCCTTCAACGTCGACATAACTAAAACAGTTTCGTCCTTTATGGTCTGTAAGGATGATAGTCAGATTTCCTCGCAACTAAAAGAATTTTGGAAGTTGGAGGAGATCTCTAGTCGCGAACCCTGCTCTGAGGACTCGCCGTGTGACAAAACATTTTGTGGAAAACACTAGCCGCAACCGCGATGGGAGATTCGTGGTATCCCTGCCCCGCAGGTCTGATAAATTTCATTTGGGAGATTCTCTCCGCGGAGCTATCCGCAGGTTCCAATCGTTAGAGTTCAAGTTCAAGCAGAACCCTATCCTTTATAAGGATTATAGCGAGTTCATGAGTGACTACTTGAAACTTGGCCACATGTCGCCACTTAATGATTACGATTTGTCGCTTGACGGCTCAGATATTTTTTATCTGCCCCATCACGAAGTCTTCAAGGACTCCAGCCTAACCACTAAATTGCGCGTGGTATTTGACGCCTCCGCTAAAACCACAAATAATCTGTCCCTCAATGATACTCTAATGGTCGGTCCTACGATCCAGCAGGATCTGTTTTCGATAATGGTTCGGTTCCGTATCCACCGATACGTACTTATTGCGGACATAGAAAAGATGTATCGCCAGATCATGGTTAACCCAAAGGATTCAAACCTGCAACGCATCGTTTGGCGTGATGCGCCGCATAAGGAATTGCGACATTACGCTTTAAGGACGGTTACGTATGGCACTGATAGTGCCTCCTTCCTTGCTACACGTTGTCTGGCTCAGATAGCCTACGAAAATAATTCCGACTACCCTACAGCCTCTAGGGCCATAGCCAATGATTTTTACGTAGATGATCTTATAACGGGTTCGGATGATCCGAACGTCTTAGCTGAAATGAAATGCGAGATCGTGAAGTTGTTAAGTAGGTATGGTTTCACGTTACATAAATGGTTCTCTAACCACCATAAAATTATGACCCTTCGCGCCCAAGTATCCCATGACTTCAGCAAAGGTCAAAACGTGCGTACATTGGGAATCCAATGGAACGTTGAAAAGGATAACTTTTTATACACCGTTAGGGGTGATGATAATTTGACCGTGTTCAACAAAAGAAGCGTGTTGTCGGTCATTGCTGGGATTTATGATCCACTGGGTCTTATCGCACCCATCACATTTTACTGCAAGCATTTCGTGCAACAGTTGTGGTTGGCGGGCACAGATTGGGACGAACCCCTATCTGGGTCATTAGCCAATCAGTGGCTAGAACTATACTCTCAATTGGTTTCCGACACTCATTTTAAGATTATGAGGACGGTTAAAAGTTCGAACAATTATCCAATTAGTTCTTTACAGCTTCACGGATTCGCCGACGCTTCGGCTAAAGGTTACGCGTGTTGCATTTATGTGCGGGCGGTCTATTCGAACGGCGCCATATCGTCAAACTTGTTGTGTGCTAAATCTAGGGTCGCTCCGCTGAAACAGATAACGCTACCACGTCTTGAACTTTGTGCTTGTTTATTGCTGTCGCAATTAACGTCCAAGGTTTTAAACGCCATCAACTACAATTTTGACGGACTATATCTCTATTCGGACTCGATGATAGCGTTGCATTGGATACATCAACAACCTTCCCGCTGGAAGGTATTTGTGGCCAACCGTGTCGCGGAAATACAGCGTCTTGTTAGCAGCAGGGGAACTTGGCATCATGTAGTATCAAATGACAACCCTGCCGACATTTTATCGCGCGGTTGCCTCCCGTGTAGTTTGCACTGTCATACTCAATGGTGGCATGGTCCGTCCTGGTTGGCGCATGAGTCAGCATCATGGCCAGTCAGCGCTTTCGACATTAATACTCCCTGTACTTATCCCGACCTTGAGCAGGAACGTCGCAAGCAGGTTCAAACCTCACTAATTGTCGCGTCCTCAACACATAGTTATGTTGAAAATTATTCATCCCTTACTAGGCTCATTCGCGTCTTCGCATATTGCCGCAGATTTTTTCGCAATTCTAGGCTTCCGGTTGTTGACAGGGCCACGTCCTTTTTGTCTGCTCAAGAATTGTCTGACACACTCTTGGTTTTTGTCCGGCAATCTCAGCAGTTGCATTTTGGCGTAGAAGTTAAGGAACTTGAGGCACACTGGTGCCTTCCTCGCAGTAGTAAAATTCTTGCTCTCAACCCCTTCCTGGATGAATCAGGCATTTTAAGAGTGGGTGGACGCTTGCAATTCTCCCCACTTAACTACGCGAGTAAACACCAAATAATTTTGCACCCGCACTCTCATCTCACGAGATTAATAATTGAGTATGAACATATCCGTTTGTTGCACGCTGGGGTGCAATCAACTCAAGCTTCGCTTAGGCGAAAATATTGGATCATACACGACAAATCCTATATCCGCTCAGTGATACATAAGTGTGTCACTTGTTTTCGTTTCCGGGCTAGAGGCGCGAATCAACTGTTAGGTCAGTTACCCCCTTCTAGGGTCACGCCTTCTAGGCCATTTTCACAGTCTGCCGTGGACTACGCCGGTCCTGTACTTTTGCGCCATGGCGGGCAGCGCTCTAAGTCCACGACCAAGGCATACATCGCGTTATTCATATGCATGTGTACAAAGGCCATCCATTTAGAATTGGTGTCGGATCTCACTTCCAACGCCTTTATAGCGGCTTTAAAAAGGTTCATCTCGCGCAGAGGTATTCCCGCGCAGATATTTTCAGATAATGGTACGAATTTTCGTCGTGCCAACCACACCTTATATGATTGGTACAAATTTTTAACCTCAAAGGAAGTTGAGCAATCTTCTCTGGAGTTTTGCGGCCTCCACGGTATCAAATGGTCCTTTATCCCCCCTTCAGCCCCTCATTTCGGTGGTTTGTGGGAAAGTGGTGTAAGGAGTGTTAAATTTCATTTACGTCGCGTAATAGGCGGTACGATCTTGAATTTTGAGGAATACTCTACTCTTCTTTCTCAAATTGAGGCTTGCCTTAATTCACGCCCTTTGTGCGCGGTGTCCGACGATGCTAGAGACCCTGAACCCTTAACTCCTGCTCATTTCCTGGTCGGTGCTCCACTGACTGCACTTCCGGAACCCGACTATACCGAAAGCAATACTAGTCATTTGGGCAGATGGCTTCTGCTCCAAAAATTTACGCAGACCATCTGGAAACGGTGGTCTAGGGATTATCTGCACCAGTTGCAGCAGCGCAACAAATGGCGCACCCCGTTAAAGAATTTAAATGTCGGACAGCTTGTCCTCATTTTGGATGATAATTCCCCCCCACTAGAGTGGAAGCGTGGGGTAATTACCAATGTTTTTCCGGGTCAAGATTCCTTAGTACGCGTCGCAGAAGTTCGCACCGCGCTAGGTATCTTACGCCGACCCATCCACAAATTATGCCCCCTTCCGGTGGCAACAAACTAGTCGTATGCGTGCCATACGAGACATACTAGGATTGTGAACTTGTCACATTGCCTGGACTACGCCCGGGACATTCCCCGGGCGAGCATACAAGTCAATTGTATCATAAACATTGTAAGTATTGTTTACGTGCCGATAGCTATTACTGCAATAGTGACTGTGTTTTCATATGTACTATCAATTATTTATGGATGTTGTGTATTGTCGTATGTTTATATAATCCAAGTTCCGAGAACTACAAGTGTTACTTATGGTATCAATTATTCTACGTATGTATTGTATTTTCTAATGGTCATATATTATGAAATTTATTGGGGTTGTTGTGTCAATATCTTGGTGAAATTATTATATTTTTTATGGTGTTATCACTTGTTATTGTAATGCTTGCAAATGTCAATGGGTATTATTTGGGAAAGATCAATGTCTACTTAATCATTGTATTATGGTGTATATTGTGTTACTATTATTTTTTGGGTAATTTTACTGTCAGTTTGACCTTGCTATTTGCATAAGGGTTAATTTCTTGTATACCTTGTAATTGTTAATTGAATTCATATTATGGTTATTATGTCATTGCGCTGTAGCCAATACGCCAATTGTTGTATCATTTTTGCCATGTAAGTCTAATTATTGTATTATTAATTTAACGTTTAATTTACAAAATCGTCCCGATTTTGGCGGGCAGTATGTTCAAACTTTGTACTTTGTTTATCAGCTGTACGCAGTGACTACTGCAATGCGACACGGGCGGGTGACGTCACGCGCTTATCAAACGCTGCCGGCGGTCAGCTGGCCGACGGGAGACAATTTTTAGTTTAGTTACTAACCAGGCTCCGAGCTGAACTCTCGTTAAACAATCTCACTTCCAGTCGCGGCTTCTGGACAATTCTTAAATGTGTATCATACAATTTAATTTAATCAGACTACCTGCGTCCATCTTCAATGGACTACGATTCCTTTCAAAACTAATTTATGGGCGTTATGGCCTCTAATACATCCGCACGTGTCGATCATGATCAATACATCTTAATATTTCAATAAATGCATTTCAAATATCAGTAATACAGTCCACTTCTTTTCGTACAAACAATCCAGCCTTTCCTGCATAGCGTCTTTGGAACAACTCGAGATCATCAAGAGCTTCCAAACCGCAACACCTAATATCTGGTATTACAACGACATAGCATTTTTTCGATCTTCTCTGCCAACACTTGACGGATATTATCGTTTGCGCAATGTTTGGCACTGACTCACAGCATCCAGCGATGACCGGTTTTCCTAAAACCACAATGACGTTGAAAAAGGCCCTCGTTAACTGTAACTCCTTCAGCTGATTGTACAGAATACGGTCAATGCTTTATCGGATAGTGGAATGCTTGAAGCGAGACCCACATGTACAGAATACGGTCAATGCTTTATCGGATAGTGGAATGCTTGAAGCGAGACCCACATGTACAGAATACGGTCAATGCTTTATCGGATAGTGGAATGCTTGAAGCGAGATCCACATGTACAGAATACGGTCAATGCTTTATCGGATAGTGGAATGCTTGAAGCGAAACCCACATGTACAGAATACGGTTAATGCTTTATCGGATAGTGGAATGCTTGAAGCGAGACCCACATGTACAGAATACGCTCAATGCTTTATCGGACAGTGGAATGCTTGAAGCGAGATCCACATGTACAGAATACGGTTAATGCTTTATCGGATAGTGGAATGCTTGAAGTGAGACCCACATGTACAGAATACGGTCAATGCTTTATCGGATAGTGGAATGCTTGAAGCGAGACCCACATGTACAGAATACGCTCAATGCTTTATCGGATAGTGGAATGCTTGAAGCGAGACCCACAGCAGTATTCTGCCTCTTAGCTACTGACACTATCTTATGGTTCTTCAACTTTTGTAGAAATACGCCCACGAGAATTCGTGTATCATTTAAGTCTAAGATCTAGTAGTTGCTGCTTTTGGTGCCACATTAGAGACCTCATCCAACCGGGATCATGGCTTGTTCTCATTGTGTTACGTGGCATTCATGATGAGATATAAGACAGTGGCAAACTCCTCCAAGAGTTTGGTACAATTGGTGAAGATATGGACTAGTTTGAAAATTCACGGCAAAGAGGGAGTTATATGCAAGAAAGAAATAGCAGACATTTGCCTGACAGAATGTAATATTACAGAAAGTAGTAACAAGGAATTGCTGTATCAGCAATAACGTATCACGCAGTAGACCTACGCTTACATGACAATCTATATGTCAGCAGTAAGTAATTTTAGTCCCAATCCACTTCTTACGTCGTTATCTAAGGAGGAAAAATGAAGGAAAAAGTGAGGGAATTAATTCTTAACTATGAAATATTTAAGAGTGTTGAGTGGTTACCAAGTTGAAATTAGAAGAAGGGGAACACAACTTAAAATAATAATTTGTTGCGCTATCAGTAGTACAGTGCCTGGATTTGTAAAGTAAAAGATAAGACTATCACATTTCAGTTCTTTATGCATGTGGTCGTGATGCCAAAAAATTACGAATAAATCAGTTTGAATCTGATACAGTTTTCTGTTTATATAAAACATACAGTATGCTTGATTGGACAGGGAATCAATCAAGGCCGACATCTCTATGTTTGAGGTAACGGCAATAGTATCAAACTGTATGACTAATTATTATTTAATTATTCTCTGTGTAACACACTCTCTCTCTCTCTCTCTCCCTCTCTCTTTTGTTTCTATGCTTTGCAATAATATAAACTATGCTTCTATGCTTTGTATAATATGCTTTATAATATAATATTAAATTTCTGACACATCTAGAAGGGAAACTGTACCAAGTTTACATAGCCTACTCTACTGTAAGTGCTCTACTGTAAGCCCATGCTCTACTGTCAGTGTCCATGTGTTATAAATTATTACTTAAAATTTTCTAAATAGGAGTAAATTTGCAATTAAATTACCTACAAAATGAAAACGCTCTAACTATGTCAAACCGAACTTGATTCAATAAGCATATTAGCAGCAAATTAAAAAATTAAATTTACTTGTATTTGGGATGAGGAAAGCAATGGTAACCCTACACAGACTGCGAGTCTGCAATTTAAGGTGTAGGTCGATTGTTTATTGTCATTTTGTATAATAAATATTGCTTCAGTGTGTTTTGTAATCTGATTATGCTGAATCTGATGTGCAGATTATGAAGAAAAATGAATACTTGCTCAAGAACATAAATATATCTGTTAATTGTGTGTGTGTGTGTGTGTGTGTGTTTTGTCAATACTGTATTATTCGTTATTCGTTTATTCGTTAAAATTGTTGTATACTATGTGCAAGTGTAAATAAAAAGGAATTTCTTTGTAATTTGTTTTGATACTAATTTCAATGCGCGGCTGATCAAAGTGCAAGGTTACAATTTCAACAAGCAGTTTGCTCTCATCGTGCTGTTTTCCTTATCTATTTTAACTGTAAGATCGGTTAAACCACGGAAAAAATAAGGTCGTGAAGTCAAGCTTGATACGTATCGGCAGTAGATCATCGGGACAGCTGGACTGTACATCTGAACAAAACTCCATGAAAGCGACCGTTGTGATTCTGTTATTGGTAGCCTTGGGGTCGTTCGGAACGAAAACATTCCGTAAGTACCAACTAACTAAAAAACAGACATCTTGTATTTGTATTTTACAATAGAAATGATTTATGAATCAATGTTCTAACGTCTCATGGCTATTAACTTAAGTTTACAGTTTGTTTAAAACTCTAAGAGAGCGCAACACGCACGCGCGCACACACAAACCTAAACCACCCAGCCCCCGCACACACACACAACTACAGAAATACGCTTAGTCTTCAAAAAATATAGCCTTTAGTAAAAACGTATGTCAGGCTGTGTGGGGATGACTGAGTAAGTTTTACCCCAATTTGAAAGCTTATTGTACATGTCCAAAAAAAGGAAAAAATATCTTATAACCATATGTCCAGAAACGTTTTGTTTTCAAGTTGGGGTCATTCAGAAATTTTCTCACGTTTTTGGTTTCGAAAAGTGTGATAATAAAACTGTTTGAGAAATTTTTGTTTCTTAAGTTGGCAAACAGTATTAACTATTGATATACAATTACGTTTTTAGTAACGTATTTGAATAATTTTATAAGTTTACAGAAGTGTGTCAGGTCTTGTGTGTAGTATATTATCATTCAGCAAACAAAGTTCCGATCCTGGGCTGTTTGAACAATTGGAAGATATGACACTGAATTGAAGCAACTATCATCTCACAACAATAATATTTCTCACATTATTAATTTGTTTGGCGTTTGGGAACATATTAACTTAATTAGGGATTAAAACACGCTTGGTAGCTTCTCAAATTTTTTGTTGGGAAATTCTGACAGTCATTTTAGTATATTAAGATATTCATGGTAACTATTTAAAAGCGTTTTTCTGTGCTGCAAGCATGTAATCTGTACGCTATAGGAAGAAGGCGATTGTGGATGTAACGTAGGTTATTATTATGTAGGTTGCATGTTATTGTATTGTGTACAACTACCTGTTAGTGATAATTAAATAAAAGTAAAAGTCAATATTCGATGTCAAATGCATTTTTGTCATCCGACTTACGGACCAATCTGTGTAATGCAGAGTATTGTACTGCGCATTTAATAAATAATTACGGTTCATTAATATTTGTAATGGATACAATTTTTCAACTCGTACTATTTTTCTTTAAACCTTCATTGACTTTAACCTCGTGGAGACTCAATGAGACATTAGGTTAAGTACATAACCTCTGAATTTGTTGCAGTTTTAGTCCGCATACGGTTTGCCTCGTGTGCTACATAACTGTTCTGTAGATTGTGTTAGCGCTGCAGACTCCTCATTGCCCCCAGTTCTCCATTTATATGCCTCTTCCATATGCTATGTGTAACGATTGGGCACTATTCTAAGCCTTCATTTATTATAACACACACTGGTTCAGAAAAACGTTTTTACTCAACAGGCTTTAGAATCTTAAATTCTTACAGCATTTAAGTAAACGTTTTTTGAAATATTAATAAACTTGTACAAAACATCTCAAATGGATGTTTTAATTTTTAAATAAATGTAAGCTTACCACGTACGGTAAAAAAATAAATAAATATAACAACACTTTCTTTCATTTAACAGTCATGTTTTATCAATATTGTTGATAGTACTAAACGTTCTTCCCATTCTGTGATGAGGGAATGAATCCTCAGTGGTAGTGTTACCACTTGCTTTAGTTCTGAGAATATTTTTGTATAGAAAAAAAAAAGTTTTTTCTTAGACAATGTGTGGTGTGCAGATTGTTACCAATTCGCTTTCACTTTTTTATTTTGATTCTTATTATCTTATTATTAGTTTCTAGTTGGTCAATCTGTTTCATAGTATCAATGATTGTGACGCATTTTTACTTGTGTTAAAAGTACCGGGATTGTTCTCATGGTAACGTTTTAGTTTTAATTAATTAGTCACTTTCAGTTACACCGTTGCTGATTCGGCAAGGTAATGACCTGAGACACGGGCTCCCGCGAGGTTGTGCAAGTGCCTTCCTTACGAAAGCTGGCTGTCTCGGAGTCATTACTTACCATTTCGGTCGACGCCCTAGGGCGCTCGAGCTTCTTGTCCTCGCCAGTGCGTCACTACGTTCCCAAAGGCTAGCCTGAGGGGACCATGGTGTCGCGCCTTGGCGGGACAATTGGCTGAAGCAAAAGCTTAAGCTTGCCCCCGTGGTGGCCATGTAATGTATCATGGACCCGCGGACTGCACCATAAATCCCTTGTGCAGAGCAAACGACCGCGCTGACCTGTTGGCACCTGGCGTTCATCAGGCCTAGGCCTGGACAACGCACACAAATTAGGGCGCAAGACGCCCGCGTACCATCCATCCATCCAGTTACACCGTATTTATTTTCTCTCTCCTCGAATAACAACAAATATTTGTAAATTTTCTTTTTCTCGTCATCCCTAAATATTCTTATTTCTCGTTCCTTTATTATTTTGGTGTTCTAATATTTGTGTAAAGTACAACTTTGTCCTTTCTTTTCTTAATTTTTTGTTTGTTATCTACATTAAACCTCCAGCATTTGCTAACTATGAACCACGCAGTACAAGGCACAAGGCAATACTCCTGTCTTCTCTATTTCCTTTCTTCTAAAGTTAAATAAAAAAGCATATTTTAATTGCCCATAAGTTGTTAGTATTCCCTACACTTTTATCTCACCAAGATTGAAGATTATACAATGAAGTCTATACGTGCATTTGTATAATGCAGTTGTAGTGATTCTTCTATGGTCGTACTTACAGATATATTGCTCAGACCTTTTTGGGCCCGTCTCAATAGTGTATCTCGTTTTATTACTCCAATATGACATAAACGCTTCTCTCATAAATACTGTTTGTTCTTCTTTTAAGCAGCTTGATTATTATTTCGTTTCCTTAATGTGAATCACTCTCCCTTTGCATATTCTCTTTATAAGTATGTACAAATATTCGCAGAAGATGGGGTATCTGCTTTCAGCTCAGCTGCTACACTTTTAAGGTTTACAATGTATTTAGGAACAAAGTACAATGTACATGATTTCGCCATTCAGTTCTAAAGTATTTCCCAACGAGAGGAAACATTTCACAGTGTAAGTCTGGCAACTTTTGCCTCACATTCTGTTATCCATAACGTACATATTTAAAAATACAAAATTCTGCGTCTGAGGTATCCATCATCTGATGATGAATTTGAGCACTTTTGTTGCTGTTAAAAGTACATCTGGCAGCCAAAATTTACTTCATTTCGTTTTCCAAACAATTTATCAAGTTCACTCTTAGTTAATACAAAAAACGTAAATATTAGCACTCTATATTTTATCAAATAGTTTGGCAAATAAAGATAGTTATCGTCTGTAGACAGCGGTAATTTTTCATTTAAGAAATATATGACATTGTGTTAACAGACCAGTCATCTGCGTATACCCTGGTTGGATCGTACCACAATGGTGACAATAACAATCAGCTGGAAGCATACCAGCCGGACCGACAGAACAACCATCACCAACAGTATAGTCCAGAGACCATTGCCACTTACTACAGGGAAGACACCGGTCTGAATCAGCTGAATGCCCAGCAGCCATTCTGGTACAACAAACAACAGAGACAAGACTACGATGAGAACGTGAAGAATCTGATACACCAAGTTTTAGCTAGGTACAAAGTGGAGAATCTGAACCATGGACGGCACCCAGTAACTCCAGTCTCCTTCGACCAACCTGTCCAGGTAATTAGCAATTAACACACTAAGATTAATGGATTTCAATTAAAATACGTTACTCTAACTTTGTCGTACTCTGTTGAAAAATCAGCTGTTGATTTTTTGCTGAACGTCGCCTTGCGGTGTCACTACCATCATCAATTCATGGCGGTGTTCAGCTCAAAGCAGCAGCTAGCAGTTCAGCAACAGAGTACGACAAACCTGGAGCGATAAAGACTGCTAACATGAAAAACATGACCGATAAAATACGTCAACTGTGGGGTGTAGTGCTTGGTTTAAACAACATATTAGCTTCTTCAGTAAACGTCGACGTTTTTATGTTTACTGATGTCGATATTGTTTTGTTTCTATGGGTTTATGCAAGGTGCTAAAAGACATTATTGAGTCTCCTTGTTAGCCGAATGACATTGTTCTTTGCCCAATAAATATTACGTATGGCCGTAAGGCTACAATCCATTGTGTTGTGTGAACGTAAGTACATGATGATAATTTTCGATACCATCATCATCATTATCTAAAGGCCATGCCTTGTCGAGTTAGCCACGTCTCTCTCTCTCCATCATTGTCCTCTTTAAATCGCAGTACGATAGGAAGTTCATCTCCTTTCCCTTGTCTTTTAAGAACGCTGCTCTTGGTCGTCCTCTTGGGTTTCTCACAACACCTTTCCTTCAAAAATGTTACTTAAGAATTGATTGTGACGTAACACGTGCCCGATCAGTTTTTTCCTTCTTCTTCCAATCGTTTTTAAAAGTGATCTAACTTCGTTCACTTCTACGAGGACTAATTCATTACTTTTCTTATCCATCCAACTCGTTCTCCTCTAGACCCACATTTCCATTGCTTCCAGCTTCCTCCTTTCTGTTTTGCCAAGGGTCCACCCACATAAGTTAAGGCACTCCACACAAATGTTTTTGAGAACCTTTTCCTTACCTCCATACTTAAGTGATTATTTGCATGTAAATTCCTTTTGTTCTAAAACGTTTGCTTTGCTAGAGCTATTCTTCTCGTAATCTCTGTCCCACATCTATTTTCACAAGTGGTGGTGCTCCCCAAGTAGCAAAAATTGTCAACCTGTTCTAAAATTGTATTACGCAATTGAAAATCAAGTTTTACACTCTCCTTCTTCTTCCCTATCACTATTGTTTTTGTTTTCTTCTAGTTAATCTTTAATTTAAGTTTCTCTAGTGTTTCAGGCAAGATTTCTAACATTCTCTTCATTTCTTTTACCGAGTCTGCGAATATTACTGTATCATCTGCAAGGTGATATGCACTATGAATGCCTTTGGCTTTTCCTTTCATTCTTGTGAATGCGTCTTCATTAAATAAGTTGAACAAATATGGACACAAAAGACATCCTTGTCTGACACATCTTCTTATTCGGGCTTCTACATTGCAGCGCTTATATCAATTTCAGTCTTCTGCAATTTGTACAAATTCAAAATCAGTCTTCTATCTCTCTAATCAAGTTTCCTCTTCGTCTAAAATAAGAGCTCCCAATCGCCTCTATCAAAAGCTTTTTTGAGGTCGATGAAGGTCAAATACGTCTTCCTTTTAACTTATTCTCCTCTCTATTCGGCCTACTATTAGTTACAGTGCCAGTATGGCTTCTCTAATTCCTGTTCTGACCTGAGACCAAATTGATCTTCTCCTAGATTTAATTCAATTTTTCCTTTTATTTTGTTCTTCACTGTGTTCAACAGAATTTTAGAAGCATGGGATAGGATGGAAATTGTTCTATAGTTAGCACTGTTCAAGGCGTTGCCTTTCTTTGGGATTACAATAGTGTTCTGCTATCTACAAAATTTGACGGTACCGGTCCTTCTTCATAACATTCACTATAAAATTTAAACAAATGTTGTTGCTTCTCCCAAATTCTTTAATATTTCCACCGGAATGTTGTCGGTGCCTGTTGCTTTATTGTTGTTTAAGCTTTTCAGAGCAGTGTCAAACTCTGCCCTAGATACTGGAGGGCCTAACATGTCTCTGTCCACATTGCTTTTATCCTCTATGTATTGCCTGTTATTCATAATGTCTTCTCCATTATACAATTCTTCACTGTATTCCTTCCATCTTTCACCGATTTCCTCGAATTCAAAAAGCGTATCACCATTTCTACTCTTAATCACATTTGTTCTAGTCTTTTTACAGTGCTTGTACTGATCTAATTTTTGCGTATGATTTGTCCGATCGTCCTCTAGCTAGGTCGTCCGTCCCCAAACTCCTTGTTCCTTTCCTGTATCTACTTTCTTTTTGCGATAGGCATTTTTGTGTAATTAGATTTTTTTACCTTTTGTATTTTTTATAGTCGTTTTTCGTATCTTATTCCTTTTTTCAACGAGATCTAAAATTTCTTTGGTCACCCACGGTTTTCGGGCTTAAAGTTTCCTTTTTCCCACAATTTCCTGAGCAGCAGTTAATATGCTTTCTTTAGTTCCTTCCCAACCTTCTTTCCTATCAATCAGTTACTTTTAGCTCACTAACTACTTCCCCCTCCTTTAGTTTTTCTATGCACCATTTATTTTGGATATCTCTTATGTATTTCTTAAACGTAATATCACATTCACAGATGACATGGTGTAGTCCAAGAAGTAGATGCGAAAATTCGTGAAATCGACAATTTATGGCTTCAGAGTTGTTCAGATTTTGAAATAAACGACTGTTAATGGTGACGCATACTGTATAACTTTGCTAAACTGAAACGTGACATCCAAAACAAAAAACGTGGCTTGTTATCCAGTGGCATTGTTTTTGCACGGTACCACTCGATCTCACGCAGCAGTTCAAACTGTTCAGTTGTTGGAAAATGTTGGCTGGCAAATTTTTACACCTGCCCTGTAGCCAAATCTCGCACCAAGTATTGTGCGAGATTGAATATAAATTCATTCATGAATTTATCCATGAACATAAAGATGTGGCTTGGATTGGAGCATATTGGAAATCTAATGAACAATGAACTGATAAACGCCGTTACTATCTGGTTCAAGCCACAAGTGGTGGACTTTTATGACACTACAATCAGGAAGCTATTGAAACAATATCAATATTATTTAGAAGTCAATGCTGATTATGAGGAAAAGTAAAGAAAGTTCATAGTTTTTATCTCTAATAAATCATTTTCTTTTAAAATCTTGTTCTTTTTACTTAAAAATGGATGTCACTTAAAAGAATACGCTGTACTCTTTTTTAAAAGAATTAAAAAAAAATTAAAAATTTATGTAATAATATAGGCCTAATGGAAAAAAATTAATAATAATATATTTATTTTTATGCGTAATATTATTAACAATAAAACACAATTTCAGTGTAGAATTACAGAAATCCCACACAAACTATTCTTTTACCATTAATATTCAAATCATTCTCCTCAACAAAAATGTCAAAATTTTATTCCCTAAGGAATTGTGTTAAAAATATCAATGGACGAATCTGAAAGAATTAAAATAGCTACTATAAATTAATACAGCAGCAAAACCATTAACAAACTAAAAAATAAAATTAAGACAAAGATTTGTAATGTAAAATTAAAATTTAATGAGAGAAGTAACTCAAATATACAAATTCAGCATCAGTTTCTACGGAAGTCTAATAACACAAAAGTACATTCAGTTCCTGTGGAAGTCTAAACATCAAAATTTTAAAATATTTGAAAACCCTAATTAGACAATCATAATAATATTATTCACACAATTTCGAATTAAATGAAAACTAAATGAAATGTAACAGAATATGTAACCTTAACAATGTATACAAAATTCAATGTCTTGATTGTTTATAATATAGATCAAACAATAAAACAATACAAGTCAATACAATTCTATTATGTACGCGTGAGCACACACACGAGCGCGCGCCCACACACACACACACACACACACACACACACACACACACACACACACACACACACACACACACACATTAATAAAATGTTTATGTTTGGAGCAAAACAACAGTGTGGCAAGACCTCAGTGCCTGCGCGACTTTGTACACAACACCGTTTCCAGCTCATCACTGTCGTGGTGAAATGCACATAGCCTACAACGAATTCATGGGCCTAATATTTGAGAGGCAGTGATGTTGAAATGTCACACTCAATTTAAGAGCGGCGCCGGCTGACATAATCGCAAATGGCTGCATATGGTTATGGAATCGAGTCAAGGTCACGACTCGGTCTGCCACCGCAATCCAATCGCTGGGGGCATGTCTGGCGAAGATTAGTAACGTGCGCGCGCGCGCGCGCGCGCACACACACACACACACACAACTCTCTCTCCAATATGCGGTTCGCCACTGCAAGTGGATAATCGCTGGATAATTTCTTTCTGGGGGTGGTGGATCGTGATCCAGAAGGCAAGAGACAACACGCCCAATGCTTGAAGGGAGAAGAAGAAGACTTAATAAAAAAATCATGAATTTACATTGTCTTAATTTTGTACAGTAGTCTGAAGGCCTGGTTATATCTTCTTCATAAGTGAGGCTGAATTACTTTGGCAATAAGGAAAGTGCTTTTGTTATGTTCATCATGGTTTCCGGCTTAACAGTGCTGTTATCGTTGCTTTATGTTCGTGGGTGAGTGCGAGCTGTGTGTGTGTGTGTGTGTGTGTGTATGTGTGTGTGTGTGTGTGTGTGAGAGAGAGAGAGAGAGAGAGAGAGAGAGAGAGAGAGAGAGAGAGAGAGACAGAATTGTATTTTAAAAGAATTAGGTTATCGTTTTGCTATCTTAGATATTTAAGGGATTTCAAAAATGTTTTCCTTCCAAATGTGACTTTAAAAGATCAATGTTTTTAATGTCAAAAAAAGAGTGTTTTTTATTGATAGCATGCGAACGCATGTTGCTTTAAGAAGGGCTTTAAATATGTCCGTGATAGCATTAAAGTAATAACTTTCTTGTGTGGCCTTATAGCGATCAAAAAATTTTCAAATTTATAAATTTTATGATCGAGCAGTGCATTCTCACACAGTCAGGTCACCAACCCAAACCAGAGGAATAAATAAAGGCAATTAAGAACACGTCAACCCGACGCCAGCTACGAGACAATAAGACAACGTTTGACTTAACGCAACAAAGGAAATTGGGATCGACTTTGACAGACCAAAATCAACTCAAATTTACGACATCATAACAAACCGAACAAAGAGCAGAGTCCAGTGACACAACAAGTACGCAGAAATTGTAACGAAGGGACGCTGTAGGGTTAAGCCAACACGTGTGAACGTAAGAAAAGAGATACTCACTGACAAAGGATTCAGAAAAGTCTCGACAGTACAGAGACAACACAGCGAATACCCGGTGAATACATACGACCATGTCGCACAGCATGAAAACAACGCCAGAGTGACAACTTATATTTACGACGAGAAATCGTGGAGGCAACTCAGAGAACAGCGAGCGAGAAGTTATTAATTGGTAGAAAAAACGGGGTGGAAGTTGAACAAGGAACAGGACCCAACGGATTGTTAGCGAGGGTATAACAACAAATCTTGGGAAACTCACGAAACAAAGGTTTGACAGACAGGCGAACAATTACTTTATATTCTTAGAAAGAGTGCGATGTCCTTAGCTGTGTATTTCAGAGGATGTTCAACAGCCAACCAGAGGTTAGCATCTTCCGAAGAAGTAAGTGGAGAGGACTGTTGTCATGGTGACAACCAGGGCAGCAAATCAGAGAGCCGAAAACCAAATATCATCAAAGTGGAAGGAACATGTGACCTTCCAGGGTAAGTCTTGCACCTATCGGGATCAACCGAAGGTGTGGAAGGCAGAATATTGCATTGTGGTAGAAAACGTTTGATAAAAACCGTTTGCAGGGTACGCGAGGCCCTCAGTCTCATAAAATTTTGCGCTCAGTTTATTAACTCAGTTCTACACAATTTTACTTCAGTCTTATAAAACTTTATCTCAGTATTGCGCAGTTTATTTACTTACTTACTTTAACTTTTGAACGTGCGAAGTTATCTAAGTATCGTTATACTTTCGAGTTCAGTACTATAAACATTAAAGTATTATTCATTATTCGACATTATGGAACTTAGAAACTTTTAACAAGTGAAGTGACATCTCAATAATAGAACTTTTGTGTATCAACTTCGGACATTGTGATTCGTATTATAAACTTAACATGATTCAGACTTAATTATTCTAGTTGTGCAGACTCATGAAAGATAAGAGAACTCAATACTCATAGACACAAGTGTATAACATAACGTACATTCACGACCAAGCTAAGTAGAACATGAACAGTTATATGAAGCATCTTTGTAATAGACATTTCATTTGAACACAACCCACTAATGATGGTTGTAGCTACACTTCACAGAACTCTATAAACTCTTAGTAAAGACGGGTTACACCAACACCACACCACGTACGCCGCGAGTGAATTCTCATCGCGATTTTCAAAGTCATAGTGAAAACATCCAATCAACGGAGCGACCACACATGGAGTCACCAGTAAGCAGGAAATTTCACCTATGGATTATTGGATATTCTAAATGTCAAGTTAATTCTTCATGGTTTTAATATTATAATAATACTGCTGCGCTGTCTCTTTTCCAAGAACCAACACCTTTGAGAAAAAGTATAATCATTTAGTAAAGATAATGTTAATATATATTATGAATATAAAAGCTACTCATCTGAGACACATAATGAACGCATTAGTTTAGGGTGAATAATATTTGATTTATCTATGTTTTGTGTAAGTTTATCTATGTCATGTTGTATGTTATGTTTTCAGCCATCAACGAAGACAGATTTATATTGTGATTTATGTTTTATATGTTTCTGAATGTATTTTCAGGTAATGATTTATATATGTGTTTCGGAAGTTAACTTGAGTAATGTGTAATAAACAAGCATTCTATTTGATATATATATTTTATGCGTTCATTATTGTTCCAAACCTTAACATCAAAAGACATTAACGTCAATTGATTTGTTTGATAAATTTTCTTATATTGTTTTAATGACAACGAAATATAGAGTCTCATTAATTATGCTGATTAGTAACGGATACATTCAGTGATTAGATTGATTAATAAAATTTGCATAATCAGATTAACTAGTCACATTTTATAATTTAATTGAATAATTAAATTTTGCATAACTTAGCATAATTATCGTTAAAGCCTATAGGCCTATACAGTTAAACAGTTTATTGCACTTGGGGCATTCTTAATTCATGTATAATGATTTTCATTAGGTGATTTAAATATTACTTTGATGACATATTTTAAGTTCTCTAAATTAGGCCTACAAATTGTTTATAATAATAATAATAATAATAATAATAATAATAATAATAATAATAATAATAATAATAATAATAATCAGTATAATTGCATGTGCCCCTCTATGTGTGTGCATGTGTATATGTTTAATTAAGGATTATTCTTGTGCAGATACCTTACTTCACTCGAGACAACTATTTAGAGCAGCGTCATGGTAACCAGCGCTCCAAACGTTCGGAAGATGAAATAAGATCAGCAGATGTTGGGCAGTCAGAAACTGCAAATGCACCGCCCAGTCAAGGCAGTAGTCATAACACTGAAGAAATATCCACTCAGGTGAACACAGAACTGAACGAACAATATGGCCGTGATGATATCACTGTTGCTAAAACATTAGCAAACCTAGGTTATTCTTATGGGGCTTTAGGTGATCGCCACAAACAAAAGGAGTTTCTAGAAAGAGCTCTATCTATTTTTGAGAAACAGTATGGCCCTGAAGATATTAATGTTGCTAAAACATTAGCAAACCTAGGGTATGCTTATGGGGATTTAGGTGATCGCCACAAACAAAAGGAGTTTCTAGAAAGAGCTCTACCTATTTTTGAGAAACAGTATGGCCCTGAAGATATTAATGTTGCTAAAACATTAGCAAACCTAGGTTATGCTTATGGGGATTTAGGTGATCGCCACAAACAAAAGGAGTTTCTAGAAAGAGCTCTACCTATTTTTGAGAAACAGTATGGCCCTGAAGACATTAATGTTGCTAAAGCATTAGCAAACCTAGGTTATGCTTATGGGGATTTAGGTGATCGCCACAAACAAAAGGAGTTCCTAGAAAGAGCTCTACCTATTTTTGAGAAACAGTATGGCCCTGAAGACATTAATGTTGCTAAAGCATTAGCAAACCTAGGTTACGCTTATGGGCATTTAGGTGATCGCCACAAACAAAAGGAGTTTCTAGAAAGAGCTCTACCTATTTTTGAGAAACAGTATGGCCCTGAAGACATTAATGTTGCTAAAGCATTAGCAAACTTAGGGTATGCTTATGGGGCTTTAGGTGATCGCCACAAACAAAAGGAGTTTCTAGAACGAGCTCTACCTATTTTTGAGAAAGAGTATGGCCCTGAAGACATTAATGTTGCTAAAGCATTAGCAAACCTAGGGTATGCTTATGGGGATTTAGGTGATCGCCACAAACAAAAGGAGTTTCTAGAAAGAGCTTTACCTATTTTTGAGAAACAGTATGGCCGTGAATATATAATAGTTTATAACTTTAATTATTAGTGCTCCACGTTTGTGGCGGCAAATATAACTTAAACGAGGTTTGCACCACGTTTTAGGCGTCCAAATATAACTTACTCGTGACTAGCCCCACTTATTGGTGCGACAAATATAACTTAAACGGAAGTCTCAATCCGTTTATTTGGCGTTAAATTTGTAACTAATTAAGTTTCTATTATTTGATGTAATAATATTTGTGTTTAAAATGTATAAGATGCTGAGCGCCAGAGATGTTATGTAATCTTAGGGGGTTTTTTGAATTAAAAAATCTGCAGTTAAGATGCTAATAACTTTTAATTATTGCTAATTGTCATAAGACACATACGAAATATATATATTCATTTCATCTGATTGAGAAACATATCTCAATCTATTACTTCAAGAACTAATAATTCAATCATAAATCTAAGCACATAAAATACATAAATCAAGACTTCGTTATTACTTTGTCTATCTTACTATAATTGTTGCATTTATGAGTTTCAAACTAGAAAAACATATATATATATATATATATTCAATGCCTTAATATTAACAAGATATTGACTTCTGACAACCATCAGATATATTTAATACAACTCTGAATTTGTCAATCCTAATTTACATTAATTAAATTGAGCGTTTCAAAAGTCATAAAGGGTAGAATAATATTACTAGCATCCAACTGCTCGTCGGTTCTTTTAGAATGAAACGGAATGTTTAGGGATATAGACGATACGACTACATAGAATATTAGTTAATACATAAGTACAATGAAACTGTTACTTGTGTTCAGGATTATCCATTCCATCTGCCGACAATGCCTTGAGTGAACATATATCACAATTTCACTTCGCACCATACTTTGCTTTAATTCCATTCACAATTACTTTCGTCGATTCTTTACACACATCGGAACTCCGATTAAATACTCCACTCGACTTTCGCGTACAAGGCAAAATATACTGTGTTCGAACCGTAAAAACTCGCGCTCCAAAGTCACGCTTCTTTTCATTGGTGTTTAGTCTGGGGTGCGTGGGTGTTCTGCCACGTGTTCAACTGCTACACCAAGCGACGCGACTTTCACCAGAGTTTCTCTTTTTTTTTTATCGCCTGATCCATTGTTTTCCCAAGGTTGTCGTTCGTCAAAATCTAACGGGACTCAACAGTTTTATGATTTTTCGCGAACAAAGCATTTCCTTCTTTATGACTTTAGAAAGCTGTTTATTGTACAATGCGCTTTTATTTTGTTGCCGCCAGACTGTCTCCAACTTACTTACAATATTTCTGTGAGACGTTATTTTACCTCAATCTTCTTATCAACACATTTAATTTGCTTAATACTAACTAAAAACCTACATTAAATGATTAATTACATAATATAGGCTTACGTGATCTACATTCACGTTATAAGTTGGCAATACGTTGGCATACCTAGGTAACGCATTTGGGGCTTTAGGTGATCTTGGTAATCAGAAGGAGTTCCTAGAACGAACTCTACCCATTTTAGAGAAACAGTATGGCAGTGACGACATTGTAGTTTTCAATACACTAGTGTACTTAGGTAACGCTTATGGGGATTTAGGTGATCGTGTCAAACAAAAGGAGCATCTAGAACGTGCTCTACCGATTTTAGAGAAACAGTATGGCAGTGACGACCTTGTAGTTGCCAGTACACTAGTGTACTTAGGTAATGCTTATGGGGATTTAGGTAATCATCTTAAACAAAAGGAGTTCCTAGAACGAGCTCTACCTATTTTTGAGAAAGAGTATGGCAGTGAAGATATTATAGTTGGCAATACATTGTCATATATATGTAACGCTTATGGTGCTCTAGGTAATCGTCTTAAACAAAAGGAGTTACTAGAACGAGCTCTACCTATTTTTGAGAAAGAGTATGGCAGTGAAGATATTATAGTTGGCAATACATTGTCATACATAGGTAACGCTTATGGTGCTCGAGGTGATCGTCTCAAACAAAAGGAGTTTCTAGAACGAGCTCTACCTGTTTTTGAGAAACAATATGGTAATAACGACATTGTAGTTGCCAACACATTAATAGACCTAGGTAACGCTTATGGTGCTTTAGGTGATCGTCATATACAAAAAGAGTTCCTAGAACGGGCATCACTCATTTTCGCCAAACATTATACCCGAGGTGTTATCAACAATAATTAACAATTGGAGATTTGTAGAAGCTTTTACTTTAATCAGTCGTAATAATTATAGAACTTTGTTTATTTAGCTTCTCTTCATGGAGCGGTTTTACTGAGAAAATTAATGAGATAAAACGGCTTGTAAAGTGGTTGGCGATGTTATTCATTCCAGCTGACAATGAGGAAACGTTACCCTAATGTCATACATCTTGTATTGAATAAAAAACAGGTCCGAATAGTAAAGACAACAATGGCAATGGGCCTCTTTGACGTTGGGCAACACTTACTTTCTCAAAACATTTGTTTGTGACTAGATTGGGTTGTCAGAATAGGTTAAATTTACAGAAACGAGCAAAGTTCCGATTGAAGAGGTCAGTAACAATTAAAGTATTACGTAAAATTTGAGGAGGATGCAAGAGTCTTAGCTCTGACTATGTACAGTGATGAGTAAAAACTGACTAATTTTTTTAGACTGTAATTACGAAAGCGTAACTAAATCAACGTTATTTTCATTGCCAGTTAAGGTTTGGCTGGAGTCACTATGCCGCGTCTGTGGAAAGACTGAATTTAACTTCAGAAGGAGACTTGTAGGCCTACGTTTTTTACGTTCAGTCTTTGAAATCTGCGTATTATTTTTTTGTTCACGGTAGACCTACTTATGCCTTTGTAATGTAAGACTTGGTGAATCAAATTAGAGAGTTTAAAATTAGCAGTGAAGAAGATTTAGTTAGCACCTACCTGGGGATTGACGGTGCAGAGATTGGGATAGACGTTGCTTAAGCTTTTGGAGTATTGTCTGTAACTGGGCCTGTTGGCGCATCTATTAGAGGCGTCATGTTTCTTGGCACTGATGTCTTTACCGTAGTAACATATGTTAATCAAATTCATCGAGATGTCCATCTTGCTGGAAGTGGAAGATTTATTGAAGGATTAAGTGTATTCATTGTAATGCTGCCTTGGCAGTACACTGAAGATATGATTACATAAAAATCTTCTGTACAATCAGTTGTCCACAACAGCAATGGATCTCTACGTACATGAGAAGGTGCGTTCTCCTATTGGATATGCGGTGGATTCTTGTCAAAAAGATTCACAGCACACTACTCTAAAACTAAATTTATGGTAACCTAGAAACCAGATCAATCGAAAAATTACAAGATGTATTGATTTCTTTTTGCGTTTGTTAAACTTATTTTGTATTAAACCACGTATTTGGCGTCCACTCTGCATAAGCAACAGTATGTATATACAGTTCGGGTTTATGTAGGTAAATAATTATAGTTTGAAAATCATCATTTATGGACCAACAGCGATCTACAACTTAAACAATGTTTGCACTTTTAATTTTTTTAAGTCACATTTATGTTATCATAATGATGTTGGTAGCAAACGTTCTCGTGGATTGTTTCTTTTAAATATTTCAATTCTCGGCGGCATTGTAATTTTTAAAAAATTTACTTCTAAAACTATCGTGTCAAGGTAACGGGTGTATTTTTTACACTTTCAATGTAAATTTTTGGACAATGTAAGATAAATTGAAAGTTATGTAGAACGTATATTTATGTAGAAGATTGCCTAAAACGTGTCTAACACACACACACACACACACACACACACACACACACACACACACACACACACACACACACACACACACACACACACACACACACACACACACACACACACACACACACACACACACACACACACACACACACACACACACACACACACACACACACACACACACACACACACACACACACACACACACACACACACACACACAGTAATAAAACTAATAAAATAAGTATATAGATGTGTGTTGATGATAATAAGCTATTGTGGATTATGTGACTCCGATGTAATCAAGCCCCTCTGTTTGGACTAGCCAATTTGTAATAAAATAAATAAGATTGATGTGTGAATCTGTAAGTTGTAAGGTGTTTAATTGGTGTGTAATTGGTGTGGCTCTCGACGTCTTACTGGCCTGAAACACTTCCTTAATTTTCCCAGCTGGTCGAGTCCCAATGGTAGCAAGACCGGTCGAGTAGTGTAAAGTTGATGAAGAAATATATATGCTTGGCTTCGCCGAACGTTTCAAAACAAAATTTATTGTTTTGAAGGAAATTTAAAAAAAAATTGTTTATAAAAAAAAAAAATTATTTTAATTTTATTAATTAATTAATTAGGATCAATTAATTAATATAGGGCTGTGAAGTTTTAAACAGTGTAATGCTCTTCTGAAAATTTTTATTAAAGTTTTAGTATAATTTAAATAATCTATCACCACTCATAAGACTGTCTGTAAACCAATCGATATTTGTTTACCTTTCTATTTTTTAGGTTATCTTCACTTACGGGTGGTAAAGTCCTTGTAGATTATCAATTAGAATTATATTATTGGTAATTAGTATTATTGAAGAAATAAAGAACTATTAAGTATTGAAAAGTATTAATATTTTATTAAGTAATAGCAATATTGACTCTTATCGATTAGTATCGATTCTCAGGATATCGAAAAAAGTTACAAGTATATGATATAAAAATTATATAGGGTTCTTTAAACAGCCAGTTATTACCAAAGTCAGAGAAATCGGGCTAATATTTAAAAAGTATAACGTTACAATCAAATTAATAGTTATTAATAAACACAGACATTGAATAATAATTTGTAAATATAATAATTGTTTTCACCAAACAGCTGTGATGAACCACGAAGAGGCACTGGAATTGTCAAAGAAAGATGGCTGCCGTCAAGTCGATGAAAATGTTGCCGTTGCTGCTGCATTCCAAATAATGTATTTTGACGCAATATTTCTGTTCTCGTGTCCGCAAATCTCTTGTTATATGTTGTGTAGTGACTGGTGTAGTGATTCTGGGTTGTATTTAGTGTATCTGTATAATTATTAGTTCAAACACTTTCTCCGATTCCGTCACTAATTTGGTTTAATGTATTATACAGTTTTCTAGTGTTTTATGGTGTTTTTCGGAGTAGATTTATATTGTTCTGTGTTATGGAGTGTTACTTGATCGTTTCTGTTATAATATGATAGTTTCAGAAGTATTTTACAAGTCACTCGCGATTTCACAATAACTCACTATACACTCGCTTTGTATGACGACTATAGGTTAGGTTATTCACGTTTTCAAAGGTATGTCATGTTGTCCGTTCAACTACCAATAATTAACTAACTGTTTCCTCCAGTTTCAATTAAACTCTTAGCCCATATAATATTATCCTTAACATTGTTCAAAAATATTTTCACATCCTGTGTACATTTTACTATTTCACTATATGAATGCCTAAACTTTGGTTATTTGTCAATTTTATTCACTAGATTTGATTTAAATTAATCTTTCAGTTCATTCTGGTTATTTTCAGATTAAATAATGCCATTTTATAGTGTTTTCTGTACAAAAAAATAGTAATTTCACTTTCAGTTTGGTATACTGTGAAGAGTCAAAACATCAAAATTTACTTCCTGTCATTATATAAATTCAGCCATTTTATCAGTTATATTTTATATTAATAATCCTATATTGTATTAAAAGGTTCCTATTCCCTTATTTTCTGGTAATTAATTGAATTAGTTGTATTCTGAAACATTATTCTGAAATATATGACTCCCATGTCTAAATTTCTGAGTTTAGTCATTTTATTTTTATTTATAATTCTGAATATAATTTATTAAAATCTCTCTAAATGGTATGTGCAATTATATGGCATGATCTCAAGTTTATTTTGTCTAAACCCCTTTTGTTTATTTGCATTTAAATGAGCAATTTCTCTGTTTTGATGAAGTTTGGTTTCCATTCTTTTGGCCTATGATTTTTTAACAATTTTTCTTACACAATAATTTACAAACAATATATGATGTGTGATACCCTCTCTGACTTTTTACAAATAGTATTATAAATTAAACATGTTTTCAAATTACACAAAAACAATTAGTATTGGTTACAATACAAACAATAGTTAACACAAAATAAAGAACATTTTTTTTAAATAAATGGTTGTCTTCAAATCAGACATTTTGCAACAAAATTCCCATTTCCAACATGGAAACATGGTTTATAAAAAAGGTTTTGTACTAACTAACATCTTAATTACTCTCTACTATTTACAAGTGGTAATTATTTTTATAGTTCTGATGTTAGTTGTTTCAGACCCAAACAAATGGCCTTATATCTAAAACATTTTTAAACATTTTTGTACTATATACATTAAAACCTTATATCTATATTCTTATTTCTAAACATTATTATAAGTAGGATTCTACAGTTTTTATACTGTCTTTTACATTGTCTTTGGGGAATTGTACCCTGTCATTAACAAATAAATGGTATTAATTGTTCAAAAGCACTATGAAATCTGTTTTTCTCTTTTCATGTAAAACAAAAATGTTATTTTAAACAGATTCATGTCTTATGAACAACATATTGTCACCGTACACATTTTAAGTCATTGAAAAATGCATATTTCATTGCATCCAATGTTTGTGATTGCCAAGAATGAAACACAAGGTTCATTTTTTATAATACCCAAAACTATCACTGGTTCACTTTCACTTATATATTATGTTAATGCTAAATGGTCGTATAGTCTTATCAACATAATAAATTGGTTAGCGTTTTTTCAATGGAGATTTGTTCCATGGGTACTATATTATTGTTTCATCTTAGTTCACAGGAAACTTTTACTTTATACACTCCTCTCTCTTAAATTTATATACATGTGGTTTTTATTTCGTTATACTTTTGTTTTTAGATATTTATTTTGGGGATATAGGGATTTGGGTATCTTTTATAAGAGCATGACATCTTCTTCAGGATGCTGCCCTCTTCTTCTTTCTTCAGTCTTCTTTTCTCCTGCCTTCTGGGACTGGTATCTTCTCCATCTGTTCTTGATGCCATCAGGTTTCTTGGGATCTTCTCCATCTTCTTCTTTAATTCAGAAATACACAACCTGTATTGGTTGATCTTGGCTTATTTTAGGGTTTCTCTTTTATTTATTCTCCCTCGTTGTGGGTTTGGTCATATTGTGTACTGCTTTGTTATTTACTATTTTACCTTCCTGGGTTATACCTTGAAAACCTTTGGTTATGAGACTGGTTTTGGATGACTCATCACTAGTAACTCTTTTTATTTTAACTTGTATTTTCTTTATAATAATGATTTCTTTCCACAGTTGCTATGAATTAATCTATTTATATTAAACTTAATGCTTTCTTCCAAATTTAAATATTATAACTTCATTATTCTAATGATCAATTGCCATTCAATATTATGCATACATCTGTCACGCTACAGATTGCTCTCCTCCAGAAGTAATTATTTCAGACATGTTTATGGATGAAATAATTTCTTATGATAATTTCATCATTTCTTATAATTCATTTTCTTCTCCATTTTTATATCGACTTTTTTATATTAGAGTTTTATTAATTTTATATATATAATTATTTGTTTTACTACTGATCCTTTTCGGATAGTTAGTGTCTTCTGAGATATATTATAATTGTAATACATTTTCTTTCTATATCAACTTCGTGTTGTATCCTTGGGATATTAATTCCCTAACATTCCCTATCACGTGGGCTGGGGCAGATCAGAGGGGCACTGTACGCTACTTCTCTGCTGGCCATACACCACTTCTATAAATTGAGTACAGGGGCATATCCATCCCTGCTCAAAAAACATAATGCTGCTGGAATTATCTTCAGTCAGTCATCGAATAAATAAATAAAAAGTAGTCTCATTTTCGACTAATAAAAATATCTTTGGATTCTCCACTTCGTAGTCTCTCAGATTATCTCACATTTTCTATCTTAATAAATCTTCATAATCATTATTATACTCATTATATATATATTTTTTCAAAACTCTTAACTTGTCTGATATATTTAATTTAATTATGGTTGAAAATTTAATAATTCTGGTTACTGTTTACAGTGTAACTCTCTTTCTTCTCCATCTGAATTCTCTTTATACTTTCTTCTGGTTACTCATAGTATTAGCATGGTCTTTATATATAGTCTTTCTTATTCATTATTTGAATGGTCTTAATATATTATATTTAATTAATTTTTTTTTTTAACATTGTATCTTTACATTAGATATACTGGTTGTTATATTGATCATTTTATTTAAACATTTTGGTTCTTTCCTTTCTCTTAGAAAGTTATTAATCCACCTTCGCATTCATTAACATTAATTCATTTATATCATATTTCATGCGGTATTTCTTCTCTTTGCATTTCATATAGGTCTTATTATTATCATTTGTTCGAAATCATCTTCTCCATCTGTTTGGTATGAGTTGTTCTTCTTCGCTCTTAATTAACTGTTTTCATTATCGTTTCATAGGTAATTAGTCTCTTTGCTTCCAAATTTTTTCCTTCTCTGGCATATTACACTCTTTTTTGTTATTCTTCTCTACTCCTTCAAATGCTATTGTGAATGTCTAGCATTTATTCTGGATTAACGTTAATTCTCTTTTCTGAATTAATCACTTTATTTTCTTCTCAATTCAATCATAATAGACACATAATTATTTTTTGGAACTTGGTTAGTTTTAATATAAAATTCAAACTATTCTTTTTATTTAATTGAAAAATATTTCTCATAAATCCTTGTAATATGTTGATCTTATCTTGTTTCAAAGTTCTGACGTTCTATCAACATTCAAATTCTGTTTAATTCATTTATTCCCAGAATTGTTTCATTCAGATTTGTTTATAGTAATGTGATCTTACTATTATTTCTGAATGTTTTGGTATTTTTCCAAATTCAAATTCTTCTTAATTATTTACCATAAAGTTTTCTCACAAACTTAGTTGTAGTAAGTTGGTCTTACTTTATTTTTAAATTTTTTGTAATTAAGTTCAAAATTCTCTCTCTTTCTCTTTCTTCCATAAAGTTTTGTTCTAAATTATCAGGTTGTAGTAAGAAGTACTTACTCAATTTTAAATTTTTATAATTATATTTCAATTCAAAAGTCTTTCTTTTTCTTTCTTCCATAAAGTTTGTTCCAAAATTATTAGGTTGTAGGTTGTTCTTACTTATTTTTGAATTTTTTCAAATTATTAAATTAAAATTTCTTCTTCTTTTAATTCTCCAGAATGTTCATCTCAAAATATTAGGTTGTAAGATGTACTTACATTATTTTAAAATTTTTATAAATAAATTAAAAAATCCTTCTTCTTATAATTCTCCAAAATGTTCTTCTCAAAATATTAGGTTGTAAGATGTACTTACATTATTTCCGAATTTTTAAAATTAAAAATTCTAAATTCCTTCTTCTTATAATTCTCCAAAATGTTCTTCTCAAAATATTAGGTTGTAAGATGTACTTACATTATTTTTGAATTTCTAAAATTAAAAATTCTAAATTCCTTCTTCTTATAATTCTCCAGAATGTTCTTTTCAAAATATTAGGTTGTAAGATGTACTTACATTATTTTAAAATTTTTATAAAATAAATTCAAAATTCTAAAACTCACAACTCATTCTTCATAATATTTCTTCATAGAAGCTTGATTGTACACTCCTTTGATTCTTCCTGAAACGATTTCCCTCAACTCATATGTATTGTTATGCTTATCATTTACCACAACATATGGGGTTATATTGTACTCTACACTGGCCCATATTATTTATATTTTAATAAGTTGATCTTCACTTTTTCTTTTCTCATAAATTTTCTTTTATATACCCAGGAAGATGGACGATTTTCTTTATGTCGTTCCATTGCTCATATTTTTATTTGTCATGTTCATTTTCTTACATAGTCTTCACTCATAAAACCCAGTTTTGTTTCTATGTTTATTCTCCATATCATTTCCTTTCAATGATATTTATTCCGTCTCCTTCACCGTTGTTTTTCGCCGTAGTCGGTTATCATGATCTCCGTCCCTTTTCTTGATGGTGTGTGGTATCTGTGTCAACCAGGGTCCATCATCTCAGTTGCTCTTATAAAATTTACCCTAGGGCGCGACACTCGGTTATTATTACTGTTATTGTTTTTATTACTAAATTTATCATGATAATAATTTCGGTTAGTTTGGTAAGGTTTGTCACCATTATTGTTGGGATATGGATTTCTCTGACTGTATGGGACATTATTATGTTGGTATAAATTGTTTCTATTGTATGGATAGGGGTTGTTATCCCTAACGCCGTTAGAATTACCGATACACTGGTTATTACACGGCGGGTTGTTAGGGCCGTCGTAATTACTGGGTTGGTTCCCTCTATCATCATATTGTATACACCAATACTTTTCTGGTCCATGTTTTGTGTTACTTGACAAATATCTGTGAGGATCTTCATCTGGGTTATCACTTATTATTTGTTTATCTGAAACACCATAAGCTGGTTTACCATCACATATCCACTCTGAAGGAATATATTTTAGTCTAACCGTACCCTGGAACTGTCCTGGATGGCACGCTAATGGAATACATTCTGGTGATTCACCTGTGCCGTCATTACAGTCTGGTACGATATCACATTTCCATCTTTCTGACATCCACTGTCCAGTTCTGCGCTGATATTGATCTTGTCCACATGTCGTATTCTGTTTACCTCTGGTCCTTTCCCAGTGGTAAACTACTGTCTTGTGGTAAATTATTTCTGAAATTACTTCGATTCTCCTTCTATAATTCATAAAATTCATGATGTCTTTGTCATAGGTAATTGGGATATTATTGCCATCAATTAACCCATGTTTCATCATCTCCAACTCTTCCTTAGTTTTTATCAAATTTCTTGGATACATTTTCCTTTTCCTTGGTTTAATATCTTCCTGGCTTCGGTTAGTTTCAATTTCAGGTACTACCATTACTAGTTCCTGCGTTTTATCATTTATTACTTCTTCTGGTTCTGGTTGACTATCTTCCTGCGTTTTATCATTTATTACTTCTTCTGGTTCTGGTTGACTATCTTCCTGCGTTTTATCATTTAGTACTTCTTCTGGTTCTGGTTGGCTATCATTTTTTATTTCTTCGGTCTTCTCCTTTCTTAATTCTTCCTTTTTTAATCTGTCCTCTCTTCTTTCTTTAATCCATTTTTGATGCTCCTCTCCCCTTTTTAATCTGTTCTCTCTTATCTCCTGATTTACCTCCCTTAACTCTTCTCTTAGAATTTGATTGTCCTCTCTCAATTCTTCCAATTTCTCCCCCATCTTTTCTTCCAACTTCCTGTTATCTTCTTTCAACTCTTCCTTCAACTGTCGGTTGTTCTTCTCTATCTTCTTCCTGGTTTCATCTATTTTCTGATTGGTGTTTTCAATTTTATTAATCAATTCTTCTTTAGTCGCTTTGAATTCTTCTTTGAACGACTGGTTGTCTCCCTTCAATTCTTCTAACTTCTTCCCCATCTCTTCTTCCATCTTCTTGTTATCTTCCTTCAAATCTTCTATGTTCTGGTTCATCCCCGTCAACTCTTCTTTTGTGGATTGATTATCCTTCTTCAAATCTTCCATCTTCTCTTCCATCTTCTTGCTGTTTTCTTCCATCTTCTCTTCCATCTTCTTGCTGTTTTCTTCCATCTTCTCTTCCATCTTCTTGCTGTTCTCTTCTATCTTCTTATTTGTTTCTTCCTTGCTGGATTTGATATCTTCTTTCAAGGACTGGTTGTCTCTCCCCATTTTCTTACTCAAGTCTTCCTTTAATTCCTTACTATTTTTGTTTATTTTCTCTTCCATCCTTTGCAAGAACACTTCCATGTATCTGTCCATTTGATTATCCTCCGTTGTCTTGGATTTCTCCACCTGCTTCTCCTGGAGATTAACTTCCCTTGTCTGTGAGGATATCTCCGGTTGTTCCGTTTGTTTGGACAACACCGGTGGTAATACCTCTTCCGCCTCTACTGGCGTCGCCTCCTTGTTGTCCATGTCAACTTCTATTTCTTTCTCGGCCTCCGCCGCCCGTTTCTTAGATGTTGCACGTCGTTGCATTTTCCCTTGAAATTCTCTGGCTTTGTAGCTGTTGCCTAGCTCCAACTAGTGATTGGGCAGAATGTATTGATTGGAAGGCCAATCGCTAATTAAAGCCCCTAAAGTTGTGCGCCAATTTGTAATAATACTAATAAAATAAGTATATAGATGTGTGTTGATGATAATAAGCTATTGTGGATTATGTGACTCCGATGTAATCAAGCCCCTCTGTTTGGACTAGCCAATTTGTAATAAAATAAATAAGATTGATGTGTGAATCTGTAAGTTGTAAGGTGTTTAATTGGTGTGTAATTGGTGTGGCTCTCGACGTCTTACTGGCCTGAAACACTTCCTTAATTTTCCCAGCTGGTCGAGTCCCAATGGTAGCAAGACCGGTCGAGTAGTGTAAAGTTGATGAAGAAATATATATGCTTGGCTTCGCCGAACGTTTCAAAACAAAATTTATTGTTTTGAAGGAAATTTAAAAAAAAATTGTTTATAAAAAAAAAAAATTATTTTAATTTTATTAATTAATTAATTAGGATCAATTAATTAATATAGGGCTGTGAAGTTTTAAACAGTGTAATGCTCTTCTGAAAATTTTTATTAAAGTTTTAGTATAATTTAAATAATCTATCACCACTCATAAGACTGTCTGTAAACCAATCGATATTTGTTTACCTTTCTATTTTTTAGGTTATCTTCACTTACGGGTGGTAAAGTCCTTGTAGATTATCAATTAGAATTATATTATTGGTAATTAGTATTATTGAAGAAATAAAGAACTATTAAGTATTGAAAAGTATTAATATTTTATTAAGTAATAGCAATATTGACTCTTATCGATTAGTATCGATTCTCAGGATATCGAAAAAAGTTACAAGTATATGATATAAAAATTATATAGGGTTCTTTAAACAGCCAGTTATTACCAAAGTCAGAGAAATCGGGCTAATATTTAAAAAGTATAACGTTACAATCAAATTAATAGTTATTAATAAACACAGACATTGAATAATAATTTGTAAATATAATAATTGTTTTCACCAAACAGCTGTGATGAACCACGAAGAGGCACTGGAATTGTCAAAGAAAGATGGCTGCCGTCAAGTCGATGAAAATGTTGCCGTTGCTGCTGCATTCCAAATAATGTATTTTGACGCAATATTTCTGTTCTCGTGTCCGCAAATCTCTTGTTATATGTTGTGTAGTGACTGGTGTAGTGATTCTGGGTTGTATTTAGTGTATCTGTATAATTATTAGTTCAAACACTTTCTCCGATTCCGTCACTAATTTGGTTTAATGTATTATACAGTTTTCTAGTGTTTTATGGTGTTTTTCGGAGTAGATTTATATTGTTCTGTGTTATGGAGTGTTACTTGATCGTTTCTGTTATAATATGATAGTTTCAGAAGTATTTTACAAGTCACTCGCGATTTCACAATAACTCACTATACACTCGCTTTGTATGACGACTATAGGTTAGGTTATTCACGTTTTCAAAGGTATGTCATGTTGTCCGTTCAACTACCAATAATTAACTAACTGTTTCCTCCAGTTTCAATTAAACTCTTAGCCCATATAATATTATCCTTAACATTGTTCAAAAATATTTTCACATCCTGTGTACATTTTACTATTTCACTATATGAATGCCTAAACTTTGGTTATTTGTCAATTTTATTCACTAGATTTGATTTAAATTAATCTTTCAGTTCATTCTGGTTATTTTCAGATTAAATAATGCCATTTTATAGTGTTTTCTGTACAAAAAAATAGTAATTTCACTTTCAGTTTGGTATACTGTGAAGAGTCAAAACATCAAAATTTACTTCCTGTCATTATATAAATTCAGCCATTTTATCAGTTATATTTAATATTAATAATCCTATATTGTATTAAAAGGTTCCTATTCCCTTATTTTCTGGTAATTAATTGAATTAGTTGTATTCTGAAACATTATTCTGAAATATATGACTCCCATGTCTAAATTTCTGAGTTTAGTCATTTTATTTTTATTTATAATTCTGAATATAATTTATTAAAATCTCTCTAAATGGTATGTGCAATTATATGGCATGATCTCAAGTTTATTTTGTCTAAACCCCTTTTGTTTATTTGCATTTAAATGAGCAATTTCTCTGTTTTGATGAAGTTTGGTTTCCATTCTTTTGGCCTATGATTTTTTAACAATTTTTCTTACACAATAATTTACAAACAATATATGATGTGTGATACCCTCTCTGACTTTTTACAAATAGTATTATAAATTAAACATGTTTTCAAATTACACAAAAACAATTAGTATTGGTTACAATACAAACAATAGTTAACACAAAATAAAGAACATTTTTTTTAAATAAATGGTTGTCTTCAAATCAGACATTTTGCAACAAAATTCCCATTTCCAACATGGAAACATGGTTTATAAAAAAGGTTTTGTACTAACTAACATCTTAATTACTCTCTACTATTTACAAGTGGTAATTATTTTTATAGTTCTGATGTTAGTTGTTTCAGACCCAAACAAATGGCCTTATATCTAAAACATTTTTAAACATTTTTGTACTATATACATTAAAACCTTATATCTATATTCTTATTTCTAAACATTATTATAAGTAGGATTCTACAGTTTTTATACTGTCTTTTACATTGTCTTTGGGGAATTGTACCCTGTCATTAACAAATAAATGGTATTAATTGTTCAAAAGCACTATGAAATCTGTTTTTCTCTTTTCATGTAAAACAAAAATGTTATTTTAAACAGATTCATGTCTTATGAACAACATATTGTCACCGTACACATTTTAAGTCATTGAAAAATGCATATTTCATTGCATCCAATGTTTGTGATTGCCAAGAATGAAACACAAGGTTCATTTTTTATAATACCCAAAACTATCACTGGTTCACTTTCACTTATATATTATGTTAATGCTAAATGGTCGTATAGTCTTATCAACATAATAAATTGGTTAGCGTTTTTTCAATGGAGATTTGTTCCATGGGTACTATATTATTGTTTCATCTTAGTTCACAGGAAACTTTTACTTTATACACTCCTCTCTCTTAAATTTATATACATGTGGTTTTTATTTCGTTATACTTTTGTTTTTAGATATTTATTTTGGGGATATAGGGATTTGGGTATCTTTTATAAGAGCATGACATCTTCTTCAGGATGCTGCCCTCTTCTTCTTTCTTCAGTCTTCTTTTCTCCTGCCTTCTGGGACTGGTATCTTCTCCATCTGTTCTTGATGCCATCAGGTTTCTTGGGATCTTCTCCATCTTCTTCTTTAATTCAGAAATACACAACCTGTATTGGTTGATCTTGGCTTATTTTAGGGTTTCTCTTTTATTTATTCTCCCTCGTTGTGGGTTTGGTCATATTGTGTACTGCTTTGTTATTTACTATTTTACCTTCCTGGGTTATACCTTGAAAACCTTTGGTTATGAGACTGGTTTTGGATGACTCATCACTAGTAACTCTTTTTATTTTAACTTGTATTTTCTTTATAATAATGATTTCTTTCCACAGTTGCTATGAATTAATCTATTTATATTAAACTTAATGCTTTCTTCCAAATTTAAATATTATAACTTCATTATTCTAATGATCAATTGCCATTCAATATTATGCATACATCTGTCACGCTACAACACACACACACACACACACACACACACACACACACACACACACACACACACACACACACACACACACACACACACACACACACACACACACACACACACACACACACACACACACACACACACGCACGCACGCACGCACGCACACACACACGCACACACACACACACACACACACACACACACACACACACACACACACACCAACATAAATTTTGTCCAAACATCTTGCGTCAGCCTTAACAGCATCAAGATGGATAAGATGATTGTTCAAAACGTTTTAACGATGAAGGTACATAATCAAAAAATATTGTTAAAAACGAGTGTTATGGTTAGTACAACAGTAATTTAAATATTAAATGTAGTGGATTAGAAGTTTCCTCAATAAAGTTTGCGCTAATTTCTCTGAATAAAAGTATAAAAACTGTATAAAGTATATTTATTTTTTCAGAAACAAATACTGTTATTATTTTATTTGTAGATTTGGTCCAATAAACTGTATAAAAAACATGTTTGTAATATTTTGATGTAATATTTTAATAAATGTTCATTTTGTAAAATAAAATACTGCTTTTAGTTTATATACGTAATATTACCTTGTCAACGTTACACCAAGTACAATCAAATTATGAATACAGTATATTCACATGAGTTTTGTTCTGTAGTTCAATATTATTATCTATTTTATGGAGTTCTAAATTTTGAGGTCTGTGTATAGTAAGCCTACTTGTTACACTAACAAGCTTTGAGTATTATTTTACATAATTAAATAATATGCATTCCATTGCGTCTTTCACGGGTATTTGTGTTTGAAAGTAATAATGTGATCTTGTAACTGCACATAATGACAACTTTATTAATAACAAATTATTGTGTTTACATACTAAACCTCGGTATCCTCGTATGAATGTCTACACGTTACAAGTATCCTTAAGTATAGTTTTTTGTCGGTGTATTTATAGTGTACAATTGGCCGAGTAAAGAAGTTTACAACGTTGGGCCGCTTTCCATCCATTCTGCCACCTCGAACTAACTCGGCTTCGGTGCCGTCTTAGACGCGGGGAACAGCGAGGTGCTCAATGCCTCCTTGCGGGAGCAATTCGTCTGTGTGTGGCAGCTCATTGTCAAAGTCGACGACACTTCGCGGCCACTGCGCTCCTGGACTACGGAGCCGTAACCCTGACGTGAGGCCAGGCGGGTGCACCACAACAAAGTCAAATATACAATGTTGTGCATCTGTTCGACCTGTGCTGTTCAGGCATGGCATATTGCTAGGGGCGAAAGTGCTAATTGCGGCATCCATTCGACTCATAGATTCGGCCGACGACTCCTGCCGCTGAATTCTTAAGGGGCCCACGAAACTGCGCCCTCATGTGAAGCCACGCCGGGCTTAAGGGAATCCTTACCTGCACGACGTATAGTGCAAAGGAAACCTGGATCTCGACTCCTTGTGCTGCGAACAATTAACCGTGGTGCACCGGAGGAACATTCATCGTCAAATGAAGCCTGGGGGCTTTTGAAGAATCTAAGAACAAATACAAAAGAAACTGAACCCTGACACTGGTTACTTTAGAAGAAGAGAAGAAGTATTAGGAAACATGTTTTTCAGAAGACGGTAGAATTTATAATGACACAAAGGAAATTGAGACGCACACGACGAAATTGAGGAAGTTGAGGAATGGTAATGATGAAGTGATAATAGCGTTAATGACTGTGAAAAAGGCAAAAATCTTGGACATGGAAGAATACCAATACAACTGATAAAGAATGCCCTAGTTGAACACTTGCAACGTGGCTTAAGGTTGAGGAATTCTCACACAAATAAAAACGAACCAACATAGCAACGCTATATAAAACGGGTGATTGGCAAAAATGTAAGAATTATTGTGGGCTTAGTGTGACGATTTTTTTTGGACGATTACGTGGACGAGTTCTAAAAAATCGAACAGAAGCTATGACACACGACGCAAAAGAACACGGTGGTTTATGTGAGGGAAGGTCTTGTATTCACAATATGTTTTCCTTGCAACAGCTCTGTGAGAAGGCTGTCACAGTGGAATTATTCTGAATCTCACATTTATTGATTTGTACAAAGCTATGATAGCGTTCCATTATCAAAGCGGTAGCCATCAAGCACAAATCCGGCTGCTAGCGCTGCTTATATTACAGTAGTATGCAATTTTTTTACTACTGTACGTGGGCTGTGTCAGTGCTGTTAGAAATAAGGTATCCCAGTACTTCAGTAACAAAAGGTTTAAGACAAGGGTATTCCATAACATTTTTTTATTCAAAAGTTACATTAATTCAACCTTACGTAGGAAAAGATAGTGTTGTGACATGGAGATTTTAATAATTATCAGCTACCTCTACGCGTTCCTGGTCCCAGACGATCAAGTTGTGGTAGTATTGAACGAACATGACTCCATGAAGAACACAGATGTAGGGCTTCAACGTAAATAGAAAGTGTAGTCTCTCGTGGCTCTTAAATTTGGTAGATAAATCAAAGAAACTTTCGAAAGCTCCAAGCAATGGAAATGGACTTCTGGGGAAGGTCTTGCGGAATGTTGAGGCTTCATTGCATTAGAAATGAGGACATCGGGAGATACCTTCATGTTGAGAAAACAACTTTAGGCACCATAAAAACAAAGCACCTCTACGGTGTGTCCCTGTGAGACAGATGCTAATGATGATGGTTTGCATGGTTTGCACAAAATTTGTTAGACTGTGTTCAACCTAGACGACGGAAACGTGGTAGACCCAGGAGATGGTAGAAAGAGGACATACTCCACGAGGTGAAGAAAAGAGGGTTACAACGTAGCGATTGGTACAACAGAAGCCTCTGGTGAGCACGATGCGCGAACGGTTGTAGCACTAGAAGACTAAACGGATGGATGGATGTAGCGATTGGTACAACAGAAACCTCTGGTGAGCAGGTTGCGCGAACGGTAGTAGCACTAGAAGATTCGCAACCGATGGATGAATGTAGCAATTGGTACAACAGAAGCCTCTGGTGAGCAGAATGCGCGAACGGTAGTAGCACTAGAAGACTCGCAACGGATGGATGGACTTATTCTTTTATACTGCTCCTAACTCTGCTGCACACTAAAAGTGACGTAGTAGTATCTCCATGAATGGGAAGAATGGTTTTACTCTCAAACACGTTTTTAATAAGGCTCTCAAACCTAATAATTTTCAATACGCTTTTAACATGCAGACTACGTTCTAAAATCTTTTGGCAACGGGGAACATGCGATACCTCGTGGCCTGAATTACGAGTTATATCCGGTCGAATACATAATTGTAATTTACAATATTTTATTTAAATTATTTAAATTATTCGTCTATATTTCTCGTTACCATTCTGCGTACTAAAATAATTTAGTAGCGTGTCCAAGAATTGGTACATTGTTACTACTCTGGAACGTGTTTTATCGATATGCGCACATACATTTACTATGTACTTACACGCACTTCTTTTAATAAATACAGTACAATTGCTTATGTCTTTAACGTTTTATACTATTTTATATATAAATACACCAGTTATTTTCTTTTTGTAGCTATCCATGCTGGTACAACCCTGAAACTTACGCTCACATCCTTATGCCTTGGTTGGAGTTCTTCCCACGAAATTTCTCCATCATTCTTTTGGCTTTTTTCTTCTCCTTTCTTTTAGTTGTTGACTGGTTGCCAGGAAGGAAGGAAGGGATGCGTGTTTTGTTTCCAATATTTCTATACGTGTACCACAAAAGTTGCTGATATGTGGATTCCCATGTAAATCGCTTATAGCATGAATTGCGTTCGGTTTTTTGAGTGTAAAGTTATAAGACTACTTAGTATCATCCATTATGTTAGAAAATATGTTTTTGTTAATAACATTATTTAATTAAAAAATGTAAAACATTATTAACAGTATAACATTTTCGTCTGAAATACATGCGTCTTTTTCTACATTGATATTTAACACATTAGGTACTATAGCCGCTCCAACCTGGGAGGCCCAAAGGGTGGTCAAGAAAATTTGGGGGGTTTGGACCCAACCTACCCATGCGTACATGGTACCGCCCATGGATACAATATTTTATAATTACCACAATCTACGGATAAGCATTGTACCCATGGCCTGAAATGACGGGCTGCTCGGCGGAAAGGGATGTGTGTAGATGTCGCTTTGTCGCTGACTGACGTAACTGGGCCCGGAAAGCAGGATCCTGCATTTGGCCATCACCAAAAGCAGGACGGATAGCGCTCATAGCGGCAGCCTCTGAAGAAGCTCTAACGGTGCAAACGGTCATAAGGTAAAAATTTATCTTTTTTATCAATAATAATTTTGTGATCCAAGTCGGTATATCCTATATAGTTAATTAATAACAACGGACAATCATGGACATCAAAATCCAGGAGTATTCAGGAGTATGTTTCATCCCTACTTTAACTCAGATAACACCTTTACTTTTCCTAGACATAATTTTAGAGTATTTTCATTTAAAGAGTCATTATAGTACTAGTACCATTATTTTGGTAATAGTAGTAATAAAAGGTTGGTTCTGGGACAGCCACGCCCCCTCGTTTGTTTATGTTTACATTTTTTCATCCTTTCCACCCCCGTCTTCACCTACATAACCGCCGCGCGGTCACCGAACTCCGCGTGTTTGTTTACATTTTTTCAGTTTGTTTACATTTTTTCTTTCTCGCCACGCCCCCTCTCGTCTGTTTATGTTTACATTTTTTCCTTCCTCCCCACCCCCGCCTTACCCCGCATAGCCACCGCGGTCATCGAACTCCTCGTGTTTATGTTTACGTTTTTTTTTTCACCGCGTGTCCCAGCTTTGCATTGTTTACTTCTCGTCTGTTTATGTTTACATTTTTTCCTTCCTTCCCACCCCCGCCTTACCCCGCAGCCGCCGCGGTCATCGAACTCCTCGTGTTTATGTTTACGTTTTTTTCGCCGCGTGTCCCAGCTTTGCATTGTTTACGTGTCGGAACGAGTGTTTATGTTTACGTTTTTCTCTCTCTCGTTGTTTTCCTTGGCCGCCGATCGACACGCTGACCCAGTAACAAACGTAAACATAAACATTCGTCCGTAAACAAAGTAAAGCTGGGACACGCGGTAAAAAAAAAACGTAAACATAAACATTCGGAGTTCGGCGGCGACCGCCGGAACGCGTCTGTTTGTAAACAAATGTTTAGGAGAAGGGATAATGATATGTTATTTTTTTTATATAAGTATTAACGACGTTGTTTGGTATTGTTTACGTATCAATTTTTTCAGTTAATACGAGATTTTCGTTTAAGATGTCTGTAACGCGCGCTACACCCGTCCAGATTGTGCTAGATTTTTTTGAAAACGAAGGTTTTGTTTTTATAACTAATTCAGATAATATTAAATGCAGCAAGTGCGGTTTTAAAACAAAAGTATATCTGACAATCACGCATATCCAGTTCATGCATAAACTTTTATATCCGAAATGCAGAATGATTCGCGATAGGTATTATAAATTTGAAGATTACGCTAAATCGAGAGAGTGTATTACAAATTATCCAATCGCAGTGAAATGTGTTCGAGAAGCGCGGAAACAGATGGAAGCATCATTTGCGTTTCCTCGATGGCGAAAACGTTACCCGTCAGTCGAGAGACTGGTATCAGCAGGATTTTATTACACCGGAACGGAAGACGACGTAATATGTGTTGAATGCGGAATAATACTTTGTGATTGGAAGGAGACTGACGATCCTTGGCTCGAACACGCGAAAGCTTCGCCAGACTGTGTATTAATTAAATTGCACAAGAGACAGTGTGCGGAAAAATAGTAGTAGTAAACAAGTTTTATCTGGAAATGTATGCGCTTTTTTTATTTTGAATTATTCGTTTAGTATCGTTTTAAAATTATTATTTATCAAATATGATTTGGTCGTGTGCGTTAATTGTATCCTATAACGGTTTTATCAGTATTATTAGTTTGTAGGTTCGATCCCTCGCATTACCAAATCATATTTTTTTTATTAATTAAAATATATAAAGAACAATTTTCAGTCTCCGATTAAACAAATGTTTATTAAATTTCTCCGCCAGTAAATGGCTTGCGGTCTTAGCGGCAACATTGTGTTGAATTTTACGAGCGCAGATTTATTTTATAAATAATGAATTTTCTGAGACAAATGTTACTCGCTAAATCAAAAGAGTGTATTGCTAATTATCAGAATGCGATAAAATGTGTTGAAGAAACAGAAGAAATGATGAAGTTGACATTTTATACATGGCCAAAACGTTCACCGTCAGCCGATAGACTCAGATCAGCGGGATTTTATTATACCGGAATTGAAGATGACGTAATGTGTGTGGAATGCAAAGCGGTTCTTTGTGAGTGGGAGGAGACTGACGATCCTTGGATTGAACATGCGAAAGCCTCGCCATATTGTTTATTAGTTAGAATATATAAAGAATTATTTTCCATCCCCACCTAACCGAATGTTGAGTATACGTTCAATTTGATTGTCAGTGTTCAGTTTGCAGTCTCTGTGAGAACATGTTAACGAAAGAATGGACGGTTGCAGTATAATCGACTTATTAAAACGCGAATTTTCAGAAGACGTTGTATTAAGGTTATCAAATATTATTAAAGTAACGAGTTTAGACGATTTGGTGATAGATCATTTTCGAACGTGTCAACTGAAGGGGATATATGATTGTTTAAAAGAAATTATTTTTTATTGTGAAGTAAAGAAGTTATCTGAAGACGGGTGTTGTTGTAGTGATAAGTTTACTGACGTTATAGACGGTCCATGTCCGTGCGCTATTTTTGAAAGAAATAAAAGTAAATTACTGTGTTGTTTACAGTTGCTTGAAAGTCATGATGATTCAGAAATTAAATTATTTTTTGTAGATCGATATCTTCGATTTTTAAAAACAAAATGACTGATAAATTTGAAAACAGTATTTCCGCATTTAATTGGCAAATATATTATTTCGGCCCGCCGCTCGATGGAGAATTAAATTTTAATGAAATTTGTTGTTTGATAGTGAACGAATTTACACGAGCAAATGTTGTTAAAATTGAAAGGAATAAACAGATTATTAAAATCAGTTTACCGATTACCTATACGTACGGTGCTGTATTAAAAAAATTAAAAAACTGTAGTCGTCAAACACTACTGAGTATCGATCATGAAGAAGAAGAAAAATTGTATAAAGTAAAATCAGTTCGTACGTCACCAGTCGCTGTGAAGACGTCGGTTAAAAAACAATGTCAAAACAAGCGCTGTTGTGTGAAAGATTAATCAATCATTCGATAAACGAATTGTTAGAATCCGGTTTTGTTTTTAAACGATATTTAGATAGTGTTCAGTGTTCTTTGTGCGGGTTTCAGACAAGAGGAACTTTACCTATCGAACATATTCAGTTTATGCATAAATTATCGAATCCGAATTGTGAGATGGAGCGATGTATAATGTATAATTTCAATAATTATAGAAATGCGAAAAGATGTATTGCAGAGACTAAAAAAGTGATGTTATTATCATTTAAAAGTTGGCCTACACTCGAACCCAATTTTAAAAAACTGGTTAACGCAGGATTTTATTATACCGGTGTTGGTAGTAAATTATCATGTATAGAGTGTAGAGTCATTTTAAACGGTTGGAAATGTTCTGATGATCCTTGGACTGTTCATGAAAAAGTATCACCACACTGTTTCTTGGTGAAAATTCACAAAGGTGAAGATTGTATGTAATTAATTATTATTAAAAAATAATAAAAAATTGTATTGATGTATTTGTGTTTGTTGTTTTTTATTCATTTTCTTATCGTAGTTAGAACTGTCAACATATATATATATATATATATAATCATTTTTATTCGATGAAATACGGTACGAAATATGTGCTACGGAAGTAGATCGTGTTAAAAATGTCGGTATCACATCAGTAATGAAAAATATTTTAACATTCAAACCCGGTGATATGAAGAAAATAACTAATGCAGGATGGACGGGAGATGTAAAAAGTTGCTTCACAACAGATTCAACGAATTTCGTGTTTTGTATTCCTTTAAAATTATTACTCGGTTTTGCTGAACAATACAAACGCATAATTTTAAATGTGAAACAAGAACTGATTTTAATACGATCATCGTCTGATAATAACGCCGTAATTTTAAACGCTGTCGATAAATATAAATTACAATTAACAAAAATCAATTGGCGAATTCCTTATATTTATGTTAGCGATGAGTATAGACACAGATTATTGAGTATTGTTGATAGAGATACGCCAATAAAATTAGCGTTTCGTAGATGGGAGTTGCAAGAATACCCGACTTTGCCAGAAACTAAACAGTTAACGTGGACAATAAAAACTGTAGCACAGACTGATAAACCGCGTTATATAATTGTAGGTTTTCAAACAGATAGAAAAAATAACATAGCAAAAAATGCCTCTCATTTTCATTTATGCAACTTGCATAATATTAAATTATATTTGAATTCGCAATACTATCCGTATGATAATTTAAACGGAAGTAAAGAAACGTTATACGAGATGTATAAGGGGTTTCAATCATCGTATTATGATGGTAGCGAGAACGAACCTGTTCTGGACAGGACCGATTATTTATTATATGCGCCGATAATTGTTATTGACTGCTCTCATCAGAGCGACCTTTTAAAAACCGGTTCTGTCGATGTTCGTTTAGAAATAGAATCAACACAAAATTTTCCGCCGAAAACGACTGCATACTGCTCACTAATATCTGATAATTTGCTCGTATATTTACCTTTATCTGGCGTTATAAGAAAATCGATAGAATGAATCGATTGTTAACATTATATTTATTTGCTTGTCATACACATTTTATAATCACTTGTAGTGTTAGCGCTTTATAATAATGATCGGCTTTATTGTTGATGTTCAATGTTTTTTCGATGATGCCAAAAATTATATTGTTAAAGAATTGTGTGTACAAAGAATAGAAAATCACAACTGTGCCGGTGTGAGAGAACATTTTTTGTTTTTACCACCATTCGATTATCGTTATTTATCAAAAAATAGAAAAAAACAAGTAGAGTGGTTGAAAAGATTTTTTCATGGTTTCAGCTGGAATTGTGGAATTCACAGCTATGCTTCACAATATTTTAAACAGCATCGTTACTGAAGGTGAATATGTGTACACTAAAGGAGCGGAAAAGCAGAGACTCATTGAGAACATGCTCGACTACAAGTCGGTTGAAGTAATAGATCTCGAAGCGTTTAAGTGTCCATCATTAAGTGTCTTACAACAGCAGACTGTGGCACGTGTTGATTGCCCATATAAACATAATCTTGATCATTGTGCGCTAAATAATGTATTTCATATAGCAAATTGGATATTGAATAATAAAATTTAAAATGTATTTTTTTAATGTATTTATTGTTTAATTTATTTCACATCTTTTTCCTTCACTATTATTAATCTATGTTCGACTACAAGTCGGTTGAAGTGTCCATCATTAAGTGTCTTAAAACAGCAGACTGTAGCACGTGTCGATTGTTCGTATAAACATAATTTTTATATTTTTTTTTCTTCACTATTACTATGCTAGAACATCACATTATTATTAATCCGGGAATCCATGATAAATACCAAGCCTATTATTATCACGCACCAACACTGTACGTTTACTCCAGTCGTTCAGCCCTTCGTTATAACGAACCCAAGCTGATAAGGCTTTATGCAATTCCGAACCGTATAATGTTCGATTATTGCGATCTCTGTATATTAACAGTATAGCGGTATGATAGCACACACCATTTATTATACTCTTACAACTTGTATCATATATGGTGTTCGCTATTATACTATCATCTGATTGCAAATGTACATAACATTCATGACGTTCGCAGTACATTCGATCTGTTAATAACAGTTGTTTTTCTATCCATTTAATAATTTTTTTACCGTCTGTACAGCTAATTTTGGAACTGGACAGACAGGTGTCGACACAAGCAGAATTATTAATTTTAGATTCGTGACCGTGTGTTAATATATGATTCAAAATATAATCTCTATATAAATTTATAGAATCACATACACACCGTATTATAGATCGTATATTACCCGTATACAAACGCGATGTATACAAACGATCTACTATATTTTTTGATTTGTTTCTATACATAGCACAACGACGGTCGCCTTCAGGAATTTTAAAATCTGTATTTTTATCGTGACTTGGTCGATAAAATTTAATATCAAGATAATGTTCTAACATAGCTATACACTCCCATGTGTGACTTAAATATTTATCGCCAACACGCACGCTTGGGTCGAACTCTTGATGACGGTCCATTACCTGCACAAAGGAAAGGATTTTGTGAAAGTATAAACACCAACACTAAATTTTTTATATGTTATTTATTTATGCATATATATATATATAAAATGACAAAAAATTCTATAATTTTTTTATTAATTCTTTTATAAACGGCTTTATAGTCGAGCCTGGCCTGTCGACTATCGCTTTCAATTTCGCAATTTCTCCAGGTGTTAATCTTTTCGGCGAAAAAAACAATTTCTGGAGAAGACAACTCTCCTCCTCCTGTTTTGATAACGTGCTGATTTCCATCAAAGACGCGGATAGAAGTAGGCCAAAAACAGCTATAAATGTGTTCTATGTAAAATCAAACACGTTTTAAAAATAACATAGGAAAGTCTTATAACAAAAACAAATTAATTTTTTGAAAGAAATGTAAAACACGTTATACCTTGTAATAATATATATAAAAAATGATATAAAAAAACACACTTATTTTACAGGTAGCCAAAAAACAAGAATTATTATACACGTTTTTGTGTAAAACATATTATTTTTATTATATATTAAAATTAAATTTAATAAACAACTGTAAATTATTTATATATATATACATATAATTAAAATTAAATACTTATACTTATTTATATACACGGTTAAATATTTATACTATATACATATTTACATCAATCATTCAACCAGCTGACCAACCTTAAATTATTTTAATACGGCTTATACCGCGTCTTGTACGAGCCGTGTGCTACATCTTTAACATTTTTAATTTTGGTTAAAGCCGATTTAAATAAATCGGTTGTTGCCACGAACAGCGGGTCTTGCGGTGACGACGCTAAAACAATTACTTTCCGTGATACTTTTTGCCACCAGTTGTCGGAAGGTATATGCTTGATGTCAGCCGTTTGTGTTAATTTTACCTCAATCAAATATGGACCTTCCTCACCTGGTGTTTTGATCCATTTCTTCGTACCGTCTTTTAATATTTCAAACTTTTGTTCAAATTTAGTATTTTTTACTTTTTTTGATTTTTTAGATTTTTTAGATTTTTTAGATTTAGAAAAAGAATTAAAAATTTTGTCAAAATCATCGCCGCTGCTATCTGATTCATCGTCGCTACCGCTATCGCTGTTTTTAAGTTCAATTGTTTCGGTTAATTTTGATTTGGTAATTAATTCCCTAAACAATTTAATAGTATCATAATCTAAGGTTTTGATGTGAAAATTGGTGTCATCAATTTGGAAGTTAAAATAATCAAGAATTTCAGTTAAAGTCATTTCTTTTTCCTTTTTACGAAAGATATCGATTTCCGATGGCTCTTCATCGAAAATATGCATAATCGCGTTTTGAATAATAAGATACAAATGTACAATAGTTGAAGGTTGGTCCAAAATAGTAGATTTTAAATTTGCGAACGCTTCCTCCCACATCACTATTTTCACCAATCCGCTTATGTATAAACATTGTATTAGGTCTTTTATTGAAAAATAGGTCGATGGACCGGCGGATGGTGAAGGTGATGAAGCAGAAGCAGGAGAAGCAGCGGATTCGTGTTCCATTGCTAGAAACAGAAAAAAATAACATAATTAATTTCTAACAACATTTAAAAAAATGAATAATATTGTTAGAAAAAAAGAAAATTTAGAAATCCGTTAAAAATTTTTCTATTTCTAGCAATAAGTTTTCATCATCATCATCATAGTTATCTGCAACGCTTGTTCCTCCCGTCGAACCAAAACCACAAGAGCCGCGAGCTGTTGAATCTAAACTCGCTAATTCTTGTAATTTTGGTTCAGCTATTTGTTCGCATATTAACTGCGCTATACGATCTCCTTTTCGAATGTAAAAAATTTCAGAAGAATGGTTAAATAAAATTACACCAACATTGCCGCGATAATCTCTATCAATAACGCCTGCACCGACAGCGATATGATGTTTTAACGCTAACCCAGAACGTGGTGCAATTCGTCCGTAACATTTCTCTGGAATTTTAACAGCCAAATCAGTTTTAACTAACGCATTGTCATGAGGAGCGATCATGCAATCATATGCGCTTCTGAGATCGAAACCCGCAGCATATGCGCTCATTTTGACTGGAGGATAAGCATTATCAGATAACTTGACAAAAAATAGAGTTGGAACTGCCATTGTGTCTGCAACACAAAAAACAAATTATACTGCCATCAGCGATGATAATATCTATATACAAAAACAATTACATTATCGGATAATATTAGCATATATTAAAAACAATTTTAAACAATTACTTACTTAATTGATGTATGAAGAAGTTGTGGTACAAAAAAGAGAAGAACAAGCTGATAATATCTGTATAAAACAAAATAAAGTATTAGTTTTATAACTTAACATAGCCACCAATAGCGTTAGTGTTTTTAATAAAAATAATCATTTACCAAAAGTGACGATAGTCAGTCGATTGATAAAAACGTGCGAAGGGAGACGAAACGCTGATATAAGAACAAGCTGATAATATCTGTATAAAACAAAATAAAGTATTAGTTTTATAACTTAACATAACCACCAGTAGCGTTAGTGTTTTTAATAAAAATAATCATTTACCAAAAGTGACGGTAGTCGATTGATAAAAACGTGCGAAGGGAGACGAAAAGCTGATATAAGAACAAGCTGATAATATCTGTATAAAACAAAATAAAGTATTAATTTTACAACTTAAAATCTATCACTATCAACAGCGCTAATGTTTTTATATTAAATAAAAATATCTGCTTACCAAAAGTAGTAGTAGTAGTAGTAGTAGTAGTAGTAGTAGTAGTAGTAGTAGTAGTAGTAGTAGTAGTAGTAGTAGTAGTAGTAGTAGTAGTAGTAGTAGTAGTAGTAGTAGTAATAAGCAGATGATATCTGTATAAAAATAAAAAAAGTATTAATTTTACAACTTAACATTATCTATTTGAAATCTATCACCATCAACAATGTTAGTGTATATAAAAAATTATCTCTTACCTGAGATAGCAACAGTACAACACGTCGAGTCGAACGAAGAATTGTACATAGATCAATAAAATCCGATTCACTTTATATACATTTTTGAGAATACCGATTATGACCTCTGTACAGAGACTTGTTTACTGTTTTCCGTTATCAAGCCAATTCCATTTACGTAATTATACAAAAAACTGCAATTAATAATCATATGATATGCGCGTGAAACTTGCTATTTACAGATTGTAATGTCAAAACAACAAAAAAATAATATAAGTAAAAATACTGTAGAGAGAATAATAATTAGAACTCTGTACTCAGATTTTTGTTTACTGTTTCCGTTATCAAGCCAATTCCATTTACGTAATTATACAAACAACTGCAATTAATAATCATGTGACATATACGTGAAACTTGTTATTTATAGATTGTAATGTCAAAAAAAAAAAAAAAAATAATATGTAAGAATACTGTAGAGAGAATAATAATTAAAATTCTGTACCCGGATTTCTTTACTGTTTCCGTTATCAAGCCAATTATTTTAATAACTGTAATTAATAATCGTGTCATATACACGTGAAACTTGTTATTTACAGATTGTAATATAAAAAACAAAACAAAACAAAAAATAATATAATTAAGGGTACTGTCGATTAAACAACCCGGAATTATCGCAAATTGGTTTTCCATTTATGTACAGCGCCAATTAACTAAAATGACGTAAATATTTTTTTCTCAATTTGTATTTTACTGCTGTTACCGCAAAACGTTTAAATACTACGGTTTTATTCCTCTACATCAGTATGAAGACAAATTCATCAAATTCGTTACAGGACAGACAGACAGAAAGATACAATCGCTTCACAACAAAATCGACGAATTTTGTGTGTGTGTGAAACAAGAACTGATTTAATTCAGTTATAACAACAGCAACCTGTAAGTATTGGAATTATTTCTTTTATTGTTAAACTAATTCAATAGTAAAATACTTACTTTTTAAAAAAATGAATGATTTTACTTTTTTAGATTATAATGGACAAACAACTCCCATTCAAAAAGAGATTGTCTGTAAGAACCATTAATGACGCGAATACTCGCACACCTGAACCCGAGCCTTCATCTAGACAAGATATTCAACCCGGGTCATCATACATACAAGATCCTCAACCTGGGCCGTCTTATACACAACATCCGAGTTATTCTTCCACATCATCATCATCATCATCATCATCATCATCATCATCATCATCTAATAATAATTTACATTTAAAAAATAATAGATTAAAACATATAATTTTAGAAAATAAATTTATAGAAATAGAAAATGCTTTTAAAGGTAATTTAAGAACGTATTTTTATAAAAATAATAATAACGTAATTAAAGACATATGTCTATTATTAATTTATTTAAAATTAGAAATATTAAACATTTTAAGTAATATGATTGTAATATATAACGCTATAAAATTCAATATTTTAGTTGAATGTACATACGTTAAAAATAATATTAATGAATATCAGGACAGAACATTTAAACCAAAAACATTATTTTACTTCATAGTTCGTCTATACCATCTGAAATAGACAGTATGATAAATAGTATTTGTAATGAAAAAGACATATATGTACAAAAGGGCTCTGGATGGTCGTTACATTCAATTGACGGGATATTGATTCGAATTAATCGTTTTAAGCCTTTAAGAGGTAGTTCGTATATTCCGCTTTCACCAAAAGCTTTCAATTATGCTTTAAAAAAAGCATAATTAATCCTAAAAATACAGATAATTATTGTTTTAAATGGGCGATTCTTTGTAAATTCATAAACGGTTCACACCCGGAACGCATAAATTTCCGTTATAAGGATTTAGAAAATAAATTTACTTTTAATAATATCGATTTTCCTACTCCGTTAACACAAATAAAAATTTTCGAAAAAAATAATAACGTTTCGATTAACGTGTATGGTGTTGAAAACGATATCACAATTTACCCGTTAAAAGTATGCGATAATGAAAAATCAAACCATTTCGATCTTTTATTATTAAATAAAAATAATGCAACCCATTATTGTTATATTAAAAATTTCACCAGATTAATTAGATCGCAAGTAACTAAAAGTTTTAATGATATCGAATTTTGTAAACGGTGTCTAACTTACTTCACTGTTAAATCTAAAAAGTTAAAAATACATAAACGAAACTGCCAAAAAAATACACCTACACGAGTGCTAATGCCGACTGATAATTTAAAATTTCAAAATTTCCAATACCAATATAAACTTCCAATAGTAGTTTACGCGGATTTTGAATGTATATTAAAACCGATAAGTACTTGTTACCCTGATCGGAAATATTCTTTTACAGTCGCGAATGAACTACACGAACCTATGAGTTTTTGCGTTTATTTCGTTGTAGAAAATTCAATTCCCGCTAATATTAAAAAACATTTGCCATCAGAACCGTTCTTATATAGAGGTAAAAAAGCTGCGGAAAAATTCGTGTCATATCTCGTTGAAAACATAAATTTATTAGGTCTGCTTCTTAATAATATTAAACCGTTAAAAATGACAAAACAAGATAAAATCAAATATAAATCTACTACACATTGCGAAATGTGCAAACGCGAATTCACGTTATTTTACAGACCCGTTAGAGATCATTGCCATATTACTGGTCGTTACCGTTCCGCATTATGTAATAATTGTAATCTGAGGAGACAAAATCAAAAATTTGTTCCCGTTTTTATTCATGCTAGTTCAAATTATGATTCTCATTTTATCGTCCGCCAATTAGGGTATGATATTAGACAAATAATTGTTATTCCAAATTCGACTGAAAAATATATATCATTTTAAAAAAAAACTTGTAACGGAATAACTATTAAATTTGTTGATACTTTTCGTTTTCTAAATAGATCCTTAGCGGAACTAAGTAATAATCTACCAAAAAATCAATTTTTTCATACTAGCAAATTTTTTTAAAATAATGATATGGATTTAGTCACTCGAAAAGGTGTATATCCTTACGAATATACCGATTCGTGGGAAAAATTGGAAGTACAAGAACTACCTCCTAAAGTCGAATTTTATAGTAAATTAAATGCGAAACATATAAGCGATGAAGATTATAATCACGCGGTTCATGTTTGGAATCATTTTAAAATTAAATCGTTGGGCGACTACAGTGATTTATATTTGAAAATTGACGTATTGCTTTTATGTGACGTTTTTGAAAGTTTTCGTTTACTTTGTTTATCTTCACATAATTTAGATTGCGCGCATTATTTAACCGTTCCAGGGTTTGCTTTTGACGCGATGTTATTTTGTACTGGTATTGAACTTGAATTGCTTAACGAATACGAAATGTATATTTTCTTTGAAGCCGCTATAAAAGGAGGATATCGTCATGTATTAAAAAATATTCAAAAGCCAATAACGAATATATAAAAGAAACATATGATCCAAATTATCCTAAAACATTTTTAACATATTTAGACGCGAATAATCTATACGGGTGGGCGATGAGTGGATATATTCCGTATTCTAACTTTGTATGGACTGATAAAATTACTATTACAGATATATTAAATACCTCTAATAATTCTAAAACAGGGTATATATTAGAAGTCGATATAGAATACCCTGAAAGTTTACACGATAACCATATGGATCTACCATTTCTTCCAATTAATAAAAGTATAAATCACACAAAACAAACAAAATTACTAACTACATTAGAACCAAAAGAACATTATATTTGCCATTATATCAATTTAAAACAAGCTGTCAATCACGGGTTGAAAGTAACTAAAATTCACAGAACGTTAAAATTTTATCAAAAACCATGGTTAAAACCGTATATTGATTTAAATACGGAAAAACGACGAATTGCAACAAACGAGTTTGAAAAAGATTTTTTTAAATTGTTAAATAATTCTGTCTTTGGTAAGTGTATGGAAAATGTAAGAAAAAGAATGAAATTAGATCTTGTAAGTGAAAATAAAAAATTATTAAAACTTATTTCTAAGCCGACTTTCAAAGACAGAATTATATATGATAAATCGCTTTGTGCCGTATTATCAAACAGAACGTCTATTTATTTTAATAAACCAATTTATGTAGGTTTCGCGGTATTAGAATTGAGCAAAACTTTAATGTATGAATTTGATTATGATATAATGAAAAAAAAGTATGGAAACAAAATTTCGTTATTATATACTGATACTGACAGTTTGTTTTATGTGACAAATGATTTTTACGAAGATATGTTAGATCCAGATTTGAAAATGTTTTTTGATACTAGCGATTATCCTCCTGATCATAAATGTTATTCTACTATAAATAAAAAAGTAATTGGTAAATTTAAAGACGAATGTAACGGTATTCCGATTAAGGAATTTATTGGTTTACGATCGAAATTATATACGTATACTACGCGTGACAATAATATTCAAAAGAAAGCAAAAGGAATTAAAAAATGTGTAATTAATAACGAGGTCTCGTTTAACGATTTCAAAAATTGCCTTCATAATACTCTTTCGGAAACAGAAAAACGTAGAATTATGAAATTAATAAGATCGAAAAAACATATAGTAGAATCGGTATCAATTAATAAATTAGCGTTAAGCAATAATGATGATAAGAGAGTATTATGTGATAACGGGATAAATACAATCCCGTACGGTCATTATTCATTAAGCTATTCAAGCTGATACTTTATAGCCGAACTATGAATCGTCTTTTTATGTTACAAAATAAACACAATCAACGTAAAAACATCGTTTTTAATATTTACGATACTCAGGTTATAGGACTTAAAAATTTTAATATCTGTTATTATAAAATATTTAAATTTCTTCGTGAAAAAGTAGAAGAATATGATAATAATGTGGAGTGTATTAAAAATTGTACAAAGTTTGATGTGTATCAAAATACTTGTTGTAATAATCATTTAAAATGTGATCAACACGTTACTCAACTTTGGAATACTATATCTCAATTATTTTAACATATTTTAATTTACCACGACATTTTATGTATATATTTTTAATACCTGAACAAAAAAATGATATCGACAATATTCAAACAATTTCCTACACAAAAAAAATGTTCATTAAAACGCACACTGGAAACGTGATTGTATTAATTGCAATGAAACTGATAATAAATCAATCTTTTGACCTACTTACAACACGTACTGACGATAATGCGTTTTCTGTGTATATAAACCGATTAAAAATTGTGGCTCAGCATCCAGAAGCATACCAGCTGCTGCAATGTATAATCACGTAGAATTTTTCAAACGCTTAACAACGTTTTATAAAGTTGAAAAAGTTGGACGGAAAAAATATTATCACAGATTATATCCGAATAGCAATCAAAACCCCCACAAACTGGCAGCCGCTGGATTTGTTTATGAAGGCGATGGAGACACCGTTCGGTGTCTGACATGTAGAGTCAGATTTATGGAGTGGTCGGCGGAGGATTGCCCTATAACATTACATAAAAAAGTAATGCCGCAATGCCAGTTTGTGGTAACACAGCTTGGATGTACTGAAGCCGGTTGTCAAAATTCTCAGTACTATTGTTGGAAGGGGTCCGAGTGATCATCATCATTAAGGTATTTTAAAAAAAATAGGTGATTATATTAGTTTCACAATGTAATTTAGTTACTTGTAAAATAACTTATTATAATATGTTCTACACAAGAACATACATATACAGTAATTATTCGTTACCTGTAAAATAAGTAAGGTTCTTCATATATCGTTTTTACATGTCTCTATTCCAAAAATTTTGTCTTATAAGTCTTTCCTATACCATTTTTTTAAAATGTGTAATTATTAAAATATATAAACAAATTATTATTTTTGTTTGTTATAGGTTGGGAAGACTGACTTCCAACTGCTGTTAAAAAAAACAAAATAATATATGTAAATAAAGTTTTTTAAAAATATTTTCATTTATTAATTACTAAAATCATATATACAAAAGTCATTTTGTATGTACTTGTTAATATAATCTTAATTATTTTGTTATCACAAAATTTGTAACTATTCAAATAATCATTTTGTACGTATTTGTTAATATAATCTGTTCTGTATTTAATGGTATGATCATTTTGTATGTACTTGTTAATATAATCTTAATTATTTTGTTATCACAAAATTTGTAACTATTCAAATAATCATTTTGTACGTATTTGTTAATATAATCTGTTCATTATATATGTATTTAATGGTATGATCATTTTGTATGTACTTGTTAATATAATCTTAATTATTTTGTTATCACAAAATTTGTAACTATTCAAATAATCATTTTGTACGTATTTGTTAATATAATCTGTTCATTATATATGTATTTAATGGTATGATAATAACTATTGTGGTCTGCTTTGATTTGTTATTATTATTTTGTAGGAATAATTAAAATAAAACCAGTGTTTGTTAATAATACAATTTATTACACTCTTCACAACATTGAAATATTTCTCAATACAAAAATTCAAGTCATATCAATTTGAAGGCTATAGGTTATCCGTCGACTGCGACGTAAACAAGCGTCGACAATAATACATAACATAGTCATCGTACAAAACACATATCAACTCTATTTTTATAAATTTTATTTACAAACTGAACTTTTATTCTTCTTCATCGATATTACTATCGATTATTGTGTGAAATCGATTGGTATTTCTTTCGAATTATCAATTGTAATATTAATTCTTTCAATTTGTATAGTACATCATCATTTACACATTTCAATCCGAATATCGATAGATTATTTTGTTCTGTTCTAACTAATCCGCCCGTAAATTCATTAAAGACATACACAGTGTTATTCTTAAAAAGTATAAATTGCCGTCAGAAAATCTAAATGATGAATCGATTTTAGGCGGTATTCCAGGAAATGTATCGGATATATAACCCCATGATTTAGTAGTGAACATACACTCATTGACTTCTCTATAATAATTATCATCATGAAATATATAAGTTTTACCTGTATAACTGTTGAATACCGCATGCAAATTATTCGGTTGTATATTAAATAAAGACTGGATATGCTTCGGATAACCATGACTTAATTTAAGACTCATTAAATCAAACATGAATACCAAAGAATCTATAAACATAACTATCTCGCCAGATGGTCGTTGATATACAGCTAAAATTTTTGTGAAATTTCTTGGAAGAAACGTTAACCAATGTTTTATTATAAGCGGTTTGGTGTATATCATCTCTGCTGGATTTAATATCCACAACCATTTTTCATGTAATATATATAATCGTTTATCGGCAATTAAAAATAAATTAATATTTTTGAAATTACAAAGATCAATTTTATTTGTATCTATAGAACGCTCGTCTTCTATCTTTGGTATTGAAGAAGATGGTGACATCGGTATGAAGGACGTCATAAAAGTGTTTTGTGTCTTACCATACAAATTTTGAATGGCTAAAACATCATCATCACCTAAACTCGATTTTACCGTTGTAATAAGCATACATTACAGAATCTGATACATCTGAATGTGATAAACCTATAGCATGACCGATTTCGTGTATTAAAGTTGCATACAAACTTGACTGACCAAAAGGAACGACTTTGCCAGTCGAATATGACCAATTTTCATCTTCATCAATATGAATTTCTCGTCTTGAATTATTATAATCAGGAAAATATGCGTGTGCTAATGTTCCACCTTTACCGTCAAACATTCTCGTACATTGCCACGATTCTTTTTGCATCATATGTTTCAATCGTTTATTAGAAATTAAAATATCTGTATTCACTCTATCATGTTTGAAACGTATACCAGACTTTTCCTCCCATACTGCAAAAGCTTGTTTAGTCAATTCTAACACCTCTTGATTCGCTAAATAATAATGCCATGTTACTTCGGGCTTGTTCCATTTGAAACTGGATACTCGATAATCGATAATATCACTGTTACCGCACCTAGTTTTCGACATTAAGTTTATAGTTTCATTATTTAACTCGCCATCAGTAGGCAATTTATAGTATTCTTGAAATATAAGTAACGCGTTAGCAATATCTGATTCATTTACCGCTTGCAACGAAGATTCATCATCTGCTTGAAGATAACCATAGTCATATAAATATCGCTTAACTTTATCCATTTCAATTTGTGTTGTATTATCGGTCGAAGAATTTGCTAGTAATATTTGACCGCATTTTGTCCATAATGTTAAAAAAAATATTACAGATTTAAACGGCGTCATAGTTTCCGATTGTACTGTACAATGACAAATACCAAACAACGTCGTTAATACTTATAAAAAAAATATATCATATCATTATCCCTTCTCCTAAACAAATGTTAGGAACGCAGACGCGTTCCGGCGGTCGCCGCCGAACTCCGAATGTTTATGTTTACGTTTTTTTTACCGCGTGTCCCAGCTTTACTTTGTTTACGGACGAATGTTTATGTTTACGTTTGTTACTGGGTCAGCGTGTCGATCGGCGGCCAAGGAAAACAACGAGAGAGAAAAAAACGTAAACATAAACACTCGTTCCGACACGTAAACAATGCAAAGCTGGGACACGCGGTGAAAAAACGTAAACATAAACACGAGGAGTTCGATGACCGCGGCGGCTGCGGGGTAAGGCGGGGGTGGGGAGGAAGGAAAAAATGTAAACATAAACAGACGAGACGTAAACAATGCAAAGCTGGGACACGCGGTGAAAAAAAACGTAAACATAAACACGAGGAGTTCGATGACCGCGGTGGCTATGCGGGGTAAGGCGGGGGTGGGGAGGAAGGAAAAAATGTAAACATAAACAGACGAGAGGGGGCGTGGCGATAGAGAAAAAATGTAAACAAACTGAAAAAATGTAAACAAACACGCGGAGTTCGGTGACCGCGCGGCGGTTATGTAGGTGAAGACGGGGGTGGAGGATGAAAAAAATGTAAACATAAACAAACGAGGGGGCGTGGCTGTCCCAGAACGAACCTTTTATTACTACTGGTAATGAGTTGTACTTAATCAGTGAATTTTTTTTCATTTTGGAAACCCTAGTTTATTCTCAAATGCTAGTAGATCCAACTATCTCTGACTGCAATGTAATAAAAATATTATATCAAGATGTAGACATGCTTCTAGTTTTACCAGCATCATGACAGGATACTTTTTGTTAATTAAAAAATACAATGTTAAATTAACATTAATCAATCCGATGTGTAATCTACACTAAGTTGAAAACCAATTACAACTGAAACTGAATTTTATTTATTTTTTTTAATCGGCTTAATAAACTGGCTAGGTACATACATTGTTTTAGCAGTAATTGACACACCAACACATAGTAACACTCAGAAAATATAAATGGCCATCTTTCTTGCAAATTACACATTTTTTCAATACTTTAAAACCACCATTTATCGTTATAGGAACAAGCAAAATCAATTCAAAAGCAGCTAGTATACTTTACATTGACTTACAGGTTACCGCGCTTTTGTAGTCCTAAGAAGTTTTCTGCCCTTCTTGAATGTTTCTCACATGTCGTTTTTCCCTGCCTTGTATAAGGTTTATTTACATAGTTTCTGTAGTAGAAGAAAATAATTACTTGTCTGCACCATTTTATAAAATAGAATAAAATTTACTTTCCTTATAAAAAAATACAGTTTACTGATAATTCAACTGCCAACAATTGACAAAGTCCTTTGAGGATGGTTATTATCCAATAAGTATCACTATTTATCAGCCACCGTCTAATCACGTACACTAGTTATCATGACAATTCTTGCTTATTGCTCTATTTTTATACAGGTTTAGAGAAACATTATTGTTATTAAAACTTATAGAATTACATTTATTACAGTTTCATATATTTTAGTAAACTGTAAATTATGATTTACCAATTATAATTAAACAATTACCTCTAATAGAAAAATAAATCACTGTGTGTTCACTTAGTAATATTAAATCTAAAAAATAAATTTGTCAGTCTAATGTTATAGAACTAAACATCGCTTTAAGTAGGCAGTTGTCATTACGTATTTAAACATTGTTAGAAATGAGAAATCGCTTTGAAGTAGAACCGAGCAATCAAAACTTACTGGATACATGCATCTCTGTGTGCGTGTAATTGCCTTTGATAAAAAACTTCGAAAGTTTTAACAAGTGGTCACGGTAAACTGAGTTGGGACCGCCACAAAGGGCGAACGGAGGAAAACGAAGAGACGTTTACAATTGTTCATACAAAGGGCACTGTACGAGTCTACATTTATAATAATCTGGTTGGAGTTCAAAGACTTTTATAACATTCATTATTCCAGTTTATAGTTTGACAAAACCGTCCTACTACAAACTTTAAGTGAAATGTTGCAAGGCACTGGTTAATTTACAAATGAAACATAAGTTGGCCCTTTTTTAAACAGTGGATTGAATGTTGGCCCATAGAACAGTGGCCATTGTTTATATGTTACATATTGTCGAACTGCCTCAACCAGTTGTTGCGCTGATCTTAAAATAACCACATACACACGCCCGAGTGTAAAGTAATGTAAAGCAGGTAATAAAGATATGTAGTTAGTGGACAAGAACTAGAATGACTATACTGTAATCACTTACATTCTGAATAACGTAAACATATTTGCTTACTGCCACTTAAACAAATGTGTTATGCTGTAACACATGAATTTTACGTAAAGAAATTTAATTTGAAATAAAGTCAGGTGTCTTTGATAAACACATGTAAAGTATTGTTTATGGTGGCGCAGGTAACGTTCCCTACTCACAATCTAATCACCTGTGTTGCGGTCGTAGCATAGAGTCAAGGCCACGATTCGGTCTGCCTGTCCACCCCTATCGCTGGAGACATGTAATGCATTGGTTTTGTCTGGAATGCCTGGGCTATTTAAGTAACGAAGACATACTTATATTACACACGCACATACACACTGAACCTCTTCTCCACCGCACGTGGTAACTAGACGGTTGATTACTGTCTGGCGTTGTGGAACGTGAATTGTACCACGGCCGCAATTTTGTGTCTTAGTGTGTACGAGTTTCTACTCTCGTTGAGTCAACTAAAATGTAAGTGAAAACGAAATATCTCGTCGAACAACGCTCCTGGTAGACGTAGGCCTTAGTTCCCGAGCCCCTAAAATATTAGAAAAAAATATTATTAATCTTCTTCTTCTTTTATCGGGGACTAAGCGAATCACCTGTCCCAAAGGAATACATCCACTTCTTAAACTATAATTATTATTAGTAATAATTTTAGTGACAAGTTTTCAATTAGCAATAATCGCACCTCGGATAAAGCTAATAGCTTACGATTTTGCCTCTGCGTAGCGATGCGGGATCAGAAACGATCTGAAAACAGACCTCACTTGTGAGACGATAAGATTGAGAGAATTCTGTCGTTCTTAAAGGCAGCTAAAATATAAATAAATAAATATTTATTATGAATAGTTCTTCAGTTATTAACTATTTCTACAAGTAAAATTATATTGTACTAGCTGAAGTACCCGTTCTACGCCCGGGTGGCGAGCATTTTTATTAGCACATATTTAATTATTTATTGATATATATTAAATACATTTAATTACATATACATTTAATTACATATTGGCTACGAAATTTAATTATTGGGCGAAAACTTCTTTGTAGACCACATTTTTGGTGTAAACTCTGTGGTCTTTCTTTAAGTTGCCTTGTTGGTCAGTTCCTAAGACTTTTACCTTGACTTGCTGAAAGGACTTTGTTCTTGAAAATGCAACATAAAGTTGTCCATGACTGAATACTGGAGACGGCAAATAAATACCAACTGAATCCAGTGTTTGCCCTTGGCTTTTGTTGATGGTCATAGCAAAAGCAAGTCTAAATGGAAACTGTTTTCGTCTTAATGTAAAGGGAAGGTCAGGGTCACTGGGTGCAAGAATAACTCTTGGAATAAATACCCTGGTACCTTTAAAAGATCCGGTCAGGATTTCACAGTTAATGACTTTTGACATCATTTGCTTGACGACCATTCTGGTGCCATTGCAAAGACCTCTTGTTGAGTCAAGGTTTCGTAGCAACATTACTACTGCACCAACTTTCAAGTTGTCTATGAGGAGGCATACCTCCAGGTGTTAAGCTGTTCAAAAACTCCATTGGATACTTTGCTGCCTCCTCGGCATTTGCACTGTCTTGCTGAATAGAATCTATGCTGGTATAGCATTTCAATTCAGATTGAATTCGTCTAAGGACATTTTTATTAAGTTCAAGTGACTCGTGGTTTTTTGGAGTCAGGATTGCACGGTTAGCAATGCTGTCATCTCCTGATTGGATGACCTCAGGAAAGACAGCAGCAACAATACATCCATTTTCAATGCAGACTGGAGGAATTTCGAAGATGCCTTCTTCTAATCCAGGCTCTTGGAGTTTTCCATTCCCAAGTTTTAAAAGCCAATCGGAAAAGCCTCGGTGTTCTGATGGGACATTGTCCTCATTGGCACGCATGTTTTGGTCTAACTTTAGGACCTGAATATTTTTGCAACACTTACTATTCTTCATGCATGAAGAAAGTATTTCGGTTCTGCTGCCATGTGGAACAACAGGGAGAAAATCTCCACCGAAAAGAAAGACCGCACCTCCAAATGGTTTTTTAGAAGGAACTTTTGGATCTTCAGCTAAGAATTCTTTATACAGTGTGTCAACTGCATTTACTCCATGTGCTGGGGCCATTGAAGCTTCATCCCAGATTATCACTTTGGCCTTTTCCAGTTCATTTGCCGTATTAGTCCCATGTCGAACATTACAGGTTGATGTTTCATTTATTGGAATATGCAGCTTGAAACGACTGTGGAAAGTTCTGCCTCCCTCAAGCAAAGTTGCTGCTATGCCTGTAAATGCACATGGCAAGACTAATTCATTTTTGCTACGCACATAGTGCATGATTGTGTTGTAAAGGAAGGTTTACCATTGACATTGCTGTTGGTCTCGGCACAGAAATCTTTTGGGAATTCTTTTGTGCATTTTCCGTTTTCCATACACGGTGCGTTTGGATTTAATGGACCACATGGGCCGTGTATCATACAGGATTTTACAATTTCATGTAGCCTCGGGTGGGCATCTTTATCAGGGAGTTCTGCACAGACAATTTTGTCAATTCTTTCATTCTCCCAGACTTTGTCTTCCGGGCCCATGAATAGCAATATGTGCCCATGTGGTAGACTACGTTTTTGGAACTCGATCACGTGAAGCATAGCCCTAACACGTCCAAATCTATGGTGTTTGGTTAAGTCTTCAAGTAGCAATTTCAGTTTCAACTCAAACACTCTTGCTACTAAATCAGGCCGGTCGCATGGTTGCTGACCGGGAAGTAAGTTTTCCCTCCATTTAGGATTGCACGTGAATGTTACAAATAAGTCAGGCTTGCCATATTTCCTGACCATGGCCATAGCATCTTGGTAATTTTGAGCCATATTTCTTGGACTCCCTTGGAAGGTTGAAGGCAATATAACTTTCTTTCCAGCCAATATGTTAACGTCCTCAAAATTGTGGTTGTTCACAAATCGGTGAAGAACATTATAGTCTTCAGCTCTTACTGTGTTTTGATTTTTTCGAAACCAATTCAAACGGTTTGCCTCGGTCTTGCAATAGGCGTCAACCATGAATTGGTGAGTCAACTTTCCTGCGTTGAGGAACTCGTTAAAGTTTCCATCACGAATGGTAAAATGGTATGAATACCATTGAAGCTGGGACACATTTCCTTGACCAACAGCTTTCTTCAGATCTGTGGTCCACCCTGAATCCCCATATGGGAAAAGCAAAGGGTAGCACATTGGGTCACAGAGTCTACCCAGGATGGATATATTTTGTAAAATTCCGCTTTTCGGATAAATTGTAATATCCCGATTTTCTGGGGGTGCACCATCTGCACTGTGAAGAACGGCAGCAATTTCTCCTCTGGCAGTGGGAGCGTTGGTTCCGCCGGGGAGCACATTATTTACTCTTTCTCTCAAGAAAGTCATGCTATATTCAATTGGCGTTCGGTTTTCCCGATTTGCCTTTAGCATTTCGTCTTGTTCAAATTTGAGCATGTTCTTGTATTTTCTAGAGAACGGATTGATATCTCCAAGACGTTTTTGGAGGTTCTCCATTACGACACGAATGCATCCATTGTTTGCTTGATTGTTCATTCTTTCTGTCAAGGCTTGGGCCGAATCCAAAATGTACAGTTGGGCATACTTTGGTAATTCACCTTGATTTGGGTTTAATGCAGATGTAGCGTGATAAATTTGCCCATGGATTCTGTAACAAAAAGGACCTGAACGTCTGGTCACTGATTAGTCAACTTGTGCTCCCATTGAGGCAAAGGCACTGTTGTAGGATCTTATGTTTTCCATGAAATTTTTGGAATTTGGTTCAGATGCATTCATGTAATTTGTAATGAAGGGATGCATCTGTATTTCATTTAATGCAATGGTCCCTTTATGGCAGCAATTTGACATTAATTCATTTTTGAAATGCGTGGCATTGCAAAATGGACATTTAGCGTCCATTGGGCCAAGATAACTTTCTTCAATTTCGTCTTCATTGAAGTTTTCGGGAAGCAAAGCGGTGTTGCGGGATCAGACATATCTACTCAGACGTCCTCTTTGTGGGCGTGCAACCCTTTGTCTTTCAGCGTTTGCCTCGCGCTCTTGTTGAAGTTGATTTTGTGGCATGTTTTCTCTGTGTTGCCGGTGACTTACAGCATTAGCTTCACATTCTGCTTGAAGCTGCTCTTCTGACATGGCCGCTCTACGGCGTCTTTGAGCTTCAGCAGTTGGTGGTTGCTGGCGTTTAGGAGGCATATTTGATCGTATTTCATTACTTATTCATTGGATCATCAGAAATACGTATAAACATAAATATCACAATTAAAACATATACAGAAATATAGGACAATTACAAAATATATAGACGTACCTGTATACAAAATTACAAAACATATCAACACAATCGCATAGTAAAAACATTAAAAACTATAGGAACGGATTCGATGCCGGTAAATATCATTTGTTTATTTACTTGTTACTATGGTAACATACCGATGACGGACACACTACCTAGCGCGTTATATTATAGATTATCACCTTACGCATGTTTCACTGATTAAATCAGCATCATGAGAGGTTTGTAAACAAATGTAGATCATTCATTATTTATAAATGTTCTATCACTTATCCGTTTTGGTTCCCACCTAATGATTAAATAAAAAAAATCCTCTTTTCTTGTTTCCTGTAAACACATCCAAACCACGTCATCCAAAACCTCACTTTAGTCTTTTCTTTTTATATTTTATTATTTACAATATTCATATTGTAGTGATAACTTTTTGTATGATAGGTAAGCTAATTAATCAATGTTTTCCTGCTTTATTTTTGAGTTTTTAAAAATTTCAGTTAGGTATATATATATATATATTGTAGCACGACAGATAATCCACACAAATACATTACTCAATGATCATTAATAAAGCTCTAATATATGGAATATCCAGATGAGAATTAATTAAAATGCACTGTTTAATAATATATTCACAAGAAAGGTTGAATAAAGAAAATTTCTGCAAACAATATAATATAATACAAATTTAAAAACCCAGAAGACTAAAAATAATAATAACAAAATTACCCAGGTAAGATAGAAGCAGGCAATTAATATACCCCGTCAAGGAAACCAGACTAGAAGAAACCAAGGCATACACAGCGAAAAACTACTGAAGACAGAAGAAAGAAGAATAATTAAAACTAAAGTAGAAAGAAGACTAATTAAAACTACTACTACAGAAGAAGGAAGAAAGAAGAACAATCAAAACTACTGAAGACAGAAGAAAGAAGAACAATTAAAACTAAAGAAGAAAGAAGACTAATTAAAGCTACTACTACAGAAGAAGGAAGAAAGAAGAACAATCTAAGCTACTGAAGAAAGAAGAACAATTAAAACTCAAAGAAGACAGAAGAACAATCAAAGCTACTGAAGACAGAAGAAAGAAGAATAATTAAAACTAAAGAAGAAAGAAGACTAATTAAAGCTACTACTACAGAAGAAGGAAGAAAGAAGAACGATCTAAGCTACTGAAGAAAGAAGAACAATTAAAACTCAAAGAAGACAGAAGAACAATCAAAGCTACTGAAGACAGAAGAAAGAAGAATAATTAAAACTAAAGAAGAAAGAAGACTAATTAAAGCTACTACTACAGAAGAAGGAAGAAAGAAGAACAATCTAAGCTACTGAAGAAAGAAGAACAATTAAAACTCAAAGAAGACAGAAGAACAATCAAAGCTACTGAAGACAGAAGAAAGAAGAATAATTAAAACTAAAGAAGAAAGAAGACTAATTAAAGCTACTACTACAGAAGAAGGAAGAAAGAAGAACAATCTAAGCTACTGAAGAAAGAAGAACAATTAAAACTCAAAGAAGACAGAAGAACAATCAAAGCTACTGAAGACAGAAGAAAGAAGAATAATTAAAACTAAAGAAGAAAGAAGACTAATTAAAGCTACTACTACTACAGAAGAAGGAAGAAAGAAGAACAATCTAAGCTACTGAAGAAAGAAGAACAATTAAAACTCAAAGAAGACAGAAGAACAATCAAAGCTACTGAAGACAGAAGAAAGAAGAATAATTAAAACTAAAGAAGAAAGAAGACTAATTAAAGCTACTACTACAGAAGAAGGAAGAAAGAAGAACAATCTAAGCTACTGAAGAAAGAAGAACAATTAAAACTCAAAGAAGACAGAAGAACAATCAAAGCTACTGAAGACAGAAGAAACAAAACTAATCAAAACTCAAAGAAGAAAGAAGAATAATTAAAACTACTATTACTGAAGAATGAAGAAAGAAGAACAATCAAAAATACAGAAGACAGAAGAAGGAAGAATAATTAAAACTACTACTACTGAAGACAGAAGAAAGAAGAATAATTAGAACTAAAAAAGAAAGAAGAATAATTAAAACTACTATTACTGAAGAATGAAGAAAGAAGAACAATCAAAACTACTGAAGACAGAAGAAGGAAGAACAATCAAAGCTACTGAAGAAAGAAGAAGGAAGTGAGACGACCCATATAAAACAAAAACCCCATAGGGAAAGAACCCCAAAAACCCCAAAACCAATAAATGCCCAAAAAAGAAAGTATAACACATTAAAAAACCATATCACTGTAAAACTGACAAAAAACTAAAAGTGTTAGCAGTAGTAAATATTAGTGCATTCAAAAAGTTACTGTGTAATGTGTATGAACAAATCTTCACAGTTCCCCCATGGTTGAATATTTCATATTAAAAACTAGAAAAAGACTAGTAAATATAGTAATAATTCACCATGGAAAAGTGTAAGTGATCAAATTATAACTAATAAACTTTAAGAAAGGTGCATGAGTAGCAGTACAAAGTAACAAACTTTAAGTTTTGTGAACAGTGTCTACTTTGATAATGAAGTAGTAATTTTACTAATAAAAAGCTACTAAAACTGTATGAACATTCCATAGAATGGAATATAACTTAGATAGCCAGGGTTATACTTTAAGAGGGGGCATAAATCTTATTAAATGGGGAATTACAGAACTAACTGTTTATGATGAAGTAGTAGAAGGTATTAACAATTATATATGGATCCAAATGTGGGGTTCCAATTAAATATAGCATTTAGATATACCAATTAAATATATAATTACTGTTATGCCAGATCAGAGAACTAATTTTTAATCAAATATATCAGTCAGAAGTCAGAGAAAGAAATAAAATAATTACATTAGTAAAACATTCTGCAAATAGCCACAATTCAAATCTAGGCAATATAATAAAGTTAAAATGCAGAATAATTAATAAACCTAATCTTATAAACCAGTCAAACTGACAATATTTAGGCAAGATACACTCAACATATCAAATACTATGTAAATAAGGCTTTCTAAAGATATGGTCATTATATGAGTAAAATTATTTAATTGTCTAATAAAATACCATTAAAACTGAAATAGATTAACTAACACTATCCTAGGGGAAGTCATATACAATTGAATTATATTAAAAAACCATCATTAGTATACTAAATTGCAATAAAATAAGTGAGAATTGATAATTATACAAATTTCAGATTTCATAGAATAATAATTATATTAGTTAAAATGGCTATTATTTACATAGAAGACAGGGAAGTATAATTTTAGGCCTACCTCCCAAAAAATTATAAAGAAATATAATTTTCAGATAAAACTTTGTAATACTAACTTAATTACTATCAAAATAAGTAGAATAGAATAGTGAAAACGAATATGTATTTTATATTTCAAACAGTCAACTAATAACGAATTTAATTTATGAACATAATGTACATTTTTAAAGTGTAACGAAATTATGGCAATTTTAAACAATGTCTGAAATATATTATATAGGCTAAGATTTTCATGAGACGAAGGAAATACGGACAGTTCATTATTATGCGTTGACGAGTGCACTTAAAGTAACCTTTCGCCAGAAATAACCTTTAATGGCGTTTTTGTTATAAACCGTATCTCAGTGAAAATTTTGAAAATAATTATTTTAAACTATTTTATAGATCGTGAAGTGGTGAAAGTGACCAATGAACACAGTAACACTAATAAATTGAACCACACATAACTAGATAAGCAGAATAACACTGATATTACACCAAATATAGACCGAAATTTAGAGGTTAAACACGACACACATAAACACAACGAAATATATCCAGTGACAACATTCTACACAAAGTGAACTTTCCATGATACACCAGCGACAATAAACTATACTCCAGGACGATCGTATACAATTGCTGAGAGCATTTACTTGAAGGAAGGACACCTTTATTACAACAAAAACATCATCAACGCTGGAGGCTTCCTTGCGCATGCGTCAGTCAACCATTTCGGTCTGGTCCGCTGCAGTATAAAGAAACGATATGGCGACTATTGGTTCGAAATCAAATTATATATAAACTTTTAATATTTTTAATTATTATTGTATTGTTAAATTTTAAGACATTTAATAAGTGTAAGTGTTATACTTTCCTTCCCACAACCTTCTCTGGCTATATATTTTAATAACCGTTTAAAGAACCCTATTTTATAATACCAATATAAATTGTTTATATCGACCGTCCCTGAGCGAGTCGATACTGTATTGTGATATCAATTTTAATCAAACAATTTCATTATTTTTGTTAATAAACATTCTATTTCGGTAAATTGGAGTTGATTCTTTATTATAAAAAAGACTTAACAAGTAATTAATGAAGAAACCCAACTAACTGAAGGGCGGTATACACGAAACAACAACGTTTCAAAAAGAAGAAGAAGAGAGCCGTCTTTCATTCAAACTGGGAGTTAACAAGATTATCTTTTCAACAAAATTACTGAAAATGACACTGTTATTAGAATAACCACGATACCATTTCATTTATAATTTCAACCGACTAACTCGATTTGTTCCTAAATTTTAAGAACAAGTTACCCAAAGAACATTTTCCAGAAAATTAAAATTTTTTTTTTTATAAAATTTTAAATTTTACTTTTATTTTTCAAATTGCTACAACAGCAATATACACAGATTTTATTTGTAACTACGAAGACTAGGAACATTACCAAATTGACGTTTCCGGAGCGGAACGTCAGAAAACTACACACGTACGTACATAAAATATTTTGTTACAGAACACCTTGTATTATTACAAATTGACGTATCCAACGTGGGACAGAATAACACGACAGAAATATTATTTATCATTTATTATAGACACCACTCACAGTATTATTACAAAAATACATCCATCGCAGAAGTTGAAGAAACTAGGACTTCAACGTATTATTACAAAATTGGCTAGCCCAACCAGTGGGGCTTACAGGAGAACACAATCTACATACATCAACCTTTTATTTATTTTATTATACCCACTCAATCACCGTTATATTACAAAATTGGCGTCCAACTAAAGGGCTGTAATTAGGGGTTGAAATTACTGTAATTACTTACCCAATTCCTAATTCAGCTTGGCAGCGGTTACCCAGCCAGGGAATCAGGGAAAATAATGCGTCGTGCCACATCAAAGAAGAGAGCGGCGGAGGCCGAGAAAGAACTCGAGATGGAGGATAAGGAGGCGACCCCAGTGGAGGACGTGGAAAAGATACTAGAACGGGTAGAACATCAACAACCAGCACCACCAGAGAAACAACCCGAAAAACCCACTCAAACAGGGGACGTCCATGTCCAAGACCAGGAGAAATCCAAAACAACAGAAGAAAGTAAAATGGACAAATTAATGGAAATGTTCATGCAAATAAGGAAGGACAACCAAGCAACAAAGGAAGAGTTGAAAAAAGACATGGAAGAAAACAGCAAGAAGATGGAAGAAAACTTGAAGAAGGACAACCAAGCAACCAAGGAAGAATTAAGCAAGAAAATGGATTCCACCGAAGAAAACTTGAACAAGAAAATGGATTCCACCGAAGAAAACTTGAACAAGAAAATGGATTCCACCGAAGAAAACTTGAACAAGAAAATGGATTCTACCACAGAAGAAAATAATAAATAAGATAATAATAAGATTTGAAGATTTGAAGAATGATAACCAATCTTTAAGGGAAGAATTGAAGAAGGACAACCAAGAAACAAAAGAAGAATTGGGCCGTAAAATAGAAAGGACCAATAAGAGAATTGAGGAAACCAGCAAAAAGGTGGAAAAGAAAATGGAAGAAAATAAGAAGAATTTGGAAGAAAAGATGGAAGAAACCAATAAGAAAATCGAAAGTGATCATCAACAGTTAAGGGAAGAGTTAAGAGAAGATAACCAACTGTTACGGGAAGAATTACGGGAAGTGAACCAGGAGAATCTCGACAAATTAGACGAACGAATGGAGCTATTAAGAAAAGAAATGAACAAGGAACTCATGGAAAACAAGAAATCTATGACCAAAAGGCTGGAAGACGAAACCATAACTATAAATCAACAGATAAGAGAAGTTGATGGAAGATGTCGAATGACGGAAGTGGAGGTACAAGAGTTCAAGGAAGTGGTGAACACCAAGGTCACAAATCTTGAAGAATCTACTCGCAAGAAAGCAGAAGAAAACCGAAGGGAAAGCCAGGAAGAACTTAGCAAGGTACGAACTCGAATTACAGAAAGATGCGACGGAATGGAGGAAGCAATGACTAACATCACTGGTCAAGTGAGACAGAACCAGGAGGACATGGAAGCAATTCGGAGCCGACCAACCAGCTTTACTAATATCCCAATAAACGAGAACAGAGAATGGCTTAACTTTCGCCAGTATAAAAGGAAGCCAATGGAGTTCTTGGCCCGTATCGAAGAATATATGGCCAAACATAAAAGTAATCGATGGTCCAATAATCGTGAACTATTAGACGAATCATTCCGTGATATGACGGATAATTGGTGGATGGCGAACAGGAGCGAAATAACCGATTATCCGCCGTTCAAAAGTCTGTTCAAGTCTAAGTATTGGTCAGAGACCACCCAGAATTTAATAAGGGACAACATCTGCAATGACCGATATAGAACTCAGTTTGGCAGTACCATGACTGCGTACTTTCTTGGGAAGGTGTGCCTGGCCAAGCACCTGGAACCAGCTATACCGGAGGAATGCCTGGTGAACAAGCTTTCTTATCATTACGACGAAGAAGTCATAAGAGCTCGAAGAGGTAGTCAGATAAAGACCATACAGGCGATGACGGAGCTATTGGAAAACTATGAGAATGAAGAATACTACAGGCAGAGCAGAAGAAGAAACGAGCGGCCGGAAGTTCGAAATAATCCGTCATCAAACAATAATAATCAACCGGTCAACTTTGGGTACCAAGGAAATAGATATAACCCGAATTACCATAATCAACACCCCACGAATGGTAACAACAACAATAATAACCATGGGAATATAAACCCAAATAATAACAGAAATAATAACGGGTTCTCCGGAAATCGAGGTAATTATTACCCGAATAATTATATGAATAGACAAAGAAACGCCAATCCTACAAATAACACCGAGCGGTTTGACAATAACAATAGGGGTTACCCTAATCAGAATAACAACAACAACAGGTTCTCCCGACCCCGGGTAAATTTTATACGGGCGGAAGGAAACAACCACCGCAGGTATAACCAGCAACGGCGAAACAGCGAACGCGAGTACGAAGATCTAAACCGAAGCCGAGAACGGGACAACTCTAGTTATAATTTGCCGAGGCGAAGTACTAGCCTAGATGACCCGGAGCGGCGTACAAATAGGGAACAAACCTACGAACCGAGAACTGAAAGACTGGAACCTACTCAAGGTTTCCCCACTGATGCCTCTGTTGGTCCGAGTAATAACCAAGATGAGGAGAATTTAAACGGGAGGAGGCAGTAATAAACAATAAGGACCTTTTGCTGCTTCTATCGCCTGGGTATGTAAATGAATTGCCGATAGTAAATAATCCCAATAAAATTACAATCATTCGATGTAATTACTTGAAAAATATTAGAAAAGAATTACTGGAGGAGGACAACGCTCGCCTCCCTATAATAAATAATGAAATAATATACATTAATGCAGAAGTCGAAGGAACATTCGCACAACTAATGATTGATACCGGTGCGAATGTATCCATAATTAATACAACAGAATTGGAAAGAATCCAAGGAAATTGTGGTAAGTTATTGCCAACCTTACCTATAAATAACATTGTATTAATCGGTGCCACGGGTCGCCAAAACAAGACAATCAGAAAACAAGTATCATTGAATGTCGTTAGTAAGGGTATAGCGATGAACATGGTCTTCTTAATTGCGGCAGGATTACCTTTCAACATATTAGTGGGATGTGATGTACTGAGAAGGAACTCGGCTATTATTGATTTACGAATGGAGAAGGTATCACTCTTTACCGGAGATCTGACCTGGACGGCCGATTTAGTCGGTAGTGAGATGACACTTCCCAGCAGTATCCACCAGCAAATACGTAGTATAAATCATACTAATACTAACACTATTTCCAATAATATAGTATATGAAACTACAGACGAAGATTTATGGTACCAGAAAATACAGGAGATAAGGGATTTCCGAAGCGGAATTAATAGAGAAAAGTTACCCAATACCCAAGCGAATCAGTTGATACAGATTTATGAAAGGTACCGATCAGTATTTTCCGATGAGCCAGGCAAGGTTAGAAACTATCAATGTACACTTCAATTCCGAGATACAGTAGAGTTTAATAGGAAATCCTACCCTATCGCACATTCTCGAAAAGAGGCAGTAAGAGCGGAAATTAATCGAATGATTAATAACGATATAATAGAACCTAGTCAATCCCCGTACACCAGCCCTATTGTCGCAATTCCCAAGAAAAACGGCGAAGTCCGGCTTTGTTTGGATGCTCGGGAAATAAACAAGAAAATCATTAATGATAGAACATCGCCCGGTGAGATTGAGGAAATCCTGAAACGCTTCCATGGTACCCAATACTTCAGCACTTGGGATACGGTGTGCGGATACTGGCAGGTAGAGTTGCACCCACGGAGTCGCCAATATCTGGCTTTCATACTCGAGGGGCGTAATTACTAATTCAAAAGATTGCCCTTCGGATTGGTAAACTCAGTTGCCATCTTTGTGACCTGCATGGACCAGATATTGGGACAAGAAGCACTTCAGTTTACAACGGTATACGTCGACGACTTACTGATAACATCTAAGACGTGGGAGGAACACTGTTACCGGGTGGAACATGTGCTAAAAAAATTATCTGCCAGTAACGTCACGCTGAAGTTGGAAAAATCCAAGTTTATTGCCAGAGAAGTGCAATTTTTAGGATTTAACTTGGACGATCAAGGAATCGCACCGTCGGCAGAAAAGGTAGAAGCCATCCAGAAATTCCCGGCACCCAAAAACAGGAAGCAATTGCAGTCATTCCTGGGACTCTGCAATTATTATAGAAAGTTCCAGGAACAATATTCAGAGTTAACTGCGAGGTTTCAACCTCAATTATCATCTAAAAACAAGTGGGTATGGTGTAAGGAACAAGAGGGGATTTTTCAACAAATTAAGGACAAATTTCTGGCTACCATAATCCTTCGCCACCCAAACTTTAAGTTACCGTTCTTCATGAATTGCGATGCCAGCAACATCAGTCTGGGAACGACACTGTATCAAGAGGACGAGAAGGGTCAACCTCAAGTAATTAGCTTCGCAAGCAGGTCTTTGAACCAATGCGAAAGGAATTACACGGTGACGGAAAAAGAGTTACTGAGCGTGGTATTCGCTTGCGGTAAGTTCCGCACTTACATTTTGGGATACCCGGTGACTGTCCGAACTGACCATAAATCTATTTCATTCTTAAAAAGCTGCAAACTGAACCATGGCAGACTAACGAGGTGGATACTTGCCCTTCAAGAATACCATCTACAATGGGAGTACATCCCTGGTAAGAAAAATATAGTAGCAGATGTGTTATCCCGGGTCAATGTGGAGGAACAAACTTTCGAAGGGGAGAAAGAAAGCGTGCTGAAAATATATCATCTTCTTAGCACCAGGGCCGATTTAACAACAATATTAACCAACATGAGTACCCACCAACAAGCGGACCCAAAATTGAGAAACCTCAAACTTCGGCTAGAAGAGGGAGATGAAACCGTTGCTATATATTACCAGATGAATAAACAAATACTGTTCATTAAAACATCTTTGAAGGAAGAGATTTGGAAGGTAGTTGTCCCGACACAGATCGAAAAGGAATTGATCGTGAATTACCATATACGTTACGGGCACATGGGTGCCCTCAAGGTAATAAAGGCTCTGGAGGAGAGCTGCTATATAAAAAACATCAATAGAAAGGTCCGAATGTATATAAAGAGTTGTAAGATCTGCCAGCTGGTAAAAACTAATAATGAGAAGAAGGAAGGTGTGATGATCCCAATCACTTCCCAAGCGAAATTGGAGAAGGTGTTCCTCGATATCTGCGGACCATTTCCCCGTAGTGGAGGTCGACACCGATATCGGTACCTAACAATCATAATGGACCACTTCACCAAATATATTAAGCTATACCCTACTAACCGAGCGACTACACGGAAAATTCTGGGGATACTAACTGAACAGTATATCCCACACCTGGGGAAACCATCTTCGATCATTACTGATCATGGAACCCAGTTTAAGGGTGGAAATTGGCGGGATACGTTATTGTCAATGGGCATTCGTACATACAAGACCTCGGTCTACCATCCGAGCAGTAATCCGGCAGAGCGGGTGTTGGGAGAAGTGGGGAGGATCCTCAGGACTTATTGTCACCATCAACAAAAAAGGTGGCAAGACTATTTAGAAGCCACGGAGGAATTCCTCAACTTAGCTTACCATCCAGCTATAGGGATAACCCCATATTCTGCTATGTACGAGAAACCACCCCCACGAGAGATCACAGATATCCTCGAGTTCCCCAGTAACCATGTGTACAGATTTGATAAAGCTAAGTTCTTCAACAAGGTGGCAGAAGACCAGTTAAAACGGCAGAATAAATATCAAAAGGCCAGTGGCAAAGTAATAATATATGAGAAGGGAGAAAAAATTTTACTAAGAAATCGTGAACTTCCCAGCACACTGGAAGGAATAACGAAAAAGTTATTACTATTATACACCGGACCATATATAATATCCAAGGTGAAAAATAACAATACCTATGAAATAAAGGAGATCGATTCAGACAGGATAAAGGGAGTATATAACCAGGCTTCCATGAAAAAATATTATGAGTAAGGGAAGGTATAGAAGAAGTAAGAAAATCTCAAAATTCAAAAATGAAGTAATGACTACTTACTACCTATTATTTAGAAAACAATTTATGGACAAGAGAAAATGAATTTTGAATTAAACCACTAAATTCAAAAAGGAAGTAATGACTACTTACTTACCTATTATTTAGAAAACAATTTATGAATCAAAAGAAAATGAATTTTGAATTAAACCACCAAAATTCAAAAACCCAAGTAAAAACAACTTACTACCTTATTTTAAAAACAACTTTTAGAAATGAACAAGGAGAAAAAGAATTTGGATAAAACATTACAAACAATTATATATGGGACCAATTCTGAAAAACTTTCCAGAATAAAGAAATGGCAATACAAACCACTGATACAATTTAAATGAATAAACTTATTGTGAAGTAAAATTAATGGGAATTTTATGTCAAATAAACAGAGATATTAAACATATGGAATTAATAAATAAAGAGTGCATTTGGATAAAAAGCAAGAGCAGAATAAAATCTTGAAAAAGAAAGGAAAAACTATATATAAATAAATCCATAAGAAAAAGATGATCATATAATCAATGTCAATTATTAAAAAGACAATTAAAAGAGTAATTGAAAAAACATAATACTAGTGGAACGATTCACAAGAATTAAGAAAGGAACAAAAATATAATACAAAATATATGCTACCAATGACCAGAAGGAGATTGTAATAACAGTCAAAAAATGACAGAGAATTAAAAACTTTACACTGAATAATAAGTGATGATTATATTATACCAGCTTCCAACCACAAGGAGAAATAAAATGCCAGCAGAGCTAACCATTGAGAAAAATAACTGAGATAGAGATTCACTAAGATAGAAATATAAATAGATCTGTTCGTATACGAAGTGAAATATCCAAAGATATTTAATTTTTTTTTATAGTCATAAGGTGGACTATTCTTATATAATTTTTATTAATGACTGTCTGAGATAAGTCCAGCAGTATTATTATGTATTGGTCAGAGATGATTTACCTCTGTTATCAATAAATGACGTAGTATGGCCAGCAGAGTGAGATGCCTACAGAGCCCCTCTGGACACTGCCCCAGCTAACGTGTTAGGGAATTTTAGGGAATAAATATCCCAAGGATAAAGAAACGAGTAAAGAAGAAAATGGAAAAATAAAAAATAACGAACCTCAGATGACTATTACTATCAGTAAGAATCCAGTTAATAATGAGATATAGATAAGCTCCAAAATATAGGAGAAAAATTTTTAGAAATGTGAAGGAAGTAAAGAAATATAATTTATAATATAATGTCATAAGCAATTACTTCAGACAAACTAAGTATGATCTGAAATAATCACTTCTGGAAGAGAGCAATCTGTAGCACGACAGATAATCCACACAAATACATTACTCAATGATCATTAATAAAGCTCTAATATATGGAATATCCAGATGAGAATTAATTAAAATGCACTGTTTAATAATATATTCACAAGAAAGGTTGAATAAAGAAAATTTCTGCAAACAATATAATATAATACAAATTTAAAAACCCAGAAGACTAAAAATAATAATAACAAAATTACCCAGGTAAGATAGAAGCAGGCAATTAATATACCCCGTCAAGGAAACCAGACTAGAAGAAACCAAGGCATACACAGCGAAAAACTACTGAAGACAGAAGAAAGAAGAATAATTAAAACTAAAGTAGAAAGAAGACTAATTAAAACTACTACTACAGAAGAAGGAAGAAAGAAGAACAATCAAAACTACTGAAGACAGAAGAAAGAAGAACAATTAAAACTAAAGAAGAAAGAAGACTAATTAAAGCTACTACTACAGAAGAAGGAAGAAAGAAGAACAATCTAAGCTACTGAAGAAAGAAGAACAATTAAAACTCAAAGAAGACAGAAGAACAATCAAAGCTACTGAAGACAGAAGAAAGAAGAATAATTAAAACTAAAGAAGAAAGAAGACTAATTAAAGCTACTACTACAGAAGAAGGAAGAAAGAAGAACGATCTAAGCTACTGAAGAAAGAAGAACAATTAAAACTCAAAGAAGACAGAAGAACAATCAAAGCTACTGAAGACAGAAGAAAGAAGAATAATTAAAACTAAAGAAGAAAGAAGACTAATTAAAGCTACTACTACAGAAGAAGGAAGAAAGAAGAACAATCTAAGCTACTGAAGAAAGAAGAACAATTAAAACTCAAAGAAGACAGAAGAACAATCAAAGCTACTGAAGACAGAAGAAAGAAGAATAATTAAAACTAAAGAAGAAAGAAGACTAATTAAAGCTACTACTACAGAAGAAGGAAGAAAGAAGAACAATCTAAGCTACTGAAGAAAGAAGAACAATTAAAACTCAAAGAAGACAGAAGAACAATCAAAGCTACTGAAGACAGAAGAAACAAAACTAATCAAAACTCAAAGAAGAAAGAAGAATAATTAAAACTACTATTACTGAAGAATGAAGAAAGAAGAACAATCAAAGATACAGAAGACAGAAGAAGGAAGAATAATTAAAACTACTACTACTGAAGACAGAAGAAAGAAGAATAATTAGAACTAAAAAAGAAAGAAGAATAATTAAAACTACTATTACTGAAGAATGAAGAAAGAAGAACAATCAAAACTACTGAAGACAGAAGAAGGAAGAACAATCAAAGCTACTGAAGAAAGAAGAAGGAAGTGAGACGACCCATATAAAACAAAAACCCCATAGGGAAAGAACCCCAAAAACCCCAAAACCAATAAATGCCCAAAAAAGAAAGTATAACACATTAAAAAACCATATCACTGTAAAACTGACAAAAAACTAAAAGTGTTAGCAGTAGTAAATATTAGTGCATTCAAAAAGTTATTGTGTAATGTGTATGAACAAATCTTCACAGTTCCCCCATGGTTGAATATTTCATATTAAAAACTAGAAAAAGACTAGTAAATATAGTAATAATTCACCATGGAAAAGTGTAAGTGATCAAATTATAACTAATAAACTTTAAGAAAGGTGCATGAGTAGCAGTACAAAGTAACAAACTTTAAGTTTTGTGAACAGTGTCTACTTTGATAATGAAGTAGTAATTTTACTAATAAAAAGCTACTAAAACTGTATGAACATTCCATAGAATGGAATATAACTTAGATAGCCAGGGTTATACTTTAAGAGGGGGCATAAATCTTATAAAATGGGGAATTACAGAACTAACTGTTTATGATGAAGTAGTAGAAGGTATTAACAATTATATATGGATCCAAATGTGGGGTTCCAATTAAATATAGCATTTAGATAAGTAAGGGTTAGTCATAAGAGATATTAGTATTATAATTGTTATTTTATTGTTCATGTTAATTTAGGAATGCATTATCTAAAATTAGATATCATTCCAATGTTGTAGAAATACTTTTTTATTATGTTATTAGGTGATATACCAAAACAATGTTATTAAGAACACCAGTTTTATATATCTGGGTGTTATATTTTAATTGTATAATCTATAATTACTGTTATGCCAGATCAGAGAACTAATTTTTAATCAAATATATCAGTCAGAAGTCAGAGAAAGAAATAAAATAATTACATTAGTAAAACATTCTGCAAATAGCCACAATTCAAATCTAGGCAATATAATAAAGTTAAAATGCAGAATAATTAATAAACCTAATCTTATAAACCAGTCAAACTGACAATATTTAGGCAAGATACACTCAACATATCAAATACTATGTAAATAAGGCTTTCTAAAGATATGGTCATTATATGAGTAAAATTATTTAATTGTCTAATAAAATACCATTAAAACTGAAATAGATTAACTAACACTATCCTAGGGGAAGTCATATACAATTGAATTATATTAAAAAACCATCATTAGTATACTAAATTGCAATAAAATAAGTGAGAATTGATAATTATACAAATTTCAGATTTCATAGAATAATAATTATATTAGTTAAAATGGCTATTATTTACATAGAAGACAGGGAAGTATAATTTTAGGCCTACCTCCCAAAAAATTATAAAGAAATATAATTTTCAGATAAAACTTTGTAATACTAACTTAATTACTATCAAAATAAGTAGAATAGAATAGTGAAAACGAATATGTATTTTATATTTCAAACAGTCAACTAATAACGAATTTAATTTATGAACATAATGTACATTTTTAAAGTGTAACGAAATTATGGCAATTTTAAACAATGTCTGAAATATATTATATAGGCTAAGATTTTCATGAGACGAAGGAAATACGGACAGTTCATTATTATGCGTTGACGAGTGCACTTAAAGTAACCTTTCGCCAGAAATAACCTTTAATGGCGTTTTTGTTATAAACCGTATCTCAGTGAAAATTTTGAAAATAATTATTTTAAACTATTTTATAGATCGTGAAGTGGTGAAAGTGACCAATGAACACAGTAACACTAATAAATTGAACCACACATAACTAGATAAGCAGAATAACACTGATATTACACCAAATATAGACCGAAATTTAGAGGTTAAACACGACACACATAAACACAACGAAATATATCCAGTGACAACATTCTACACAAAGTGAACTTTCCATGATACACCAGCGACAATAAACTATACTCCAGGACGATCGTATACAATTGCTGAGAGCATTTACTTGAAGGAAGGACACCTTTATTACAACAAAAACATCATCAACGCTGGAGGCTTCCTTGCGCATGCGTCAGTCAACCATTTCGGTCTGGTCCGCTGCAGTATAAAGAAACGATATGGCGACTATTGGTTCGAAATCAAATTATATATAAACTTTTAATATTTTTAATTATTATTGTATTGTTAAATTTTAAGACATTTAATAAGTGTAAGTGTTATACTTTCCTTCCCACAACCTTCTCTGGCTATATATTTTAATAACCGTTTAAAGAACCCTATTTTATAATACCAATATAAATTGTTTATATCGACCGTCCCTGAGCGAGTCGATACTGTATTGTGATATCAATTTTAATCAAACAATTTCATTATTTTTGTTAATAAACATTCTATTTCGGTAAATTGGAGTTGATTCTTTATTATAAAAAAGACTTAACAAGTAATTAATGAAGAAACCCAACTAACTGAAGGGCGGTATACACGAAACAACAACGTTTCAAAAAGAAGAAGAAGAGAGCCGTCTTTCATTCAAACTGGGAGTTAACAAGATTATCTTTTCAACAAAATTACTGAAAATGACACTGTTATTAGAATAACTACGATACCATTTCATTTATAATTTCAACCGACTAACTCGATTTGTTCCTAAATTTTAAGAACAAGTTACCCAAAGAACATTTTCCAGAAAATTAAAATTTTTTTTTTTATAAAATTTTAAATTTTACTTTTATTTTTCAAATTGCTACAACAGCAATATACACAGATTTTATTTGTAACTACGAAGACTAGGAACATTACCAAATTGACGTTTCCGGAGCGGAACGTCAGAAAACTACACACGTACGTACATAAAATATTTTGTTACAGAACACCTTGTATTATTACAAATTGACGTATCCAACGTGGGACAGAATAACACGACAGAAATATTATTTATCATTTATTATAGACACCACTCACAGTATTATTACAAAAATACATCCATCGCAGAAGTTGAAGAAACTAGGACTTCAACGTATTATTACAAAATTGGCTAGCCCAACCAGTGGGGCTTACAGGAGAACACAATCTACATACATCAACCTTTTATTTATTTTATTATACCCACTCAACCACCGTTATATTACAATATATATACATATATTATGTAATACATACATTTTATAAAATTTGTATATTAAAATAAATAAAAAAATATATAAAAATTCTAGTTTATGAGTTTATGAGGGGGCCTCTCCAATTCTAAAATTTTTTTGATAAGGTAAAATTTTACACATTCTAAGTTTGTAAACGTAATATTAAATTCTAATAAAGTTCCTAGTGCCTGCTAACTGATTACAACTATAACTATGAATATAAATTATATTTACTCTTGTTGGTTGTTTAATTTTCTCATTAAGTTATGGTTTACTTCAGTTTAATACCTTGATATTATGTACGCTTAACTAAGAACGATAAACATTCTGCCGAGTTCTAAGAAACAAAATTTAATGTTCAGTGGGACATATGACTTTAGATTTATACCACTTAATTCAAATAGTACTGACGATAAAGACATCGTAATTGAATGTAAGAATTAATCAACATACACATATTGTTTTAAGTGTCAAAAAGAGCGGTAGCGTTTAGAACGATTATAAAGTTTATCATAGGTGTTGTGATCACTTATTAAGCACTTCAAACATAGGTGTCTATGCTTTCTCAGAACGTGCTACTGATTTTGTGCAGCAACAATGTTCTATTACGTGAGTTTTGTTTGGTCGCAGATTCTTGAAGCTGAGTTTAGGAGGCTTAAAATTATGCCAATGACACCCCATCGTTAATTATTTTATATTCACAACGTCTTAAATTACGTATCTACAACTAAATACAGATAAAGCTAGAGAATATATAAAGAAAAAAGAAACAGAGCTAAAGGTTTAGTGAAACAGATACATTATGAATTATGGAGTCAGTTTATAGGGACCATTGAACATAGGCTACACGGAAGACGACTTGTAGCCTATAAAATTCTAAAAAACATGATTAAAAATGAAAATGATACAGCAATTTAAAAATCATTCCCAAACATAAATGGATAGATCATTATAAAACTCTTTGGTGTAATGATGATGATGTGAAAGCAGACCATAGGAATATAGAAATCATCAACTATGTTTCCTATGAAGGAGACACAATAACGATTGAAGAGCTTGAATAAGGCATCGGAAAAACTAAAAATCGAAAAGCAACAGGACAGGATAGATTGAACGAAGAATTGTTTAAGCATGGGGGTAACTTGCTTAAACTTAGTTCATTACATTTATATAACACGTGTTGGAGAAGACAACAGGTCCAGCGAGATGTTCGAGTGTTTATTTTTAAGAAAGGTAAACGGAATGATGTAATAACTATAAGGTTAGTTGATACTGGATACAGATACATTTGGTTAATGTATGCAAGGATCATAAACCACCGTCTGCAGACTATTTTCGAGCATCTAATTGTGAAAGAACAAAACGGTTTCACAAAGAGCAGATCTTGTACAGTCAATGCTTTTATTATTATACAGATAATTGAGAAGCATCGTGAGTTCAACAAAGAAACGCATGTAGCTTTCGTTGACTTTGAGAAGGTCTTTGATAGAGTAGACAGAAATTTACTGTAGCAAGTATTAGAAGAACGGGGATACCCACAACAACTTATAAGAACTAAAGTATACAAGGCCTATATAACGGAACAAGTATAGCTGTTAAAAATAACTATAGTATAACTCAACAAACATCTATCAGTCTAGGTGTTAGACAAGGGTGAAATATGTCACCTACTCTTTTTAACAGTCATATTGACGATCTAGTAAGGAAATGGAAACATCTAGTAAACCCTGGTATTACAATATCAAACAGATACTTGAATGTGCTGTTGTTTGCTGACGACTTGGTTGTAATTAAAAATACAGAAACTGCTTTACAAAAATCTCTTTTTAAGCTACAGCAGATTTTCAAACAATACAATATGAAAATCTCCACTACAAAAACGAAGGTAATGTCATGGAACCAATAAGGCAATGTTCGAGACAAGGAACCAATAAGAAAAAAAAAGGTTAATGATCAAATGTTCAGAACATGTGAGCTATTTTAATTATTTGGAAAATGATAATGGCTATGATAGGAATTATGATGTAGATTTAAGTTATGTAAGTTTCAAACACTCTTTTAGAAGCAAGGTACGTAGAGATACAAAATTAAAGTTTAAAGAATGAGGCCATAAGAGAAGAATTATGAGTTTGTAACTTGCATGAAAGACTAAAATATTATAAACAACGATGGAAAGAACACTTAATTAGAAATAATGTCAGATTGAAGACTAGCTAAACAAGTCTGGAAAGATAACTCTATAACTCTATAGGACTCAGGTGTGTGGGTAGACTTAGGAAGAGACGACTGGAGGATCTTTGAAGGCGGAACAGACAGCACCTTGCCTATGCCTGGATGTGAAGATGATAATGATGACAACATCTTGATTATTATCGTAATATATTTCATAGAGTACCGTAGAACGATGTATTGGTTTTTGATAGCCTGTTCTACTGTCTAATTTAATTTTGTTACCTCACCTAAAGACGACTACAGATTGTTAACAGTAGAAACGCTGCGAGTATTCAATAATTAACGATAGTCTCTGTCTGCATCAAATTTTATTCGTTTTTGAACATTATTGCGTTTCATATTTTTTATAAATGGTTTGTTTTGATAATATTCACAGATTTTTCTGTAAATACAGATTACATGTAGTCAACTTTAAAAAAATTATATTTCTGAACATATAGTTCCGACTGTAACTATGTTTTAAATTACAGTTCTGAATTATTTTCTATAATGTAAAGTATATTTTGATATGATAAGAATTTATAAAATTATCTTTGAAAACTTGGTACATTAAGAGTTTGTTCATGTAGACTACTCCTCCCCTCAGTGTCATACTACACACTGATACGTTTTCGAGGTAGGCGAGTTGAGAGTTGATTGGACTTAACAGTGTTATAGTACGTCAATGTTGTGTCACATTGAATTACTGACAAACTAAATATTAAGTCTCGTATTACTAGAAACAACAAACTTAAACGTACTCCTACCATATTGATCCCAAATGATAAGGGTAAAAGAGAATAGAGTGAGACTCACTCTCCAACAGGTGAATTAATTGATGACAGTGTCGCAGAAGGGATGCAGTTTTAACGGTGTCATTAAAATCAGAAATAAAAAAAGGACTTCGATCAGGTTTTGTATTCAAGTGTGAGATGTGCAGAAAAATAGATACGGCTTGGACTGAGCCTGAAATTAGTGGGTACGTCAATATAAACACTTCAGCTGTGGCGGGAACAATTAGTGCAGGAGGGGGCTACGCCACTTTACAACAAATAATGGGTGCTATGGATGTACGTTGTATGAGCAACAGAACATACGACAAACACTACACAATTGTTTCCGAGGGATGGGAAATTTCTGCTCTTGAAGAAATGAAGAAAGCTGCAGAGGAAGAGATCGCCTTAGCGAGACAACGTGGTGACGTCGATAAGTACAACTGCCCTCTTCTAACTGTTGTCGCTGATGGCAGCTGGGCCAAGAGATCTTACTATTCAAACTACAGATCTGCATCTGGGGTGGTAAGTTTAGAAGTATTATTGCATCACTTATAGTCATTTTCCTCAACCATGGCTTTTATTTATTTCAGCAGTAAACTAAAAACCAAAAACCGTTATCACCTAACCTCACAAATGAAAACAACACGTATTTTCGCTTTGCATTAAGTAATAGGACAATTTACAATTAGTACACTTCTTCTTTTCCACATCGTAATATATCGATACAATCGCATATTATATAAAACATCGACAATGTACTGCAGGAATGGATAAATGTACAGTTCCGATGCCGCTAAATAGTTTTTGTTTATTTACTTGTTACTATGGCAATTAATTCGGGTCTCCTTGGTGCTGTTGACATTGTTAGTAGTAGTATTTATTTAATATATTTCATTACTTATTCATTGTATTATCAGAAATACGTATAAACAGAAATTTTATAATCGTTTAAGACAATTACAAAGTATATAGATGTGTCTGTATACAAAATTACAAAATATATCGATACAATCGCATATTAAAAACTGCAGGAACGGATAAAGGTACAGTTCTGATGCCGCTAAATATCATTTGTCTATTTACTTGTTACTATGGTAATTAATTCTGGTCTCCATGGTGATGTTGACATCTTTATACGCGTCAATGATACATATAATTATTTTTTATGTGATTTATTTATAATATCAAGATTACGAATAACCTTTTTTGACACTTAGTAAACACTGCTAAATCACACTTTACAAATAAAATATTTTGAGTGTAGCAACTGGTGTTAAATTTATAACGTTCCTTCCTCTCACTAAAAATATTACATTTTTTGCAGATGAAATGTATTGGTGTCTTATACAGAAAGCGAACGCATTTGTAAAGCGGATGCCTTTTACTGTTGACGACCACATTAATAAATCTGATAATGAATCTGATATGTTTACTGACTGTTATTGTTGGAATAGCCAAATTCGCACAAATAGGCTATGAGTTGAACGCCTCCCAGCATCAAATTCTCGTTTCTCACTTTAGCTTTTGATTATAAGCTTTTCCGTACTGGTGTGAATACTCGACACAGGGCGTTCGAAGTTCACAGAATGATTGACGTTTCACGCACAAAATGTATAGCACCATAAACTTCCCAATAATCCGACGTAATCTTCGGACTAGGTTACAGTTTTTCACTATATTTGTATTTCCCGTTCAATCGGGAATATAACGGTGTTTTGGATTGATCCCTCTAAAAACCTGTAGTTGAGGGAATAGTCTCCCGACATGATTTATACCGTGAAAAAAAATGGATTCGTCTATGCCAACACTTGATTTATTGTAAGACATTAGCGAATTCACATTTCTCTAATCATTACGTATTTACTAATTTACCACATACGACTTCTGAGAAGTTATAATGACCACCAAAAATTCCGCTTTACAAATGAGTCTGCTTTGTGGATAATGTCTGTTTATTGAACGAACAGAACAATAAGTACTTGCGTTTATCGTATAATTTGTAGCAGTCTAATGTGGGATAAGGTTTGGATAATGTTTTTTTTTCTGCGACGGTTGGAGTTAATCAACGACAATAAATATTTAGTTTTGAAACTCCACACGTAAATGGATATAGTACGTACTATGGCGTGTGCTACGAATTCATTTATTATAGGCCTACAGATGATAGTATGTTATAGAAGACATACATTATTTTGTTTATACATTTTTAAATAAAGTCAAACAAATTACTTGTTATTTTGGCTATACAGTACTGACACGATTATGTTAGACTGTACTGTTAGTAGTCATAATTTGCTGATGATCTGCTGTGCGTAGGGAGTGTGTGCATTTACATTATGTAACAACTGCTGTTGATAGAATGGTGAGTGTATAGGTGCGTGCGTGAGTGGGCTGGTCTGTCGCGAAGCGGCATGCAGGCGGCGGGGGGACTATTTTTTGTGTCGTAGTAATTAGTACGACAAGGAGCATTTACAAACTTTCATACATACAGTTATCAAGTAATTCCGTCTGCTTCCGCTGCTATGAGTGCGCTAGTATCGACAATGGAATTTTGAATTTAGCGTGCAGACCCTTAAGCTGTACCCGTAAGCTTACGGAGTATATCATTGGCGTAACTAGGAGTTTCTCCTGGGTGGGGATGAGACTAGCTTGAGGGTTGGAATCCCCATTTTCCACAGGAAAAATGGAAGATTCAGTATTCTTCTATACACGTTCATAAATACATTTTATAAATTCGTTGCGTCTGAAAGGTTTTGAGTGAACCGCCGTGAAGTATTCTGGAACAACTGCAATCGTTATTCACCCAATATTGAGTAACTGTTAGTAAGAAAGCTCTAACATTCTTTTAATTTATACATATTATAATTCCTTTTGTTTATACAATTATTTAAGGTTTATTTTAACAAGAACAACTGGCTTAGAAATAGGTCTTACGTGATTGGGTAAATTTGTTGAAATAGTTAATAGCTCTGGGGGTGAGAAGTTAAGAGCTATGGGATCCTCTGACCCCCCCCCCTAGTTACGCCGCTGACGTAAATACTTACGTTTTATAGTATATATTTATAGTATTAATTATTAAAAATATTATATTTAAAGATCATATGCTTTTTTAAGCTGAGAAGGTTTTATAAGTTTATACTATTGGTTAAATAAATGTGAATGTAATAAAATCTACTTAAAATAGAATAACGTTTATATTTACTTACTGATGACTACTTCATAGTCTTACTGGTACAAGGCAGATTAAAATTTGCAGTTATTAAGTAATTATTAACAAGCAATTAATTAATTACAGTGCACCTGTTGTATAAGGTGCTCAGTGTCGATTAAGTGGGTAACACACACGCACGCTGGGCTCGCAATAGTGCTATTGTGATTATAATTATATATTAATTATATATATTGTAAGTAAACCGATACGTACGGTCTAAATTCCCACTGTTGTATTTGTCGATTGTGTTGTATTAATTTAATTGTATAAATTCTCGGAAATATTTGGAGTTGTGGAATATATGGATGTACTCAATTAATGTTAACTTAACTATTTAATAATTATCAGTGTTAGTGTGCCTCGAACTTAAATAACTTAAGATTTATTCTACAATTTCATCCAACCCTATTATGCCTTGAAGAGAGTTCTGTCTGATTTTATATTTTTACGCTCCCTCTTTGGTGTCAGATAATTCCGCTATAAGCGCTGTAGTATCGGCTCAACGAAACTTGTAGGTTATTCGATGTTTATATTAACTATTTATTCTCTACTTATTCAGTTACTTTTGTTCCAGTTCACTAAACCATACTCCAAATAACAAGGTGTGACAAATATATAAAGGTTCTTTATTTGTGTATTCAATTCACATTAACTAAGATAATATATTCCAATTAATATATGTTGGGACTATAGATTCAGGTATCGATTGTTGACTATTTAATCCTTTGTTTATATTTGGTTATATATTATATTTGATTCGTATTTTATTTATTTCAGGGTGTGAAGGTTCTTGTAACTGTGGGGAAGACTAAAAATACATAATAAGAATGCAAGATTTACAAAAATTATGTGTTGTGTATTTAATATGATTAATATAATATAACTTTACCAGTCTCTAACGAAGCAAATCACGTTGGCAGTTGATCGCTAAATTCGTTGTTCTGGTCAATTATGAAGCACAGTTTTCTTTCTTCAGTTTAATAAAAGTAATTCTTGTCCTGTCCACTTCGGAATACAGCTTCTGAATTGTTTTACGGCCCGATTGATGTTTCTTCTACACCGCCAGGATCCAATAGGTTCTTCCTTCGGTTGAAGCAGTTAGTGTTGTTCCGTGTATTTGCAAGGTTATAATTTCTGGTGTTGTGAATATTATGGGTTGTGTTATTGTTAACTCTTTATGTTTGATTACTATTTATCAATTCCCTTCGGACATGGGACAGTCCAAGTTTCTTCTTGTAGAATTTGGTTATTTGTTCTCGATTATTATTTCATAATATATCGTTATTTTATTAATCTGTGTTAGTGATAGTTGTAAGTATTATCATTAGAATTTTATCTTCTTTATAATCGTATCTCTTGATTTCGAATATTACGATTCAATATATTCTTCTTGGGTTTTTTAAATCATCACCTTCAGTTTTTACCAAAAGCAATTCTTGTTATTTCTATAAATCAACAACATTCTTCTTAAATTTTTCCCTAGCAACCTATATTAATTTCCGCTTCCACATGTTTGACTATATAGTGTTTCTTTTATATATTTTTTTTGTCTATTCTTTGTCAATTTGCTGTCCTATCGGAATGTAAATTTACCGATAGCTGGTTTATTATTTTATACACATCTTCTACTGGTTTTTTGATATAATTCCGTTTTTTTCCTTTTTTATTATATTTAATCCACCTTCGATATTATTTTTTACCAATCGATATTATGGCATTATGGTATTATTATAATTTGTATGAATTTTATTAAATATTATTATTAACTTAATGTTTTTTCTTCTTTCTAGCTCTTCATAGTGTATTTATTAATTATTATTAATTGATGTATCTAACCTTTAAGTTATAAGTGTTTATTTAGTATTTTTGGCTGTTAGGCCTTTTATTGTAAATTGATCTACCTGTGGTTATGTCTGTTAGGCATCTATAGTCCCTTTTATATAAATTCGTACATACAATCAAAACTTAATTATTAACATTTGTATAAACAATTATTTTTCTACATCTAATAACAAATTTATCTTGATCTCTCGATCACATATAACAAAATTCGAACTTATGAACATTGGTTAACTGCCTCACACTTCATTCTATGACAGTCATTGAATAACACTATTTGTTTCATTATTTTTCATGAACTCAACACATATTTGATATAACATCACATAAACTTTATCATAACATTTTTTGTCATAATATAATACTTTTTTAACACAAAATTCTTATCTGTTATTACCATAAATTAATTCATTGTTTCATTTTTCTGTTTTGTTTTTTATTAAACATATATCATTAGCTATTATTTATTTTACATGTTCGTTTATTCTATTCAACACTACCTTGCATTCTTATTTATTTTGTCTATGACTATAATTGTCATAATTGGGTCTCTGCTCCATTATGGGATTAAGTATCAATCCATTCATCAATCTGTGAATCTTCTTTTATGTAGCATAAATGCGATCATTTTTGTTGCGCTACATATGCTTCCCCTCCTAAAAAAAAGTTTAGTTTACCTGAATGAAGTTTAGGTCAAATAAACTTGCCTTTTTCACATGCCTTTTCTTAAATTCATTGTTAATGGTTGACGATGGTCTTCTCAATGTAACTTCATTAGACTAGTACTAGTACCTTTTTTATTTAATAACATTTCATCATTTTATTTAACATTCTTGATTCTTGATATATTTTTATTTCTGTACACATTATTTGTTGGTAACTGGCTACACTATTCACTGATACATTAGTTTTACATCTCTCCTATTTATAATTACTATAATTACTGCATTTTTCATTATTCTTCTGTCAACTCGCTTCTTTCTGTTTTCTTCGTCCTATTCCTTTGGAAACTGAATTATTTTTGCAACTATTCTAATATTCCTTAAATATTTAATTTCCCTAACAATCCCTAACACATGCGTTGGTACAGTTCAGAGAGGCACTGTTTGGCTTCATACTCTGCTGCCCACACTACATCTTAATATAGTACTGCTGGAATTCATCTACAGTCAGCTATAAAATATAATAATAATCTCCTAATAATCTCTTTAATCATTTAATAATAAATATTTGGGAAAAGATTTTTTCTTTGTTGCATTTATATTTCTTCATCACTATTCTTCATATTTCGTAGTTCCAGTTTAATTCCTTAAACATTCGTTAATATTGACTTTGACAGTTATCAATTGTAATCATTTTTGTTTTCATTTTTGTTGAGATTGTAAGGTTAAGTATCTTCTTCGTTTGTTTTTTTTTTCCTCTGATCTCAATATTTTTTAATCAGTTGTTGTGTGTTGATCATTATAATTGTATTTCTTACTAAATATATTCCTTATACTTAATTATTCTTCTTCTTATCGTATTTCACTATTTTGGCTGTTTATTTTTTAATGAATTATGTTCATAAATACTCTTTCCTTCTTGTCTTCTTTAACATTATATTAGTTACATTCAATCGTTTACTGAGATTGTTCCATCATGTGGCAATGTAGTATGTATTTTAGGTCATATGATTTTTTTTTTTTTCTTTATTTTGGATAAGTAGGTTTGAGGTAATAACTTTTATCTTGGGGTTCATTCTTCATTATTCACACTATTTCCTTATACACATAATAATAATAATTATCGTTTTCTTCTGTAATCTTGGGGTTTGTTATTCATTATACACATTATTTCTTTATACATATAATAATAATAATTATCGTTTTCTTCTGTAATCTTGGGATTTGTTATTCATTATACACATTATTTCTTTATACATATAATAATAATAATAATTATCGTTTTCTTCTGTAATCTTGGGGTTTGTTATTCATTATACACATTATTTCTTTATACACATAATAATAATAATTATCGTTTTCTTCTGTAATCTTGGGGTTTGTTATTCATTATACACATTATTTCTTTATAAACATTTAACAATAATTCTTGTTTTCTTCAAAATCGATAATACGTTGTTCTTATTGTATTTCAAAATTTAGTGGTAGTATTCAACTCAAATTATTTTAAAATTCCAAGTATTTTTCTTCAAGATTGGTAATAAGTTGTTCTTATTATTTTTTATAATTTATTCATTTATATAAATTCTTTTTCTTTTTTGTTAATCCAGAAGTTGTTCAAATATAAGGTAATAAGTTGTCCTTACTTCATTTTAGAATTTATTCATTATATTTCTTTTGGATTTAGTAATTTTTGTTTCTTACTAAATTCGTTTTATATATATAATAGTTATTTCAAATAATTTTTGTAAGTTGGTCTTACTGTCTTTTAGAATTTTGCTGATATATATATGATTTCGTTATTACTATTACTGTTTACATGTTTCTGATCCTCTTCTAACAAATCTTCCCGGATATTCTTTAAATAGTGGTTATTAATTATGGTTATTTTATGATTACTCTTAATTTTATTTATTAATCGTTGTTCCCCAAGGTTACGGTTCAGTGACGGGTATTCATTAATTTTCACTGCCTCTATTAGTTTAAATGAGGGCTTACTCCCTCTTCTCTATTTTCATTCTGATTACTGTGTTGGTTTTGTACTGTTTCCGTGCGATCCTCCGTATTATGTTCTGCTATCCTATAATTTCCATCATGTGGGTAGTTGTCTTCATGCCGAGATTGGTCATAATGGTTGTCATATCGGTGACTCCTTGGGTAGTATCGTCGCTGATTACCTTGAGGTCTGGAGTAAATATAATTGACGTTATGTCTATAATTATTGGGTCGTCTGTCTCCATCTCCTCTATTATTGCGACTATCACGATAATTGTAATTGTTATTGCCGCGATAATTATAGTTTCTGGAATTATTATTCGTGTTTTCATTTTGTGTTCTATTAGTATTAACGTTATGCGCAGGTCGATTGCGATCGTTATTATGAGAATTGGCTGGTGACGCGTTATTATCATACTTCTGATATTTATGATTTAGCATTCTATTTCTTTGGTATTGGTTCTCGTGCTCATAATTCTCCAAGAATTTGGCCATGGCTGGAATCGTTTTGATTTGACTACACATACGTGCATTTTTTATCCCTTCCTCGTAATGATAGGATAGTTGTATTACCAAACATTCTTCGGGAATTCGGGGCTCTAAGTTCCGCGCCATACATACTTTTCCTAAAAAGTATGAAGTAGGGGACTGGCCTACATTTGTTTCGTATCGACCGTTACTCAAATTATTCCTAATCATGTTCTGGGTCGATTCCGACCAATACTTCTCCTTAAATTGTTTTTTGAACTCAGTCATGTCCAGTATATCCGGGCGCACCGCTGTCCACCAATTATCATAAGTATCTTTAAATGTTTCATCAATCATGCTTCGTATAATACTCCAGCGACTCTCTCTATTTCTTATGATCACTTCTTCCAATCTCTTTAAAAATTCCATAGGATTGCGCTTATAATTACGAAAATTAATCGAATCTCTGTTCTCATGGTTATTTGTATGACTAATTTGGCATGTCCTATCCCGCCATGAATCTACTTCCTCCTGTAATTGTAACTCACGCCTACTAATCTCTTCTATTTTATTTTTATTGGTATTGATTTGACCTTCCATATTATTTAAATTGCCATAGACCCTTTCGAGTCGTTCGCCCATGTCTGTCTGTATTTGCTTAATACCTTCCTTATTCTCTTCCCGTACCTGATGTACTTCGTTTTTAATTTGCTCACATTTTTCGACAGTTTCCTGTTGGATTTCTTCGACCAATGTTTTATTCTCAATTTTTGTGTCATTAATTTTATTCTGTAATTCTTCACGAATCTGTACTATTGTTTCGTTAGTTTTTTCTAACACTTTATTTGTTTTGGCTATTTCTAATTTTCTTTCCTCATTATTTTGGTCCACCTTCTGGTTAATTGTCACATGAAGATTTTCAATTTTTTCATTAATCTGCCTTAAATTCTCTTCATGTATTTGTAGGATGTCTTCCTTCATTTGTTTTACACCCTCATCATTCCTATCTAACCTTTCGTGAATTTGGTTTAATCTTTCGTTCATTTGTTTTGAGGTTTCTTTAGTTTCCTCATTTGTTTTATCGAATTTTTCCTCCAGTCTCTTTGAGTTTTCTTCCTGTTTCCTAAATTGTTCCTTTGAGTCTTCCTTAATTTCCTCCTTCATTTGTCTATTGCTTTCCATTATAATCCTCAACAGCTCCTGCATGCTCATGTCTTCCTTTTTGTTGGATTTATCTGGTTGGTCCCCTTGGGCAACTTCTTCCATTAATTCCTTTTCCTTGTCCGCAATTATTTCAGTTTCCGTTATTTCGTCTGTCTGTTGTTCCATTTCCCTATCTGTTATTAGTTCTATTTCCTGTTCTTGTTCATCTATTTCTTTCTCTGTTTCTCCTGCCCTAATCCTTGATCTACCTCTGGTATGCATGTTTACTCTCCCACAGTTGCCTGCTCTGGTTAAGTAATATTAATATGGTTACAGTTACTTAACTTAAGCCCTACACAAGTGGAGCGCCAATTTGTAAGTAAACCGATACGTACGGTCTAAATTCCCACTGTTGTATTTGTCGATTGTGTTGTATTAATTTAATTGTATAAATTCTCGGAAATATTTGGAGTTGTGGAATATATGGATGTACTCAATTAATGTTAACTTAACTATTTAATAATTATCAGTGTTAGTGTGCCTCGAACTTAAATAACTTAAGATTTATTCTACAATTTCATCCAACCCTATTATGCCTTGAAGAGAGTTCTGTCTGATTTTATATTTTTACGCTCCCTCTTTGGTGTCAGATAATTCCGCTATAAGCGCTGTAGTATCGGCTCAACGAAACTTGTAGGTTATTCGATGTTTATATTAACTATTTATTCTCTACTTATTCAGTTACTTTTGTTCCAGTTCACTAAACCATACTCCAAATAACAAGGTGTGACAAATATATAAAGGTTCTTTATTTGTGTATTCAATTCACATTAACTAAGATAATATATTCCAATTAATATATGTTGGGACTATAGATTCAGGTATCGATTGTTGACTATTTAATCCTTTGTTTATATTTGGTTATATATTATATTTGATTCGTATTTTATTTATTTCAGGGTGTGAAGGTTCTTGTAACTGTGGGGAAGACTAAAAATACATAATAAGAATGCAAGATTTACAAAAATTATGTGTTGTGTATTTAATATGATTAATATAATATAACTTTACCAGTCTCTAACGAAGCAAATCACGTTGGCAGTTGATCGCTAAATTCGTTGTTCTGGTCAATTATGAAGCACAGTTTTCTTTCTTCAGTTTAATAAAAGTAATTCTTGTCCTGTCCACTTCGGAATACAGCTTCTGAATTGTTTTACGGCCCGATTGATGTTTCTTCTACACCGCCAGGATCCAATAGGTTCTTCCTTCGGTTGAAGCAGTTAGTGTTGTTCCGTGTATTTGCAAGGTTATAATTTCTGGTGTTGTGAATATTATGGGTTGTGTTATTGTTAACTCTTTATGTTTGATTACTATTTATCAATTCCCTTCGGACATGGGACAGTCCAAGTTTCTTCTTGTAGAATTTGGTTATTTGTTCTCGATTATTATTTCATAATATATCGTTATTTTATTAATCTGTGTTAGTGATAGTTGTAAGTATTATCATTAGAATTTTATCTTCTTTATAATCGTATCTCTTGATTTCGAACATTACGATTCAATATATTCTTCTTGGGTTTTTTAAATCATCACCTTCAGTTTTTACCAAAAGCAATTCTTGTTATTTCTATAAATCAACAACATTCTTCTTAAATTTTTCCCTAGCAACCTATATTAATTTCCGCTTCCACATGTTTGACTATATAGTGTTTCTTTTATATATTTTTTTTGTCTATTCTTTGTCAATTTGCTGTCCTATCGGAATGTAAATTTACCGATAGCTGGTTTATTATTTTATACACATCTTCTACTGGTTTTTTGATATAATTCCGTTTTTTTCCTTTTTTATTATATGTAATCCACCTTCGATATTATTTTTTACCAATCGATATTATGGCATTTTGGTATTATTATAATTTGTATGAATTTTATTAAATATTATTATTAACTTAATGTTTTTTCTTCTTTCTAGCTCTTCATAGTGTATTTATTAATTATTATTAATTGATGTATCTAACCTTTAAGTTATAAGTGTTTATTTAGTATTTTTGGCTGTTAGGCCTTTTATTGTAAATTGATCTACCTGTGGTTATGTCTGTTAGGCATCTATAGTCCCTTTTATATAAATTCGTACATACAATCAAAACTTAATTATTAACATTTGTATAAACAATTATTTTTCTACATCTAATAACAAATTTATCTTGATCTCTCGATCACATATAACAAAATTCGAACTTATGAACATTGGTTAACTGCCTCACACTTCATTCTATGACAGTCATTGAATAACACTATTTGTTTCATTATTTTTCATGAACTCAACACATATTTGATATAACATCACATAAACTTTATCATAACATTTTTTGTCATAATATAATACTTTTTTAACACAAAATTCTTATCTGTTATTACCATAAATTAATTCATTGTTTCATTTTTCTGTTTTGTTTTTTATTAAACATATATCATTAGCTATTATTTATTTTACATGTTCGTTTATTCTATTCAACACTACCTTGCATTCTTATTTATTTTGTCTATGACTATAATTGTCATAATTGGGTCTCTGCTCCATTATGGGATTAAGTATCAATCTGTGAATCTTCTTTTATGTAGCATAAATGCGATCATTTTTGTTGCGCTACAATATATAATTATTATAATATATAATTATATATTAATATAAAATATATTAAATTTAAGTATTTGTAAAAGTTTAAATAAAGGATCATGGAAGAAACAAAATAAGACGAAAATACTTGTTTAAAAATCGATATTATTTGTTATTTGGTTATTAAACATTAAAAGAATCTCAACCGATTCTAATAAAGATATCTAGTAAAGATAAACATTTTCTCTCAGATATTTTGCTTGAAACGGTTTTCTTCCGAAGACAAAGGGTTGTGATATAATAAATATAATTAGCTTTTATTGTAAAGTGATGAGTTTCATCTAGAAAATTCTCTTAGTCGTTTTAAAAGGGCAGGCTTTATTGTGTCTCCCCTTCCGTAGACTGAATTTGCTGCTCTCTGAACTTAGTAAAAGTTATTATCATCTCACACAAAACATCGTTTAAAGTATTTAATTTATTTCTATTGAAATTCTTTACACTGAAAGAAGTAAATATGCGACAAATAAAAATAAAATTATTTTACCGACAAATAAAATAATAATATCGTATTGAAGGAACAAGAAGTACAATCGCATGTATTTTTCAGTGCAAGAAGGCACACTGTTTTTTGGTTCCGTATATGTTACTTTTGTTTCCGCTTGAGTGGAACCAGGGAACCAAAATATTTCATTTATTGAACTGTAGTACTGTAGGACTGATTTATTAATTTATTCAGTAAATAAATGGAAGCGAACGTTTGATGTTTTCGTCGTGTTGTGTTGTGGGTTTTGCTCAAGGTCAAGTCAATCTAATCCCGTTTGCTTACTGTTGGGGCAATACAACAAACTGGCCGACCATCTTCAGTAAGAACAGGACATGGACACGCAACACGTCCTCCATACCATGCAGCTTGTCACTGAGTGTGGTCAAAGGTTGTGGGACCACAAAAAAAGACTGACTTTTTCTTTCGGTTGTGTGTATAAGGAATAACCATGGGTAAAAAGCGGAATAGGCCTGGGTCTAATGCTTGAGGGATGATAACAATTTAGGGATTATATACAAATTAATTCTTACAATATTTATTATTAATATTGTATTACACGGTTAAGTATTAATATCTCTCTATTTTATTTTTTCTAGTAGGTTGCTTATAGACTTTTGTAATGTTTATTTACCGTCATCCAGGTTGTTAATGTCACTATTTATGCAATGCTGTTCCTGTATCCTGTATAACATTTGAATCTGTAATATTTTTATTACACAAAGAGAATGCCAGATGTATGTTTGTTGTTGTACAAGAAACTAGGAAACTAGGATAAAGCCAAAGTAAAAGAAACTTATGTCGTTATTACAACAAATCACAAACATGGCGTAGATTGGACTATAGTCTTGCTATATAGTTAACGTAATTTAAGTCTAATACTTTGATTTCACTAAAAGAATTTGAAAGGCATTCTCAGCAAAATTAATCAATTTAAATTACTAAATCGCCGAACGGTTGTTGGGTTACATAATCTTTTACGTACAACCTAACAAAGCACAACCAACGACAACTATATTTTATTCATAATGCATTAACAACATAACCTTTATTGTAAAAATGGTATTTTCTAGCTCATATTTCTGTAAATATTAATTTCTTATGGTATGCAACATGCAATACTGTGAAGTTGAAAATACAAATACGAGTGACTTGGATTATGTAGCGATTTGAGTAAACAATTGACTATGATTGTAGAATCTTTATTGTAGTAGGCTAACATGATAGACAATTACGATAAATGTTAGGGTGATAATTATAAACGTGTATATTGGTTAAAGTTTAGTGTTGCATCCATAGCTAGTGGAATTTATGATTATGAGCCTTCGAATAAATATTAAATTAAGAATAATACGTAATCAAGAACAATAATTGTATTTATGTATTTACACAAATGTACTGAGTAGCAATAAATCGCTTGAAAAAAAGGTATTTCTTGACAATTTTCAGTGATGAAAGATTTTCTAAGTTCGGTCAAGAACTAAACATTGTTTTAAAACATCATTGTCTACAATTTAAAAGTTTTTTTGTCAATATTAGAAATTAGATCGTTGTATTGTCCCAACAGTAGGTAGAGGGAGTTGAATTGATTCGACCTTGAATCAAACTCACAGGACAAGATAACGAATGAACGGCATACAGGCGAGTTGTCTACCACTTACTGTAGTTACCACGCGGCCATCGTAAGATATAAGGTTGATGCGGTAGCTATACTAACAGATAACTTGAGTAAAAAAGATAGAGAAGAAGTGGAAAAGAAGAGAGGGACAGGTGAAGGTGTTGACGGGGGAACGAGAAAAGATTGTAAGGGGACGACAGGGAAGAGAGAAAGAGAGGCCAAGTGGTCTCTTGTATAATTGATATATCAGTCCACTGTTTACATCATTCCGCGAACTACGCGTTCTGTTTCGCTTCATGGTCCTACGTAATTGCGTACATCAATCATTAGCGTGAACGACAATCGCTTGTTTTGTGCATCGAATTATTTTTTGTTCAGTCAGGTACGTCACGTTCCGGTCACCTACATTCAATCATTGTTAATCAGTTAAATCGTTTTTATCAGTGTTTATCTGCGACAGTGACTGATTACGCTTATCCAATGTAACAAAGAAATGTATTGATAGTTGAGCCCTGTTCTTGTAATACTCCACAATTACTTAATGTTGCAGGTTGTTAAAAATTAATGCATAATTCTGTAGCAAACTTAATTTGATAACGAGGGTTACAATACGATAAACCGATAATTTACTAAGAGATTTAACATTGTTATTTTAGTGCAAAAAGGAGAAAGCAGACATACTGAAGTGTACTGAGGACAAAGGTGTAGTGTTATTAGGAGAACGGTAAATAGACAAGTAAATACAGCGGCTAAGGAAACCCTTAGCCAGAGTCAGAAGGGGACGAGAGCGTAGAAGGATATAGTGGGGGATGATGTGCAATGAGCGCTCTTTGCTTTGAAAGCAGTCCAACACTCGGTGGTGTATAGGGCAGCTGGTCTTAATATTGTGGAGTATATCAAACATTTCAGGTAGACTGACATTTTTGCTGTTCTGTAGCCCCCCCCCATCACGGGGGGGCATCCAGACGGCATTAATCCTTGCTCGTATGTCTTCATTTGAGGAGACATCACTCTGCAAACGGTATCCTATGTAACGGAAAGTATTTATCTTGGCAAGAGTCACCACCTTAATTTGAACGATGATACTGGGGAATGGGACAGTTTCTAAGAACCCCGTCTCAGGAATAGTCAGACGTATACCAGCTTGATGAAGATGGAATGCCATGCTTGGACTTGATATTGAAGATATTTTCTTCTCTTTGCAGAAAGAATTACATTGTCAGCGTACAACAATGCCCATGTGATACCCCTTAACCAGAACAAAAATTATTGGACACAGTACTGATCCTTGGTGCACGCAGATTGTCACAGGAAAGCTGCCTGGTAGGCAGGAACCGCACCCGGCTGGTTGTGTTACTGTACAACATTCTAACTCAATCAATAACAAGAACATTTTAATGATATTTAAAATTAATAAACACTAAATTTAGTTTTACAGATTTTTTCTTATTAGTCCTGTCAATTGTTTCACCAGTTACGGTAGCTTCGGAGGATAGGTTTAAAACTGAGGGAATAGGGTTTGTGGAACAACAGCGTGTAAGAAGAGGGTGGGTGGAGGTGTTGTGTTTTGTTCCAAACTGCAAAAGGACACTCACGTTTGTGCACCAACCGTACTAACTTGAGTTTTTCCAATTGTGCTTGTGTTATGCTATTTATCAGACACATGACAAATTATTTCGTATAGATTTATAAACGAAAGTCGGTTGACACATTCAAAAATTATCGTGAGGCAGCCCCCAACATACAAACAGTAGACAGACAAATGGTAAGCACTCAATTTAAAACTGAGAACGCGGTTTGGTCGTTCAATTCTGTAATACGGGTCACACTGAAAATGGATCTATTATATATATATATATATATATATATATATATATTTGCAACGTACAAATTGCATGTATAATATATAGCGGTGCATATGTAAATTTATGGAAACCATAAAATAGAAAAACGTACTGACCATCTTGAATGGATTAAAAACTAACAATCTCGGAACGGTAGGACTGTGTCTCCTGACGTGACGTCATGAGGAGTGATATCTGTGTGTACATTGTTAAACACTGTAAATTATTTTTGTGCGTTACGGCAGTACGGATATGAATTTAATACACGCCTGAAACTATAGTTTATGCCTAATTTGCGAACTTGATTAACGACCCTCGAAAACGGTGTTTATCAGCGGGTTGTGCAGATTGTTACACGCCCGTAGATTAGCGGTGGTGCAAATTCTAATGAATACAAGGTGACAGTAATGATTTGATTATTATTCTGTTACATCAAATAATTACAGTAACTAAAAACACTCTGATGTAGTGCAAAATATTGCATAGCAAGAACACACACACACACACACACACACACACACACACACACACACACACACACACACACACACACACACACACACACACACACACACACACACACACACACACACACACACACACACACACACACACACACACACACACACACACACACACACACACACACACACACACACACACACACACACACACACACACACACACACACACACACACACACACACACACACACACACACACACACACACACACACACACACACACACACACACGACGATGACTTGATTCATTCGATATAAAAAAATAGTATAAAACTGAGAGAATATATTACCAGAATTTTAAAATGAGTAGTAGTTAATGTGAGTAAAGTGCAATGTGTTAATGACCGTTTGATATTTGTAAAGCTTAGTACGTATCCAGTGGATGTTTTGTTAGCGTAAGGTGTACATATTAACATCAGACCATGATGATTCAGAAGTTGAGAAAGTATGCGAAAAGAGTTAGGCGAAATCTTACACCAAAAAGGAAGAGGCGCGGTTTCAACAGTGTTGTCGGTGAAGGATGCGAACAGAAGATTGTGGGAACAGAGGATCCCACAATCCTATGGATTAGGAGAAGGAACGGTAGAGTATGAACGCTTACCGATTTCATGGTTGGTCATGGTTTTGTAGTAACCAACACCTGTTGTAAGAAGAGGAAACAAAGTTGAACTCTGAAAAAGTCTTAGATATTCCAATTGTGTTTATATCCTTGTCACATAACAATTTTGCGGCAGTGAGAAATATGTGAAGAGTTTACCAAATGCTGACATCGGCTCAGACCACAAACTGCTAATAGCAAACATTCAGACAAGGCTCAAGCGGATGAATAACACATCTAATGAGAGAGGAAGGTAGAATTTAACAAAAAAAGTACTGATACCTGTGAAATTACTGACCAACATTTAAAAATGAATACTTGAGGAAATGGCTAAAGTGAAAAAAGTAAGTGGAAAAATATAAAGAAGGTTGGTGTCGGAAAAATGAAAACAAATGTCAGGAAACCACTTTCTTAGTTAGAGAAGGCAGAAGAAAGAGAAAAATACAAAAACACCAATTCTTTATAATATAGGAGATTGAATAATGAACTAAGGAGAGAGACAGATATGGCAATGGAAATGTACATCAACGAGACATGTGATGAAATCATAAAACTACAGCAAAGAGGAAGATATGGCCTGATACATCAGCAAATGGAGACAAAAAAAAGGAACTCAGATAGCTGGTGCAGAAGACTCTTAATCTTAAGTAAATTCATTGCAAACCACTGAAAATGCTTAAGTCTTGGAAGACTAAATAGGCTAACTTAACGATGAGTAAATCCAACTACAACTATATATATATGGAAACAGAGGAAATTATGGATGAAGATGAGATATGATATACTTCACCGGAGAGGAGAGAACGAAAGAAACAAAAGATATGAAGATAAGAAAATCCACAATAGAAAATGGACAAAGTAGTGAGTTTACTGAAGGCAGCTGGAGAAAATAGGATGAAGAAGAAGATGATTCGACTAATCAACAGGATGTACGAAACTGCAGAGTAGCCAAAGTGTTTTCGACGTGACTATGATTCTGCTAAAGAAGAAGCAGTAAGCTAATAAAAGTAGCGATCATAGAACCATCAGCTTGATTTCTAATAGCAAACGTACTATAGAAGACTTTCTTCAATAGAAGAGTAGTACAAAAGACAGAAGAAGTGATTGGAGAAGACCCGTTCCGTTAGAAAAGGAAGAAGAAATAGAGATACCAAGGAATGCCAATGATTATTCCAAGAGAGTTATAGCGGTCAGGCAAGTCTATTTATGCTTTAATAAATGGCGTAAAGAATTTGTCTTGGTAAACTGGAAAATGCTGATGGAAAATCTGAAGAAAGTGCTGGATCTTGGAGAAAGCAGGAGTGAGGAAGGACGTGCGACAAGGAAGCTGAATATTACCCATTATGTTTTATCTCTATGAAGAATTTTTTGCCAAGGAAGCCTTCGAAGAGTCGGTGAGTGTATGACAGGAGGGAAATAATTAGCACAATCCACAATATGTGGATGTCTGGTGATGCTGACGAAGAACGAACAAAACTTCAAGAAATCATGGACAGACTGGTGGAAAAAGAAAGAACTATAGAATGAAAATTAACATAGACAAATTGATATTGACATAAAATGTGATGAGAATATTGATGAACGAAGAAGCGTTTCAAATCGTCGTTGGAAATCAAGAACTAGAAAACTCACCTGATAAGCTCAAGTTTCAAGTACTTAGGAAGTCTGGTGTCAAACGTCACCTACTGAATCAGTTCACGAATTGCTATCGCCAAGAGTGCATTCATGAGGAAAGATCACTGTTAACCAGAAAGTTAAGCTTGGATTTGCGGAAGACACTAGTATAGTTTTTAAATTTGGAGTACTGGCTTAATACTAAGAACAAGTAAAATGAAAAAAATACCTTAAGGTTTTCAAAAGTATTGGTAAAGAAGATTGTAAAAAAAGAAGTGGTCAGACAAGACGACAAATGAAGAAGCCTAAGAAGAGTGGGCAAGAAGAGAGATCAATCTTGTTCGTCACTAAAAAGCAAACTGGACCAGTCACATCCTGAGAAGTAATTGCTTGCTTCATGATGAAATGGAGGGAAAGGTAGACGGTACTTTTTGCTTTTGGTCGATGTAAAGGTGAAAACGAATCCCGAGAAGTCAAGAATAAAGCCAACTGCTGTTCCAATTAACGGTACGCACTCAACAATAGTGAAATGCATCCTGGCGAGCGCTTACGGCATTATCTGATCACGAACTACCTTGTCATTCAGTCGTGATTCGTGATTAGGTGATGGCAAAAGCGCTCCTCAGGGTGGATTACGTATTGCGCTGCGTACATTTTTAATTGGGAAGTTTTGTTTTGATATCTCATGTCTGTTGGGTTAGATTTTTTTTTCAAAGGATTTCGTTTAAGTCAAAAATTTGTTTATAACTTCCAATAATTGTATTTATCAAGACTTTTAGTAAAGCACCAATTCTTTTCCTGCTTTGATATTACACTTGTATGAACACTCGCATACGACAACATACGAGATTATAGCAGTATCCTGCGTGTGGCGCTTGTTATAACATGCCGAGTCTAATACGTAACAGTTAACAAGTAAACAAACTGTAGAATTAGTAAAAGTAACAGAAGTGAAGAAAGTGCTGTAGTAAAATGGAAAGGCAAGGACTTTTAATCTAGATTACTTTAGATTCTGTAAATGATAGGCGGTTTAGTAATTTGTTGAGGTCAATGTAAACACTACCCTCCCAGCTGGAAAGCTCTGTTCAGTACAACTTAGAAGAATAAAAAATAAAGGAACATTATTCTAGCTTGCATCTAACGAAATATTCACGCCTTTAAGATATGTTTTTCTAGAGAAACCAATGTAATGGTCTAGAAACCAGAGTTCTCTAATACAGTGGTTTGCATATAAAATTTTCATAATACATATAAATAACTACCTCTGCGTTTTAGTGTAACTGCAAAGGGCGGTAGTTCCCTCTCGTCTTAATTCTCGCCCGTAAATTTGCTTATCTTCTCCGAATCGTAAATTAAATTTGTTACTAATGTTAAATTACCTCGTATATTATAAACCATGTTACAGTCATAAACGCAATATACGTTCTTACATGAAGAGTACGTATTTGTGTGTGTGTGTGTGTGTGGTGTGTTTTATTTTAATCAAAGGAGGTAAAAAGTGCTTTTTGCATGCTCAGGAAGCCCGTACTTGTTGCCATTGAGACTCCCCAGATATTGTTCTCACTAAATAATAACAATAATGGCTCCCATGTGTACCACCGAAGCAGCTTAGGAGTCAGGCAGGGTAGGCTGTCTTACGCGAGCCGTGCGGCATACAAGGAAGGCAGTGTGGTCAGCACTACGCTTCAGCCGCCCATTATTACCCCCAGGATGTTATCCCAGGTACTCATTTTCAACAGGCTGAGTCGACCTGGGGGGCTGAAAAACGCATCTTGATTTTTATGGTGCGGGCCCGGGAATCGAACTCGGGACTTCTAAATTAAAAGCCAGGTGCCATACTCACTGGTCTAGTGAGCCTTGGTCTCACTAAATACCCACTAAAAATTTCCTCTTAAACACAAACACTCTGTAGGCATCATGCTACCGCTAGGCATTATTTCGCGGGGATAGATGTCAGCTGAAGGTCGTATTCTCATATGAGGAGGAATTCTTTAGGAATGACATATAGGTATCGCACCGTGGTGCCACTGACTTTGCTATAGGTAGGTACCTTCACAGCCTTTCCGCACGTCGGATGTTTTTGATCACAATTTAAGCTTTAACAAAATCACAGAAACGAAATTTTGCATTCTACATTTCTGTAGTCAGTGATTGATGTGGGAATAGTACCTGAACTCTTCCTAACGCCACAGTGAGGAGTGGACAATTGAAGAACACGTGGTCCAATCCTCAATCACATCCTGAGAGTGTGAGCAGCTTGAATCCTGCCAATGTCAGAATATTACCAAATGAGCTCGGAAGCACCCGAGTCTCGGCAAAAGCTCTGTTAGGTGAAATTCAACCTTTCTGCGACATTATACACCCACATTTCTATATTAGGTATGAGACCACTTACTCTTATGGAAGTTGTTCCAGGCTGTTTGATACTGTTCAAGACTATGTTCCTTCTTCCGAAGAAATATTGGGCATTTGCTTTGCTAGTTCTGTAGCAATGGATGCAGCCTTACTTCTAGCATTCTCAGTATCACTCCTAATTCGTGTGTGTGTGTCGTGAGTACACTCGCGCGCGCGCGTAGCACGTGTTAGCTATATTATTTGTCTATTATTATTCGTTCTGTGTTTAACATTCCATAAAATCTTTTCAAATTTTGTTACAAGATCGTTGAATTTTTATTTGGTTGGTTTTTATTATGTTGCTATATTTCTCAATATCTCCCTGTTATATTAACGTTTTTTAAATGTCTTTTGGCTTTATATCCACAGACGTACTTACACACACACTTACACGTACTCGAGTGAACGAATACACATATCGATACATGCATGTAGGGTTGTGGCTGGCAGCAAGAAAATTCATACCGAGTTTAATGAATCAGTGTTCTGACTTCGTATAAGGTGCGACGTACATTACAGCCAGTAACGGTACGAATCAATGTCATCGCAAACGCGTTAAAGTTCTGTGTGATTGGGTTTCGAATCGTGTTCAAGAGGTCGAAGTCATAATATGTCAATAAATTCAAAAACCAATTAACTAGATCACAACGATATTTACCCTACCAACCCGGCAATTACTTGCCAATCCACCTGCTTGCAAGATTAATTTTGTCTATATTTAATAATAATTCGTACGTTTATATAGACATAATTTTTTAACAACACTTTATAATAGCTTAATTTTTATGATGTGACACCGGAGTATATTTTTCTGAACCTATAATTTAATATTGCAGTATTATCAAATATCACTTAATTAATTTGTGATATTAATAGTTAATGTTAATAAAATAATATTTTTTACCTTAATAACTAAATTTAATATCTATTGCGATAAATTACAATTTTTATGTCTCATAAATCTGAATGAATGAGATCTCGTCTTATTAAACTGAGAATTGTCAATAAAAGTATAAACCCGTCGGCCTGGATGGTTTCCATTAAATTGACTAAAACAGAAGTTTCACTTGAATTGAATAATTTAAATTTTAAGGACTCCATCTGTCTTTTTGCTATTGAAAGTTGCATGTGTCTTTATAGTAAAGATTCCGGGTTAATATAGTCAATATATTTCCGGGAATGAAGTTGGTAAAGTTAACAGAAGAAATTAATAGAATTGATAGAACGTTTTGAACGTCGGATAAAAGAAGACCGACTACATTTCTCTTTGTAAAGTAATTGAATTTTCCAAAGAAAACTTTCGTCAATCACTAAAAATACTCTCTTTGTTTTCATTATTGATTATATTATTTATTATCAAAACTTTTTAAAATAAATGTTGAAATTATTATCTTTACAAATGTCAGTTTGTTTAAGAAACACAAAATTTGAGTAATAAGTTAGAAGTATTCCGTACACTTTTGTGTAATTATTTACATTATTTAATCCGTTATTATTTGTAATTGTTGTCACTTTTTTACTCTCTCCAAAAATATACCGTATCGCTTTGTCAAGCTAGTCTGTCAACGCAATATCAAAAAGTGTATTATCACACGCATTCACAAAGTAATATAGCCTATACTAAATGTCTATTCAATCATATTACCAGACTGCGAAGAAGCTTCCTAGTGATGCTTAGAAGGAAGTTATTGTACTTATACTTACAGTACTCGCTTACTTAGTACTTCAGAATTAGAAATTTGTTTTTAAACTGAAGTTATTTATTTAAGCTGAAAATATGTTTACTTACCAAGTTCCAAACATGAATTTAATAAACAGCAATACCGATGAGTCAAAGTTATTAGGGTTTAACTAACTAACAATTATGAAATAATTTTAAATAATTTGCATTCATTGTTAATGCATTCATATACGTTCTGGTCAGAAAGCATGATGATACGTTTTAATATTGATTACTTTAATATTAATTTAATATTTAGTATAATACAGTTTAATATTAATTTAAATAAAAGTGCATAATACAATTTTATTCAAAGGCCGTACTTACAGAATAAAACTACTCTATTTATAGTAATTTATTTTTATGTAATACTTTCATACTTCCTGTACGCATTGTGAAAGGAAAATTATTTAAGCTATACACATATAATTGCGGTCGTTAAGAATTTACAATTACAAACTAATTGTGTAGTCTTTTGTCACTTTTGTCGCAGAAATAAGTATTTAGAGCCAGCCGTTGTAATAATTCCATAAACAAATGTATATATGTTTATAAATTTAAATGCAAAAGTGAAACTTCTTATCAAACTTAAATAATAACATTAGTTTTTTTACAGTTACATTGAAGACATGTAATTTTTTAAATGGCTAAAGTGTAAATTAAATAATTTATCATACTGTAATATATAGAAATTAATGGTCATCAAAGATTTAGTTGTTGCTACAGGATTGCCCACAAGTTTATTACATCAGAAAGGCACGAAGAGAACACATAAAGAATATTTAAGTTGTACTCTAGGCTCTATAAAGTCGAAGTGAAGTCTCGTAATTTTGTGTAAGGTCAAATAGCTCAACAGTTCCAAAGCGATTAGTGTTTGTAGTACACAGATGACTGCCAGCTTCTACCATTACGCTACATCGTTTACTGGGAATACACGTGGGACGAGCTGAACCATTAACCAAGGTTAAACTACTGGAGTGTACAGCCTACTTATTAAAGGATATAAAATACAGTTTGTACTACTGTACACCTACCATTTAATACTTGTGTTGTGTAATACGATGATATGTTACTGTGTGTAATCAGTGTGTACTGAAATGCATCAGAATACTGATGTATGTTATAACTTTCCCTGTACTAACTCTAAATCATGAAATTCTAAACGATGACTGCAAGTTTACGTTACGCAAATTCAGCAGTTTTATGTGTAAATAGTTTTGAAGTATAAACACTACCGTTGTTATAACAAAAATTGAAGTTAATGGATTTTTGTGATAGTGCGTTTGTATGCGTGCAAGCGTGTGGTGAGCTACTCGTATTTATAAACAGTCAGTACTGTGCAGGCGTACTACTGACGTTTCACATTTCACTTAAGCTGAATTGGACGTTTTACAAATTTATTTCCTTCCATTACTTTGGCAGGACTACAGGCAATGGAGTTTTATTGTCCCAGCTTTATTGTCTTATTCCACTGTTATATTAAAACATTTGTCGAGTAAATCTTTGAATGGAATTTGACATTAGGTCGACTTGAAGTTCAAATAAAATCACATATTATGTCGTAAAAGGATCGGCTGCAAGCCAATAACTAATGAGACTGTGCGCGCGGAAACTTTACTAACGTTACACCGTAACAACAAATATAAACAATCGTCTTTGTTTCTTTACTGAAGCCTTTTGCTATTTTCTTTGTTATTAACTTCATCCTTTATTTTGTTGATGATTACGGGGTATTATCCTCTTCCTTAACCCAGGGTAACACTCCACGTACGAGATGCTTTTGTGTTTGTTCGAACACATTTCATCTCCGGAATATGACTCACCTAGAACGGACATCCGATATTGTAACACGAAGACTAAATTCTATCGAGGACGGAACTATACATATATATATATATATATATATATATGTATGTATATGTGTTATTTATATATAATACAGAAATAAGTTGTTTTAAATTTTTGCTTCTGTTCGAGTGACGCTGAAAATGTCAGACAACAACATTCTACAGAATTAGAGAAGGGAGCAGGTAGTCATTTCTAACCACTTATTTGGGATTTGTTCAGTTCCATTTCTTTAGTCGATGGTTAAAAAAAAACTACATGAGTGCGTGAGCGCGCTCATATGTCTGGGATATAGACTATATCCAATATGGGATTAATTCCATTATGGCAGACTTTAATTATTAATTATTAATACGGGGTATGGCAGAATTTCAAATTTTTTAAATTACATTTAGTATTTTCAATTAAAAGCAAAAATATGACAGTTTAATGATTTAGAAGTATTCACTCATAAAATTGTTTCAAATTTACGCTAGAGTAATACTTAATTCATATATAACGTTATGCCGTGTGTCTGTGTGCGTGTTCATGTGCATCCAGGAATGGACGTGTATTTGTGGATATATAAAAGTTGCGAGTTCAACCAATGCAGATAACGTTAATTTGGTTTCAATGCCTCGGTCTAATACTCATTACATGAAGAAATGTGTAAGAACTTATATAAAACTTTCAATAAAATGTACAATATATTGAATTAAGCGTATCGTTATTACAGTTTAGAAAGTCCATGAGTATAATATAAATATTTTTCTGTTTAAAAATTAACTATAAGTCACAATTGCCTATACTATAATAATACTTGGTCACGGATAAAATGGATACTACGGATCGTCGTCTTTGTATAGTTAAATAAAATAATTAACAGCATAAAAGTTGGAACATTAGGATGAGTATCAGAAAAATAAGACAAGCAGGAAATAGAGCCTACTTTGCAAATATTAACATCTTTAAAAACAACCTATAATCTTTTAACCTACTTTACAAGAGATAAAAATTAAAGTATATTATACTCTGGTGCGACCAGTTGTTACATATGGATCTGAGGTGTGAACTTTAACAGAGAATGACAAAGCTGCTTTAAAATCATTTGAGGGCAAAACACTGCGTAATATTTATGGTCCAGTAAGAGGAAAAGAGAGTTGGAGGATACGCAATAACAATGAACTACAGGCTCTCATGCATGGAAAAGACATAGTGAAATTCATCAAATCACAGAGGTTGCGTTGGCTGGGACATGTGGAAAGAATGTCTGAGGAAAGAATGCCTAAAAGAATGCTGAAGGGAAGATTATATACTACTAGACGTAGAGGCAGGCCAAGGATGAGATGGTCGGATGGCATAACAGAAGATCTTGCTAGCATGAGAATCAGAGGGTGGACAGGAATGACTGACCGGTTTCAAATTTTTACCTAGGTCGCCATTGACCGAGTTTTGTACGATTGGGTCGCAACTGACCGCGGTCCCTTGTGACTGTCAATTAGAGAAGAAGAAGAAGAAGAAGAAGAAGAAGAAGGAGGAGGAGGAGGAGGAGAAAGAGGAGGAGGAGGAGGAGGAGGAGGAGGAGGAGGAGGAGGAGGAGGAGGAGGAGGAGGAGGAGGAGAAGAAGAAGAAGAAGAAGAAGAAGAAGAAGAAGAAGAAGAAGAATGCTTTGTGTATTTGTTATGATTCAGTGAAAGCAGATCCATATCTAGTCATGTCTGCCTTTTTTTGTGAATCAAGTTGGAGGTGAATTAATTTTTACATTAGCGTAGGAGGCATTGTAAGTCTATAGTATTATTACATTATTTTATTTAAGTTTGGATTAAGAATTTAAAAAATCCAATTTTCATAATTTTCGTAGTTCATGTTGTTGTGATAATCACCTTTTATGGATGCCGATTTAAACAATAAGAGCGTTTTAGATACAAATCCATTTAACCACGATTACGGACTACAACCATCCGCTGTCCGTTATTTATTGTGTTCAAGTCACTTATGTCATTGTCTGTTCACGTTTTTGTAACTACATAGAACCGTGAAAATAATGTTCGTCTATGAATACTATGGGCCGCCGACCTTCTCTGTATTACCGTATGTTTCTTATATAACAATCTTTTTTATTAACATGATAATGTTTTTAGGCTGGAGGTCATTCCACAAAAATGTAACGTCATCGAAAAATGTAACGCTTCCACACTTTCGATTCCCCACAGTCTAGAAATCTTCGGTCTCTGTCGTTTTAACATGATAATGTTTGTTATATAGTAAATATATTTGTTATATAGTAAATATTTGTTATATGCACATTATACGTTTCAAAAGCCTAAAAACATTATCATGCTTCGCTGTTTCGGTTTCGTCGAAATTTCTTAAAATTTTTTTAGTGTTTTCTATTAAAAATTGTCTATTGCTTTCGGCACGTTTCCATCGAAATACTATTTGATAAATAATGTGTCTCAGACTAGATACCTATCACTATAATTAATTAGGTCTTTAAAAAACTCTTAAAAAACGTTAAATATTGGTCTGTCCTCTTCTTTTTTTGTGACATTCGTGAATAATTAGTCGAATAGTACACTTTTCGGAGACCTCTAATTCGGTTTTTATTTTCTTTCTTGGATGCTTTTTATGGAGAAGTCTGAAAGATTTTATATCATCCGTACACACAGGTCATCATCATCATCATCATCATCATCATCATAATAATAATCTTCAACAGGGATTAAACAAAAAATTGTTTGTTCCGGTCCCAAGGAGATAGACTAGAGCTGGTCGCTCCAGAGCTTCTTCGGACGCCTCACATCTTTCCGTCCATTCGTAATTGTATGGGAACGCCGGTGGTCTTTAATAGCTCTAAAAATACTAACTAGAGACACAGAGAATGCCTGACCGTTTCTCTAAATTTCTTTCTTATATTTCTTTATCTTTTGATTTTATAAAAGTGTACACGTTAAGATATAACTTATTTTCCGACTCTGACTGCATATGACTTCCCTTTGCAGAGAAGTCGACGGCGTACCAAACTGATCCATTGTACTACACAAATTGGAAAATATAGCAACAAACTGAACGAAATTAAACGCTATGCTTTTGATAAAATTGACGTTTTTTGAAGAGTACGAACACAACAACCTCCACGGTTTTATGGAGAAAACTGAGCAGTGTTTCTATGGTGACGCATGCGCGTAGCATAATGTGTGCCGTTGCTATAAAAATACCATTAACGTCTAGTAAATTTACCTCCACCTGTGTTGAGATAAACATTCAGCATTGTCACGTCACATACTCCTGTCTGGAAGTGATGAAAGAACCTTTTAAAATCTAAACCAATATTAGCACTGCTGCTGGTTTCAACAGTTTATGGAAGCTTTTGATAACTGGTAACCTGCGATTAATCTGGCTTATATTCAATGCAGGTGTGACAATAGCATTAATTACACAACATAGTGTTAATTTTCAGTTTTACTATTTTGTTTTTTTTGCCAAACAAATATTACTTCCTATTTGAACCTCATCTTGTATGGTCTTAGAGTTATCCTCATCTCTCTCTCTCTCTCTCTCTTTACCTCTTTATCTCGTTCTCTCAATCTCTTTTTTTTGTTTTTCATATCGTCTCATCCTTTTACTTGTTTCCTTCTCTCGCTCCCACATAAAAGTGAAAAAGTGCCTTTCCTTGCACGGACGATTTTCTTGATATTTTTCCTTTAGGTTTACATCAAATGAATAGACAAGCCCGTGTTTCTAAAACGACAAACTTGGCATTTGCTCAGGGGCGCATGAACTGGGGATACAGAAGTCTTTAGCTTGGCACTAGAACGGGAGATCGTTGGTTCTCATTAACGTTATGTTTATGAAAATATTTAATTCCATGGGCGTCTGTAAATAATTTTGGGCACATAGTAAACAGTATATTGATCGATACTGTTTAACATTGATTCTTAACAGATAAACAAGATTTAGTCATTACCTGAATCTAATTGTTAAAAATATTAGGTAAGAGGATACACCAGAAACAAGTTTTCCAGCTGTAAAAAGAATAAAGAGTGAGAAAAGCCCATCAGTAAATAGCAGAAGTTTATGCCTAACGGTCAAAAGTTTCCTTTTTTACTACAAACACAAATACCATTATAAGTAAATAAAAGGTTGGAAACCACTATTTCATAATATATGTCAAGAGGACGTTAGAATTAGATTCTTAAAAGTTTCCAGTTAGCTAGTTTGTGATAAGCCGACGTTAGAATAGCATGGATAATTGAATGTCATTCCGTTGGAGAGTTAGAAGAGACACCTTCCAAAGCAATACTGACTCATTGGTAATTTAGGGTAAGGCTAAATATTTACATGATGCTCAGGGCACCATGTACATCAAATGCGGTCCTTAGTACATTTGTTTATTAAGTTTTTCGTTTTACTTAATGTTCGAGGAACCATATTAACGAGGTTTATGCTAAATGTAAGAAAGCGTGCGCGCGTGAAAATGTACGCAGTTGGATCAAAACTGTTTTGTTTTTTCATTAGTTTTTATAAAGTAATTCAAAACAGAAAATTATATATTCAAAAAGTGTAAACAATACATTTTGTTCTCACTATGTAACCAAGGATATGAAAACAAATTTTGCTAATTTTGTTTAAGAAACAAAGATCAGTTGCTGGTCAGTATTCATTTTATTTTATTTAATAAATTTACATTAAAATAATGTAAATATAAGTCTACGTAATAGTAATCAAGTAGGTATTGGTTTACCAAAATAAGTGAAACATAGATAAAAGTTTCGATTATCATAGACAAGTAGGCCTAAATTTCATGAGAGCAACCACTCAAATCTGTTATTACGCATGTCCATTGTAATTTTCTTTTATGATTCGGTCTTTGAAATCTGATACTATTTTCAGGACTGCACAGTATAAAACGGAAGTACAGCACAGCCCGTACGTCGTGAAAGTTAATACAGTACAGCTGCTGTCAGTAACACAGTTGTACAGGAAGATATGCTGAAGATGCTGTATGACGTTCTGCTCTGAAGATTCTGTAGGAGCAGCTGCTGAACATGCTAGAGGAGTACTGCCTGGCTGTGAAGTGTGTGTGTGTGTGTGTGTGATTGAGTTTATGTCTGAGTGTGTTTTAGTTTTATTGTAAAATGTGTATTATTACAATACAGAGATTGTTTTTTATGTTCGTATGTACGTGTCCAAGTGTAAAAAGTAAATATGTATGTAAATTATGTAAGTCCGTGCACGCATAATTGGGGCAGTTTGATATATATGGGGAGACAAAGGTAGGCAAAGTGTATAGAAAAGTGTTGATTCTTTGCCATGAAGTAGATAAAGTTCAGTCACGTCCACTGGTAATGACGAATGTATGTGCAGAGAGTAGCTAATGGAAAAGGCTGGAAAACAAGTTTCTAATGACTGAAGTATGAACGAAACGTTAATGTAAAATCCTTGTGATCTATATGCCTTTGTACATATTTGTGTAATAAAGTTTTATTATTTGTAAACTAAACGATTTTTATTCATATTAGAATGCAATAATTAGAACGAATTTACTCTAAATAAGCTATTTCATTTTTTCGGTTTACATTTCATAATTCAAAATATAATTTACATTTTATAATTATTTATAAAAATAATTTATCCGCTTTTGAGAGACTTCTTGAGATCTTCTTTGTCTGCATGGTACCACCCGGATTTTTCTCAGTATTTGGGCTCTGTAAATTGTAAGTATATTTTCTTCTTTCCAGGTAATTTCCTTTCCTACTTTAGAATGCTTCTCTCCAGCCTTCTATTTCCATCTTCTTATTCCATTACGACTTGGTCTTTTCAATCTTACTCTTAGCCTACTCCTCCTTTTTGCTCTTCTGATTTCTGGTCTATATTTTTTAAAATCTTTTCCGTTCCTTTCTTGTGTGCATAACAAAACCACTTTTCTATTTTATGCAAAGTGTAAAACAGTATGTTCTTCTCGTCCATTATTATTTGGTCTATTTTTGAATTTCTGGACCATAACATTTTTTGATTTTCTACACTTTCACCTCTTCCTTGCTTAATAAATTATTAGTTAAACATGATCAGTCTCAGTTTATGGAAAGCTATCTTTTCCATTAGACCTTCTAAAAATGTATATATTGAGAAAATAACAATAGCTCCTGATGGGATTATGTTGTGGCAGAAACCAAACGTCTTATTGAATATTTCAGAAATCTGTAAAAACCTGGTGGCAGGAACGGATGTAATGAAGTTGCAGGAGTCAAGAGATTTTTATTGTACGACTATGTTAGGAAAAGAGGTGGATCGTTGACGTAACACGTAGAATCCTGTAGCTAAAAAAAGATGCGTGGGTCAGACCAGAAGACCGTGAAAGACGAAGTGAGTGGTGTGACACAGAGGGGATAATTAAACAGGTGAGATAAGTAAATGCGTAGAAGAATGAAAAGCGGCTACAAGTGTTGAAACCGTGAAGTGTAGATGCTCTGTTTATAAACTGGCCTGGCGTACTGGGCCGCATGACGCAGGGGACACAAAAGATTGTTGTGAGGTCTCTACATGGCTCTGTTTTAACAACTATGAAACTATAAGTTAAATAAGATTCTGAAATAAAATAATACAGAGAGCGTACGTAAATTATTTTACAGGGCTTAATAAACACACGTGTGAGTGATACAGTTTAAGTCTGATTCTTATCAGGTAAACGAGTTACACATCGACTGAATCTGTTAAATCTGACTAAACGTTAATTCTGTGTAAAAATTCACTACACATAAGGTTTCCCGCTATAAAAAGAATGAAGAAGAGACACCTCAGTCTCAGTTAAATGACAAGCTTACGACTGAAGGTTAAAAAATGTCCTATGTGTTTTTCCAGTGAATTAAACACACATATGGAAAAAATAAGCTTATAATTTACGCTATAGTTCAAAATCATAAATATAAGTATTTTATCAGTTTCTTTAAATGTTCAATATACCAGACCATTAAAAAAAATTAAATAATTGTAAACAAAGAAAAGTAACTAAGACAACATAATTATCCACGACAGTTAATATTTTCTGAGTTTCAAAACAATGCGCTTTTGCTGAAAGTGTTAATCATATATTTTAAATGTATGTAGCTGACCCGTAAATAGAAATGAATCTCTAGTTGACGACTTTTCTTTTACTTTTTCTGTTGTAGATTATTTATGTTACAATGGGGGAAAAGCTATAGCCAATTAATTCGAAATGTTACAGAGGAAGTGTGCATATTTACAAAGTAAATACTTCCCCTTATCGTCAATTTGATATTCCAGACAGCGTTTTTGTTACCCGTGTAACATAAATTATTATATCAAAGAGTGGAAATTGCCAAAAATTTACGGAAAACGTAAAGTCGCAAAGAATGAGAAAATATTTAAATGTGAATTTAATTTAAATATAAAAATGGTATAACTATTTTGGGAGACCTTTACTTTCAACACAATATTAACGGGTTTTCGTATTGTTTCTACATGATTTTGTACGTACTCACTTTCAATATCGTGCAGCTAGTATTTACAGTCGCGTCTGTATAGAGGGAAATGCCATACTTTTTTCTACAAAATGTATATGTATATATATATATATTTAATGTGCAATGTAAACCATAAATCACTTTCACATCAGTCTTACATTTTATAATGAATTTTGCTAACTTGTCTTGTTGCAGTTATCTTTAGGGTTGAGTTGTTAATTTGAAAAATATTATTTTGACAAGTATACATATTTTTTTATATAATATAATTTTGTAAAGGAGTGAAAAAGGGATTATCATACAACTTGAAGGTTTTGTTTCAAGGACAAAGATTTTTCCTTGTAAATTCAATTAGCAGTTCCGAAGAGAAATATTGCAAGAGGATTTTTTTTTTATCTCCCCCTTCATCAATTGAATTTACTTCTCTCTGTACTTTGAAAACGTTTTGATGTCACATAAATTATGGGTTCAAGGATTTAATTTATTTCTCTTGGAAATAATAACTTTTGAAATAAGAAAAGCGTTGATCTCAAAAGTTATGTTAAGTAATACAGTGCTAAGTGTTTATTCTGTAAAGAGTATTAAACCTCATAAGGAATAATTGATTATATAATAAGTCGCGTATGTAATTTCTAAAGGGATTATAACTATCATATCCTAGAAGTCTATTCGTGAGTATCTAAAGAAAGTACTATTATCCTTGTTCCAATTTACTATTTTTAATGAAGTAGGCGTGCCAAACGTCTATCTACTTCTTCGTGCTTTGGACAATGAACTTTTACCGCCTTTGTAGGTCACTAAATATTCTTCCCTAACGTTTGGTTCGCCCGGTTGTATCTTGCTTGAGAGAGATTAGTAATATATCACCTGGATATGTAACTAGCATATCCCAGAGTAAGACGACGACAGGGCTTCTACCTTCTGGCTTAACGTCCAGCCCGATTTGCTGTCTGGGTTCTCTCCCATAAACTGGCTGTCTTACCGGACTAAACAAACCATTTTTCCCTGTTTGAGATATCCATAAGGATTTTTAATGTGGAGGCTTCTCCTCGCCTCCCACATCCTACGCGGTAGACTAACAGACGATTATCCTCATTTAGAGGCAACTTCTTATCCCAAGGACAAGCCGGTGCCCTAACCTCTACTTGTTGACAAGTAGAGAACGGACAGTTCATACCGGATGTCACACGGTCTCCAGAGCCGCTTTAGCCACCTGTAGGTGTTTTCCTTAATGTATTACATTATTATTAATATTATTAATAACAAAAACTATAAATAATCAGGGAATCACCTACAATAAATTTGCCCATATCATGTATGAAACACTGAATGAAAATGATTGAAATTTGTCTGGTAATCATAGTTTAATTTTTAAAATATTCATAAGCATGTTTATCATAATCGAAATTGTGTTTATAAGTTTTGAAATAACAAAGTCTGGAAAAGAAGCATTTTCTTCTTCACACAGGCTTAGACTCGTCTGTAGTGTGGATACGTTTTAACTCTTCCATTTATTCACAGGTGCGACGCTTTTATAATGTGGTTTGGTATAAGCCAAAATCTGGAAATCTATTGCAGCGCTGACGTTCGGTAAGGAAAGTATTGTATAGCCGTGCTTGTAAAACAAGACTATGTAAACATTTATGTCATAATTGGGGCTCAAATCAAATTTATGACCACAATTAATGGAGTCTCCTGTACTACCGATCTTTTTGCCACTGAATACCGATGAGGAATGTGTTGTCAAAACTTTATAATCATACCTGGTAGTGAATGTGAGATGCCACCTGGATAAACACGACTTCGTGTTCAGCGTGTGTATGAACGGCCGGAGTTTGTAACATAAGAAACGTCATTGAAACATATAATTTATTTTACGTATATCAGATATTTGCTGTGTTAACATCGCCAGCAGAAATATAATATTGTTACGACGGTCTACTGATCGTCGTATGGTACAGTGGAAAACTAAATACAAGACACCAATTAAGTCACTAATCACCAGCTTTAATTATCACAATTAAACAGTTTGTAATAAACAAGATAGCCTCTTACAACAAATCAAATAAAAATTGTTCACACGCAATAAAATATCATTTAATATAAAACACAATTGTATTAAAATTGTCCCGCACAATTATAAAGAACATAAGACTTCGCCACAATACTTTGAACCGCACTTTTTAAATCGCCCGACAATAGCTGAACTAAGCGCCGCTGAATGCCTATATTTATTATTATTAACTCCTAAAGGCAATGCCTTGTCGCTGTAGCCACGTCACTCTATCCCTTGCGATATTCTTCATTTCTTCATAGGACCCACTATTCACGACACTCATTGTGCTGCGGAAGTATGCAGTTCTTGGTCTTCCTTTGGGCTTCTTCCCCACTACTTTGCCCTCAAAGATGTTAGTTAAAAAAGCACTATGTCTGATCACATGCCCTATCAACTTAATCTTCCTCACCTCTATACTCCTAAGCAGTGTTCTATTCTCATTTATTTCCTCTAAGATCTGTTCATTCGTCTTCCTACCTGTCCAACTAGTTTTTGTCATTCTCCGCTAAATCCACATCTCCATTGCCTGAAGTCTGTCACATTCCACCTTCCCTAAGGTCCACGATTCACACCCGTAAGTTAAAACACTCCATACAAATACCTTAACAAACTTTTTCCTTGTTTCAATACTAATATGGTTGCTTGTTAATAAGTTCCTTTTGCTCTGGAATGCTTGTTTTGCCAGAGCTACTCTCCTCTTAATCTCTGCCAGACACTTATTCCCACTTGTAACTATGCTACCCAGGTAACAAAATTCAGTAACGTGCTCCAATATTGTGTTGTTTAACATAATGTTTGATTTAATGTCTTCTCTTTTTTTACTTACAACCATTATTTTAGTTTTCTTAACATTTATCCTCAATCTCCAAGCGTGAAGAATTTTGTTAAACGTACCTAACATTCGGGTCATATCCTTTTCTGAGTCAGCCATCAGTACAATATCATCTGCGAAGCGAATACTGTGTATCTGTTCCCCTAGAACTCCTTTTCATCTGAGTTACAACATCTTCTATAAACAAGTTAAACAAGTACGGTGACAGTGGGCAACCTTGTCTTACCCCTCTTCTTATTATTGCTTCCTTTTTACATCCATTTATGTCTATTTCAGTACTTTGCAACCTATAAATATTGAAGATTACCCTTCTAACTTTCCAGTCAAGTCCTGACTTCCTCATAGTTTGAAACAACAGCTTCCAATCAACATTGTCGAACGCCTTCTCGAGATCCACAAATACTAAATAGGTTTTCCTATTCACTTCAATTCTCCTCTCCAAGATCTGCCGCAGAGCCAAGATTGCTTCTCTGGATCCTCTACCTGCTCTAAATCCAAACTGATCCTCCTCCAAAGTGTGATCAATCTTTCCTTCCAGTCTGTTCTTCACTATGTTCAGCAAAATCTTAGCAGCATGAGATATTAAGGCTATCGTTCTATAATTAGCACAGTCGTCTACTTTACCTTTCTTTGGTATTGTGATTGTTCTACTTTTAATGAAATCAACTGGCAATACTCCCTCTTCATAGCACCCAGTAATTATTCGAAATAGCTGGTCTTTCGTTCTCACCCCTACATTTTTCAAAAGCTCTGCTGGTAGACTGTCAGGCCCTGTCGCTTTTTTCATACTCAGACCTTTAAGGGCATAACCTATATTTATACCCCGCTATAATTCCAGAATCATCCATGCTATGCATCAGCGCTATACTAGAGTGTAATTGATTGGGGCCTTGACACAGTGCACGCGGCCGGCGAAGTCTAGAAAAGTCTACTTAGCCAGGCAATCTAGATGGACGACCTTGAACTTCCGCTGTCCTTCCTGATGAATCCGATAGACAACATCGTTGATTCTTTTTTTCACAGTGTAAGGACCTCCCCAGTTAGTCTGGAGTTTAGGTGAGCGACCACGACGGCGCTTTGGTTGTACAACCAAACCTGATCTCCTTCTTGGAAACCCACACTATTTCTGCAAATGTCACACGGAGTTTACATTCTATCACAGGCAATCTTCAGCTGTCCTCTTACAAAGCGATTCATTTCTAGCAGTTGGTTTTCTAATTTCGAGGAATAATTCCGTGGCTCTTGGGACTGTCCCCAAGTCCCCAGGAAGATCAATCTTCCGCCCAAACACCAATTTTGCTGGAGTCATGCCGGTTGTGTCGTGTACTGATGACCTTACGCCATGAGCAGTAGTAGTAGTCGTTGGTCCCAGCCTGTTTGGTTCTCGTCAACAACCTTCGAAAGATGCTGCTCAAGTGTCCTATTGAATCTCTCAACCATCCCGTCCGACTGAGGATGGAGAGGCGTTGTCCTGGTCTTTCGAATTCCGACTAGACGGCATAGTTCTTTGAACACTCCTGATTCGAAATTTCTCCCTTGATCCGTATGGATTTCCACAGGGGCTCCATAACGGCAACAGAAGTTGTGAACTAACTCCTTTGCCACAGTTGTAACCTCCTGATTTGGATTTCCGTAACCTTCCACCCACTTAGTAAAGTAGTCACCTGTACCTGTTTCCATCGTCAGTAACTGGGAATGGTCCAGCAATGTCTATGGCAATTCTCTCAAAAGGCAGTACAACGTTATACTGTCTCATTTTTCCCTTGCTTCTGATTTGTGGGCCCTTGCTTGCAGCACATATTTCACATGTCTGAACCCATTTCTCTACGTCGTGGCGAAGATGAAGCCAATAGAATCGCTTCCGTATTCTTCGGAAATGGCCAGTCTCTTACGGTGGCTACTTTATTAGGATCCATGCTAACACCCGCTGCCGAAACCAGATGGCCCAGATGCTGTATTTCCTTCTGGAATAGAGAACACTTCTTCGGGCTCAGCTTCAGTTGGGCACAGTGAATTCTAGCTAGAACCTCCTTAAGGTTTTCCAAATGGTCTTCGACATTCTTACCGATGACTGTGACATCGTCTAAATAAACAAGGCACGTTTTCTGTCAGGCCTCGGAGTACCAGGTCTATCAATCTTTTAAATGTTGCCGGTGCATCACAAAGTCCAAATAGCATGATGTTAAATTGGAATAAGCCACTTGGGGTCGAGAAAGCGGTCTTTTCCTTGTCTTCTTGATGAAGACCCACTTGCCAATATCCACTCTTCAGATCCAATGTGGAAAACAACTCTGCTCCAGACAGCGTGTCGAGTGTATCATCAACGCGAGGTAACGGATAGCAGTCTTTCTTTGTAACGTCATTCAAACTGCGGTAGTCTACGCAGAAACGCAATCCACCATGCGTCTTCGCTACCAGCACTACCGGAGAAGACCAAGCACTTGACGAAGGCTCGATTACTCCCTCTGTCAACATGTCCTGTACTGAGACATTTCCTCTTGCTTAGATAATCGCGGCCTTCGAGGAGGTTGGTGTATCGGTGTTGTGTCCCCGGTATTGATGCAATGTTGTACAAGAGAGGTTCTTCCCAATTACTGGCTCCGAACTGCAAAAGAATCTTTAAATTCATGTAAAAACCGTCTGAGTTCTTTTACCTCACCACTTGAGAGGTCGTTAGAAGATCTGTCCAATTATTCCTGCAGTTCGTCTAATAATTCGGAAGTGTCCGTAGTACTGCATCTTCTTTGCGTTATTCTGGCTACCCAGGACACAGGAGTCAATTTGCCTAGGAGCGTATTGCTTTGTAAAGTGACAGTTTAATCCAAAATATTCGCCACTCTAATAGGTACATTTCCGGTTTCGTCAGGTTTTATTAAATTTCTGGCAATTAGTATGCCCGATGTGCTGACTACCTGGGGTTCGAATATAGAGCACTGGTTGCCCCTAGTGTCTACTTCGGTTCTAACCATGATGATCTTTTCGGAGTTTGGCGGAACAGTTACAGTTACGGCGACAACAGTCTTGTCCATCGATTTTTCTGATGTATTCATTGTGGAGAGCATTACCTCTTATTTTCCGATTCTCAAGACATTGTTTTTGAAGTCGACTATAAATCCATATGCTTTCATAACGTCCACACCAATAAGTGCTTCATCCACAATGTCTGCAACAAGTACTTGGTGATTAAACTCAAGTCGACCGAAGCGTAGATGTATCTCCACTTTTCCAAACACTTTTACAGGGCGTCCAATAGCTGTTCGCAAGCTGCAGGGGCACCAGATTGGCTTGAGATGTTTCACCACGTCGGGGCGTACAATGGAAGGAATCTGTTGCGCCTGTGTCAACTGTAATCGAGGTTGGCCTTTCTTGAACGAATCCGGTAACCACCAAGCTTCCGCTGTTTTTCTGAAGTGTAGATATTGCGTATTGTCTAGGGGCTTCGTTCCTCCAGTTAGTCAGCACACGCCCCGTTGTACCGACTACTGCTCGCTTCCCTGCTGCTGAACCTGACAATCTCGCTGTAGATGTCCAGTTTTCCCACATCGATAACACTTCGGTCTTCCATCCTTTCTTATTTTATTCTGTGACGCCGCTCGTTGGGTCTTTGTTCTTTGGTCTTCTTCTTCTTCATCGTCTGTGCCGTCGCGATCTTTTAGCGCGCACTTTATGACTTGCCCAACCAGAAGGTGACTTTGCGCCCTCAAATTGCAAAGCATGTACCAGGGCCTCCGCACTATTTTGGTGTCTTGCCATTCGTAACACTTGCTGTAGTTCATTATCTCGGACACCATCAGTTAATGTTTGCATAGCAAACCTCGTTCGACAATCTTCTGGCGCTTCAGAATATGCTAGACTAATTAATCTGTCGATACTTGCTTTAAACTCTTGAAACTCTCCCCGCAATGCTGTCGCCTTGCTCTCAACTGAATGCTGTACACATCTCGTAAATATTTATCACTATACCGTAATTCTAGAGCTTTTATCAATTCGGCATAGGTGTTCTGGCTGTCAGGTGGCACTTTCTGTAGTAGTTCTGCTGCAGGTCGTTTTAATGCGAGAACGAGTGATACTCCCATGTCTTTATCTGTCCAATTATTTGCGCATGCAGCAGCTCCAAATTGGCGAAGGTACGTTGCCTAGTGACCGCTTCCGTCAAAGGTTGGAGCCTTGACATGAACTGTCCCAACCGCAGGGAAGGTGACTTTCTCTATTGTATTTTTTGTCTTTATCATTGGTACAGTCTGTTCAGAAATTTGTTTTGGCTGTACCTTCATGAACTGCTCAACTTCACTTTGAATTTGTTTTCTTATGTTTCCATTGAGTTTTCTACTGCAAATATTTTATTTGACACGGATTCTTCTATGACAGATATTTTTGTAGACATTGATTCTTCTATGACAGATATTTTTGTAGACATCGATTCTTCAACACTCGAGACAGATTTTTCTACTTCAGCTATTTTAATGTCATTGATTCTTGTACCCCGGATTTTTAGTAACTTGTTTACTAAGTTTACTTCGTAGGTGACCCAACCTGCAGCGGTTTGTTCTTGTGTCTGATTTTTCTCCTCTATTAACTCATTGATGTCTTCTGTTTCGGGTTTCCGTTCCTCTGCCTGTCGTCCTTCCGACTTGAGCAGCAGTAGTTTTTGTCTGTGTTCTGTTCCAGCATTATTGGTTTCTACGTTCTTGTGTTTCCAGTTTTAGTGCTTCCTGTCGTTTTTTTTTGTATTAGAAGCGCTTGGAAAGCTTCCATCATCTGACTGGCATCCATTGTTTACGATTAATAATTTACAAATTACACTAGTATTGTACAAGTGTCCACTGTTAACGGTTCTGTCCCACTTCTGACACCACTGTAACGACGGTCTACTGATCATCGTATGGTACAGTGGAAAACAAAATAGAAGATACCAATTAAGTCACTAATCACCAGCTTTAAACAGTTTGTAATAAACAGGATAGTCTCTTACAACAAATGAAGTAACAATTGTTCACACGCAATAAAAATGTCAACTAATATAAAACGCAATTGTATTACAATTGTCCCGCACAATTATAATACACATAACACTTCGCCACAATACTTGGAACCGCACTTTGTAAATCGCCCGATAATAACTGAATCAAGCGCCGCTAAATTCCTATATTTATACCCAGCTAAAATTCCAGAAATTCAACGCTACATTAGAGCGTAGTTGGTTGCGGCGGCTGTGACACAGTGCGCGCGGCTGGCGAAGTCTAGAAAATTTCGCTAACGCATGTTGAGATCACGTACGCACACAACATTACAGCCGGATTCCACTGGAACTTCCGAGAAACACGTAGAATGTTCTGTAATAGTGTAACACTTTTCCGCGTTACGTAACAATATTTTGTACAAAGAAATACGTCGCTACATTATAATATAAATTTCTCTTGTTTGAAAGAACTAATTACAGATCTAGGCATACTCTTCCACGAAATCTTAGGTTCCTTCCTATTTCCTGGTAGGCCTACTCTTAATCTAGAATGTCTTGTCTGCTTTCCTTAACGCATTCATTTCACTTTTTATTTTTTATTTCGTTGTATACAGTTCATTTTTATTTACCATAGTCTATTCATCGTCAACTAAACACTCCACTCTTTGACGCTACAACCACTCGCAAGTCTCTGCTCTCTTCATTTGGAGGTAACATTAACCCTTACGTCCCACGCTTACATTTTCCAAATACGTTTTGCTAAGTTTCTCTTATTGCTTACTTCACAAGATTTGTTATACAACACGTTCGTGATAAAGTCGATATATCTGATGACATATCGTTTAAAATAGAATCTTTCTTGATACATTTCTTTAGTAATTCCCTATCATCCTTCACTTCTCTTCATGCCTATAATCTTGTTTTCCTTATCCTTCAAGTAGTACTAGAAACAAACTATGCCCACATTGGCTTATGGTGTCCATAACTCTACTGGTCCAAGAGATGTTACATATGGTTCGAAGGCTGTTGTTTGTAAAGTTTTGTAGTTTCGATATTGCTTGTCCAGTTGTTGATCCATCTTTCATAGTGCAACACTATTTTTTGTGTTGGAGTTAAACAAACTTAGGACTTATAGATTTATAATAACGATACATTTTCTTCCACAAAATTAACACCGAATCTTTTTTTTTTTTTTTTTTTTTTTTTTTTTTAAAGGAAACAGTTAAAGTGCGATTCAATAGTGTAAAATGATGATGACAAAATATGACAACATTAACACTGTAAAATTTAATTTTTAATCAAGTTTTGTTGCACGAATATCCCTACTTTTAATAAACTCCCACATGATTTTAAAGAATGCACCAGCAAAATGCTTATCGCCCATTTCCCATTGGTTTCCGCGCTGGAATTAATAAATATAATTTATATTTTCCATGCAGAGGTTATATAATGTACATAAATTTGTATTATGTTTCATAGATATGATTTAATCCAAGGAGTCGTTTCTTTAAACACACGCTGTTGACCAAATTCAAAAGAATTTTAATACAAATATACTCTTCATTTATAGTGCTCGGAAAATATAAGTCAAAGTGCACACAAAGGTTTGTGTGTGTGTGTGTGTGTGTGTCTACATGCTTGGCTTGTCGTTTTTAAAGGGTCCGCGGAGTTGTTTCGAAGGATCATTGTGCTTCCAATGTCCAGGACTGTAGCTAGAGCCTCTGGCGCCTCCTCTGAAAAAGTGACAATTTAGAGTCCTCCCTCACTATAGCCCTTAGCCCTTCTTCTGAAGACATGGTATTTTGTACAAATGTTAATTTTACAATCGATAAATAAAGACATTAATGAATGTTTAAAGTCACTCGTTTCATTGGCTGACCCTGTAGGCCTATATTAAGAACTATGTTTTCCAAATGTTTCAAGGAATTACAGACAATGAACATCGTAGTATGTTTATATTTCCTGAAATCCCAGCTTTCAACACTTAATTCCAATATTTGTGTAATAGTAAAGAATTTAGAAAAGAAAAATGTTAAATTTTGCATTGTTGTAATTGTTAATAACAATAACCTGTACGTTTCTAGGTAATTGATAGAAATTAAATGAAATTATTTAGTTTATTTCAAACTAGCAACGATTATAGATGTGTCCTGTCGGTATCTGTGCAGATAAATTCAGCTTGTGGCTTCTTTACCCATTGTGAAATACTCGAGGTATAATGGAATTTTTGCTCCTCTGAGTGTCGCCATTAGGATACGAGCATCACACTCACACACATCCGTTTGGCGGATACATGTCCTGCGTTGCAGTCTGCGTGTTGGGAGTCAGTGCAAGCGCGCGCCTTGCATTGACTCCATCACGCACTCTGGTACGTCGCACGGATGTGCGCTCGCGGTGCACACACATGCTTTGTTGTTTTAATTGTGGCAATCATAGTAGTAACATTTTGCAATTGGAGTATGTTCGCAATGGGCAAATTCAGCCAGGGATGAATTATTGAAGCGACAACATACAGAACACGTCACATGATCTGGACTACCATTCGACTAAATAAATATATACATTTCTGGTGGATGAACACAAACAGCATGTAAGACTTTTAATAAATATTTTAACAGAAACTACAAATTTGAGTTTTATTGTTACTTTATTTAATGTATTTCTGTAATTAATAGTTTCTACATTATTTAATAAATTTATAAAAAATTCGTTAATGTATTTGTTTAATTTTCTGTTGTTGATGTTACTCCTGTCGTAGAAGGTGATGTCGTACAATGTAGGCTGTACTTTGATACTTAAAAGGCTTAACTTAAACACTTGAAAGTTAATGTTCTCAAGTAGGCTTCCGCGGCCGGTGTCCATTATGTTTTTAAAGTCTTCTTCCGGTATGGACCGCGTCAAAAATGTCTTGTATGACAACGTTTCACTCATATTGCAATGAGTATCCTCAGGTCTAAGTGACAAAAACGTCGGCAAGCAAACTTGGCGTTTATTAATAAACGATTAAATAGAAATTAATAAACACAAGAATAACTTCAACAGAGAAACTGCCACGCTTAGTACGACTTGGTACCCTTTACTTTATGGGTTGACTGCACGCGGGTTGACTGACCGCACAATCAATTCACCCAGCGTAAAGCCCACAGTTCAGGGTCCACTTACAGGACCACTCACCAACACTACACTATATAACTGAGTTCGTTTGCCGGCGTTCTTGTCACTTAGACCTGAGGATACTCATTGTAATATGAGTAAAACGTCATACAAGACATTTTTGACGCGGTCGATACCGGAAGAAGACTTTAAAAACATACTTGAAAGTTAATTTTACGTTACAGTTATATTACATAATTATTAGTTTTCTTCTTCTTCTCCTCAACCCAGAGGTTAGTGGGCTTGCAATCTCTTCCTTTATGTAGACAACCTCTTGATCACCATATACCTGCTTCCTTCTTTTATCTCAACCACGTAGTCCTGGGATAAAAGAAATCACTTTACATCTGTGTTCTAGCTTTACTTATGAAATCAAGAAGAGAGTGAAGGTCCATTTGTGAACCAGATGGTTACAGAGGACTGTGATTAAAAATGTGAATAGAAAGTACAATAAGTGTGGCTTATAGAAATCTTAAATTACCGGTAATGTAATTATGAAATAAAACTGTAATTTTATAAACAATTATAATTTATTTCATAAATTATTAATTTATTATATTTTCATTCTGTGGATACATTAAGGTTATTATATAACTGATGAAGTAACTAATTTAAAATTATGAAAATCAGAAAATAATATAATATTAATAACAATTGTTCTTTCCTTCCACAGAATGTCAAGGGCCCGAAGCGAAACGAATTGCTATTGGCTGTTGTAATGACGTTATCGCGGGAGCACGAGCTGCGCGGCAAATACCTCTCAATACAAATATGTTATTTTTTATTGACTACAGTTTGTTTGTTATTTGCATTTTATTTACGGGACTTAGTTTATTGATTGAAGTACGTAATAATGTTATGTGAGACGAATATTTGCACCATTTAAATGTGTAATATTTAATATTAATCGTATAGCAACTGAAGAAGCAGAACAGACTTCCTATACATGATTTAAAAAAACCGATTAATAATAGAAAAAACAATAATGAAACACTTTGCTAAAAATACAACTTAGTAATTCAATCAGTCTGGACCGAGTATAAGCAAAGCCAAATGATTAATGAAGTAAATTTTAGTAAACTAATTAAAGAAGTAAGATTTCATCAAATTGTAGGCATATTTGTTAGAATGTTACAATTCGCCTGCATACAGTAGACACAGTTAAAAATAATTGAAAGTAATGACCACTAAAATCTCTTTATACTATTCTTAGTTTCTACATTCTACATCCCTTTTATTGATAATTTTGGAAAGACAGCCACCAAAAGCAAACGAAGTAAATGTTTATCCTCTGTCTGCGGTGGATTAATAAAAAGTTGTCCAATGACCGCATTTGTTATTTGTAATGATTGATTTTGTGAGAAAAGATTTTCCAAGCAGTCTTGATTAAGGGATGCAGTTAAAATATACCTGAGATTGTTGTTCTGTATATCAGTAAAAAGGCCAAATAACGAATTGATGGTCAGCGTGACATCTTTTTGAAATTGCTACAAATTGCGTGATTATCCTACGCGCATTGTTTCACAACATGTATACATATTTTTAAGTATGCTTTCTTGTACTTGGTAATAAGTGCCATACCCGGAAGCCAAAGGTTTATTATCTGCACATCTTTTTGAATTTAAAATATATTAATATTAAACTCAACTTATATTAATATATTAATAAATATATTAATAATATTAATATATATTAATACGTGAAGAAAAACTTTGTACCCCTTCTTAAGCAACTTGCGCGCACGGAGGAGTGTGAGATTTGGCATAGTTAAAGTTTATATGGAGAAGGAGTGCAGAAAGCTAAAATTTATGTATAATATGTGTTACAAATACATTAAATTAAATAAAATAAAACATTCATTTGCACTTGAAAATTCATTTAAATTTTTCAAACAATGGTAATTGTTAAAAATAAAATAATTTTGTTGCCAGGCAATAAAATTATAATTTTTTCATTTTAGTGTACGTTCTTACTGCCAATGTCAAACACATAATAGTCTGTCGTTTGTTTACGTTCATACTACCAATGTCAAACACATAATAGTCTGTGGTCAAACAGTCGCACAGAGTAGAGTCGCCAAAGAATTTTAAAATGTTGCCAACAAATAATTACTGACAGATTGACTGAATGAGCTGTGAATTTTGTGTGATTTCAAATGTTCCTTTTTCAATAGTTTGTGGAGTGTATGTCAAGGCAAAAAAGCGTTTACTTTATATTTTGTATATTAGATATCTGTGTTTTATATATTAATGTGCAGTTGAAAGTGAAATACAGCTTGCTTAATATACACCTGTTGCAAAAGGAAAATTTTGTAGCAGCAATTTGAATTGACTTACTCTCGCCTAAGTATTATTGGTGGTTTCAAAAAAGTGAGTACATTTTATTATTTTTAAATTAAACCCTGTCTAATCTTAGTTTCAGTAATTTCATTACATGTTTTTTTTTTTTACATTCAGATATTCGCACCTACTTCCATTATGCCTCGACATAGAACATTGACGGGTCGGAGTGAGAGACAAAGAAGAAGGAATAATATTCTCGTGAAAGTCAAAATGATAATAGAACAAATGCAAATTTAAATAGTGTAAATAGTATAACATTGACGGGTCGGAGTGAGAGACAAAGAAGAAGGAATATATATTCGCGTGAAAGTCAAAATGATAATAGACCAAATGCAAATTTAAATGGTGTAAATAGTATAGAAAATGATGAAATTATTTTGAGGGATACATTTAAATGCGCACTGAATGTCATTCCAAGAAATTTTAATACTTTTGATTGTGGATTAATGCATTTACAATGCAGGTTTTGCAATGCAAAACATTTCGAATCTGAGGTCACTTTAGGTGAAAGGACTGCATTCACTTCATGTTGTCATAAGGGTAAAGCAATATTACCGGCCTTAAGTCAAAATGAATACTTTAAATCATTGTATGATGGACTTACTTCAAATGAACCTTCAATAAAAAGAAAGTAAAAAAATTATTTTGAAAACATTCGTAAATACAATTCATCATTTGCTATGGTTAGCTCAGAATCTAAAATTTCGGATACAGTTACGCGTGGAGTGTATCATTTTAAAATACATGATGTTTTTTATCACAGATCAGGTCCAATGACTTCTGGATATGGTCGCGCACCATGTTATGCGCAATTATATTTTTATGATGTTGACACTGCTGTCAATTATAGATTACGTGAACACTATAATCAAACATGCAATAACAATATAATGCGCGAAATCTCTCTTGAATTGGAACGCATTAATCCTTTCGTTCGGTCATTCATTGCAATGAAAGATCATTGTCAGAGAGTTGAAAATCAAAATAAAGAAATTTGTATGCTCATTAAAGTAAATCGTGATTTAGATCTACGCCGTTATAATGATGCAGTTCAAACTGATGTAGCAGTAATATTTAGTACAGTTGATGGTGAGCCACCCTTTGAACGAAATATGGTTTCGTTTTCAAAAGTTAATGGTACCATTAAAAATATCTCTGTTTTGGATTTATCATTGGACCCTTTAGCGTATCCATTACTTTTTCCAAATGGTGATACTGGGTGGCATATCAATATTTCTCATAATGTACCAACTACATCTAATTCAAGAGCGCCCAGAAATAAATTAACCATGCTTCAGTATGCAGCCTATCGACTTGCAATTAGAGATGATTTTAGCATGTTATACCATTCACAAAAATTATTTCTGCAGTGGATAGTTGATATGTATGTGAGAATAGAGGGCACAAGGTTACATTTCATTCGACAAAATCAAACAAGTCTTAGGTCTGAAGTTTACAACAATTTAACAGATTATTTAGAATTGAACCCCAATGCCAATAATGTTGGCCGTAGAGTAATTTTACCATCTTCATTCAATGGATCTCCAAGAAATATGTATCAGAATTATTTAGATGCAATGTCAATTGTACAACATTTCGGAAAGCCTTCTTTGTTTATTACAATGACTTGCAATCCAAGTTGGCCTGAAATAGTTAGCAATATTGGTGTAGGTGAGTCAGCTAATTATCGACCTGATATTGTTGTGCGTGACACAAACTGAAAGCATTAATTGAGGGCCTTACACTAAAAAAAATCTTCGGTAAAGTTGAAGCACTCATTTATACAATTGAGTTTCAAAAGAGAGGATTGCCTCATGCTCACATTTTACTCTCTTTAAATGAGCAAGATAAAATTGTTAACGCTACCGATATTGATAAAGTTGTATCTGCGGAGATTCCTAACATTCAAACACATCCTACATTACATGAATATGTTGTAAAACACATGATGCATGGTCCATGCGGTGTACTTAATCCAAATTCTGTATGTATGAGAGATGGAAAATGCACAAAAGATTATCCAAAACGATTTAATGAATTTACATGTGAATCATTAAATGGATATCCATTATACAGAAGGCGTGATAATGGTATTAATGCTGAAGTTCGCGGTAGTTGCCTCGACAATCGTTATGTTGTACCATACAATCCGTATTTACTTGCCAAATTTAATTGCCATATAAATGTTGAAGTATGCACTACAGTTAAAAGTGTTAAATGCATCTATAAATACGTGTATAAAGGCTATGACAGTGCATCTGTTGAATTAGGTTCAGAGAGAAATGAACCAGGTCAAGAAATACAAATTAATGATGTTAAACCTTTTTTAAATGGCCGTTATGTCGGTTCAACTGAAGCTGTATGGCGCATCTATGAATTACCAATGCATTTTCAATCACATGTCATCGTTGGACTTGACATTCATTTACCGCGTAGACAGAATGTTTACTTTCGAGAAGGGCAAGAACGTCAAGCAATTGAAAATGCAAGACAAATAAAATTATTAGCATTTTTTGAATTGAATTGATCAGATCCATCAGCGCATGAATATAAGTATATTGAAATTCCTTTGCATTATGTGTGGGAAGATTCCCGAAAAACATGGAAGAAGAGAAGGCGTGGAGGTGATAAAATCATTACACGCATATATGTAGTATCACCAAAAGACATCGAACTTTTCCATTTACGATTGCTTTTATTACATGTCTGTGGTCCAAAATCATTTGAGGATGTTAGAAAATACAATGGAATTATACACACTTCTATTGTTGAAGCGTGCCATGCTCGCGGCATTGCTTCAAATGATAATGAATGGCGCGAATGTTTAAATGAAGCAAAAGAATTACATTTACCAAAACAAATGCGAAATTTATTTGGTTACATTTGTGCATTAAATGTGCCAGCCAATGCATTAGCGTTATGGAATGAATTTAAAGTATATCTTAGTGAAGATTTTTTGAGAGATTACAACGAAGAAGTATCCTTTAACACAGCTCTATTAGAAATTGAAGATATTTTGAATGTTCATAATTTGTCATGTCAAGAACTTGGTTTACCAGTTCCCACGTATTCGCAGAGAACAGACGAAGCAAATGATATTGATCCAATAGAACAAGAGTTTCTGTTTTGTGAGCATTATGAAACTGCAAATATTGAACAGCGTAATCTAATTGATCGTGTGATTCGTGAAGTTTTGCACCATGATACTGGATCTAATGTTTTTTGTTTAACCGCTCATGCAGGTTGGGGAAAAACATTCACACAAACAGCAATCATTCACAAATTAAATTCGCTTAATCTTAGTTGCATTGCAACAGCGTTCAGTGGCATAGCTTCAACTCTATTACTTGGAGGTAGAACTTTACACAATGTGTTTAAATTGCCTATACCCATTTTGGAAAATTCTGTAGCGAATATTACCGCAAATAGTAGCTATGGACGTTACATAAATTCATCATCATTGATAATTATTGATGAAATTTTTATGTGCCCACTGCAAGTGTTGAAAATCATAGATAGATTATTGCAGGATCTATGCGATGAAAATGATAAACATAAAACATTTGGAGTGAAAACGATACTTCTGTGCGGTGATTTTCGGCAAATCTTACCAGTTGTCCCACATGGATCACGTGCAACTTTAATTGAAAATTGTGTCACGAGTTGGCATAAATTTGTTTATTTTCATAAAGTAACGTTTACTCAAAATATGAGAGCCTTACCAAGTGAAAGAGAATTTGTCGAATTCTTGAAAAAAATTGGTAATGATGAAGTCCCACAATTCCCTCAGTTTGGTGAAAATATTATTGAAATACCTCAGCAATTAATAGGAGATGAAAATAATATTATTAATGAGGTGTATGGAAATATTTCCGAAAACATACTCTCAGATAACAGTAGGGTAATAATGGTGGTTCTGGCTCACAAAGGAATGGCGCCTTTCTTAAAAAACAATAAAAAACACTAAAAAACATGATCTAAGAGATGACGCCGCCACCGCTGGACCCGCAGCATCCTAATGGACCACAGCACCGCGAATTTCCGCGAATAAATTTTTTTATTTTTTTTATTTGATATTTTATTTTTTTAATTAAATTGATTTGCATATCAAGGGGGTGGGATGAGGTTCAATGGACCACCAGCATCCGTGAATATAATTTTTTATTTTTTTAATAAAGCTGATTTGCATATCAGGGGGTGGTGGTGGGTGGGTGGTTTTTTTTATTTCATATCAGTGGGTGGTGGTGGGTGGGAGGTTCCAACTCGATGCATTAAGGTGTATATTAAAATATATGATCAGGTGTACCAACCTTTGCATGAGTTCAAATTTGTCGTGTGTTATAATGTATATTAAATCTATATGATCAGGTGTACCAACCTTTGTATTATTATTATTATAGTGTATAGATATTTTATATGAGCAGGTTTGTCAACATTTTCTGTGGCGGGGGGGAGGGAAATTCAAATATGTGTTATATAGTGTATATATTAAAATATATGATCAGGGTTACCAATCTTACATTATTGTGTATAGAGCAGATCTGCCAACATTTTTTTCTCTTCTGTAGTGGGAAATTCAAACTATATGATCATGAGTGTTACTCTCTCTCTCTCTCTCTCTCTCACATTTGAATGTAAGTAAAACTATCTCTCTCACTCTCTCTTGTTGTCAAACGTTATGTTCAAACCGTTTCTCCTCTCCCTCTCTCTCTCTTTCTCACTCTCTCTCTCTCTCTCTCACTGTGTACATTGAGTAGAGTAGTCGGTGTGATGAGTAAATAATTTTAGCTCTCTCTCTCTCTCATTGTCAAACGTTATGTTCAAACCGTTTCTCCTCTCTGTGGTCATTACCGCGCATGTATATGAAATTAGAAAGTTTATATTTATTCGACAAATATTAACGCCCTCTCTCTCTCTCTCTCTCACTCTGTCTCACTCTCACTCGTTTCAACTGTGCAAGGTTTCATACCGTTTCTCCTCTCTCTCTTTCTTACCGTGTACATTGAGTAGTCGGTGTGATGAGTAAATAATTTTAGCTCTCTCTCTCTCTCGTTGTCAAAACGCTGTCTTCATTTTTCAATGTATTAAATAATTAATTAATAGTTTTATAATGCAGTCAGTGTGATTGATCCTTGTTAGAAATATATATATTTGGCAAATATTAACTATGTATGTGTGTTGTTGTCAATGAACTACATACCTGTGCGTGTGTGCTGTTACAGATGACAAATCCATACGTTAACGGCTTAGCAATCTTCAATACGCTCTTCTTCATGTGGTACAATACTTCTGTTTTATGATTGCAGTTTACACACACACATAGGTTCAGTGGTGTATAGCGAAATAAATTAAACACACATGAAAACGGTGGTTGAAATTCATTCAAATCTTCTGATGTAACAGTTCCCACAAGTAATACAGTTCACAAAAAAAATTAATTGTACACATGTACAGAGGTGTATAGTGAAATAAAATAAAGCCATAATTTGTTTAAATTATTAAATATATTTTAAAATTCACAATATAAAAATGATGTTTTTTTTTTTTTGAAAAGTTTCTAATTCACAATTCATAATTAAATAAATACATTTTTCGAAAGTTTATATATAATTGTGTCGTACTTGTAGGAGAAGCAACCTGCAACATAACAATACAAACAGTATAAAAATCATGTTAAATATCACACACACACACACATGTATAGTTGGCGGAATGCAAGAATCAACGCTTTACGCGAGTAACTTCTTAAATTATGTGTCATTCTCTCTCTCATAAGTTAATGTCCATTCATCAAAACTTTGTAAATTAGAATCTGGACTACATTCAAACACACGCACACACAGTGATAAAAATTGTTTATTAAAAGTAGTTCGTTACCTTAACGAGGTACTATTTCCACCTGCGCTGTTTGGTTCCTCATGCCTCGAAACACGAGATGTAGGTCGCTGGGGTTTATATGACGGAGCTCTTCATCTGTAAAGACGCCAGCATATCTCTTAGGTAGTGTACCCGCACTTTAACTTAAGCAGTTAAAAAAAAAGATTATTTTTTTTTGAGAAATTTTTTGGGAATTTTTTTTTTTGTAAAGAGGGGCCACAAGTTAATTAAAACTAGGCTAAGGCCTAGAGAAGCCAAAAATGCGCTGGATCCAGTGAGACGGGACTTGCAATGAAAACTCAAGAATTAAACAATTAACAAATCCTTTTTTATTATTCTATCTCATAACAATTAATAAAAATAAATAAATCCAACAGTGATCTGTAATTCCCCCTTAAATAGTTAAATAAATAAGTATACTTTCTCAACAAAGCCACCAAAAAAATATTTATTGAAACCAAGAAAATAATTGACTATGTCACTCTATCAATGAATTGAAATATAAAACCATAACTTTGAAATAAGCTTCCATTAAAATATTAATAAAATATAAAATTTATTTTATATGTTCCTTGCTACTATTAATAATAAAATAATTACTCAACAAATTAAATAAATTTTAAAGGTGACAATTCCTATATATGTTATAAGGTTAACTAAAATAAATTATTTCCTTAAAGAAATGATCAGCAATGGTTATTGAGATAGAATACCTGTTATAAAAATGAAAAGGATATACCTACATGACTACATGTATTAACTTTCTGTTGTAAAAGACATGGAACAATAAATCCCTATATCCAAGGTTCCCACCAAAAGTACAGTAAATGCATAATATTTATAACCCCCAAAATGTACACGGAAATATACACACATAACATGTTCCACAAGACAAAATACATTATACAATAGTATACATAAAATACATAAAGGTCTCTTGCCACGCCCTTTTTTTTTATATTACCCTTCTGGTGTATATAAATTCTGACTTCTTCTTTATACGAATCCCAATTAGGATTAGAAATTTACATTTATTAATTACCCTCATGGTGTGGGTTGATTACACATCAGGTGTATACAATGTTTAAGCATACAATAGTCCCCTGGACATAATAAAATTCAAAACTAAGTGCCTAAGTGGCTAAGTGCCAAATTACGGTGAGAAATAAAATTGTTTAAAATAATGAACTCCCCCCAGTTATCATAATTAATATAAAGAATTTATATATACAGAAATAGGGCTAATTAATGAAACGAGAAATATTGCATAATATTATAACCTTATGAAAAAAAAATACACTTGGGTCAGAGACGGACATGTTAATAGCTTGATGATTCAACTTTCGACTTGTCTCAACAAACTTGTCTCAACAAACAAGTTGAAAGGTGTTTCGACATGCATTGCTTCTGGTTGAAACTAGTTGAAAATACACCTACCTCCCCAGTAAATTTTATACAAATGAATTAAACTGATTTTTAATTAAGAAAATATATATATATGTAAACTGAATTGAACATCTTAAATTACTAATAGCAAAACATGACTTAAAATCTGTAGAGAAACCCCTATAATGAGAATGAGTGGAAATCTATGTTGCATGCTGACTTGTAACCATGTCAGTCCCTGAACTGACAATTTTTACTAGAAATATTCTGAATTTTACAATTAATTTTGTACTCAGTCTACACACTAAACTGTCCCATCAATTGGGGATCCAAATGAATGTCTAAAACTTGAAATGTAGAAGTTGATGGTTATGTATAACTGGTCACGGGTATGATTGAGTGTTGACTTTATGTGTAAATTATAATTGGTTGTTTTTCACCTGATTTGGTCCATGAAGGGTATTCTCTTTTATTAGTAAAGTGGCGATCTCATGATTGGCATTTTAGGTGTTGTTGTGGTGATCTAATTCTCTCCGGTATCGAGTGGAGCTTCTGATGTTCAACGTTCAGCCATGCAGCAGGACTTTTTTTCTCGTCTGTTCGGCGGACCCAGCTTACACATTATATTTTTAGTCAGAGACCACACACAAATGCCCCCACTGTTTGGACACCCTCCAAAATACATATATAAAGTCAACACCTAGTTATGTGCTACATAACTAAACTTGATAAAATTTATTTGGCCAACATGTCTTGTTTAAAAATCTTTATAACAATAATTCTTTATAATTTAAACCTCACCTAATGTGAGTTACCTTGTTTGCAATCTAACAATTTATTTTGGCTCTGTAACATCTCATGAACTTAGTACTTAGCGTGTATATATAGTTACCACGTGGTTAAGAATTTGTTTAAAACACAGTTTTTTTTACTACACAAATAATTTGAATGGGACATCATTTACATTCAAAACGTGCCTGAGTAAGTTGCCAGATATATATATATATAAAGCTTTACTGTTAATTGTAGCAAAACCTTATAGCACTTAACTAACGACGCATTGTGCAACCTTACTTTGATGTACACGAATCTCGTTACATCGGTGTTAAATCACTTTTAAACTTAATTATTTTGTTGTCAATGTACTCTACTTTATAGTGCCGAGATTCTGACACTCAAATAATCTAGTTTTATTAGATTATAAAAACTTTACGAACGAATTGCGTATTGCACAAATACACGATGCAACAAGTGGGCATGCTTACTCAGGCTTACTTAAAAAACAGTTTTCTCCAAAGAAATATTGTTGTTAATTGATATGAAAGTAATTTGAGAGACTTACCGCAGTCGTGAAGAGAAATTAGCTACTCATAGCAGGAAGACTTAGAAGTGTAGAATCATCTCTCTACCAGAGAGAAAAAGATTGCGACTGTCACCATCGAAGGATATTGTGAGACGAGAAAAAAATGGAAGTCCTTCGTCTTGGTTTACCTACCGTACTTCTCGGCAGAAAGCAGCACTAGGAACGTTCATACTGCTGAGAGTCGGCAGGTGCCGACCCCCGACCGCCGTTGTTTAACTATTAGTTTTTCCTATCCACGGGTAGGGCGCAGCACTAATTACCGCTTTAATTGTGTACTGCCTATAACTACAAGCAGTCTATTCCGTCTTTTCGCTCCGTCTTACCGCTAGATATCAGCCCCCACTTCAACTGAAAACTCGCTGAGTGTTCGTAACTCAGCACAGTAGATATACACGATAGCGGTGCTCACCATCTTCCAACGTTACAAGCACAGACTTCCCATATCTAGTGTCCACTTGCACCATGTTAACGATCGGATACTGCTTGTTCACTGTTAATTCTGCACACCGTTTGTACTCAATAGCAGAAACTGCATTGAATTTTGTGATAAATGACATTATTAGAAATGAACACGTCTGTATCAAACGAGGCGGAACTAAACAATGACTACAAAGAAGACTAGTGGAATGTAATGGTGGTGGTAGTTATCAGGAAATTTTTCATCCCCTGAAGCTTTGCATGTACATACATGCAGAATTATGGCTGTTACATAATATATATATTAGCAAAGCCCACAGACTACTAGAAATAGTTATCGCCTGCAGGCATATACAAGTTTCCTAACGAAATTAACAATGCTATGAGACACTCACATTAAAAATGTTTGTATAACAGAAAAATCATTAATTATCCACTCTCTAAGTGCGTACACATTATGATTTGTACACTGTGTAGAAGAAGAATTGCAATGTGTAAGACTGCATGAACAGACGCGTCTTCGTTAGTAAAATGTACAAATCACATGACTTTATGTGAACGTCGAAGGGTTCAAATAAAAATATGTAAAAAAAAAAATACAGAATATATGAATTGCTATATTTACACATTATTAAATCAACACCACTGTATAGAAAGATTAACTATGTGCACGCACACACACACACACACACACACACACACACAACGATACAGAAGTATTCACTAACTTAAGCCAAGGTCATTGATTCGGTGCGTCCTACTTTCTAATCCTTGATGGTAAAACCTAAGACAAAAAACATACAATCAGTAGTAATAATACAAAATCACTGTTTTATTAATTTAAAATACTGTATGAAAGAGTGGTGTGTAATTTTCATCCAAAATATGTAAAACAAAAATACAGATTATATGATAAGTAAATTGTATCTAGTACATAAACGTACCCGGTAATCGCTTCTTGAGTCGCAGTCATTATTAAACTCGACATAACTACTTGTGTTACGCGATTGATGTTCATGTTAAACGATTGATGACTCATGTAATAATACAGATTAACCTCGTATAATAATAATGACAGGACAGCGTATTTAGAACACTTAAAATTGGAAATCTACAAACACATCAAAAATATCTGTCAAACCCCTATCAAACAAAAACCCCGTTCTTATCGAGAGACAACAGTAACTGACCTAAGCACATGTGCTTCATTAGGCAACAGACCAAAAAATCAAATAGACGACTATAAGCTCAATTTAAATGAAATCTGAATATTCAATAAAATTATGTTTACTTATTAACATATGCAAATCTTTTACTTACCTCTTAAATGTTGTTGTTATACACACAATAGTCGATTGTACGATGAGTGTCTCATACAAATGAGAAATAGTGACATGTCGTCTTGTGTGTGTATATAAATATATATCATACGGCGGTAGGGTAGCACGCGTACACGTTTGAAAGTTGATACACATTAAATTGTCTCTCTCTCTCGCTCTCTCTTTCTCTCACACACACACATTTCTGATTACTATACAAATAATTGCATGTATGTTCAGAGGTTTGGTGTCTAAATCGATGCATTTTACTTTCACTTTCTAATTTGCACATGGCTTACTTTCATACAGAAATAGCTATCGCCCGCGTCCGTCTACAAGTTTTGCTAAACGAAATTAAAAATGCTGTAATACATAACGTCCTGTGAAATAGATATGGTATGTTTTTAGGACAGCCAATGTCATTAAGATGTATTATATGATGATGGATTATTTTCGAGAGCGGAGTCGCCACCAATTAATTTGTCACGTATCCAATAATGACTGTACGCAAGTGTATCACAACCATTGTCTAGTATATAGCGCTTATCATCATACGGTGACAACGCTTGCTTTCAAAGCGTGTAGGTCCGTCTGCATACAAGTCAGGTGTTTGAATAGCGTGTAGGTCCGTCTGCATACAAGTCAGGTGTTTGAATACTATACATCAGACCGTCTGTATCTGTCATTAGCAATCTAACGTTACGACCGTACTTGCCGACAGCATAACGATAATACGTTTGACAACGAGAGAGAGAGAGAGAGAGAGAGAGAGAGAGAGAGAGAGAGAGAGAGGAGAAACGGTTTGAACATAAGGTTTGACATTGTATATTGCAAGCATGAAATTATTATTATTTAAATCTGTTATCTGCTTTGTATGGAAGTCATCTATAAATATCAGGTCAGCGCGTCACAACATGTAACAAACGTCCGTCTGCATACAAGTCAGGTGTTTGAATACTATACATCAGACCGTCTGTATCTGTCATTAGCAATCTAACGTTACGACCGTACCTGCCGACAGCATAACGATAATACGTTTGACAACGAGAGAGAGAGAGAGAGAGAGTGAGAGAGAGAGAGGAGAAACGGTTTGAACATAACGTTTGACATTGTATATTGCAAGCATGAAATTATTATTATTTAAATCTGTTATCTGCTTTGTATGGAAGTCATCTGTAAATATCAGGTCAGTGCGACACAACATGTAACAAACGTAATTGGATTTGCTTTCAACCCAAACGTGTGCGCTCGTTGTGTGTGCGTGCGTGTGTGTGCGTGCGCGTCGGATCATGACATAGTATTCGTAATGACCGAGGCACGTCCCTTATTGCATGAGGATATTCAGGTAGAGCAGAGCAGACACGTTTACGCAATATCAAGTGCACACACACACACACACACACACACACACACACACACACACACACACACACACACACACACACACACACACACACACACACACACAAGAATCAGATTTTTTGTATATGTTCTAGGTGAAAAACTACTGGGGTGTCTCTGACTTTAGTTGGAAATAAATAACAAAACAGATATTGATATGGTACTATGAGTAGCCTATACGTGAATACTATACATCAGACTGCATGTATCTGTCATTAGCAATCTAACGTTACGACGGCAGCATAACGATAATGAAAGTCATACATTATCGTTTTGCTAACGTTTGTATTTTGTCTAAGCTATGTTAACTTCACACACACACACACACACACACACACACACGCGCGCGCGCGCGCGCGCGCGCACACACACGGAAATGGAGGAAGAACTAGCATAGGAAATACAATTAAGTGTAACGATAAAAGAAGTGATTGGAAAGCCAACTGTGGGTGTCAAGACAAAACTCTTGCTTGTTCCTGAGTTGATAGAAGCGCCTGAGGGCAAAGTGGCTGAAGATGAAGTTACTCAAGAGGTTGTTGACGAGAACCAAACAAACTTGGATCAGCCAGTAGTGTTTAGGTCATCAGTAGATGACGCAACGGGAGTGATAGGTCCAATTAGGTTTGTTACACGTTGTGTCGCACTGACCTGATATTTATAGATGACCTCCATACAAATACAACAGCATAAAAATCATGTTAAATATCAAATTATCACATACACACACGCGCGCGGACACACACACACACACACATGTTATGTTAAAATGCCGTCCACTTACGTTTCACGTTAGGTTAAAATGCAGTCTACTTACGTTTCACGTTAGGTTAAAATGCAGTCCACGTACGTTTCACGTTAGGTTAAAATGCAAACACACACACACGTGTATGTTATTTAAATTATTATTTAAATAACATACACACGTGTTAGGTTGCAACCTAACACGTGTGTGTGTGTGTTTGCATTTTAACCTAACGTGAAACGTACGTAGACTGCATTTTAACCTAACATGAAACGTAAGTAGACTGCATTTTAACCTAACGTGAAACGTAAGTGGACTGCATTTTAACCTAACATGTGTGTGTGTGTGTGTGTGTGTGTGTGTGTGCGCGTGTGTGTATGTGATAATTTGATATTTAATATGATTTTTGTGCTGTCGTATTTGTATGGAGGTCATCTATAAATATCAGGTCAGTGCGACACAACGTGTAACAAACATAATTGGACCTATCACTCCCGTTGCGTCATGTACTGATGACCTAAACACTACTGGCTGATCCAAGTTTGTTTGGTTCTCGTCAACAACCTCTTGCGTAACTTCACCTTCAGCCACTTTGCCCTCAGGCGCTTCTATCAACTCAGGAACAAGCAAGAGTTTTGTCTCGACACCCACAGTTGGCTTTCCAATCACTTCTTTTATCGTTACACTTAATTGTATTTCTTATGCTAGTTCTTCCTCCATTTCCGTGTGTGTGTGTGTGTGTGTGTGTGTGTGTGTGTGCGAAGTTAACATAGCTTAGACAAAATACAAACGTTAGCAAAACGATAATGTATGACTTTCATTATCGTTATGCTGCCGTCGTAACGTTAGATTGCTAATGACAGATACATGCAGTCTGATGTATAGTATTCACGTATAGGCTACTCATAGTACCATATCAATATCTGTAATGTTATTTATTTCCAACTAAAGTCAGAGACACCCCAGTAGTTTTTCACCTAGAACGTATACAAAAAATCTGATTCTTGTGTGTGTGTGTGTGTGTGTGTGTGTGCACTTGATATTGCGTAAACGTGTCTGCTCTGCTCTACCTGAATATCCTCATGCAATAAAGGACGTGCCTCGGTCAGTACGAATACTATGTCATGATCCGTCGCACGCACACACAACGAGCGCACACGTTTGGGTTGAAAGCAAATACAATTACGTTTGTTACATGTTGTGTCGCACTGACCTGATATTTATAGATGACTTCCATACAAAGCAGATAACAGATTTAAATAATAATAATTTCATGCGTGCAATATACAATGTCAAACGTTATGTTCAAACCGTTTCTCCTCTCTCTCTCTCTCTCTCTCTCTCTCTCTCTCTCTCTCTCTCTCTCTCTCTCTCTCTCTCTCTCTCTCTCTCTCTCTCTCTCTCTCTCTCTCTCTCTCTCTCTCTCTCTCTCTCTCTCTCTCTCTCTCTCGTTGTCAAACGTATTATCGTTATGCTGTCGGCAAGTACGGTCGTAACGTTAGATTGCTAATGACAGATACAGACGGTCTGATGTATAGTATTCAAACACCTGACTTGTATGCAGACGGACGTTTGTTACATGTTGTGACGCGCTGACCTGATATTTATAGATGACTTCCATACAAAGCAGATAACAGATTTAAATAATAATAATTTCATGCTTGCAATATACAATGTCAAACCTTATGTTCAAACCGTTTCTCCTCTCTCTCTCTCTCTCTCTCTCTCTCTCTCTCTCTCTCTCTCGTTGTCAAACGTATTATCGTTATGCTGTCGGCAAGTACGGTCGTAACGTTAGATTGCTAATGACAGATACAGACGGTCTGATATATAGTATTCAAACACCTGACTTGTATGCAGACGGACCTACACGCTTTGAAAGCAAGCGTTGTCACCGTATGATGATAAGCGCTATATACTAGACAATGGTTGTGATACACTTGCGTACAGTCATTATCGGATACGTGACAAATTAATTGGTGGCGACTCCGCTCTCGAAAATAATCCATCATCATATAATACATCTTAATGACATTGGCTGTCCTAAAAACATACCATATCTATTTCACAGGACGTTATGTATTACAGCATTTTTAATTTCGGTTAGCAAAACTTGTAGACGGACGCGGGCGATAGCTATTTCTGTATGAAAGTAAGCCATGTGTCAAATTAGAAAGTGAAAGTAAAATGCATCGATTTAGACACCAAACCTCTGAACATACATGCAATTATTTGTATAGTAATCAGAAATGTGTGTGTGTGAGAGAGAGAGAGAGCGAGAGAGAGAGACAATTTAATGTGTATCAACTTTCAAACGTGTACGCGTGCTACCCTACCGCCGTATGATATATATTTATATACACACACAAGACGACATGTCACTATTTCTCATTTGTATGAGACACTCATCGTACAATCGACTATTGTGTGTATAACAACAACATTTAAGAGGTAAGTAAAAGATTTGCATATGTTAATAAGTAAACATAATTTTATTGAATATTCAGATTTTATTTAAATTGAGCTTATAGTCGTCTATTTGATTTTTTGGTCTGTTGCCTAATGAAGCACATGTGCTTAGGTCAGTTACTGTTGTCTCTCGATAAGAACGGGGTTTTTGTTTGATAGGGGTTTGACAGATATTTTTGATGTGTTTGTAGATTTCCAATTTTAAGTGTTCTAAATACGCTGTCCTGTCATTATTATTATACGAGGTTAATCTGTATTATTACATGAGTCATCAATCGTTTAACATGAACATCAATCGCGTAACACAAGTAGTTATGTCGAGTTTAATAATGACTGCGACTCAAGAAGCGATTACCGGGTACGTTTATGTACTAGATACAATTTACTTATCATATAATCTGTATTTTTGTTTTACATATTTTGGATGAAAATTACACACCACTCTTTCATACAGTATTTTAAATTAATAAAACAGTGATTTTGTATTATTACTACTGATTGTATGTTTTTTGTCTTAGGTTTTACCATCAAGGATTAGAAAGTAGGACGCACCGAATCAATGACCTTGGCTTAAGTTAGTGAATACTTCTGTATCGTTGTGTGTGTGTGTGTGTGTGTGTGTGTGTGTGTGTGTGTGTGTGTGTGTGTGTGTGCGTGCACATAGTTAATCTTTCTATACAGTGGTGTTGATTTAATAATGTGTAAATATAGCAATTCATATATTCTGTATTTTTTTTTTTTTACATATTTTTATTTGAACCCTTCGACGTTTACATAAAGTCATGTGATTTGTACATTTTACTAACGAAGACGCGTCTGTTCATGCAGTCTTACACATTGCAATTCTTCTTCTACACAGTGTACAAATCATAATGTGTACGCACTTAGAGAGTGGATAATTAATGATTTTTCTGTTATACAAACATTTTTAATGTGAGTGTCTCATAGCATTGTTAATTTCGTTAGGAAACTTGTATATGCCTGCAGGCGATAACTATTTCTAGTAGTCTGTGGGCTTTGCTAATATATATATTATGTAACAGCCATAATTCTGCATGTATGTACATGCAAAGCTTCAGGGGATGAAAATTTCCTGATAACTACCACCACCATTACATTCCACTAGTCTTCTTTGTAGTCATTGTTTAGTTCCGCCTCGTTTGATACAGACGTGTTCATTTCTAATAATGTCATTTATCACAAAATTCAATGCAGTTTCTGCTATTGAGTGCAAACGGTGTGCAGAATTAACAGTGAACAAGCAGTATCCGATCGTTAACATGGTGCAAGTGGACACTAGATATGGGAAGTCTGTGCTTGTAACGTTGGAAGATGGTGAGCACCGCTATCGTGTATATCTACCTAAGAGATATGCTGGCGTCTTTACAGATGAAGAGCTCCGTCATATAAACCCCAGCGACCTACATCTCGTGTTTCGAGGCATGAGGAACCAAACAACGAGGTGGAAATAGTACCTCGTTAAGGTAACGAACTACTTTTAATAAACAATTTTTATCACTGTGTATGCGTGTGTTTGAATGTAGTGCAGATTCTAATTTACAAAGTTTTGATGAATGGACATTAACTTATGAGAGAGAGAATGACACATAATTTAAGAAGTTACTCGCGTAAAGCGTTGATTCTTGCATTCCGCCAACTATACATGTGTGTGTGTGTGTGTGTGTGTGTGTGTGTGTGTGTGTGATATTTAACATGATTTTTATACTGTTTGTATTGTTATGTTGCAGGTTGCTTCTCCTAAAAGTACGACACAATTATATATAAACTTTCGAAAAATGTATTTATTTAATTATGAATTGTGAATTAGAAACTTTTCAAAAAAAAAAAACATCATTTTTATATTGTAAATTTTAAAATATATTTAATAATTTAAACAAATTATGGCTTTATTTTATTTCACTATACACCTCTGAACATGTGTACAATTAATTTTTTTTGTGAACTGTATTACTTGTGGGAACTGTTACATCAGAAGATTTGAATGAATTTCAACCACCGTTTTCATGTGTGTTTAATTTATTTCGCTATACACCACTGAACCTATGTGTGTGTGTAAACTGCAATCATAAAACAGAAGTATTGTACCACATGAAGAAGAGCGTATTGAAGATTGCTAAGCCGTTAACGTATGGATTTGTCATCTGTAACAGCACACACGCACAGGTATGTAGTTCATTGACAACAACACACATACATAGTTAATATTTGCCAAATATATATATTTCTAACAAGGATCAATCACACTGACTGCATTATAAAACTATTAATTAATTATTTAATACATTGAAAAATGAAGACAGCGTTTTGACAACGAGAGAGAGAGAGCTAAAATTATTTACTCATCACACCGACTACTCAATGTACACGGTAAGAGAGAGAGAGAGAGAGAGAGAGGAGAAACGGTATGAAACCTTGCACAGTTGAAACGAGTGAGAGTGAGAGAGAGTGAGAGAGAGAGAGTGAGAGGGCGTTAATATTTGTCGAATGAATATAAACTTTCTAATTTCATATACATGCGCGGTAATGACCACAGAGAGGAGAAACGGTTTGAACATAACGTTTGACAATGAGAGAGAGACATACACAACGAGTGAGAGAGAGAGAGAGAGCTAAAATTATTTACTCATCACACCGACTACTCTACTCAATGTACACAGTGAGAGAGAGAGAGAGAGAGAGTGAGAAAGAGAGAGAGAGGATGAGGAGAAACGGTTTGAACATAACGTTTGACAACAAGAGAGAGTGAGAGAGATAGTTTTACTTACATTCAAATGTGAGAGAGAGAGAGAGAGAGAGAGAGAGAGAGTAACACTCATGATCATATAGTTTGAATTTCCCACTACAGAAGAGAAAAAAATGTTGGCAGATCTGCTCTATACACAATAATGTAAGATTGGTAACCCTGATCATATATTTTAATATATACACTATATAACACATATTTGAATTTCCCTCCCCCCCGCCACAGAAAATGTTGACAAACCTGCTCATATAAAATATCTATACACTATAATAATAATAATACAAAGGTTGGTACACCTGATCATATAGATTTAATATACATTATAACACACGACAAATTTGAACTCATGCAAAGGTTGGTACACCTGATCATGTATTTTAATATACACCTTAATGCATCGAGTTGGAACCTCCCACCCACCACCACCCACTGATATGAAATAAAAAAAACCACCCACCCACCACCACCCCCTGATATGCAAATCAGCTTTATTAAAAAAATAAAAAATTATATTCACGGATGCTGGTGGTCCATTGAACCTCATCCCACCCCCTTGATATGCAAATCAATTTAATTAAAAAAATAAAATATCAAATAAAAAAAATAAAAAAATTTATTCGCCGAAATTCGCGGTGCTGTGTTCCATTGGGATGCTGAGGGTCCAGCGGTGGCGGCGTCATCTCTTAGATCATGTTTTTTAGTGTTTTTTATTGTTTTTTAAGAAAGGCGGCATTCCTTTGTGAGCCAGAACCACCATTATTACCCTACTGATAACATATTGAAGTCAGTTATTTTAGCACTTAAAAATGATGATTGTACTTTTATTAATACTGATATACTTAATCGAATACCAGGTGAACAGAAAACATATTATAGCTACGATAAAATAATTTGTGATGATGACAATGAAATCAATAACTATCCAATAGAGTTTTTGAATTCTTTGACTATTAGTGGTTTGCCACCACATAAGTTAGTATTGAAAGTTAATTGCATCGTTTTACTGATTAGAAACTTAAATACAAAGGAAGCATTAGTCAATGGAACAAGAATGCGCATCAAGTGTATGCATCGTAATGCTATTGATTGCGAAGTTTTAACTGGAACGCAAGCAATAAGAGAATTTTGATTCCACGTATAAGTTTAACATATTCCGTTACTGTTTTACCATTTAACTTTCAAAGAACTCAATTTCCAAGTATACCTGCATTTGCGATGACAATAAATAAGTCTCAAGGGCAAACATTCGAAAAAATTGGAATTTTATTGAGGCAGCCAGTTTTTACACATGGTCAATTGTACGTCGCAGCAAGTAGAGTTCGATCATTCGATGGTTTGAGATTTTATATTGCCGAATATAATGGTCAAGGGCATTTAGCAAATGATGAAAGAGTTTTTACAAAAAACATCGTTTACACAGAAGTTCTGAATCATTAAATTCACTTTCAAACTATTTTAAGTTCAATGGACAACATTTATTTTTTTAACAGCCCGGTTTTTTTGATTTAATGAAAAATATATGAGAAAATACGAGGCACGTATTTTTTATTTCATTTTTATTTTGTATTAATTTTTTATTTAAATTTTATATAATTCGAAAAAGATAGGCAAAATAACTATGTAGCCTTGGCGAAACCTGGTCAGTATGGCAATAAAAAAAACCCAAGGAAATGTCAAAAAACGCGTTATTGCTTTTTAAATATGGCTTAGCCAAGCTAATCCTCGTTTTTCCTATCTTTCATATTTTTCAAATAACTCGAAAATTAATGCATAGAAATAAAAATTAAAAAATTATATAAGCTTTGTAGCAGATAATCTTCAAACTCTTTTCGAATTTTGTACCTTACCAAAAATGAAATGTAATCCATTGGAATTGAAAACAATGTATCTTATACTTCTATGAATGTCAAGTCTCATTTTTATTAGCGTTTATTTGGTTCAATAATAACATGAAAAAATTAAAACTGACAATGAATTATATCAAAAAATAAATACGAATACAAGCTGTAATTGTGTTTTTTCAACTGTTACTAACATTAAATTTTAAATTTCATAGGTATTGCAGGGAATTAAGGCAAACAACACACGCTAATTTTGTATTTGTACACGCTCGCAGCTGACGTAATAGAACAAAATTCAAAAAAATTATATGCAATGATTATAGAGGTATACTCTTTGACAAAAGAACCTCAATAACGTTCAAACTTAAAAATTTAATGAATTACGGTCGAATTTCGACCACTGGGCGACCACTAGTATCAGTAAAAAGGCCAAATAACGAATTGATGGTCAGCGTGACATCTTTTTGAAATTGCTACAAATTGCGTGATTATCCTAGGCGCATTGTTTCACAACATGTATACATATTTTTAAGTATGCTTTCTTGTACTTGGTAATAAGTGCCATACCCGGAAGCCAAAGGTTTATTATCTGCACATCTTTTTGAATTTAAAATATCAAAAGAATTGTTCAACAGTTAAAACAAGAAATAGCCACATTTTCCTCTTTAGGTAACAAATAACGAACCGCTTCATCCGTTGTATTTGAGAATAACTGCGTTGCCAAAAACACGTGCTGCCTTTTGCTTCCTTTGATGGTGAAATGAACATGTGAGAGCTTAGGGCACAATTTAAATTCACCATTATCCAATGCCAACAATTTTTCAACAGTTGTCTTTGTGATGTGTTTGTTGTCGGAGAGTGTCAGCCCGTCATCTAAAAAATGGTTCTGTAAAAGTGGCTAAAGTTGGGGAACATATGCAAAAACATATATGACTTTTTTTACATCACGTGGGTTTGGGAAGCACGAATTTGTATATATATTACTTTTAGTTCATTCCACACTCCTCGATTTTTTGTTCCTAGATCTGCTACTGTAGCAACATGTACCCTACAAAATTGTACCCTACATCTTCCACTCATCAAATAATGTTCTTTAAGAATTCAGCTAGCTTTTGGACATCGAAAATCATAATAATATATTGGCTGCTTTCAACAAGATACGAGGCCTTGAAGCATGGAAACATGACAATTGCTGTGAGGCCCTACAACAAATCTTCCTTCTGATAGTAACTGACGATACATTCCACGTTCATTAAGTTAAAAGAAATAACACACATACGATCAGCAATGGTCAGTGTGTTCACCTGGGCCTTCATGAAACACAGAACATCATAGAGTATGTCCGGCTGACAGCAAAATGAAATAGATGTCCATCTCTTCAAAGTCGATAATCCTGGCAAGGGAAACCACATTTATTTCTCAAAAATATATATTTTCTTTATACAGCGCGTAGTGTAACTGCCTTTTCGATGTCTTCAGAGTTACATTTTACATAGTTTTTTATTTGATAATAAGCTGATAGTTTTTTAAGGCTATTTTCATGACCTCTCTCACATGTCATCTCTCTGTTCTGACATTGACTTTATTACTTTCAAGAACACCCCTGTATTATCATCACTGCGGCAAGGAATTACAAGTAGTGATGAGGACTGGAAGATTCATATTAGGGACAGCATCTTCTCTGAGAACTCTTTTTGATGGTGAATCATTAACTCAGCACGTAAGTCACGAACATAATCTGTTGCAGTAAAGTGTTTTGAGCAAATCCTAGCATTCAAAATATTTAAAATATTTTTTCTGAAGCACTTCGAAATCCATATTTCTTGTACCTCGGAGTCTTTTGGAAATGTATGATATGTAATATCTGTCCCTTTCGTTCTTCTTGTGTATGAATTACAACTGGCTAAAGCACACCCAGGCATATTGACATTAAAATAAGGACAAGAATGAGATTAAACAACGGAAATAATAGTTGCTTAGCAACAATGACAAAAAAATGAGACAAAACAACAAAGTTTTCCTCGCTGTCACAACAATAAACAAATACGTCTTGAAAAACTCAAAACTATTACGACAACAAACAACAAGAAACCAAATAACAAATAGGAAATTAAGAAAAAGTACCTGAACGAGAATAAAAGTACAACTGAAGTAACAGTTATGTTCAACAAAGACAAAAAGTAATGACAAAACAACAACGAAAAAACAACAACAAAATGACAAAACAGTTTTTACCTCGCTGTCACAGCAAAAAGCATACACGTATTAAAAACCCCAAAGCTATCACAACAACAAATAAAATAGAAAATAAATAAAAAATTAAGAAAGTGTAATTTAAAATATATTTTTTTGTGTGTAAACACCGATACAAACGTATTGGTAACCTAACACTGTTATTGTCGAAACGTTCTAATGAAACGCCACGATACAAAACAAACACTCAGCCCCAAGAAATACACCAACAATAACTGCAGTGTTTACCACAGAATTTAAACAATTCTGTACCATGTTTTTTTTTCAAACCCTACACTCAACACTCAACACGTATTTATCGTAAATTTGTATTACTACACCTACGAACACACGCATAAATTAACAATGATTAATACTCATAACTTATAACATCCATCTATCATAATACTAAGCAAGTAGTAAGGCGCGGAATTTTGTTCCCGTGCTGACGTCATGCGCAGAAGCCTGGATTCAGAACGCGTACTGCGCAACCCATTCGTGCCCTCCCTTGTGTTGCCCCGTTGTCCCTTAAAATATGACTTTTTAGACAGCATTGCCGTTATCCTCGTCAGGGTTAGTATCGGTGTTATTGTGACTGAACAATCGGTGAACCGACTGTGCCGTACTGGGTTCGGCAGCGTATTATAAGTATTTTAAAACGAGCGGCGGTGACGTCATGCACTGCCATACGGTTGTTGTTGTTGTCCGTTTATACACACAGATGTAGTGCAACTACGCAATTCGGTTGGCGCGTCCAGCTGTTTCTGTACATTCCTGCATCCAGAGTTTACTTGGGTTGACCGACACATTGAATCGGTCTCATTTCTGTTCTATCCTCCAACCTGGTCATCTGCTCTCGACTGGCGGCAACCTTCTGTCCAGGACTTCGTCAACTATCGCTATGGTTGGCTAAATAAAGTATAGCTCCAGGTATGTACAAGTTAGCGGGTTCTGAAAATATTCTAACCCCAAATATATTTTTATGTTTCAGCCTCTATTATAAATTATACTTGTGTGTGTGTGCGTGTAGAGCAGTTTTCAATTTGGGCGTTAACGCTGTTACAAAATTAAATTAATATGAATGTAAATGTAGTGGGTCAAATTGACTTCAATAAAGAAAATACTAATGCATCTTGCACTCAGCTGTGTTTGGTGTTAGAAATAATTATGAAATACGTAATTAATGATTTTGAATATTTCAACGAAATACTTAAAAGTAATTGGTAGATGAGAGAAATAAGTCACAGCTGGGGAGCTTAATACTGTTTAATATGAATTAGTGGCGATATGTGTGTGTGCGCTGTTGATGTTTAAAGTTGGTGTTGGAATTTGATGTGGACGGCCTATGTGGCGTATTTTCCTTATGACACCCTCTACAACCTATTACATGTCACAGGTGCTCGAACAAAGGCGAGATGGGTGTCGGGTGTGACGAACATCTGTCCACCCTACTGGCAGAGACGATCTTCTAGCCACGATTGCCGTCAGTCGAGAACAACTGTTCGGACACTCTTCCAACGCTATGCTGCCCCCAGGACTTGTGATACGACCGTTACATTACTGATCAGCGCCACTATTGACTGGTACACCGGACAATCCAGGTGAGAACATTCTAATTATCTATTTCTCTCTTCACAACATGGTGAATGCACAGAAGCCGCCAGAAGCTCGCTCGTGAAGTTTGACCGTAATACTCTAGCACAAACTCTCATGTTCAATTATGTTATTGCATGTGTGAACATTACAGCAGTAGACCTAATGAAATATCGTATAACTGTTTATAATGTGTAAGAAATTACACACATACACACATATCCGCAGTTTGCTGTAAGATCTAACTTTTCGTCTAATTACGACCATTAGGGAGTTAATTATCTTGTGCTATCATGTCATCTGGTCATGGCTGAGTTTTAATCACGTAACGGGGGCTGTCTGATGCTTGAGATGAGAAACTATTTTCTTTCTCACATATACTTAGCGCTTTAATGATTAAAGTCAGGGTCGTTTAGTAGGTTGAGTCTTGGGGCGGTCACTTACATTCTCTGGTGTTAATTACCAAGGCAAATCTATGCTTAGGAGCTGAGATATTCAGATTAACCTGTCATTTATATTTGTACATATATATACATATTATGGTGCATTCATTTACGGTAGTTGGATTGGGTTTATGAGGAATTTAGTACTGATATGAGGGGTGTTGTGTCATTCATGTTGTGTATGTGTTTGTGTGTGTAATTTTACTATATTTTGCTGGGGGAATATGTAATGAATTTAAAAAAAGAGAAAAACCATAAATTTGCTTACTAAGACAAAAAAGGCTAGCCTGTTTGAAACTATACAACACTTATGGATTAGTATTGCTTTTTTTAATGAGATTATTGCTACCTTTGACTCATACATAATCAGGCAGAAATTTTGCAATTATGTTAATATCAAATTCACTTACTTTGTGACATTATGAATATTAATTGATATACATATATATATATAATTCTGCCCTTAATTGTGTGCTCACACAATCAAGAACTTGTCATTTTATGTAACATCTTGCAGGTTTAATAAAGCATACGCTTGTTGGTTAAAGATTTTTTCATTTGCAAGTCCTGTCATTCACCTGGGGGGACATGTCTGTAATTGTAATTGGGCCTTGCACACTTTCGCTTCCTCTAGGTTCACCACCTAGTTCTAAATATGATGTCTCTCCCCTTAAAAAAAATAAAATTAAATAAAATAAAAATTAAAAAAAAAATTACAAAAAAAAACTTAGAAAAATATAAAGGGGGGTTTCACGACTGATTTTCTGTTGAGTATGTCGCGTAGGCAGTAGTTAATATAATATATTATTAGTACGTGTCGCTAACGCTGTAATAAAAGAAAATTGTCTGTATGAATGTTGTTTAAGTTCCACGTTGGAAACGCCAATGTTGTAATAAAACAAAATTGCCTTATTACAATTAATGTAAATTATTTATTTAATTAAGTCAATATTTTCCTCCTCAGTATTAATCTTCAGCCCCACTGTTGGGCTCGCCAATTTTGTAACAAAATATAAAATTCGGATTTTCGTAGTTACAAAAAATTATAACAAAAGAAAATTTTTGTTTGAAAATAAAAAAAAATTTTATTTTTATTTATATATTAATTAATTATGTCTTATGTATTTATTTACTTTTTAATTCCTATAATTATTAATTTAATCAATTTAATATCTTAGAATAACAAGAATTGTTTTTCCGCGTTAATTAGATTATATCATGTAATAATCGATTAGCAGTCTTCCGTTATTTAATGAGTGTACTCCTTCAATGACGTTATTCTCTTCTTTTCTTGGAATCCAGGTGTCAAATATTATCTGAAATCCTTCTATCTATATGCTTACTAATAAATAAAACGCAAAAATTATCATATTCAACGAATTTATTAATGTTATCGAGACTAATCGATTTTGAATCGATCGGCTAATCGACAGCTCACAAAAAGTCATATTTACGGTATATTTGTATGTAGGCTTTAACTGTACTTCCTGTCACATTAAATGGTTTACAATTTCTGTTAGTATCTAATTAACATTGAACAAGAGCATTGATTGTCTTATTATAGGTTGATTTCTTTAATTCTCAGTAATTTTATGATTTGGTTAAATAATTTGAATATTATCCTTAATTTAGGCTTTTCCTTTAAATTCCAGTGTTATTACACTTGCCTTTTTTCTAATAATATTTTATACATTCCTTCAATACCTTTACAAAGTATTGTTACAGTTATAATACACAGTGATTGATTTACATTATATAATTTTCATCAATTTAATTAATTTCCTTTACCTATTTACTAATTACAAGGTTGGTGAGATTTACCATTTGGCCTAGATTTTATGTTAGTTCATTTACAATGTTTATTATTATTCCAGCTTGCTAATACCCTCTCTGACCTACAATTCTTATAACATCTTAACTAAATTAACCTTATTTAATTACAGTAAGGTTTATTATTAATTAATATCATTAAAACATAATAAATACTCTATAACAAAAAAAATTATACTCAATCTCAAACATTCAAGCCTTGAGTTCAATGAACTGTTAATATAAACAAAACACATCTGTTCTTTCTTCATTTAAATTATTCATTAAAATTAATTTTTAAGCAGTCTTTTGCTGTTTTTGGTTTTAGTTTAGGGATTTCCCCTTGTTCACTTCACTATTTATTGCATACTCTTATATTATTTTTTGTCACTTTGTCTGGTATTGTATGATAAAGAATATCACTTATATGAGATCATCAGGATTCGCTTTTCATTATAAAATTAAATTGCACTGGTACATTTTTACATTTATATCTAGAACCTTTACTTACACATACTTTACATTTACTCTTATTTTATTGCATTGTACTTTTCTTATTTATTTTCATCTTTTTTGGGAGTTTCTAATTTTATTATATGTGGTTGTTTTTCTAATAGTTGTTCTTTTATTATGGATGTTTGTCTATCCTGGGCATTTCCTGACCTGCTCCTATACTACCTGGTGTGACGATTTAATTGATAATAAAATATTTAATAATAAAAAAAAATTAAAAAGCAATTAAGTATTTTTAAATCGCACTATTAAACCTAATGCCCCTGTACTAACTCAGAATAAGTATGAGAGGTAAATGGAAAAATCTAACTAAACAATTAATAAAAAATCGAATTGTAAAAAGCTATTAATATCACAGTTAACCCTTTGGTAAGTCATCATGCGTTGACCTGTTTAATTCGGGACTCAACGTGCTTAGCGAACCGTCTGTAACTTAGAAATGTATAAAAATCGTAATGTTTGTAATTAGTAATTTGAAGGCACGAGTAGTAGTTAAAATAATTCCCGTAAATTAAATAAGTATAATTAATTTGTTTCTTCTTGTTATAATAATGTCAATTTAAATAAAAATAGGAACTATATTATCGCGGAGTACTCGCTCCGTTTCGTTGTAATGTGCCAGTCGAATCGAGTTAAGAGTTACTATGCAGCCGTCAGACAGTGCACACCTACGAGCGTGAGCTCTTCAGAAATGTGTTGATTATCTTTAAATGTAACTGTTAGCTACCACTACAAAACGTGGGGAGCAAGTTTTAATATATAAAATGAAAATAGGTTTTGTTAAGAAATGTAATAAATTAAGAAAAATTAACAACACGTAAGCAAGATGACGTCTCTACTCAAGATGTAAACTCCAGTACAACTCTACATGTGAATATGTGACCTGCATAAACTGTACATATGGACGTCTACGACCCCTACGACGCTGACCAGGACCTACGTGGATCTACCCCAACTTTAACCAGCATTACTTCAATCTCCTCAGTGAACCAGCTATAAAGTATTCGCCGAAGACACGACCCGGATGACGACGCCGACTACCAGAATTCCCAAGTGTGACACCCCAGGACGAGGACAGCACAACTTATTGTAAAGGTGACTCGATAGCTTGACTATCGAGAGTTAATTACATTTGAGACATAACTTATAGATGAAAGAGACTTTTCAGAGACTATAATTTTCTTTAACCAATAAATGAAACCAAATAGATGTATACTGTAATATTGAAAATCATACGTTGTAACGTTAATATGTAAATGTTAATTATAATCCCGTTAGTAAATAATACCATTCTTCAAATGGTAAATGTAATCTTGCAAGCTCCTAGATGAGCATAATATTACTCAGACGTCTTTACAATATTTAAAGTAAACTCGGATCCGAGGTAAAAGTACATGATCAATATGATCCCTAGTTTTCCAGAAAACACTTTTGAATATTTTAGTATAAATAATTACGTTATGGGATCCTTTCATATCATTTGTTAATAAAGAGAAGTCATCTTATTACACATTGAAGTGAGTGCATAAATCAGTGAAATACCTTCCCTTGTGTCCTAATAATTAGCTTAATTATTATTGTTAATTGTGTTGAGTTTAATTTCATTTCGTTACAACGTAGGCAGCCCGTATAATTGGCTAGGGTCAATTATGATGGGTTTCCTGGATTTGTAACGTGGGCAAAACGTTACAAAAATGCGCCACTCTGCTTTCGTTATTAAAGAAATGATCATGTACAGAGTGTCACAAAAATAACCACACTCTGCTTTGAGTTAAAAAGGTTGTAAGCATCGTGACGCTAACAAAGAAACGTCACTCTAATAATTAAAATAATATTACGTAGTAAAATAGATAACTCTCTGCACTCGTTATCTGATCTATGCACTCAGTTACTGTATTTCATGTAACATTAATTTTCATAAAATTAATTTTTTTAAGATACGTAATTTAATACAATGATAGTCTGTATAACTTGAAATATCATTGTATGACGCCAAATGTAAGTACGCACATGAATTTTAGTGCTTGTTAATCTGTTCAGTCTTTAACAGGTTTATATTGTGACAATTCAAGACCTGTAGTTTCATGAATATGCCTGCATAGAATGTAAGTGTATGTCTGTCGTCACGGCAAAAACAAAAACATAAACTCCTGCGTAAAGTAGTCCCGGTTAATTACGTGTAAAGAAATTCGTAACTTAATTTTGTTACCAAAAATTAAAAATAATAAAAAAAGATTTAATGGTGGAAAGCAAGAGAATTAATTACTAAACTCAGACTGTTATAACCGTAATACACCTGTAACTTGTAAAGCGTGTTTTGTTGAATTAGATTCACCCCTTACTCCGACTGGCCTGTCCAGTTAAAACCGGTCGAGAAAGATAAGCTGAGGCATTGTGTAGAGAACAATACGTGTGCGTAATCCGCGCGTTCCCACGCATACCACTACCCTGTCATTGTTTACTAAATAAACGAGGGTGACCTACATTCCAGCAAAGAGCTGATCGTTTAAATAGAAACTAATGCAAATGTTTAAAAATCACTGTTAATAAATGTTTAACATGAACTAAACTGTGTAGGCGATAATCGTGTATAGTATAGTAGAGCAAGTACTTATAGTGACTTAAATTTCAAATAAATAAATGACATAGTTAACCCTCCATTGTTAGATAAAGTGTTAAACCTCTTGCCCCGAAACAGTAAACTTTAAACTGAGTAAAATGAAAACAAAGTAAATAAAGTGTCCTAAATAAATGTGGTAATTCAATAGGAAATAATCCTAAGTAAGTTTCTTAAATCTCCCCCAAACTAAATAAATAAATAAATAAAAGAAAAAGTTAAGTTCCTTAGAAAGAGACCAAAAGGAAAATAATTAATAATAAATAATTAAAAATAATAATAAGTGAATAATAATTGCTTTAAATAATAAGGCTGAATAATCTTAATTTAAACTAAATTGTGTAAAGTGTAGCAGTAAATAAGAGAAAAGGAAATAATAATAAAAAGTGTTGTTGAATATTGTAAACACCCGGTCGTGGCCTGTTCGAGAAGTATAAAGCGTGTTCCCTCCTGCATAGTTTGTTATGTATTACAGCTGATCATTTAAAGAGAGAATAAAAAGAATTATCTTCGTGAAATTCCGCTTCTCTCAGTAGCGTAAGAAATTAGGATTAGAAATAATCTAAAGTGGAGTATGGGATCCGCTTTAGGTTATATTAGATGTAATTAAGAAGTGATTATATATGTAACGTAACATAGTCACAACGGCGCCGACTGAAAAGGGTAATGATGGTGCAGAAAGCTAACTTGTGTAGTTAGAGTGTGCCAAGGTAATCATTAGTGAGTGCTGAAAGCTAACTTGTTAGAGTAAGCCGATGTCAGTCGGGCCACGATATTGTGAGTTACGGGAAAGTAGGGAAATTAGTATTAAGAATTAAAACATAAGTTAGCATTGTAAGTAACGAGAAAAAGGGAATTTCACGAATGAGAACAAGATCATTTAAAGAGAGATAGAGAAAACAAAACGAATACTAAGAAATTAAACTTCCCAAATTAACGCCAAGCATACTCCAAGTCCCCACTTTTGAATTTTTCCTTACTAAAATTCCTAATGTGGATTTTAAGCGGCGGAGTATGTGATGATTTAATTGATAATAAAATATTCAATAATAAAAAAAAATTAAAAAGCAATTAAGTATTTTTAAATCGCACTATTAAACCTAATGCCCCTGTACTAACTCAGAATAAGTATGAGAGGTAAATGGAAAAATCTAACTAAAAAATTAATAAAAAATCGAATTGTAAAAAGCTATTAATATTACAGTTAACCCTTTGGTAAGTCATCATGCGTTGACCTGTTTAATTCCGGACTCAACGTGCTTAGCGAACCGTCTGTAACTTAGAAATGTATAAAAATCGTAATGTTTGTAATTAGTATTTTGAAGGCACGAGTAGTAGTTAAAATAATTCCCGTAAATTAAATAAGTATAATTAATTTGTTTCTTCTTGTTATAATAATGTCAATTTAAATAAAAATAGGAACTATATTATCGCGGAGTACTCGCTCCGTTTCGTTGTAATGTGCCAGTCGAATCGAGTTAAGAGTTACTATGCAGCCGTCAGACAGTGCATACCTACGAGCGTGAGCTCTTCAGAAATGTGTTGATTAAATTTAAATGTAACTGTTAGCTACCACTACAAAACGTGGGGAGCAAGTTTAATATATAAAATGAAAATAGGTTTTGTTAAGAAATGTAATAAGTTAAGAAAAATTAACAACACGTAAGCAAGATGACGTCTCTACTCAAGATATAAACTCCAGTACAACTCTATATGTGAATATGTGACCTGCATAAACTGTACATATGGACGTCTACGACCCCTACGACGCTGACCAGGACCTACGTGGATCTACCCCAACTTTAACCAGCATTACTTCAATCTCCTCAGTGAACCAGCTATAAAGTATTCGCCGAAGACACGACCCGGATGACGACGCCGACTACCAGAATTCCCAAGTGTGACACCCCAGGACGAGGACAGCACAACTTATTGTAAAGGTGACTCGATAGCTTGACTATCGAGAGTTAATTACATTTGAGACATAACTTATAGATGAAAGAGACTTTTCAGAGACTATAATTTTCTTTAAACAATAAATGAAACCAAATAGATGTATACTGTAATATTGAAAATCATACGTTGTAACGTTAATATGTAAATGTTAATTATAATCCCGTTAGTAAATAATACCATTCTTCAAATGGTAAATCTAATCTTGCAAGCTCCTAGATGAGCATAGTATTACTCAGACGTCTTTACAATATTTAAAGTAAACTCGGATCCGAGGTAAAAGTACATGATCAATATGATCCCTAGTTTTCCAGAAAACACTTTTGAATATTTTAGTATAAATAATTACGTTATGGGATCCTTTCATATCATTTGTTAATAAAGAGAAGTCATCTTATTACACATTGAAGTGAGTGCATAAATCAGTGAGATACCTTCCTTTGTGTCCTAATAATTAGCTTAATTATTATTGTTAATTGTGTTGAGTTTAATTTCAGTTCGTTACAACGTAGGCAGCCCGTATAATTGGCTAGGGTCAATTATGATGGGTTTCCTGGATTTGTAACGTGGGCAAAACGTTACACTGGGTATAATTACTTTATACATTGGCCTATCATTATTTTTCAATAATTTCTTATATATTGCATGGTTGGTTTTAATTTATTTTATCTCTTCGAACTATTATTTCACTTCACTGTGGCCCTTGACTAATTTTTATAGTAGTTTTCCTTGATGTCATTTTATTTTTATTTTATACATGATTATTTTTTATTTTATTTTTTTAAATTAGAACAATGTGGATAATCTGTCATGCTACAGATTGCTCTCCTCCAGAAGTGATTAGTTGAGATCATACTTTGAGTATGTATGAAATAATTGCTTATGATATTTTTTAGTTATTATATTCTTTGTCTTCCTCCCCATTTCTATATCTGCTTCTTCATAGTTGAGCTTAGTTTTTTTCTCTCTAATTGATTCTTCTTTGATAGTTATTGTTCTCTAATTGATTCTTCTTTGATAGTTATTGTTATCTGAGGTTTATTATTATTATATTTATTTTTTCCTTAACTTAGTGCTTTACCCATGGGATATTCATTCCCAAGGATGGGGATTCCCATGGGATATTCCCTAACACGTGAGCTGGGGCAGTCCAGAGAGGCACTTGTGGCTACATATACCCTGCTGGCCATACTACACTTCTAAATGAGATCAGAGGAACATCATCTCTGCTCAAAATATAATACTGCTGGAATTATCTACAGACAGTCATTAAATAAAAATTATATAAGAATAGTCTATTTTTTGACTAATAAAAAACATCCTTGGATACCTCACTTCGTAGTTGCTCAGATTTGCTAATACTTTCTATCTTAGTTATTCTTCTTATTATTTATTCTTCTTATTATTTATTCTTCTATCTTTTTAGCTCTGCTGATATATTTATTCTTATCATGGTTGGAAGCTCTGTTGATATATTTATTTTTCTCATGGTTGGAAGTTCTGTTGATATATTTATCACTAGTTATTGGGTGTAAATTTTTTCATCTGAATTCTCTTTAATTCTTCAATGGTTCGCACAATCTTCTTCTGGTTATCAATATTAATAGCATATATATATATTTTTTTTTCTTGTTTTTCATCTTGGTTCTAATTCATTGTTTTACTGGTTTTATGTTATTACAGTTATTCTTCCAATTGTTCTTATTATAATTAAAATTAAAGTCGTGATCATAATCATATTATATATATATATTTTTTTCAAAATTTATTATTTCGCTCTGGGTTTCATCCAAATTATTTCATTAACATTATATTATTTAAATGGTATTTACTTCTTTTTTCATTTCGTAACTCTTCTACTATTTCCTTTCAAAAACTAGTTTATTCATATTATTGGTATAAGTTGCTCTTATCTATCTTTAGAATTTTGTTGATATATTTTTTATTTCAACATTAATTCCTGTAAATTATTGATATAAGTTGATCTTATTTAGTTTCAGAATTTAGTAATATATTAATCATTGTTCTTCACTATTCGTTTCCATAATCGTTTATTCAAATAATTCCTGTAAGTTGTCCTTATGGTTTTTAGAATTTAGTAATTATATTTCCATTGAAAATTAAATTCTGTAAATAATTGTTGTAAGTTGATCTTACGTTATTTTTGAATTTATTTAATTAACTTTTATTCTTCAATTCAAAATTAAGTCCCATAAATAATTTGTGTAAGTTGACCTTACGTTCTTTTTGAATTTATTTAAATTCTAATCCTCGTAATATTTTTTCATTGAGGCCTGGTTATACACGCTTTTGATTTTTCCTGAAACAATCTCTTTTAGTTCATAGGTGTTATTGTTATTTGTTTTTGTGACTATAAATGGTCCGGTATATAGTAGTAATAACTTCTTAGTGATCCCTTCTAGGGTGCTTGGTAATTCGCGGTTTTTCAGCAGTACTTTTTCTCCTATTTTATATGTTATTATTTTTCCCATTGCTTTCTGATACTTGTTTTGACGCTTCTCCTGGTGTTCGGCCACCTTATTATAAAATTTTATTTTATCAAATTTATATCCATCATTAATAGGGAACGCTATGATTTCCTTGATCTCTCGTGGGGGTGGTTTCTCGTACATGGCGGAGTATGGGGTAATCCCTATAGGTGGATGATGAGCTAAATTGAGGAATTCCGCCGTGGCTGTCAGATATTCTTGACATTTTTTCTGTTGGTGGTGACAGTACGTCCTCAGTATTCTTCCCACCTCTCTTAACACCCTCTCTGCCGGATTACTACTTGGGTGGTAAACCGATGTTTTGTAAGTTTTAACCCCAAGTGATAACAAGGTATTCCTCCATCTTCTCCCCTTAAATTGCGGACCATGATCAGTAATGATTGATGAGGGTTTTCCTATTTCTGGAATATATAGTTCATTTATCACTCCCAGAATTTTCAGAGTAGTTGCACGATTAACAGGGTGGTATAGCTTTATAAATTTTGTGAAATGATCCATTATGATTATCAAACATTTATATCGGTGTCGACAGCGACTACGGGGAAATGGCAAGCATATGTCTAAGAACACCTTTTCTAACTTCCCTTTCTATGTGATTGATATCATAATGCCTTCCTTCTTCTCGTTATTAGTCTTCACCAGTTGGCAAATATGACAGGATTTGATGTAATTTCTCACTTTCCGATTAATGTTTTTGATGTGACAGCTTTCTTCTAGTGCCTTTATCACTTTCAAGGCTCCCATATGGCCATATCGTATATGGTAGTCTAATATTATGTCCTTTTCGATTTTTGTCATATTTAGAGACAATTCCAGGTTTCCTGATTTAGAGATGTTTTAATAAATAAGATTCCGTGGTTAACATAGTAAAATTTGGATACAGTGTCATCTTGTTCTGCTAATCGATCCTTGATATTTCTTAACTTCGGGTCAGATTGCTGGTGGATGCTGATGTCCATCAATAATGCCTCTAAATCTGATCTGGTTCTAATAATGTTGTAAATCTTGAGTATGCTCTCCTTCTCTCCCTCAAAAGTTTGATCTTCCAAATTAATCCGTGATAACACGTCCGCTACAACATTCTTTTTTCCTGGGATGTATTCCCATCATAGATCATACTCTTGCAGGGCAAGTATCCACCTGGTCAGTCTGCCGTGACTCAACTTACATCTCCTTAAAAATGATATAGATTTATGGTCCGTCCGGACTGTTACTGGATAACCCAAAATATATTTTAAATCTATTCATGTTTTACGTACAGATTTTATGTATTTTATGTACAACCATACACTTTATGGTTAATATAATTAAATTACCTTATTCTGTCCACCTTAGTGACACTAGCTTCTTTCGTTCAATGACGCGTTTCGGGATGAAATCCCATCTTCAGATACACAATATCAATTCAAAACGTAAATGTATACCACATTTTGTGGTTATGTCATAATTTAAAATGTTTAAAATCTTTTAAATAAAATATACAAAACGTAACAACTGAATCGCTTGGAGCGCTCGCATGCATGCACGCTGTACCGCGATTTCCTTACGACTTGCTATAATTATCATTCAACCGTATAGCAGTGTCAAACAGGTTATTAGATCCGAAGTTCATTTGATCATTTAATATATTATTTTTGGTTGTTGCGTTTTTTGTAGCTTTATATATTTCGAACTCCTCTAGGCTATCCATTAATTTACCCTTCTTGCAAGTATGTAACGCTACGAAATTGTTTTCGAAACTAGTATAATTATGACCTTTTGTTATTAAATGTTGTGCAGAACTGGAATTATTATTATTTGTTTTAGGAATATGCTCTAAAAATCTTGTATAAAAATCTCTGCCGGATTGGCCGATGTAGAATGCTGCACAATTATCGCATTTTATTTTATAGACTCCTGATTTATTTTTTAAAGGAATATTTATTTTAGTTTTGAAAAAATTTTTTAACTTATTACATGTTTTGAATGAAATATTATATCCTTTACTTTTAAAAACAGATTTTGAAATATTTGGCATCAAACCAGTATAATTAGCTGAAATGAATTTATTATGTTTTTTATTATGTTGGTTAATAATGTTGGTATTTTTATTTTCTAAAAGTTTTTTATGTTTCATTATCATTCTATCAATTATTACTGGCCTGTAACCATTATTTAGAGCTATTTGTTTTATAATATTTACTTCTTGATCATAGTCTTCGTTATTAAGGGGTACACAAAGTAATCTGTCAATAAAGCTGTTAAATGCAGCCATTTTTTGGGCTGGAGGATGAAATGACTTAGCATGTATAACCGTATCTGTGCATGTGTGCTTTCTGTATATTTTGTATTTCAGGTCATTACCGTTATTTGTTATGGTTAGATCCAGGAAATTAATATTTTTGTTATCTTCAATTTCCATAGTGAATTTTATTTTCTTATGTATTCTATTTAAATAGTTATTAAATGACTCGATCTGTCTATTGTTACCATTGAAAATAACAATGCTACAACGCTGTACTGTGTATGTAATGGTCGCGTACGTGTGACTGTGTTTCTGTGTGTACCTATATATATGTATGCAGTTCCCTTGTCCATTCCCTATCACACTCCATTCGTCAAATTTCCTTTATAGGTTACGTCTAAAAAATAATAATAACAACTAAATTTCTAAGCTGCAGATTCGCTTACTATTTACACGAAACATATTTTATTGTTAGATAATTTAAAATAATAAGTTTGTTTAACACCTGTGAGTGAAAAGGGGAGCCTCAAGCCCAGCAGAGGCAAAGACTGAAAAGAAGAAGACAGAGGTGGAAACCTCGGAACCCTGGACAGAGGTCTGGAATAAAAAGAAGAATGGGCCTCGAAAGGTAGAAATAATATATATATATATATATATATTTTACTAGGGAAACTGTGGAAAACTAATGTTTGCCGCAGGAGGGTCCGCACACCTACGGTGTGTGGGACTCGCACCCACCGAAACCACAAACCCTGTTGTCCACGGCATGGATCCACCTCGAATTCAGCTTTCCCAATACTTCAAGGTGGTGCCTTGAAATAATAATAATAATAATAATAATAATAATAATAGTAGTAGTAGTAGTAGTAGTAGTAGTAATAATAATAATAATAATTATTATTATTATTAATCAACTTTTTTATACTATCAAAATGGATTACCAGAGACAGCAAAGCCAAGTTTCCGAGCTTGAGCCATAAAATGTATAGGGAAAGTTGCGTGGCAAAAACTGTACTTCAGCTGCCAAGTATTTATTACTTTAGGTAGAGATTTCCATACAATTTTGTTCAGTACTTCAAGTACATTTTATTTCCTTCCTTTATTTTTATTTGTAATTAGGCAATTTATTTTGGAAAATTTTGCCAAATAATTCTAAAAACTATTTCAACCATTTTTTTAGAAACAGTTATTGTAATTGTAGACTCAAAAAACACTAAGCGATGACATAATTGATTTTAGTCTGGGTTTCTTTAGGCCTATCTGATTTATCCATGTGTTCTGTGTATTGACAAAACATGTTTTAAAATATTTTATTTTAGTATTATTAACTTTGTTTTCAGAAAAAATTAAAACAATAATTTGCTTCGTATTCCGTACAATCTAGGACTACGTTATGACAAATTTTGGTTAATATAACTTTTCGGCCGACCAATCAGTAAAATCGATATATTATGAGTAACATTTCTGTCTTAGATTATCTGTCAGGCATTTACAGATACAGCTCTAGATAAACTGGGCCATAATATTCTTCACTTATTTGCACTTTTCTCGTAAATTACAATTCTTCTAACAGTCATGTTGAAAGTAATAAATACAAACGTACATGTGTACGTTTACACATTGTGGCAACAGAGATTCATTTTCTTTTTTTTTTCGCTCTGGGCTGTGCGGTTGTGCTTTGCAGAGACGAACCGCTCGGGATCTGAGTTCCGAGCTAACTTTGGAGCTCCTGCCTCGTGGCCCTGCCCAAGTAGGGCGTGTGCTCTATAGCAGGCCGATTCTCGGCTGTTGTGCTAGCCTACACTAGCGCAGTATACACAGAACAGAAGGGGGCCTAGAACACTACCTTGAGGGACGTCGGCTGTGATTCGTCTCTCGGAAGGGACTGAATCTCCAACTCTCACGCAGAAGGTCCTCTCCATCAGAAAGCAAGCAACCAGATGGAGGTAGCAGTCCGGGAGCTGGACTTCCCTAAGCTTGAATAATAGGCCATCATGCCATATGCTGTCGAAGGCTTTTTCAACATCTAAGAAACAGCCAACAGTCCGTTCTCTCCGACACCCGGCTTCCGTGACGCATTCCACCATTCTCATCAGTTGATGAGTGGTCGAATGCCCCACACGAAAGCCGAACTGTTCGGAGACCAGCACGTCAAAGTTGGTTAGATGTTCTCGTACACGACGCTGCACGAGGCGCTCAAAAACCTTGGACGTAGCGGAGAGTAGGCTGATAGGCCGGAGGTTGTCAGAGCGGGTGGCATCCTTTCCCTGCTTCGGGATCACGATGACCGTCGCCTTTCGCCATTTCTTGGGAAAGTAGGCCAGTCTGAGACACGCGTTGAACAAATCAGTCAAGAATTGAACTCCAGGCTCGGGAAGAAGTCGTAGAGCGGTGTTCGTAACACCGTCCGGGCCTGGAGCTTTTCTTGGCGGAAGGTCAGCGAGCAGATCTGAGACCTCTTCCAAAGAGATGGGTTCGGGCTCCGCCGTGATCGGAAGAGACAGAAAGTCTTCCACAGCCATCTCGACTTGTTAGTCGAAGTCCCATTCCATGGGCGGGTTGGGAGCGACACTCGACGATGAGTGCACTGGACTTCCAGCTCTTCAACAGGACTGACCTCCCTCCGGACTGCTCTCTCCTGCCTGGACTGGACGCTGTTTTTGCTGCATTCGCCCACCTCTCCGCTTGGACGAGGAATACTACTGCTTTCTTCAGGGAAAGAAGACTCAGGAGTCAGCTGCTGCCAGTGAACTGAGTAGCTGGTAGAAGACGCAGCTGGCCGAAGTTGCCCTTATTAGGGCCACCTGCGCCGGATACCTTCTGCCGGACAGGAATAGAAGAGGACTGCTCTGGGCTCTGGTGAGTGCCGATTATCAGTGCTATAAACCCTAACCTGCTCGCGACTGTTAGGTAGCGCTGCCCCGGACGATCCTTGCGAGCCCCCACCAGTGGTAAGCGAGCTTGGATATCGCCGGGGTAAAGGCGATGGACTCGCCTGAATCGCCTCGGGCGATGGAGACGGACGATCCTCTCCCTAAACCACTACCCCCTCTCCCGGTGGATGAGTCGTACGAATTCGCGACCGTTGGTCGGCGTAGACGCCCGACTAAGAAACCGAAGAGGACCCACTCAACCGGATCCTCTTCCTCTCGGACCTCGGCCATGGACATCGGACCTTCTCAGGGCCAACAGGCTGCGGTTCCGACTGCTTCGGTAACAGCTCTGGCTGCTGCCGCTGTTGGTCGCGCGCCGCCCCTGTTCGTCCACGGGGTGTCCAATGTCGCCGCCTTATACAGGCGGCTGATCGCGGCCCACGGCCTGTCGGCCGACAAGCTTGATCTGAAGCTGCTTGGCGGTGATACGGTCAAGATTGTCGTCCGTCGGCTCGAGGACCATCGCTTGGTCGAGGCCTTTCTGCAGGCGCACAGCCTGCAATACCACACCTTCTCTCCTAAGTGAGTCAAGCCCTTGTCAGTAATTCTGCGTGGGCTTGACGCGCATACCGATCCCCAGAAGATCCTTTTGGAACTCCGAGAACTCGGGTACCCGGTGCAGGCAATTTTTCGCCTGTTCACCAACTCAGAAACCCGAGTACCTCTCCCATTCGTCCGTCTCCAGCTCGAGAAGGGCGAGCCGCAGACAAGATATTCCAACTGACGCGGCTGTTCGGCTTCCGCGTCAGGGTGGAATCCAATCGTCCCCCGGGCAAGCTCGCGCAGTGCCACCGGTGCCAGAGGTTCGGCCATCATACCGCCGTCTGTCGCAGTGCCCCGGCCTGTTTACGTTGTTCCTTGGGACATTCCCCGCAGGCCTGCACTGTGGCAGACAAGTCCAATTTTCGCTGCATAAATTGTGGCCAAGGCCATGCAGCATATAATATTAACTGCCCGGTCTATAGGGCGAAACTCCTGCGGAAGCAAAAGCCGCAGGGGCCCCCCCCGAAGCCAAAGCAGCCAGTTTTGCAGCCCCAACCACAGAAGCAGCCTAAAACACAGGTTAGGCCGCAACCAAAGGCACAATCGGCACGGCGCGCGCCCTCTCCGTCTCCACCTCCAGCCCCTACAAAGGCACAAAAACGAACCGCGTCGCCTTCTGTAGCAGAGACAAGCCCTGTAGCCGCCATCTCGGTTATGGAGCCGGAGAATCAACCCTCCACCTCCGCGGAACCACCAACTCCCGCCTCTGAACCAGAGGTAGCCTCACCACCACTGCCACCTCCGCGATTTCCGCGAGCAGGCAACATTAAAACCAAAAAGACTAAAGGGATAACCACACCGGATGCTCGGCCCCGAGCACCTGCCTACCCACAGCACAAGAAAATTCCTGCTTCCCGGTATAAGTCCGACGAAGCGCAACAGCGTACTTTTCCTGTCGCTAACTCAAAACCGTCTGCCCCTGGTCCTGTGGCTTCCACCACGACCCGATCTGCCGTAAAACCTGGTCGCTCTTACGCGGCCTCAGTTTCCAGGCAAACAGCCCAGTCCGTCATATCCGATGACGCACAGTTCGTCCGCGACTTTCTGTCTGGCTACGACCTCAAGAAAGTCGCATCCACCTTCAGGTCCATCCGAGACCGCCTGGAAACTGCTGACCCAACTGAGAGATTCATGCTCTTGGTGGAAGCCTGCGAAGTCATAGGTCTTCTATGAACCGAGCCCTTAGATGAGACCTCTCACTCATAGCCTGGAATGCTAACTCCATCGGTTCCAAGCATTCCGACCTTCTAGAATTCCTGGCTCGGTTCAAACCCGACGTACTTCCCCTCTCTGAAACCCACCTGACCCCGGCAAACCGGTTTCGATTACCAAATTACGTGGTCTATCGGGATGACCGAGTTGGCCGACGAGGAGGCGGCACAGCGATCGCGGTGAGGACCTCCATAGGTCATCATCGTGTCGTTTTGCCGCAGCTAACCAACCTAGAGGCCACCCCCATTGAGGTCCACGGAGCTCTTGGCGGCGTCCTCGTGGTTTCAGCATACAAGCCCCCACAAGCTGAACTACTCCTTGTCGGCGACCTGGACGTCATCTTCGATTCCCACCGAAGGGTAATTTTGGCCGGCGATCTGAATTGCAAGCATCGCGTTTGGAATAGTCGCTTGACTACTCCGAACGGGAGGAGCTTGCTCAGTTTTGTTGAATCGCACCGGGCGATGGTAATTGGTCCAGCGCAACCCACGTTCTTTCCGACACTACCTAACGCGGCTCCCGATGTTCTGGATATTGCGGTGACCCAAGGAATTGTCTGCCCGGTCGAGGTATTCTCGCTTACGGAGCTGACATCCGACGACAACCCCATCTTGGTCCACGTCGCTACCCAGCACGCCTATGCACGTTCTGACAAGAAGAAAGTTATCGATTGGGACCGCTACGGCCCGGCTTTGTGCCGTAGATTGCCGCCAGCGACCCCACTCGATTCCGTTCGCCTCCTAGACGAAGCTGTAGCGGGAATCGAAGAGGCAATCATCTCGGCTATAGGCGTGTCTTCACGTACGCGAGCTGGTTTCACGCCTGACTACCAACGCATCCCTGAGGAAGTCTCTCTTCTCGCTCGCGAAAGGAATTACTTCCGGAAACGTTGGCAGAGGACCCGTGATCCAGCCGATAAGGCAGCATACAATCGGCTCACCAGACGACTGCGTGGCAGTCTGAAGGCGTTCCGACGTAGCTGTTGGGAACTCGACGTGGCCCGAACGGGGGATGCTGACCCGCAAAGTCACCCGTACAGAATACCTTCCGCATTGACGGGACGGAGGCGACGACCTTCACTCCCCGCCATTGTTGAACCGTTCGGACGACTCCTGGGTCGCCCGGAGGAGAAGGCCGAGTACTTGGGCTTGTGTTTCGAGCGACAGTTCACTCCCAACCCGCCCATGGACTGGGACTTCGACGAACAAGTCGAGATGGCTGTGGAAGACTTTCTGTCTCTTCCGATCACGGCGGAGCCCGAACCCATCTCTTTGGAAGAGGTCTCTGCTCGCTGACCTTCAGCCAAGAAAAGCTCCAGGCCCGGACGGTGTTACGAACACCGCTCTACGACTTCTTCCCGAGCCTGGAGTTCAATTCTTGACTGATTTGTTCAACGCGTGTCTCAGACTGGCCTACTTTCCCAAGAAATGGCGAAAGGCGACGGTCATCGTGATCCCGAAGCAGGGAAAGGATGCCACCCGCTCTGACAACCTCCGGCCTATCAGCCTACTCTCCGCTACGTCCAAGGTTTTTGAGCGCCTCGTGCAGCGTCGTGTACGAGAACATCTAACCAACTTTGACGTGCTGGTCCCCGAACAGTTCGGCTTTCGTGTGGGGCATTCGACCACTCATCAACTGATGAGAATGGTGGAATGCGTCACGGAAGCCGGGTGTCGGAGAGAACGGACTGTTGGCTGTTTCTTAGATGTTGAAAAAGCCTTCGACAGCATATGGCATGATGGCCTATTATTCAAGCTTAGGGAAGTCCAGCTCCCGGACTGCTACCTCCATTTGGTTGCTAGCTTTCTGACGGAGAGGACCTTGTGCATGAGAGTTGTAGATTCAGTCTCTTCCGAGAGACGAATCACAGCCGGCGTCCCTCAAGGTAGTGTTCTAGGCCCCCTTCAGTTCTCGATCTACGTCAACGACGTGGCGAGACAGCCTGGAGTTCAGATGGCCCTCTTTGCGGACGACACGGCCGTATTTACGGCAGTTCGTCATGTGGAAGGGGCGTCTTACGACTGCAGCGCCAGCTCGACACGCTCGTGGACTGGACTGAGAATTGGGGAGTGCAACTCAACGCTACCAAGAGTGTAGCCGTCGAATTCTCCAAGCGACGGAAAAACCCTGTTAGGCAGTTACGTATCGGCAGAACGTACTTGCGCTGGTCCAAAGAGGTCAAGTACCTCGGATTACACCTCGACCGTCGGCTCACCTGGCGTACCCACGCGCAGACAGTTCTCAAGCGAGCATCCGCTCGTCTGTGCGCACTGTTTCCACTCCTGATCAGCTCAGCCATGACCAGGAAATTGGGCAGGATGATCGTCGGCGCGTATCTGCTGCCGGTCATTACCTACGCTTGCCCGGTCTGGGGCTACCTCGCCGCAATGCATAAAAAGAAGTTGCAGAGCGTCCTCGACAGGGGTCTTCGGCTAGCGGCCAAAGTCCCCCGTCGCTTTTCATCCCGCCTTCTAAGGAGAGGATTTGGCGTCCGCTCCTTAGACGAAACTTTCAGGCGGCTTGCACGCAAATTTTATGCACGTGCGGCGAGGTTCCCAGACAATCCTCTAGTGACTGGGCTGGAAAGGTACCGTATACGTCCAGGTGATTCGTGGAAACGCCCTAGGTGTATACTGCGCTACTGTAGGCTAGCACAACAGCCGAGAATCGGCCTGCCATAGAGCACATGCCCTACTTGGGCAGGGCCACGAGGCAGGAGCTCCAGAAGGTAGCTCGGAACTCAGATCCCGAGCGGTTCGTCTCTGCGACGCACAACCGCACAGCCCAGAGCGAAAAAAAATTTTTAGATACTTCATTGCCACGCCATCGGACGCGCTTCATCTCCTCTCCTCTCTCGGACGACATCGACGCGGAGTCAGCCGGAAGGAACGGTCAAAGAATAGAACCGGCTTTCTTGCGTCTTCGCCCTCCAGTTCCGCGCCAGCGATAGGACGTCGCTGGGCCGGCAACCGACTCTACACCCGATGCCGAAAGAAGAGGATTACTGCAGTACGCCACGATCAGCGGGCGCAGCCGCCGAACATCTCAGCGCGGCACGACCAACATCAGCATTCTCGCCACCAGGTCCTTTTTAGGGCTACCAAAAACACTAGAGTGTACGATTGGCGCCATTTGTCATTCGGCAAGCCTTTTTTCCGGTGACAACATAAACGTCATCGTTTTCCAATCGTTTCATCATATTTCTTTTTTGTACAAATCTATTACCTGGGACTTGAATTAATTTGTTAGTTATCCACCTTAATTTAGCAAATGTTCGTTCGTGCGTGTCTGTATGTTTAAACAGATTTTAATAAACGTTATATAATGAACACTGTAAACACTTCTGTTTGTTTTTCCGCGTGCCTAAACAATGAAACACCATGATAACAGATTATTCGTGTTAACCCTCTGTGAAAAAGCAAAGCTCTCTAATTACTTCACGCTAACAACATAGGATGCGTCAGTTTGTGAGGGGAGGCAAATCATAGCTCAGTCTCGCTTACAAGAGATATAGATTACTGTAGTATAATACTGTAGATCAGTTTTACCAACTTAAATATTTATTGAAATAAGAAAGACTGTAAAAGCAGAGTAGAAAGAAATAAAACGAGACTGCTGACGCAACACGTGTGAGAACTAGGTGAGATCAAATTAGGGATTCCGCCGTCTGGAAACAGTTTCAGTAAAATCCATAGTGGAGGTAACGGAAAGGAAGTACCGGTATCGCATTGGTACATAACAAGGATAAATAATGAGAAATCTGAATATCGTCATGGAACCACGTTAGTAAGGAGGAAATGAAAGTGGAAAACGAAGAAAGCGAGGAAAATGGGAAAGGTCTTTTTAAAATTTCTACTTTATCATCGCCTCCCCAATTTTGAGTGCTTTGTTGTCTACATTAGCCGTTCAGGTGTGGATCTATTCAGAGAAAATAATTAGGCTAAAGCCTCTTTTTATAAACAAATACTATTTCAGAATAGAAAGTAACTGTAAAAAACGTGAAACTTTTGTGTGACAGAATATCCATCATTATGGTTTTGGCCCAATCACTTTTCATTAAATAGCCCTCCTCTTAATCACGTGCGGTAACCAAACTCTGTTACTGTAACTACAGCATGTTAAAATAACTAACTTTTATTAAATATTCTTATATCGCGTATACTAATAAAGCATATGACGTCGTCACTTTAACTCGGCAGTTTCGATTCACCTAAAGTGCTCTCTTGTCAGCATACAAAGGAGGCGCCCCTATGACCTTTTAAACGTTAGTCAGTCTACTATTTTGTACTTTTAAAAGTGCAGAAATAATAGTTTCCTCTTTTGTAATTGAAATTAGTGTTTGTAGAGATATTTTTAACGCCAGTTACCTTTTAGAAAAAATACTATTGGCTAGTAAATATTCCATGGTTTAATAAATAGGGAAACTAGAGTTACCACTAGATCTGTCAAAATCAAACACTGAGTTTAACCTAACCCCGATATCGTTAACAAATCAAATCAAAAAGTACTCATTCTGAAATTAAAGACTTGAATTACACTTGAATGACTTGTATTGTTTAAAAATGTTTATTAGCTGAAGTAAATAAACAGACACCTATTTAATACTTATATGCTTACGATAATGTACCCCTCGTCGGCAGACTCTGGCTGGTGAGCTGTGAACTAACACACTAGTAAGCGCTACTTTAGAAGAGCCGTTAAGAGTCCAAAACCTGTACATTACCTTCTTCGAGAAATCTGAGGTATCTGAAAGTATTCGACAACTTTTAGATAGTGCCAACTCGATATCATAGGGTTTAAAATATATATAAAATATGGAGGAGAAAATCTGGCAATACGGTATTAAATAGAAAATTAAATTCTTTATTCCTTACGTTTGACGAGTATCAGGTTAATTTTTCGTACGACTAAGAAGATGTTCATTATAGGCTATGTCCTGCAAATTGTATGAGGAATATTAGAAGTGTGGCCTTGATATATGTTGTGAAAACACCAAGTGTTTGGTTGTCGGTGGTACATTTGAAGACCTAGAAAGGGAAGACGGCACCGCAACAATCACGCGGTGGCAGATCTGTGGGAATGTGCAAGTAATAAAGCAGATGATTGGTAAAGGTTGAGTAGCGATTCGATAACTGCATTAGGGAACACTACCAACCATGTAAACAGACGATTGTTCGAAACATTATTTGAGAACAATAGAAACACCCCACACATAGTGCAAAGGTGAGACAAATGACCGATAGAAACGCAAAAAAGAACTTAAGCCAAGGAAAACGGATTACTGGCTACGGACTTACTGGAAAACAAGACTGAACAAAATGATTAATAAAGAGAACAGAACAAAAGCGAAAATAATCATTAACATAAGGAACCATCTAACGCAAAAGATTATGGTATGAAAACATGTAAAGTTTACCAGAAGAAGGGGGCCTCAGGAATGATGGTAATAGCAGCGGGCAGCAACACGACAGTTACCTCAGAATGAAGTAGTGGAGTAACTACTCGCTCTCTACAAGAGGAAGACCGGAGAAACAAAGATGTCGTGCAATCCGGATGATGTAATCCCATTCGCAAAGAAGAAGAAAATAACTTTCATAAATTAAAATCAAATTAAATGGTCGAGATAACAGATATCGCATTTTGGTTGCCGTTCGCTTGTAAAAGGCTTTAAAGTTAATTTCGTAAAGTTAATAGTGTAGCATGACAGATTATCCACATTATAATGAACGAAATAATGATCATAAATGAATTAAAATTAAAATGAAATCAAAGAAAAATACAATAAAAAACCATTAAGAACCACAGTAAAGTGCACTCATAGTTTGAAGAAATAAAAATAAATTAAAAACAACTATACAATATAAATGAGTAATAAAAAATAAAACAAAAGCCAAGATAAAGTAAGAAAGTACCCAGGTAGGATAGGAGTAAGTAAGGAAATACCCAGAATTAACCAACATCTACAATAAAAGGACTGAAATTGGAAGAAACCACGTAGTAAAATAAAATAAAGTAGGGAAATACCCAAAGCAAACCCAGTAATAAGAAAAAACGAACCCTAAAAAAGAATACCAGTAACTAATGAAAGTATAACACCTAAAATACAAAATAATGTAAAGTAGATATAAACAAAAGTGTCTAAAGGTAGAATTAAAAGTGAACCAGTGGATATTATTTATATAATGGAAAAAACAAATCTTCATAATCCTCTATAAACAAAATTCTTGATCTTATAAGACTATAAAACTGATTAGACATAAGATAAAGGAATAACAGGGGACAAGTGCATTTTATTAATTAATTTTATTATAATAATTTTATTATGTTAAATAGACTTCATGTGTCAATGTGTAAATTCATAAACTAAGTAAATTTGTGCCTTTATACAACTTTAAAGTTTTTATTATTGAAATACAGAAATAATATTTGCAGAATATTATTAAGGAAATAAACTAGAAATGTTTCTAAGTGAGTGCCACTCTTTATCTACCAACATTTATTAAAATGACAAAGATAAAATAAGAGCAGGCAATAAATAAGTGAAGTGACAAAGGGTACATCCCCAAAATAAAATAAAAACAACCAAGACTGCACAAAATTTAGTTTTAAGAAATCATTTAAATAATGAAGGGACAAATGTGTTTTTTTTTGTTTATTATAAGGTCAATGAACTCTATACTTAAATTTTTGAAATAGGGTGTAATGTTTTTTATTATTCTAAAATATTTATTATGTTTAATAGTATTAATCAAGGCTGAAATGTCTGAGTTTGGATACCATTCTTTTATTATAAGATATTTATTATGTGTGACTAGTATTAATCAAGACTGAAATGTCTGAGTTTGAGTACAACTCTTTTGTTTTCAAATATTTGTTATGTATTGATAGTATTAATTCAATACTAAATGTTAATTTAGTTAAGTATAGGAATTTTAATTAAGATTGTATAAAAAATAGAAAGTCAGAAGGGGTATAAGCATGCTGTAATAGTCATAAAACATTATATGTGAACAAAACTAAAATCTGGACAAATGGTAAATCTCAACAACCTTATCAATGAAAAATAAGTAAAATAAATTAAGTAAATTGATGAAATTTGTATAAAGTAAATCAATCACAGTGTATTCTAACAGTACCAATACTTTATAAAGATATTGAAGAAATGTATAATAGATTATTAGAAAAAATGCAAGTGTAATAACACTGTAACCTAAGGGGAAGATTTAAATTAAAGATATAATTTAAAAAAGATAACTAATTCATAAAATTACAAGGAATTAAGGAAAAATAAACATTTTATTTCAATCAGGGATCTTGTTCAATAATAAATATAAAATCATAAAGATTGTAAACCATTTAATGTGACAGGAAGTAAAATTTTTAGGCCTACATGTAAAAATACTGTAAATAAGGCATTTTGAAATGGAAAACATTGTAAAAGTATCATATTTGGTATTAAATCACGTAGAATTAACTAAAGAAAGAGAATATGTGTTAGGTATTTAATAAAATTAAATAATAGTAAAAATGTATTCATTCATATAATGTAAAAGTCAACCATGTAAGCGGAAATGATAGAGATTTAAAACAATGTCCTTTTAATATTAAATTGGCTGAGACGTTTCGAATAAAGAAGAAAGTTGAACAGTTGATTATTAGACGTTGAGTAGTTCACATCAGAACGAGAGTTCGCGATATATTCACTTATAGCGAAGAAGAAGAAAGATGGCGAATATCAACCAAGCCTATTCTATGTAAAATCGCGAATTTTGACAAACTTTAAATAACTACTAAATTCAGTGAATTAAACCAGTATAATTATAAAAGTGAACTAATATTGAACAGTAAAAGGTGCAATCACCGAATTAACACCCATAAACTATAATTCCGAATATTAAGACAAAATCTGCCATTATCGACCTTATGGTATGAAGTGAAATAAAAACATTATTCAACACAAATTACCGAAACAAATCACTGAACACTGATCCAGGACAACTACACTATCACCAGAGGGATTAATAACTAAAGCTGAGACGAGGAAAACTTGGAAAAACCACATTTATTTGAAGAGAATTCGTTGATGTGCAGCCTTCGACAACATATACAGCACGAAGCAGCCATCTTTGAAATCCCATGATCCTCTGCAGTCCACCGCTAGCTTCGTCATCACAACGATTGGTTCGAACAACTTACTTTACTAAACATTAGATATTAAATAATATCTTTGTATTTTTAGATCATTAAGCTTATAATTGTAAGTGTTATACTTTCCTGACTTTGCCCTTTCTCTGACTATTCTAATATAACAGTTTAAACAACCTGTGAATTAATATTAATAATTTGTATAAAAGAATTCGCTCGCCCTGAGAGAGTCGATTCATCAATCGATATCAAATCGATTATTTTATGTTTTGTCAATAAAAACCATTGAATGTTATAATTTTGAATTCTATTTATTTCTAAACTTATAAATAGAATAATATAAAACAATATTTGATACATAACTACCAGAACAGCTGAAATTAACAACTTTAAAGGAGGACACACTTCGAATAAAGAAAGATCACAAATCGATTGTTCCTGGAGACAATCCACTTAACGCAGAATCATAATTCCAATAACACAAAGTGATATAAATTGATAAAAAATTAAATAAACGAATTAAAATTTACACGAATACAATACAAAAATTAATTAATAAATAATAAATAAGAAATGAGAAAAAAAAAATAATATTTTTTTTATGAATTAAACAAAATTTTTATTTTGTTACAATAGAATAATACAAATTAAGTTTTATATTGAATTTTGCATTACCTCCAATATAATTGATTTTAAATGACTACTAAATTGTTTTTAATTCCCAATAAGTCGAATCTAGCAATTAATTTAATGAACTTTATAATTCGCGTCAGTAAATTACAATTTCAAGTTTAGTTTGATTTTAATGGAGCAATTTAGTATCTTAGTAATGAATTTTAACGCTCACTCATCATCACTGTTTTCTACCAGCATGTTTCATGTCAGCGACTACTGTCATAACAATATTATCTCTCGATTCCGTCTATGTAGTCAGATTAGACATAGTTTAATGAAAACGAAGGAGCAAAGATTTCAGATTTGGTTTCGTCTGTGCAAAAGCGTTACCTGCTACATCAGGGATTCTCAAACGTTTTTGAAGACAAGAACTATGAATATCCTAAATAATAATAATAATAATTATTATTATTATTAATATTATTACGTGTTTTCTCTGGTGTGTGGGACTCTCACCCACCTCTAATTCAGGCATTCATATCCATCCTGAAACCACTTAGCGTATTACTTCAGGATGAAGCCTATTGCGTCCTTATCGTGTTTCTTCTAGTTGTTCCTCATCTTCTACTGCCCGTTGGGTGTAAGTTGGGCCTGTTTTTTTCTAGTAGGACCGACTGAACAAATGCATTGATGCTGTCCCATTCCGCCACGAAGCATAAGCGTACCTACGCTCTCGGGCGTGAACTCCCCGAGCTCCATTTCCAGTACCATCCTCTGTCTTGCGAATCTGCAGCACTTGAAAAACGTGCGCGAGGCATCTTCATGGGGAGAGTCTCTGTATTGGGATGCTGGGCTTTGCACCTTTCCTATTCTATGGAGGTAGGCATTAAAATTTCCGTGGCCACTAAGCAACTGGGTCAGATGGTAGTTAACCTTAATAATAATAATAATAATAATAATAATAATAATAATAATAATAATAAATACACTTGACTGGCTAGATGTTTAAGTGATTTACCAGGAATAATTTACATTCACGAGTGCAGCGCGCACGTGTCCACGTGAATTGCACCAAATTTGAATACGCCTAAACCGTAGGGTCTTTTAAGTATACATTTTAATTCATGTAGGTTTAAATATTCACACAACAATTGCTATTGTTATAACTCTGTCACCCAGCAACAAATATTTAAAAAAAATATTTTTTATTTGAAATTAAAACGTCAATTTTAATTCTGTTCATAAAGAATAGATCTTATCGATGTTTATAAATAATATAAAATAGCTGTTGCAATGAATGTAAATAAACAAACCAAGGGTTGAGACATACAATCCCAGTATCAATGTTTATAAATAAATATAAATAGCTGTTGTTATGAATGTAAATAAACAAACTAAGAGTTGAGACATACAATCTAATCTATGTATGTCCTTTTTTTCTCGGAAACGGCTCTAACGATACCGTAGGGTCTTTATAGGTCTTTAACCTGCGGCCTAAACGGCGCAGTATCGATGTTTATAAATAATATAAACAGATGTTGCTATGACTGTAAATAAACAAACTAAGAGTTGAGACATACAATTGTGGGTTTCTGCGCAACGATTTTTGTACAATCTATCTGATATACATAATCTAAACTATTAAGTGTTCTCTATACGTTGTTGTAAATAATGCTTTTACGAAACTTGGACGTCTCTGAAGGGCTGTGCAATGGAACGAGATTGGTCGTGACTGAATTATGTAAATATCACTATTACTTTAACGACTCGGAACACTAGGTTTTTTATAAGTAAAAGCAAAAAGTTTTACCTTTCAGCCTTAACCGGTTTTCTCCTTTAAAAGGCTTCTTCAGAGGCCGCCGCAAGTAGCGCTATCCGTCTTGTTGTGGGTGACGAAATCGAATTTCGAAAGATCGAAATTATTGCATAATGAATTATGTAATAACATTATTAAAGCCAAGATTATCACGGGTGAATATTCAGGCTGAGAAGTTCATATTCCAAGGATTACAATAGATTCCAGCAAAAGTCAGCTTGGGTGCACTATGCAAAGGCATCAATTTCCCGTCAGAGCAGCTTTTGCTATTATTATTCACAAGGCTCAAGGTCAAACATTTGAAGTGGTGGGAATTCACTTATCAATTCCTGTGTTTATGCACGGCATGTTGTATGTAGCATTTTCCAGAGTCAAAAGGCGAAGTGGCTTAAAAGTTTTTTACCACCAGAAAATCCTCGCCATACAAGAATCGTTGTATGGAAAGAAGTATTAAATAATTGTGATTCCAATAACAGAAACCGTCGATAAACGCAAACGGCGTAGTATCGATATGTTTATATATGAAAATAAATATAAAAAAATAAATAATTAATAAAAATAAATAAATAATTAATAAAAATAAATAAATAATTAATAATAAATAATTTTTTTTTAAAATCTGTATATTTATAAATAAATGTGAAAATCGAGCAAAGCTCGGTCACCCTGATATTTTGTTGTTATCCATGATATTTTATTTCACTTTCTAATAAAAGAAAAAAATAGATAATTATTATTCACTACTAAGTTTTGATAAACTTTATATTAATATCGGTATGGAGAATCATACATGACTTCCGTGTTCTAAGATGTATATTTAAAATCATTTACTTGAATTTGGTTTGGTTCGAAAATTTCTAAAAAAATATCCCCCACCCTCAAACAATTTTTACTCTTTATAGATATTTTTGTTATTATGGGGTAGTCTTTAATATAACATTATACTCGTACTTTACTTGATATCAGCAAAGTAATTTTTAAAAGATCATCCCTTCCCTCTTCAACTACCCTCTCTATTTATAGATATCTCATCTACCTTTTTACAGTGGATTATTATGATGTTCTTTTCAGGATACATTATTTATGAAAATCAAGTACTTTACACTTGTTAAAACACAAAAAAGTGTAGATAAACTACTCCTGCCCCTTAACTGATCTTCACCAAAATCAATAGGCCTTGTGTCCTCTACAACTCGGGTACATATGCAAAAATTATTTGATTCTGTTTGAATTTGTGGCAGTTATCGCTCGCCATAGAAAAAAGTGTACACACACTTTTCGGAAAATGACATATTAATGTTTTGAGGGTAGTATCGAGAATCAGGCCTTATGTCGAACACGATTTTTTTTTCGCGATCATTATACTTGAATTTCCTTACGGAGCATGGAAGTAAAACTGATATGTAATTAAAACATCCATATAGATTGTCAGTAAATGTCGATTATTATAACAGCAATTAGGAGGTTCAATTCAACCGATCACCCCAGTCCAGGGAAAACTTGTTTTTATAAATTTAATAACTTTTTTAATGAAAATGATGAAAAAGTGTAGTTGTTTAACTCGTTAAATATTGTTTGTATGAGAAAATGAAAAACTAAAAAAATATTTACTATATTACTATAAACCTTTGTAAAATAATAATTGTTAACTTGTGTAACTGTAGTTAAAATATACTTAACAAATCCTAGTCACGACAGAAAATATCGGTATGGAGAACCATACATGACTTCCATATTCTAAGATTTATATTTAAAATCATTTTTGAAATGAAATATTACCATAGAAACTACTTCTTTCTACTTACTGCTTCAGCCTTAACCACAGTACTGTGGTCACTAACATATACCACCTCACGTTATCGCACTCGATTTTCACTGATGATGGAAGTCGATGGCATTGTCGAAACGTCTGGTTTTGTAGAAAACATTGGACTACGGCCAAATATCACGGGAAGGAATTTTAACAAAAACTACTTCTTTGTTGCCGATAACGTTGTACACATATATATAAAAAATATGCATAAAATTAATGGCTTGTATAAGTTAATGCTTGATCTCCATTAAGTAGTGCTCAAGTTTCCAAAGTTTTAATATTATGATGTCCGTAATTAAAACATCAGAGCAGGTTTAGTGTGTATGAAGGTACACCGTGGACAAAAATTTTCAACATTTCCTATTGAGCGTTGCTTAGAATAAAGCTGCGAATCTACAGTGTACGTTTCACAGAACAAACACGCGGAAAAGAAGGAGCGCTCCGAAGTCACTCATGGACCCTCAGCATCTTGCAGAGGGTTCATTCCCTAAAGACGAAAAGTCTGTCTATGAATCGTTCCTCTGTAAACACGTGCAGTTACACTGCCCAGCGATCCACAGGAAGCAAATCGCTATCCACGCTGGACACTTTTTCGGCTAGCATTTGTTATGTTGGTATGGGTTCGGCACTTTCCATTTAAAAACCGTGCAAATGTAAGAAAATAAACATGAATGAGGCCAGAAATAACGCGAATTGTGTGTGTGTGTGTCTTCCCTGCCTTTTCATTGCGGTAGTCATAATAATAAAATTGAAACGTAAACAGTACATAACTGAGAAAAAAATACATAAATGAAAAAATTATAATTTTATTGCCTGGCAACAAAATTATTTTATTTTTAACAATTACCATTGTTTGAAAAAGTTTAAATGAATTTTCAAGTACTTTAGTCTTGTTAAAACGTAAAAGGTTGCCGGTAAGCTACCCCTTCCCCTTAACCGATCTTCACCAAAATTAAAAGTCCTAGAGTCCTCTACAATTCAGTGAAGAATGCAAAAAATTATTTGATTCTGTTTGAATATGCGGCAGTTATCGTTCGTAAAAAAATTACCCTTGATAAAAAACGTTGCAGGTAAACTACCCCTTCCCCTTAACCGATCTTCACCAAAAACAATAGGTCTTGAGTACTCTACAAATCACGGTTGTATGCAAAAAATTATTTGATTCTGTTTGAATTTGCGGCTGTTATCGTTTGCCATTGAAAATACCCTTGATAAAAAAACCGTGCAGGTAAACTACCCCTTTCCCTTAACCGATCTTCACCAAAAACAATGGGTCTTGAGAACTCTGCAATTTAGGGCTGTATGCAAATAATCTTTTGATTCTGTTTGAATTTGCAACTGTTATCGTTTGCCATAGAAAATACCCTTGTTAAAACATAAAATGTTGCAGGTAAACTACCCCTTTCCCTTAACCGACTTCACCAAAAACAATAGGTCTTGAGAACTCCATAATTCAGGGCTGTATGCGAAACATTATTTGATTCTGTTTGAATTTGCGGCTGTTATCGTTTGCCAAATAAAAGAAATTACCCTTGATAAAAAAAAATCGTTGCAGGTAAACTACCCCTTTCCCTCAACCGATCTTCACCAAAAACAATAAGTCGTGAGTACTCTACAAATCAGGACTGTATGCAAAAAATTATTTGATTCTGTTTGAATTTGCGGCTGTTATCGTTTGCCATAAAAAAAATCTACACACAGACACACAGACAGACACACAGACAGACAGACACACAGACACTTTTCGAAAAACGACTTTTTTTCATGTTTTGAGTGTAGTACAATCAAAATCTGCAATAATCTCGAACACGATTTTTTTGCCATCACTATACTTCCATTTCCTTAAGGAATATGGAAGTAAAATCACATTTAAGGAAGGCAAACAAAAGAAGAGTGTAGAACTGCAACCAACCAGCCTGCAGGCTGTTAACTGGAAGCAAGCCGCACATTCATATAATATTAAACAGTTTACAGTATGTGTTACAGTTGTCATCGCATAATGTGTCAAAATAAATAAAGACAAATTTGTTATTTATTAAAACATTTATTGAAATTGTTAATGTAAGATATCATTTTTAAGTAACTTAAACCATTATATGGATTATGCAACATTAAATTGTGACCTCAGTAATATTGTTTAATCTTTGATGTTTCTGCAGTAAATTAATTCTTGGCTTTATTTGTCCAATGTGATAATAACTAAAGCGAACAACTTTTGCTCTCATATTTACCACAATTAAAACAACAGATCAGTGTGTGTGTGTGTGCAGCGTTTTATATATGCATGTGTGCAGGAATACGAATTTGAAGGTGATGCAAGTGTGTGCACCCTGCATTTTCCCCAAATTCTCAGTCTCTCACGCACAGACATGTAATACTCGCATCCCCCCGTGTCTGTGTCTGTATGTGTGTTTGGCTGAACTAAATTTTGATTTGAATTAAACAATTTCTTTTAATTTTCGCTGCCTAGAAACGCTAATTTTGTTAACAATGCCAACATTAAAATTTTTATATTATTCTTAAATCTTGAACCATTTTTGAGAATAGTTAGGTATTATATCACGACCCATTATTTTCGTCTGATAGTCTAATCATCTGATGCTTTCACAAAAGTCAAGCTTCACACCTATAACGTTTGACTCATTTTCCGCTAGACTTAATATACAAATTTTTTTTTCATTTATCTGTTTTTCTTGGGTTACTGTATCCAACAAGTATTTTTTTTATGTTAACTATCATGTGCTACTTTACTGCCTGGCATTACCTTTAGTGTCATAATTTAATTAAAGATAAAAGATTAAAAGAATTTAAGTTTTTTTCAACAAAATTGTTGCAGATCACACTTAATACAAGCAATTTATTCTCTTTTGCAATATTTGTAATAAATAAAGTTGTTCATTACACAGTATTCTTAACAAACATTAAGCATAGCAGTAAAGTACTAATGGGTTTATAAACATATAAGCATTTGATTACAATTCGCACAAACTAAAGCGCACTCTTATCGCTTGAGAAACAATTATCAAACGACTGCCCCCCTTAAGGGTCACTGTCAAAAATAGTAGTTATATAATAGGAAGATTATAGACTGTTAACATAATTTTTCCACGATCTTAAAAAATGTACGTCATGCTTGTTAATACTGAGCCCGGACGTGTAAAATGTTGTGTTTCATTGCCGGCGTCATGCTCATCCTTGGTTCATTCTTAATAACTTTTGGCATACACAATTTACAAACGTCTGTTGTTAATTGTTCTGCTTCGTTGTGAAAATGCTTTAAATTAGGCCTACTTTGTTTATACCAAAACGTGTTTGTAATGATTATATTTTAACTAGTTATCTACGTTTAATCGAACGTATTCTTCACAAACGTTTGCTTTCTACTTTCTCCTCCCAACATAATGTCTTCCCAATACAACAGTTTATCTGTATCATCGTGAATAGCCTTTTGGTTTGCTAAAAAAGAATCAATATCATATTAATCTTCACACACCATGGGTATGTGCAGTCAGGTAGAAACCAGTCTCAGGTCTGAGACGTTAGGAGGGAGTAGTCAACATGTATTTGAATAGACCTGACAGTTCTTCGGTTTCTTTTCTTCTTTCAGCCTTAATCTAGACATTGGTAAGTTGTCGAGTGGTTTGTGAGATCATTAGTTTAATGAGGCCGTCTTCACATTAAACTTCCATAACTCATTTAAGTGATATTTTATCATTATCTGTACCCGTACTAGGTATATTTCGACTGTGCATCAATATATTTCGGTTCGCATCGATATATGGGAATATCTATTATAAATTTAGTAAGATAATCCAAAATATGTAAATGGTTTTTATTATGCAATTAAATAGTTTGTTTTTGATCGTAATCACCTCTTATTTTGTCACTCAATTACCATTCGAATAATTTCTAGCAATATTTAAGACGTTGAACCTGCGTCACTGGCGGTAAAACTTGGTGTTATTACGTTAACGCACAAACAAAAGCAAACTCAGAAAAACTAATGTACTTAAAAAAATAATACTTTTCATTTTATAATTCACAAAAACCACAACTCAGAGTAAGGCAGGGTGGCGCAAGCACGCTACCCCTAGCGGCTTACTATACTGGGCTCCCATGTACAGACATAGAAAATTACATTTTTACACTTATGTTACAAGATACTTTAAAAACTGTTAGTTTATATTTTATTTTATGTCTTTAAAATTTACTTTAATATTTGAAAACTAATTTTCTTAGATGAACTATATCCGTACAAAATAAAGAACACGATGTACTCGAGGCATTTGTTTGTTTACATGTAATTTCATGTAAAATGAAAAAAAAATAGAGGTTCACAAATAACGTAGTACGCGGTAACAATACAATATAGGAACTCGATGTTATGCTTGATACAATACATAAAATTATTGTATGTTTTTCAGTACGATAATACTTATTACATGTATCCTAATTACATTTTACAAATGTGAAATTCCAAATAAATTACAAAATGTGAAATTAAAATAATGGAAGGAGTTCAAAATTTACATTTTAATGAACAGGAACAACTCAGGAATGGTATATAATGATGTGTAGCGACAGGGGAGAGAAAGAGAGCAAGAGAGAGAGAGAGAGAGAGAGAGAGAGACAAGAGAAATGATGTGATTCAGTGACAGTGGGAGAGTATTATGTGAACGTACGCTATGTGTTTCCTCCGTGCACACTAATACCGTCTATAATTAGATTAGGTGTTATTTAACAACGCCATCCGTAACCACAAAGCCATTAATCATTTTTATTGTCCATTTTAGCATCGATGCTTTAATAACGCAATTTGTCTTTTGTGTTATGCCATTAATACGCAGACTGTACGCGTTATAATATTTCAGGACAAAATCTGCTATGTAACTGTAATATGATAACACCACCCGTGTCATATTTTACATTTTTCCTGAAAAGCTTTTCTATCTGTTGGCTTTAAACAGAACTGTAGGCTTTTGTTTATAATGCATGTTTAATCTAACGGAGGTTGGTTATAACACTTTTTCTTAAAGCTGTAAAGTACCTACGCTTTCCAGTTCGTGGAAATTAATGAAAGTACCGGTAGGCAGCAATCGGAAGCATTGATCATATTGCTTCTATATGGAGGCATATTAGACATGTGGGATTGTGTTGACTGAATTTAGCGCTAATTACTTTCATAAGTAAAATATAATGAAGAAAATTTGCAAATTTAAGTTTTCTGGGCATTGGTCTGTCAGACTATTTCGGGAACCTTGTCAGTATTATAAATTATTATTATCTATTAATTCTGCATGAGTGTGTTTTATTATCTAAAAATAAATATTGTAACGTAAAAGTGACAGAATTCTTTCGATATCGCATTTGATAATTAGAATCATTAATCTGCGTTTGTTAAGACAATAAAGAACACAACACAAGCAAGCAAGCAAGAAATCGCCAAAAGAAGAAACATTAAAATTCAAGCACATTTAAAGCAGAGAACAGACTTGAATGACTTAACTAATACATTATTGTACCACTAAGAAATTAATGCAATGAACAGTACTGTCAATACAAATGCTGTACTGACAAACTGTAAGTAACATTACAACCAAACACAACGTTACAATTTTGTTTTGGCAAAAACAAATAAACAATGTTTACTATTTTTCATTTATTAAGGTTCCTTTTATTTTCCATTCTAGAAAAAAACAAAGCATATAACTACTCACTTTTTCATTATAAAAGGGCAATCTAACCGCCTTGAAAAGTTATTTAAATCTATAAAGTTGTGTGTTTTGTTAGGATCCCTTAAAAAGAACATAGGCCTATCAGGCCAGGGCTCTTATGTGATGTGAACACAATACTGTACTCTCAACATAACCGATATACAACTAGCCTGTCTGTAACAAATAGCACGCTTTTTTGAAAACACACAACTTATTGAGTCTCCGTTGAAATATTTCGTGAATCAAGAATTATTCGGTAATACTGAGCAATAACTGTATGATATTTGATTTATTTCATATTGAAGTATGTTTCAGCTTTAGTGTACTAATGTTGATTTTCAGAAAAATTAAGTGTCGCAAGTGTAAAATAACCAAGTAATTTGGGAAAATAAAAGTGCAAAATGTGTATTGCGGTTGCATAAGGTGCGCCCGCCATTACGTTATGTGACTGTGTATATGTACTTGCACGTAGCGCTATCTAGCCGCGTTTTTGTGACTTTCGCTGTTGAGCGTTACGTGGGCGAACATTTCTGCGCGCTCTAACCAACTAACTTGAATTACGTTTTTTACATACACACATATCACAAACAAATAAATATTCCGATTTATGTGCACATTTTGAAGTTTGCAACTTGAACAACATACAAAATATTCTCTTACAAATTGTACTTACTCTGTCACAAATCGCCGCATACAAAGAACCGATGCCGTAGTTATTTATAAATAACCTGTAAATATACACTGAAACACACAGTTAGTTATTTGAACATGAACATGTAGTTATTTGAAACACACAGTTAACATGAACATCGAAAGCTGATCATTTTAATATTTACACACATCACACGATTTTTAAAAATCGTATTAAACTAACACACTGGACCTCGTCAATGACACGTCACTAACCAGCACCACGCGTGGAATACAAATCAGGAAAATTCCTCTGCCCATACTTAGCCATTTTCATAATCGATATTATAAAGCGAGTGTAATCAATTGTAATCGATGATGATACAATTAATATTGCACTTGTACCGTGTGGTTAATGTATCATAAAGTTTACATGCTGTACAATGTAAAGGCTGAATAAATTAAATTGCAGCGTAATTATGAGTTATAATTGTGTGTCACCTTGTGTGTGTGCATGTGCGCACTCGTAAGTATGTTTGCGTTCATTGTGCACGCGCGCGCGCACGCACACACACACACACACATTTTAAAAACACAGATAAATACAATACAAATTATCTAATTTGTTGTCAAAACAAATAAAGAAACGAAGAACGAATTGCTTTCCTCTCGTATCTCCTAACTTTTCATTACCAACAGCAAAGTAGTTATAACTGTCTACTTATAAACAATGATTTTCATCACAATATTAAGTGCAGTTTATGATAAATTGTCAACAATATTAACAAGTAAAAACTGGTTGCATGTCTGGTTTGTCACTTACTTTGAATAGACAGGTTAATCAATTTTAATAAATTGTGTCTGTCACTCACATCAATTATTAAATCCAGCTAAACACTCGTCTAATATACAGAAATTACAAATTGAGACATATACAACAGCTACTTACATTCAGACATATACAACAGCTACTTACATTTTCAAAACAGTATTTTTCACATAAACATAACACTGGGCTTTAAAATTAGTTTTAACAGTAACTTGATTTACAACAAAAAACGTAAACTAACATAGTAGGCTACTTAGAGTCATAGTTTGCTGAAGCCTAACCTTTATGCATGTGTTTACTTTAAGTTTTGTTTCCAGAAAATGTCTGAAAATAATAGTTCAAGTAGTGAAAGTGATTCCTATAAACGAAACGTAATAAGGAAAGCAAGAGTGATGGGGGCCGAATAAACAAACTACAAAGGAAACACAATGGCAGCCAGATCTACAGGCGATTGTAGTAGTAGTGTAAACTCAAGTGTTTTTCAAAATTCAAGAACCATGATTTTATAAATATTTTAAAGTAAGGTGAAAAAGAGGCGTAAAAGTGTTATGCATAATTCAGAAACTGAAACAAACCCTGATCATGGTTCTACGCACAACAAAAGTAACCACATTTAAAAATATTATGTACAGCATGAAGGTATAAGGGTTTTAGTCGGTAAAAAAAGCCCTCTTTGCTGTATGTGGTATATCAGACAAACGTATTGTTAGGTTATGTAAGCTTTTAGTAAACAATATGGCACCAACAGACCACCGTGGCAAAAACAGAAGTAGCAGTGCAATTTCTAGGGAAATTTGTCAAAAAATTTACAATCACAGAAGTTCCTATCCTAAAAAAATGGCCCATAGTATTAAAAAACACTACTTAGACTCGCGTCTGAATTTGAACGTTGTGTTCAAAATGATCTTAAGAAAACATCCTGAGTATACTGGAAAAGTGTAATATTACTTCTTTATGGATACTTTCATGAAAACTTTGATTTAAGATTTGTCGACCTCAGGTCGATGTTTGTGTGACCTGTGAACTGTGAACTCGAAATTAAGAGATCAGACTCTTAACGACAATGCAAAAAGAGCTGCAGCTGCAGAACATATAGTTCATAAAAGGCGTGCAAGCAGATTTAAAAAAAGTAGAAACATTTTCAAAACATTGGGACATTTTTATCTTAGGAATTTGCTTTGATAACATGAAAAATGTACCCCTTCCCAACATCCCTATTCAAGTTATTTTCTATTTTCGCCAGCTATGGGTCTACGTTTGTTGTATTGTATGTGAAGTATGATATGAAAACTAACAGAGCTGTGTTTCATACATACCACAGGGGAATGCCATAACCCAAGGAATTTTAAGGGACATAAAAAGGTTAATAGTGTTTTCTGTTTCATGCGGAAGTCAAAATCAGATTTATGCACTTTGTCGATATCTGTGTAGTTTAACTGGTAAGGACGTTTTTGAAAAAATAACTCACTACTTGTGACGATTTCATTAATAATAAAAATATAATAAATAAAAAAATAAGAAGAGGAGAAAATTTAGATTTAAATAAAATCGCACATTTAAGCCAACTTTAAATCCCTAAAGTAACGCAGAAATAAGATTTAATAAAGAGATTTAAAAAACCGAAAGGAATGCGAGTATAAAAGTAAGGAAACACCCTTAATAATTAACCATGCACTGACAGGCGGCAACCGGCATCAACACGCATATTAACCCATAAACAAAACTAATAATATGAGTAAAGTGCAACTCAATAAAAATAAACAAGGACAAAACAATTGTATACAATAATCATTTCTGAAGTAAAGGATATCTTTGGATAATAAATGTGTCAAAGTTTAAAACGGTAAATATCGATTAAAAGGCGGAACTATTTTTCTGGTAAAGCGTAAACTCCGCGAAGTTACTTTACCTCTCCCAATAAACGTACAGTACTAGTGATGGAGCGCTCACGCAGTAAACTGGTCGCATCCGAACGATGCCACAAAACAAAACAATATTTTGTTTCCTTTAAGTTCAACTAAGAACAGTGTGCAACGTAATGTAGCGGTAAATAGTGAGTCCTATATAAACATGTAATATAAAAGAAAAAAGAATGAATAAGTGTGCGCGATGACATCTCTACATACTAATTTGTAAGAGAACAATGTATTTAAAATAAAATAGGTACTAGGTATCTAAGGTGAAAAACCCTTATCAATAATTATGTAAAGTGCATATCTGTGGAACAAACATTAACATGAGTTATACTACTAACGAGGTTTTCTACCAGACATCCGAGAAAAGAGTACCAGACTCAGAATCACCGAACTCACTTCAGGAACTTCAACGTCAACGGAAACTACAATAACGACAGACCATCAGTAGACAGCCCAAGGACCGAGAAGCCTAATCTGAATCAACATCAGGATACCATAAGGTGACGCGGAAGCCAGTCTTCCGTGATTAAGTAATATTCAAATAAAAATGTACCAAAGACAATTTAAATAACACTTAAAGACTTTTAAGAGTAGGCACTAATTGTAACCAGTAGTATGTAATATGCTTAAAAATATGTGTAGTAGAAAGTAACGCTTAAATTATAGAGCGTCTCTGTTTCTAAACTTTAAATAAAGTCCATTCTTCAAATGGCTTAAGTTAAAAGATAGTATATGATTAAATGAGCATTATTAACAAACAAGTTTTAAATCCCGGATCCGTGGAGAATTCAAACACATAAACTTCCTTATTTAAAGGGCCCTTCTGAAATATATGTTGTAAACTGTAATCTGTAAATTAAGAATCAGCTATGTTGAAAACCTTATGTAGAGATTTTAGGGTTATAGAATAATAAAGAGATGTCATTATATAACACACAAAACTGAGTGAATACATCAACAGGAACCCATGTCCGTTTTCCTTCAATTATAGAGATATCTCAAAATTATATGTGTTTAATTAGAAGTTGGTTAAGTCTATGGCAGCCTGTGTAATTGACCAGAGCCAATGAAGCACAGGTTCCCGGTATTATAACGTAGGTACGTTATATACTGTCCAGTTCTCGGACCCTCATTTTTGCCTTGTGACCGTAATTTTGGTCTTGTGACAGGCTTGTGCAAAAAATTTATACTCGAGAGCAGTACAGCGAACTTATTTTGAAGAGCAACATAAAGAACAACGTTGTTTGCAAATCTACTGCCAATAAAAATAACATTCTTAACCGTAAAACATGGTGGGCTGAACGTTACAAAAATTCATGTGTATCTGTGGAGACTTCGGGCAGGGGAGTTCCTAAAAACAAGAGAGTGCAGTTCAAAATTTCTTCATACAAGCAAATTCAATATGACTGATAGTCCAGGTGTTGTATGAGTAAGAGAGTTAATAGACAATGATACAACTGAACATACTTTCTGCTTTAAAAAATGGAATCCCCTACCGGATCAACTTCGTACAACTGCTTCTTATCCAGATGACAAAACACCAACTAATTTTAAGACAGTTTATCACCTGAAGGAACTGATGCCCTATTTCGTAGGATATCAGGATTTTTATAATGAGATGTTGCAGTGTCCAGCCAACCAAGTGGATCATGATGAAGATTAATCAACTTTAGTAGAGTGTTGCTAAGTTTGAAATGTTGAAGTTAATAATCACTACATTATATGTTTGTGTTTTGTAGTTAATAACACATTGTTCATGTTTTTGTACAATATAGTTTTTAAACAACTTTCATTGTTTGTATACTTTTCCTGTTAAAATCAACGATTTTCATGTACAGGAGATCTCATTTTACTCAGAAAGTTCTACAAAATTTAGAATCTATAGTAAATTAATAAAAATATATTTTAATGATATATTCTGTTTTTTTTTCTATTCAAAATTAAAAGGATGCACATATAAGTTTTTCTTAATTCCTCAAACGTTTTCATTTAGTCACTTATGCCCTTTCTGCATCAAGTGATTCAATTGTGGAAAACATCTGTTACAACGAAGGAAGACGCAATATTTTTTTTTTAAATATTAAGCACAAGAACGTCATGATAGCTACCAACTCAATTTGTGTGTTAGCTGCTTTGTTGCTGAACAGTGAACAGAGTTTCTAAACTATACCTTATCGCCGAATGAATGGCTTTCTAAATACATTTGTTCAAATATTTTCAGACGCCATATTAGTTACTAAAAGTAAATTTAATGTTAATTATAAATGTAATAAATAAAATGTTAAGTCTAATAAGTTGTTTTCAACATCCAAGTCATTTTTGTCGACAACTTTCTACTGTTACTCTCAACATTGGAGGTAAAAGTATTAGAGTTCTTCAGATACGCTGCAGCTAGAGTTCATATAGTCTTACATTACACATTGTACATTCAATTTTTCAATTGTTTCTCTAGCTCTTTGTTCTCGCTCTATTTGATTTCAGCTGATCTATTTGAAAAGCATGTCTAAAATTGTCTCTTCTTCCTCCTTTAATAACACTCAGTACCTGTTTAGACGGAAGTAAGTACACAAGGATTATAGTTCCTCAACAAAGCACGAATGCGGCAGCTTCTGAAAACGCCTTTCATTTCATTTCACTTCTTTCATAAATAAGTTTAAACGTTATTTTGAATGTTTAAACTACTTATTTTCAATATAACCTACATTATACTGACGAAGCAACATCATTTTGTTAAAACTTTTATTTAAGCATTCAAGTAAAGTTACTTTAAAGAGAAACACGCTTTCAATAAACTTACAATCAACACGTGTCTGTCATTCTCATTCGTCACATAATAACATTAGATGGTTTTTAGTTTGTACATAATTTTTTCTTGTTTCGTTTGTCTTCTTACGTTTCTTGATTTCGAAAGAATATTAACTTTAATTTAACAGTCCGTCAGACAGTGCACTTACATTTGTATTTTTACATATACATTTACTTAACTTGCTTTTTGTATAATATCAGTAGAAGACAGCAGGAAAACAGTTTTGACCTTATATCTTATAAATAAAATCAATATAAGTAGGCCTATCAGTTACATTACCTCCGTGATCACTGTTGACACGACGGAACTGTTGCGGAAACGCACACAAAGGAGGCCACTGGGATTGAGAAAACATCGGACACTCAAACAGTCTTTATCCTGGAAATCAGTACTTCGAGCTTACAACACCTGTCGAAAACCACCAGCTGAACAGAAACGAGGTCGGCTGGAAACCAACAGAAACACACCATGGCAGTATAAATATTCAAGGAGGAACCAGCCCAGCCAGTAAACGGCAGGTATGAATCTGTCGAAACATTGCGGAAACCCTTGTCGCAAACTTTATGTAAGTAGCGTTGTTTCGGTTTGGACAGTTAGCTGTGAATTTGCGATTCAGTGTGCACTCGCGGCAGTGGTATTTTGAGTAAATTGATAATTGTGAATTATTGTGTGCTGACATCTCTAACTGTTGACTTCTATTTTTTATTAATAAAGTGTGTTTAAACTTTGTACTGGTTTATCAGCTGTAAGCGGTCTGCTACCGTTACACGGCACGCACGGATGACATCACGCGTTTATCAAATGCCGCAGCTGGCAATCATCGCCGGCTGCAAGCAAGTTTAGTTCAGTTCATAACACGACTCCGAGCGCAACTCTCGTAAAACACTTCTCTTACAGCCGCGGCTTCTGGATATTTTTTAGCATGCATTTATAATATTTCATTTCATTCAACTATCTGCGTCCATCTACAATGGACCACGATTTTATTCAAAATTAATTTCGGGCGTTATTGCCTCAAATGCATCCGCACGTGCCGATCGTAATTAACAATCAGATTTTTTCAATAAACGAATGTTTAACATCTTTAATACAGTCCACTTCTTTCTAACAAACAATCCAGCCTTCCTCATTAGCGTCTTTGGAATAACTCACGATTATTCAAGAGCTTCCAAACCGCAACATTTTTGGTCCTCCGGGCCGGATTTCATATTTTCGGGCCAAAAACGACATCATTTTTGGTCCAACCAGGCAGGATTTCATATTTTCGGGCCCAAAAAACTACATCATTTTTGGTCCCCACGGCACAGATTTCTCATATCTGAGTACACAAGCGACACCATTATTGTGAATCACGTCGCAGTCATCTCGACAAGATTCAGCCAAGCAGTAGACCAGAGACGACGGGACAAAACAGGACAACATTTTCGAGATTCCACAGCTTTAATTGATGGAGGGTACAACATGAGGCATCGGCTGACCGGCAGAAACAGGAGGTGTAGCAGCTCCAAACGGGATCGAAGCCAGCTTCATCACGAATGGATCGACGGCCACGTGACTATAAACTTTGCTTATATTTGATTTTTAATAATATTTCACTCAGTGGGTATTTTTTGACACATTTATATAAACAAACACCTTATTACACAATACAAATTAATAAATGGTTGGCAGCTCATTATCAGTTAGAACTTTAAAGATGAAGATATACTTTGTAACCATTTAAATTCATAATTTCAATAATTTAACTGCCAACAAGTTTGATTGGTTAGAGAGAGTAAGTTTATGTTCAAAACAACGATTGCTAGCTACCGAAACGTATTTAAACTCATTCAAATTCAAGTTTGTGGTTCACATGCTCTATGCTCAAATATTTTTCCCTTTTTATCTTAAACTATAATAATGGCCGATGTAAGGGCTCTAATAAAAAAACGAGGCACAATTAAGGCCTCAATATCCCGAGTAAATACCTTCGCGGATAACTTCGATTTGTTAAACAGCGATCCTCATGCGCTCAAAATAAAACTGCGTCATTTGATGGAATTATCCACCAAATATGACGAGATTCAGTCACAAATCGAGGCTGAGGAAGCAGACGTTGCTTTAACGAGTGATAGAGTACAAACGGAGGACGATCTCTGTACTATAGAATGTAAATTGCAACGCCTGCTAGAGCAAGCTGAGCATATGAACCAAAAACCAGTAATTAATGCTGAAGGTAAACAGCCTAAAACACCCCCCATTCAATTGGAACCAATAAAATTACCACGGTTTGAGGGTAATATTGTGGAATGGCAACATTATTACCATATTTTTCTGGAACTAATTCATGTCAGAGCAGATCTGACAGATATACAGAAACTTCATTATTTGCACTCGTCATTACATGGCGAGGCGCTTAACGTAATAAAATCGTTGCCCATAACACATGAGAATTACGCGGTGGCTATCGACCTGTTGAGAAATAGATATGATAGTAAGCTAATTGTTTCCGCTCACCACGTGTGGAATGTCCTAGACGTACCATTAGTTCAACAGGAATCCCAAGTTAGCATATCGCAATTTATTGATCAAATCTCTGCAAATATAAACGCTTTAAATAATCTCAAACTGCCAGTCAACACGTTTGAAATTATTGTCGTAAATTATTTAGCCAAAAAACTTGACAATTACACTTTACGTTTGTGGAAAGAGAGTTTATCGGAGCATAAATCCCCTGATTTTAATAATTTTATAAATTTTCTAAATTCACGTAGGAAATTACTGCAAAATATCGATAACGCGACTAGCCCAACGAGCAGGTTGAACAAAAGCGATAAGTCTCCTTATCGCAAGGCAGTTAAACAGATAAGCACTCCAAAGGGCGCATTCCACTCACATATTAGAAACAATTTATGCAGGCTGTGTAACGGTGGACATAGACTTAGCGATTGCCCACAATTTACATCGCTGTCTATCCCTGATAGAAAAAACGCGTTAATAAAAAACAAACTTTGCTTAAACTGTCTCCGTTCGGGACACGAGGGTTCAAAATGTCCCTCAAAATTCTCATGTAAAAAATGTTCTAGGCGTCACCACACCACGATTCATGTCCCCAACAGGGACGTAACTTCTGTTAACAACCAGTGTTCACTGAAATCACAGACAAATAAATCGGTATTGTTATCTACCGCCGTCTGTATGACATACAATAAAGTCGGCAAAAAATTTCCCGTTAGGATATTACTGGATTCCGGTTCTCAAGCGAACTTTTGCACAATGGATTTCGCCCGCAGGATGGGCCTCCAATTGGTTAAGTCGCAACTGCCCATCACGGGTATAAACAACTCGCTTTCCCAGGCTGACTTCAGTACTAATGTAAGGCTACATTCACGCTATAAACCCTTCACGTTAAACGTACATTGTGCCGTATTACCCAGTATAACTAATAATTTACCGGCGGAGTCGTTCAATCTTGCCTCTTTAAATTTACCCAAGCGCATATTCTTGGCGGATTCACACCTACATTGCTCGTCGCAAGTCGATATATTAATCGGCGCTCAATATTTTCTCCAATTAATTGAACCTGTGAAATATACGCGCGGACCACACTTTCCTATAATTCAGGAAACCAAGTTAGGATTTATTTTGGCCGGTGACTTACCATTCAATGTCGATATGACTAAAACGGTTTCTTCATTTATGGTCTGTAGGGATGATAATCAGATTTCCTCGCAACTAAAGGAATTTTGGAAGTTGGAGGAGATCTCTAGTCGCGAAGCCCGATCTGAGGACTCGCCGTGTGAAAGGCATTTCGTGGAAAACACTAGCCGCAATCGCGACGGGAGATTCGTGGTAGCCCTGCCCCGCAGATCTGATAAATCTTATTTGGGAGATTCTCTCCGCGGAGCCATACGCAGATTCCAATCGTTAGAATTCAAATTCAAGCAGAACCCTACCCTTTATAAGGATTATAGTGAGTTCATGAGTGACTACTTAAGACTTCGCCACATGTCGCCGCTTAATGAATACGATCTGTCGCTTGACAGGTCAGAGATCTTTTATCTGCCCCATCACGCAGTCTTCAAAGACTCTAGCTTAACCACTAAATTGCGCGTGGTATTTGACGCATCCGCTAAAACCACCAATAATTTGTCCCTTAACGATACTTTAATGGTCGGTCCTACGATCCAGCAGGATCTGTTTTCGATAATGGTTCGGTTCCGCACCCACCGATACGTACTTATTGCGGACATTGAAAAGATGTATCGCCAGATCATTGTTAATCCTAAGGATTCAAACTTGCAACGCATTGTTTGGCGTGATGCACCGCATAAGGAATTGCGACATTACGCGTTAAGGACGGTTACATATGGCACTGCTAGTGCCTCCTTCCTTGCTACGTGTTGTCTGGCTCAAATAGCATATGAAAATAAATCCGACTACCCTACAGCTGCTAAGGCCATAGCAAATGACTTTTACGTAGACGATCTCATAACGGGTTCGGATGATCCGAACGGCTTAGCTGAAATGAAATGCGAGATCGAGAAGTTGTTGAGGAGGTATGGTTTTTCGTTACATAAATGGTTCTCTAACCACCATAAGATTATGACTCTTCGCGCCCAAGTAACCCGTGACTTCAGCAAGGGTCAAAACGTGCGTACCTTGGGAATACAATGGAATGTTGAGGGGGATAACTTTTTATACACCGTTAGGGGTGATGACAATTTAACCGTTTTCAACAAGAGAAGCGTGTTGTCAATCATCGCCGGGATCTATGATCCACTAGGTTTAATCGCTCCCATCACATTTTGCTGCAAGCATTTCGTGCAGCAGTTGTGGTTGGCGGGCACTGATTGGGACGAACCCTTGTCTGGATCATTAGCCAATCATTGGTTGGAATTATACACTCAATTAGTCTCCGACACTCATTTTGAGATTACGAGGTCGGTTAAGAGTTCGAACAGTTACCCAGTTAGTTCATTGCAGCTGCACGGATTCGCCGACGCTTCGGCTAAAGGTTACGCGTGTTGCATTTATGTGCGGGCGGTCTATTCGAACGGCGCCATATCATCAAACTTGTTGTGTGCTAAATCTAGGGTCGCTCCGCTGAAACAGATAACGCTTCCTAGACTTGAACTTTGTGCTTGTTTATTGTTGGCTCAATTAACCTCCAAGGTTTTAAATGCCGTCGATTACAATTTTGACGGACAATATCTTTATTCGGATTCGATGATAGCGTTGTACTGGATACATCAGCAATCTTCCCGCTGGAAGGTATTTGTGGCCAACCGTGTCGCGGAAATACAGCGTCTTGTTAGCAGCAGGGGAATTTGGCGTCATGTAGTATCAAATGACAACCCTGCCGACGTTTTATCGCGCGGTTGCCTCCCTCGTAGTTTGCACTGTCATACTCAATGGTGGCATGGTCCCTCCTGGTTGGCTCGTGATGCGGCTTCATGGCCGGTCAGTGCGTTCGACATTAATACTCCCTGTACTTTTCCCGACATTGAAGAGGAACGTCGCAAGCAGGCTCAAACCTCACTAATTGTCGCGTCCTCAACACATAGTTACATTGAAAATTATTCATCTCTTACGAGGCTTATTCGCGTCTTCGCATATTGCCGTCGATTTTTTCGCAATTCTAGGCTCGCGGTGGTTGATAGAGACACGTCCTTTTTGTCGGCTCAAGAATTGTCTGACACGCTCTTGATTTTTGTCCGGCAATCACAGAAGTTGCATTTCGACGTGGAGGTTAGGGAACTTGAGGCACACCGGTGCCTTCCACGCAGTAGTAAAATTCTTGCTCTCAACCCATTCCTGGATGAATCAGGCATTTTAAGAGTGGGTGGACGCTTGCAATTCTCCCCACTTAGCTACGAGACTAAACACCAAATAATTTTGCACCCGCACTCTCATCTCACGAGATTAATAATTGAATACGAACACATCCGTTTGTTGCACGCTGGAGTGCAATCAACTCAAGCTTCGCTTAGGCGAAAGTATTGGATCATACACGATAAGTCCTATATCCGCTCAGTGATACATAAGTGTGTCACTTGTTTTCGTTTCCGGGCTAAAGGCGCGAATCAATTACTCGGTCAATTACCCTCTTCTAGGGTCACGCCGTCAAGGCCATTCTCACAGTCGGCCGTGGATTACGCCGGTCCTGTACTTTTGCGCCATGGCGGGCAGCGCTCTAAGTCCACGACCAAGGCATATATCGCTCTATTTATATGCATGTGTACTAGGGCCATCCACTTAGAATTGGTGTCGGATCTCACTTCCAACGCCTTTATAGCGGCTTTAAAAAGGTTCATATCGCGCAGAGGTATTCCCGCGCAAATATTTTCGGATAATGGCACGAATTTTCGTCGTGCCAACCACACGTTGCATGATTGGTACAAATTTTTAACCTCCAAGGAAGTTGAGCAATCTTCTCTGGGGTTTTGCGGTCTCCACGGCATCAAATGGTCCTTTATCCCCCCTTCAGCCCCTCATTTCGGTGGTTTGTGGGAAAGTGGTGTAAGGAGTGTTAAATTCCATTTACGTCGCGTAATTGGCGGTACGATCTTGAATTTTGAGGAATATTCTACCCTTCTTTCTCAAATTGAGGCTTGCCTTAATTCACGCCCGTTATGCGCGGTGTCCGACGATGCTGGAGACCCTGAACCCTTAACACCCGCTCATTTTTTGGTCGGTGCTCCACTGACGGCACTTCCGGAACCCGACTATACACAAGGCAATAATACTCATTTGGGCAGATGGCTTCTGCTCCAAAAATTTACGCAGACCATCTGGAAACGGTGGTCTAGGGATTATCTGCACCAGCTGCAGCAGCGCAATAAATGGCGCACCCCATTAAAGAATTTGAACGTCGGACAACTTGTCCTCATTTTGGATGACAATTCCCCCCCTCTAGAATGGAAGCGTGGGGTAATTACCAATGTTTTTCCGGGTCAAGATTCCTTAGTACGCGTCGCAGAAGTTCGCACCGCGCTAGGTATCTTACGCCGACCCATCCACAAATTATGCCCCCTTCCGGTGGCTACACACTAATCGTATGCGTGCCATGCCATACGAGGTGTGTGTGTGTGTGTGAGTGTGTGCGTGTCACATTACATGGACCACGCCCGGGACATTCCCCGGGGCGAGCATACAAGTCAATTGTATCATAAGCATTGTAATATTGTTTACGTGCCGCTAGCTATTACAGCAATAGTGTCTGTGTCTCATATGTACTATCAGTCATTATGGATGTTGTGTATTGTTAATATGGTTGTGTGATTCAAATTCTGAGAACCACAAGTGTCATTTATAGTGTCAATTATTCTATATATGTATTGTATTTTCTAAGGGTCAAACATTATGAAATTCATTGGGGTTGTTATGTCAATATCATGGGGAAATTATTGTATTTTTTATGGTGTTATCACTTGTTATTGTAATGCTTGGCAAATATCAAGGGGTATTATTTGGGAAAGATCAATATCCACTTAATTATTGTATTATTGTGCGTATTGTATTACTATTGTGTTTTGAGTAATTTTAACGTCAGTAAGCCCTTGCTATTGGCGTAAGGGTCAATTTATTGTATGCTTGGTGATTGTTAATTGAATTCATATTATGTTTATTATGTCATTGCTCTCTGGCCAGTGCGCCAATTATTGTATCGCTTACGACATGTAAGTTTAATTATTATATTGTTCAATTTAACCTTTAATGTACAAAATCGTCCCGATTTTGGCGGGCAGTATGTTTAAACTTTGTACTGGTGTATCAGCTGTAAGCGGTCTGCTACCGTTACACGGCACGCACGGATGACGTCACGCGTTTATCAAATGCCGCAGCAGGCAATCATCGCCGGCTGCAAGCAAGTTTAGTTCAGTTTATAACACGACTCCGAGCGCAACTCTCGTAAAACACTTCTCTTACAGCCGCGGCTTCTGCATATTTTTTAGCATGCATTTATAATATTTCATTTCATTCAACTACCTGCGTCCATCTACAATGGACCACGATTTTATTCAAAATTAATTTCGGGCGTTATTGCCTCAAATGCATCCGCACGTGCCGATCGTAATTAACAATCAGATTTTTTCAATAAACGAATGTTTAACATCTTTAATACAGTCCACTTCTTTCTAACAAACAATCCAGCCTTCCTCATTAGCGTCTTTGGAATAACTCACGATTATTCAAGAGCTTCCAAACCGCAACAAAGTGTTAGTTACGTTATGTTTATTGTTTATTATAATACTGCGCGTAAACTTAAAGAATTGTTATACATGGGTTCTTAGTTTTCTGTAAATGACATTCAAGTTTTGAATAACAAATTCTCCGATGTTCAATTATTTTATTCCACTGTTTAAACATTACGATCAGTACGAGCATCGTAACAATATAGGTGCAGGCATATTACTTATTTATTTATGTGTTTACGTAACTTACGGTCTTACCATTTACGTAAGTGGTGATGAAATGTACGCAGTAGTTATTTACAGAAAGATAAAGCCGCAAACAAAATTAGAGTTGAGGACGATATTTCATTTGCTCACTTTTTGTAACAATTGCCCGGTTAGAACTGTTTTAATTCAAACAAACGTGCACAATGTGTGTATGTAATTAGTATGTACAATACAGGTAGTTATTACGTATATTAAACACTGGATGAGCGCTGTCGTCAGCCGTAATGTTCAGCCATTACATTAGTATTACAATGTAGTCTCATTACAATTTAACGTCGTCCCTATATAATGATAATTATAGATGAAGTGAAATATTTAAGCTGTCACATTTGTAGTCTTAATTAAATTACTACATAATAACATAATAACTAATCCGTTATAATTGTAGAAATTCATTTTGTTACTGTTCCATTTTATCGTAATATTGTTTTATCTGTTTTGTTTTTATTACATTCTTCAACCGGATCTAAAGTTATGATATGTATTATACTACTTACAGTATATATAACATCTGATAATATAGTAAAGGCCTACGTGATATCTAATTTAGTATATACTACGTATTAAACTTGTCACACGATATTAACAATAAATAAAAAATATTAACTAATTTATCGGTTATTGTCTTTCTCGGTCTCCTTTTCCTATACAGAGTGTTAAGTAATATGTGGGACACCTCTGGGGGATGGATAGAGGACTTAAAAAGAAGCAAAAATGTTCATATAAACATATGGTCTATTTCCCATAATTTATTAATTACAGACACTTTGTGGTTATTGCATGTTTGCTTATTACAACTTCGTTTCTGCCTTTTTGTTTCCAAAGCTCTAGCTTAGTTCTACAGGTATTTTTTTTTTCAAATGTTGTTTGTGTTGTGAATTGTTAAGTCAAAGCCTTCTGATGTCTACCTTAGTTGCCATGGTAACTAGTAAATAAACAAACCCTCTTGCAATTGAGTACACAAGCAGTAGTGGAAGCTTACTGTACATTTGTTATTGGAATAGTGTTTAGTGTTTACTGTTCATTCAGTTTGTGGCCAAAATGTATTCTGATCAGCAAATGGCGGACATGCACCTGATGTATGGACTTGCAAATTGCAATGCGTATGAAGCAAGACGTTTGTATGCTGAAAAATTTCTTAACAGAAATTTACCGAACAGAAAGACCTTCCAGAGAATACATGAACGTCTTGTGGAGACAGGCTCTTTTGAGAAAAGGTCATCACATTGTGGAAGACCAATTAGTATCAGAACACCTGATTAGAAGAACGAATACGTCATCATATTGAGGAAAATAATGGTAGCAGTACCAGAGGCATAGCAGGAACTGAGAATGTGAGTCATGTGAAAGTGTGGAAAATCTTACGAGAACAACTCCTTTATCCATACCATCTTCAGAGAGTGCAACGTCTTAGTGAAACTGATTTTCCATCCAGAAAAGCTTTTTGTACTTGGTTACTGCACATATGTGCTCAGGACCAAACCTTTCTGTCTAGCATACTATTCACTGATGAAGCAAAGTTTACCAGGAATGGAGTGCAGAATTTTCACAACACTCACGTATGGGCGGATGTAAATCCCTGTGCAGTTTTGGAAACAAGACATCAACAACAGTTCAGCATTAATTTATGGGCTGGAATAATTGGAGACAGTGTAATTGGACCTTTCATTTTCCATGGAACACTGACTGGAGCATCATACAGTGAATTTTTAATGGAACATTTAAATGTTTTGCTGGAAGCAGTTCCACTACACTTAATTCAGCACATGTGGTTCATGCACGATGGAGCACCACCTCATTTCTCTCTCCAATCAAGAGCAATTTTAAATCAGCGTTTCCCAAATAAATGGATAGGTCGTGGGGCAGCAACATCCTGGCCTGCTCGATTTCCTGATCTCAAACCATTGGATTTTTACTTATGGGGACATTTAAAGAGCATTGTGTATTCAAGACCTGTTGCGAACGTTGAAATTCTTCGCCATCGTGTTGAAGAAGGATTTCAGCAGATACAGCAGACACCTGGAATATGGGAGAGAGTAAGACAATCCATGATGCGGCGGTTAGAAGCTTGTGTTAGAGCTAATGGTAGCCATTTTGAGCATTTGTTGTAGAACTAAGCTAGAGCTTTGAAAACAAAAAGGCAGAAACGAAGTTGTAATAAGCAAACATGCAAGAACCAAAAAGTGTCTGTTATTTAAGAAATTATGGGAAATAGAGCATATGTTTATATGAACTTTTTTGCTTCTTTTTAAGTCCTCTATTCATCCACCAGAGGTGTCCCACATATTACTTCACTCTGTATATCGCAGGCCTATACTATGTAATAACAATAACAAAGCACAGTTGGTTGAAAACAACCACAATGCGCATGCCCGACTACCATCTGTTTGCAGCAGAAAGGACATGAGTTGATTACTGTGCCCTTTCTGTGCTACATGGCGCCGTGGACCTTCGATATAGCCAACAGTTTACAGTATTGAAACAAATGTCCTTTCTGCGCAAGTGATGCTTTTATGAGAAAATAATTCATTTTCATGTAAAAGTTAAATTACGAAATTTGGTCGTTTGTGCCCTTTCTGCAGCAATCGATTCGATTAAAAGTTGTTTCCTTCCGTTATAACCCTAATTTTTTAAAAATATATAGGTAAAAGAATGTAAAATTATATGCTATCTTTATCGCACTTTTCATATTATCTTCATATATTTTATATTATCTGTATATAAGATAAAAATATATCCTAGCATACAGTTGTCAAGAAAAAACATAACAGATAAAGTAATAAATGCGTAGATAAACTGTTTAAAAATAATCGTAATTTGTAGTTGTATGTATCCTAAAATGGAAAAATTATCTTCATTTTGCTTCATCTCCGCGTTTTAAGTTTTTACCTCTCTTCTATTCCAGGCTTACTTGCATGTAAGTAGGAAATGCTTTTGGAGATCATTCGGTACACAAAGAAGAGTTTAAAAATTTCATTATAAACAATTGTCTAGAGTTATCACTCAAATCATATTTTTGTTGTATTTTATGACTGTTCGTTAAGTTAAAAGAAAAAGCATTGTTATTCTTATGTAAGTGCAAGTGTTGGAATTGGATAGAAAAGACGACTAGGTGCGCTTCTAAAAAGTGTGTTAAAAAAGCGGTTACCTCCAGCACTCTGCTAATCACCAGTTAGTAATAACGAGTCACGACCATTAGCATATAAATGGCTGATTAATATAGCCTAATAAAGTCGTGTAATATGTTAATTACAAAACTAATTTTATACTGTTTCGGAATTTATTATAATGTCTATTAATGTTGTAGCTGTGGTTCAATGAAAATCTAATTTCATTAAGGTAAGTGTTGTGTTTTACAGCAAGCAATGCCCTTTAAAGGGAAATATTGATATTGTTTGGCTGCATTGTACAAACTTCATTACTACGGCCAGGAAATTATTATAAACAAACTACACTGTATATAGTACAGTAGTTGTTGGAAATGTTGCTTTATGGAACAATTTGGAAACTACCAGTATTGCTCACCCGATATCGCCAATACCGACCATTTGACCTTAAAACTGAAAATAATGTCTTTCAGCGTTCTTTCACTCGATTAGTGAATAACTCAAATATATTACAATACAGTGTTGTTGTTTGAACGACCTGAGAGGGAAAAGGATTTTTCGTGTGAAGCTGTGTCCCAATCATCCCAACCAGAGACAGTAAAGCGGTCACAGACTTCAGTAAACATTATTAAATGTAATTTAAAAATGTTTTTCAAAATTACAGTTTTGTTGCTAATCTGTTTTGGTACAGATTAGTAATCCAATATGCACCATTAACAATTCAGAATATCTGTGCTAGATTTCCTTTAATGTGCTCTGCTGATCGAGACGATACTGGATTACCATGTTTAGTGTTTCTGCGTTGCCCTAGTTAGCGATATAATTTTACATACCTATGTGTTGTGCAGAAGATACATGTTAACATTTGCAAGATAATTTCAAATGTAGGGGTTAAAGATTACCATGTTGTGATTTACGAATGGTGTCTAATTTTTGTTGGGTCTATAGAACAGAGTAATAATGCTCTATAGGGCAATTTAATATGACAGAAGAATGGGTAAGCAAATTGCAGATTGGAGACTGGTAGGAAGAAGAATTAGAGGCAAACCCAGAAAGAGATGGTTGGATGACGTATAGTATGATTTAAGATGTATGAAAATGGAGGAATGGAGATGGATGTGTAATGAGAGCGGAATGGACGAAAGTAATTGAGCAGGCTAAAACTCACGTTGTAACGCCAGGAAAAGGAAGGAAAGAAGGGCAATTTAATTATTATAAAGTAAATTTAATGAGTCTGACATGAATATGAGCGGAAAGAAACACAAACAATAAAAACAGAGATGACACAAGTGTAGCAGATATGCAATGTAGAGACGCGAGTTTGAGAAAGGTGAACATACATACACATCGACTGCTTGAATGTTACGAACCAAGTTCGATTTGATTACGTTACTAGTCATATCGAACAGCCTGTTAAGCTGGTCTTATTATTTTTATATAACATGTAGCAATGCATCGCACACGTACTGGTGACATTCCCCAAAGTAGGTCAAGGAGGTTTGGACTCTTCCATGACAGACCATCAATCCGAGCTGTCCCGTAGTAAACATCTAAGCAGGTAAGATGTACTGTACAGTGTACAGTCGTTACTGTTCTAATCCAGACGTTACGGAATTGTTGGTCTCTTAATGTGGTGACACCTCCTCAGCTTAATAGAATCTTGGATTGAAACAATTCAAAACGACGAGGTTCTGTAAAATGCGCAGGTAGATATATATGCATTTTTCATTCACATACTTGAAATCAGGTCTAGTTTGATTAAACAGGTCACATATATTTCCTATTACTTATCAGTAACTTTGCGTTTGCTAACCTATAAAACCATAAAACTAAACATCAGGAGACATAAAGACACCTTGTATGTCGACATTTGTACATACGACACTAGTACTAAACCTAACTAAGATAACGCATTTTGTGCCTTCTATTTAACCTTATGTCGAAAAGAAGAGGTTTATTTCAACTTATGTTACCAACCTCAGAATACTTCTGTTTTCTATGTATTTCAGCGTAAGTTGCCTATAAACCGAAACAAATTTAACGATGAATGTCAAACGGCTTTAAGAATTTTTCATATTATTTTTACTTCTACGTCTACATAATTTTAAAAATACACTTTCTTTGTCCAGACGAGGCTAATGAATTTAAGATCTTCTTGTGTGTAAAATTTAGTTTCACCGGAAGTTGAAAAATTGTGTCCTCCTAGTCCATATAGACATAATAGAAAATTAAAATTGTAAAACTCTTATTTATAAACCGATTAAAATTAATTTATTTAGATCAATTATTTTAGGCTTTCATATTAATTGGTTTATTATTTATTTCGATTTAATATTTTTTTAATTTCATGCAACTGACACAGGCAAGTACTCTAACCTGTACAGTAGACGATATACTGGCGACAAAAGGACAGAAATTTAATATAAGAAGTTTCATCCCTGCACATATTGTTTTAATGGGTGAGATGAAGGTATAGTTTATTACTCATACTAAGTTTCGTGATGACTTGATAACCAGTAAGCTTGCGTATTCCAATGTTCATGGTAGTACTTTACAACTTTGTGCCTTATTTCATTGCTTGTAAAAGTTTTTAATAAAACGCTACGGCTATTACGTTTGCATCTTCTATTCGATAATAAACTAAGTTGCATTTGCTTACCCAATATGCTGATACATGGATATTTCTGATTCCTGTCTGCTTTAATCCTAAAACCTAACCTGTAAAGTCCCTGTGTCTTCACTTGACAAAAATCTGTACTTTTGTATTTGAAAAGTATTAATTCATCAATATATTTTTCATGCTCAAATTATACATACGTCAATAATTCTGAATCATGTCTATGACTTTGCTTGAAAATTTCTTCTATTTTGAATCTTAAATCTCTAAGTTAGTAAAATAAACAGCATGTAGACGTGAATAATGCAATGTCTTGAATTTATTACGACTAAACATGTTATGTAATTGTCTGTATGTTTAATGAACACACACACACACACACACACACACACACACACACACACACACACACACACACACACACACACACACACACACACACACACACACACACACACACACACACACACACACACACACACACACACACACACACACACACACACACACACACACACACACACACACACACACACACACACACACACACACACACACACACACACACACACACACATTCTCTCTCTCTCTCTCTCTCTCTCTCTCTCTCTCTCTCTCTCTCTCTCTCTCTCTCTCCCTCCCTCTCTCTATCTATCTATCTCTCTGACATTCATAATATTTATGACATTCAGATCAAATAAAAAGACTTATTTAAACAGGACAAAAACATGTATGTACAAGTTAAATTTATTGGTTTAATTTGGTAGTTAATCGTAAGCAAAATTTCTATTCACTCTGATATGAAGCTGGCGGCAATTATTCTCCCTTTGGGATGGTTCCTTTGAAAAGTTTTTTTGTCACATATGCAAGACAAGGGACTGCGATATAATATTTAGACTTTTTCTGCAAGGGGATGAGTTTTATCTGGTAAATTCACTTTAGTTGCTGTGAAAAGGAAAATTGCATGAGTCTCCCCTTCCATCGTCTGGATTTACTGCTCTCTGAACTTTGCAAACGTAGTTATCATCTCACATAAATCAGTGCTTCAGGTATTCAATTTATTTCTTTTGGAACTCTCAACTTTGTAAGAAAGGATTTGCCAATAAAAATAAATAGAATTTTCAATCGTTTTAACATCTATTTTTTCTGTTAACAAGTATTAAATGCCGTCGGCTTACAATAATTAATGTTACAATTGGATTCCTGTATAATCGTGGAACTTACACAGGTATACACTAATTGTTGTACTTGCCATATGCTTGCGTTGTCAGTACATACGTGGAATTTTAATTTTTTTTTGTATGGTTGGGAGTGCCGGACGTCAGTATAATCAGGTAATGAGATTTGGCATTTCCAATTACCGACTGTTAATCTCTTCCCGTGCTGAAGGCATCAATAAAGAATAGTTATTCTACCTACTACCTTGTTTGTTAAACTAATGTTTTGAAAGTATGTAGAAACTGAATGCGCTACTAAAATTAACAATGTTACGCGTATTTCATAAAATCTGTAAATGTTAACAAATTTCTACGTTAATTAGTAATATTTTTCCTACAGTCTCTTGCCTTTGATTCCTTTTAATGCGCACAGCTTACATGTGTCAAAGTTGAAGATGTTTGATTAAGCCAAACACACAGAATTCTATATTCTGACGTAGGCTTCCGCTGCCGGTGCCATACAGTCTTCTTCAGGTATGGACCGTATCGAAAATGTCTTGTGAGACAACGTTTCACCCATATTACAAGGAGTATCCTCAGGTCTATGTGACCATGAGGCTAGCAAGCAAACTCAGTTATATACTGTAGAGGTGCGGTCTGTCAATTCTCGTAGAGTCAGGCCTGAACGTAACGGATACAAAGTCGTGCTGAGCAGTACTGCTTCTCTGTTAACTTTATCTTTGTCGTTATTTATTTCTATGGCTTTACGGATAGTTCTTTCGTATCTATTGGAAGAGTTGATAACAGATGAGTCTTCGAAGTAATGTCATGGACCCTCTCAGAAATCAGACGGCCGCCAGATCAATACAGATCATTCCGCAGCAGCACGGAATATTACGTATAAGTTACATAGAATTCTGATTTTACGTAATCCACTCTTACGTAAAACACGAAGAAGAACAAAAATACATACGAAAATTAGCAAGTAATAAATTTCATTATATTTTGACAAACTTTTAATTATTTATTATTTATAGTAATATTGCCTTGTCCATAATTATTATTTCATTTCTCTTTCAGAAGGCGTAAAAGAAAAATGTTACAGATAAAAGTTTCCGTTTTGTTCAAAATGAGCAAATAGAAGAAAATGTGTGGTTTTAATTTACTCATAACAGGACTGACGTATACAGCACTGTTTCCTGATACTTTGAATTAATTCATCGACTGATTTTTTAAATTCTTATTCTCTAAATCATGTCACTTATTCTTTATTACCAGACACTATTTTCCTTAGATTTACCATAAGTCTCACAGTTTTATTACTCTCGACTAACTTCGTAATCGTATATTCGTATCGTCTTTGTGTTAAGCTGTATGACTTGATAATCGGCGAAAAGTAGCTATTTACAACTGCCAATATTTGAAAGGTTTCATTAATTTTATCACAGTCATCATCTGCGGCTGAAAAACCGACTTATAACGCGTTCCGTCTTCAGTCATGCTATCTTCTTCTGGGACTATATTATTTTTAATTTCCTTTGGTTTCTGTAGTTTGTTACTTGTTTTACTAAATTGCCTTTGTTCATTATTTCAAAACGTTGTTTTCAGTTCTAGGAGGTCAGTCAAATTGTATTATTCACAGTAAATCTCTTGTAATATATAAAAGAGAGAATAAATTAAAGTGACATCGAGAATTTGTGGCACAAAGCTGTAGTTATCAAGTCCCCACCAAATTAATCCCTGCTTGTGAACAGACGGAAGATGTTCTGGTTTCAAGATATGATTGAAATTGTAGATGGTCGTTCTCTAACTAAGACATTTTAGATGCAGAAACTTTAATAGATTTTTTGAAAATAAGGAATCCATGGTCTAGTGGGGTAGTAGCAGTAGTCGTAAATGACGAGTACCGATATTAAGATTATGCAAACTACAGACTACTCAATTACGGATACCTTCTTTTGGCATGAAAAGATCCAATTAACTGCAACACTGACCAGTGGATACACATGCTTAACCTGTTGCATGATGAAAGTATTCGAAATTTATATCAGAGACATCTTATTCGAAAATGGATGCGCAAGAGGACGAGTTATCTGCGTAATTGGAACAACTGCTGAACGCGTGAGTCCCACAAGTTTTTTCCAATACTCTGCAAACGGCAGAACGTTTACGACCGGTGTGAATGTTGTGAAAGTTTGTTAAATCACAAATTAAGGAAAAAACTAACTTTTGTGAACTATGAAATATTTTATCGTATGCGATGCGATAAGCTATCACGTTTTATGAAGGAGATATTTAAAAAGTTAATCGTTAATTACTCGGTAAACTTATTTAAACAAAAAGCATAGAAACTGCTGAATAAACATTTTCGTTTCTTTCAACGCAAGAAAATAGAAGAAAACAGAAGAAAACGTCTTTATCCTGTCTACTCGTAACTTATTTTTATTTTTTGGAGGCAACTGGAAGTTAAAAAGAAAACTGTTTCACCTTTTGTCCTATCACAAAAATATATTTTCTGAAATGCGGAAAATCAAGACGTCTTTGCCAACTTTATTACCACTTTGTGATGCTTTAAATTTTATATTCCAAATACAAGAATGTACACAGATAATAGTTATTAGAACAATTTAAATTTTAGCTTTATACAAAACCCTTTAAACACATACTTATAAAACAATATCCTGTGGGTATCCAAAACCCTTCAAATACCTAATTATAACATAATAAAGTCTGTGGGTATACAAAACCCTTTAAATAATTAATTGTAACATAATAAATCCTGGGTATTTGAAACCCTTTAAATAATTAATTGTAACATAATAAATCCTGGGTATACAGACCCTTTAAACACCTAACTATAACGTAATGTAGTCTGTGGGCATACAAACACCTTTAAATACATACTTCTTTTATTTACTGGTTCTTAATGTGTATTATTTTATACATAAGACCATTACTTCACTTTCTCCCTTCCCCACTGGTTTATAACATGATCTTTGATCATCACTATTTCCTACCTTGTACACTTATCACTTCACTCCCTTACAATATAAGTTTTTACAATTTTTCTTAGACTAATGCACATATTTCTTACTCTTATTTATACCATTGTATTGCATTTTCTATAACTCTACCTACTTTCTGATCTTTTCTCTTTAATTACTATTATTATTATCAATTTATGTAGTACTTTTTACTTGGTCATTAACAGGTTTTTAGTTTATTTTCTTTTGTTTTTTTTTATTTTTAGTTCTTCATGCATTTATGTTATTTGGTAATTAATGTGGTCCTCACTGTCTTATTGCTTGTTGCATGTCTCTATTTTAATTGGTTGTTTTCATCGTTGGACTTGTTTATACCTCTCACTTACCATATCTATTGGGTTTATCACGTTATCAAGTTCTCTTCTTCTAATTTTCATTATAATTATGATATTACATTTCTTTAACATTCTTTTTCTTCATCCATTGTTTTGTTTTAGCATGGAACCAGAATACTCTGCTTAATAGACACTTATTTGTAAGTTACCTTTCATTTATCATTTACACTAGTACTAGTTGACTATGGTTTCTTTATCTTAACAGTTCTTATATGCATGGTGATGATATGTATCGCCACAACATATTTTTTTAAATTTTCAAGATATGTTCTTTAAGATGTATATTTATTATTATGAAGTAAGGATTGCAATGAGTGGATAATAAAAACATTGTCAGAGGACAATTAATAATGATCAAAGAATATATGCATTGTACTGATTCCTGCTTCCGCAATTACACACACCCCAACGAATTAAAGAGCATTTTTTCAAGTTTCTGTGATATAATTCACATGATTAATATTAAAATATTATTATTTTATATTATACTATTATAAAATATTAATAAATATTTTGTTCCCGTTGTGCCAATTTTTCTTTTAACAATAATGTTGACGACTTTTCTTTTTGTAGTAGTGAACTAAGGTACTTCTTACTTATATTAAAATGAATAATTAAATAAAGTCATCGTCACTAGTTATTATCTTATTTTTTTATATATTACTGCAATTATATAGTATGATACAGTGTCATTGTATTTTGCTGTTTCATATAATTTCAGGCCCACTCACCTTATCGTTACCAGACATTAAGGGAGATTAAATACTTTCTTAGGTTATTTAATCAACCTAACTTAAGTAACCCTGCTGGATTAAGAGGAACAACCAAGATTATTATTATTCCGGCTGTACAATGTTTATACATTTTCGGGAAAAAAGATTACAGAAGTGATTGAATTCACATCTTCCACTGCTACTTGTCCATCCAATGGTCTTCTTCAATTTCTCGTTCCCTCAATATAGTCTGAATCTCTTCTATCCAGGTGATAGGTGGTCTTCCTCTTTTCCTTCTTCCTGGTGGGGTCCATTCCATAACTCTCCTTGACAATTTTTCCTGTACCATTCTTTTCGCGTGCCCATAACATTGACATTTTGTTTTGTTTTGATAAAATCAACAATTGAATTTTTCACATTTATTTCCTTAATGGCTTCATTTCTAATTTTCTCACGTCTGGATACTCTTGCGGAACGTCTCCAAAAGTCCATCTTTGCTGTCATTAATTTTGTTCTTGTGGGTTTATTAGTATCCAAATGTCTGACCCGTAACTCATGATACTTCTAACAATGGTTTTAAATATTTTGGTTTTAGTTTCTGCTGTAATTTGCTTATCCCACAGCCAAGATAATAACAATATTTAAAAAGATACAATGAAGAAGACTACAGTGGTATGGTCATGTGAAGAGAACAGAAGAATCAGACGTGAGGATAAGGGTGCTGGAGGTGGAGGCATATGGCAAAAGAACGAGATGCTGGTCTAAACGGAGATGGATAGGTTGTGAAAGGAATGAGTTGAGAAAAAGCAGTTATCGGTGGAAGATGTGCACGGCAAATGGAGAAAAACTGACAGAAACATCCACACAAATACAGTGAGAAAAATGTAAAGAAAAAGAGGAACAATGCTTGTTTTGGTTATTATGTATGGATATTAAAACCAGTGAAACAAAGTTTAAGGAACAAAGACATAAAGACAAATTACTTTCAGTGAAATAGAAAATTTCAAAACGGTTTTCTGCAAACTGACGAACCGGTTTTCAAACGTTGCCTTCATTACTCCGCTTTACGCTAGGAAATTGAATCAGTTTGTATAGTTGCAAATTAATGAGAAAATAGTCATACAAGTTTACGATAGAGATGTAAATTGCAGAAGTCAATTATTGTTCTAAGGCTTTCACGGTCGGTGTCAGTTATATTAGAAGTATGGAGCTGGCGGTTTGGCCGTGGTCCAGGGTCTACAAACAAACCGAACGTTTCAACAGAACCACTGGCTGCCATCTTCAGTGGAATACGAGTCTACCTGAACGCGGGGTGTCAAACGTCAGGGCCTAATTGTGGCAACGTTGAATTAACGTGGACTGAACATGATAATTGTCATTTTACCAACAGGAAAATCTAACTGGCTTAGGCAGGCGTATGTTGTTCTTCTAAAAACACATTATTACATCAAAGTGTTTAGAATGGTAATATTTTAAACGAGACAGAGTAATGCATAAAGATAGAATGGTTTTCAACAGTGTTAAATTCGAAGCGTTATCTAGGATGCCGTCTTATGTCTTTGGTGGTTTACGTTCATCTGAAATAAATCTACAGTAATCTTGAACATGGGAATGCTTTTGTAGAATAGAAATGTGTATTTTGTACGAGACTGGATTTCAAACTTCTCAAAAAAAGTAATGTATGTTCCGTGTAACCTTAATGTGTGTGAACTTATGAAAGCGTTCGTGCGTATGTGTAAGTGATGGAAAAGCAGAAGGAAGGAGAGAAGTAGAGTAATAATAAGAGCATATATTCGTATAGATGAGTTTATACATATTTTATACAAAATGAATAATTAGAATCTCGGGGAAAGTTTAGTCTGCTACTTATAGAGCGTCTGGTGGATAGTATATATAAATTATCGTTAACTAATGGAATCTTCTTGTCACATTGTCTTGATACTGCCCATGTCTCATTGGCATATATTACTTCCGGAGGAGCCATCATTTTGCAGATCTTAATGTGTGTTTCCTTCTGTGTTATATGTTTTGTTCTACAAACGTTCTGAATGTTGTTAGCTTTTTATATACACATCATTATCATAATTATATGACTATGACATCCCAGATAATTAAATTTGTTTAAATTTTCTATTATAAAATTTCCTATTGCTGTCTTTACGTTTTCAAGTTGTTTACTTCTAAATTAAATCTTTTTAATTTTAGGGGTGAGATACGTATATACCCTGTTAGAAAAAGAAGACCAATATAAGAAAAAAATACGTGTAGCTAATCTATATATTAATACGTGAAGAGAGAACTTTGAACCCCTTTTTAAGCATATTGCGCGCACGGAGGAGTGTGAGATTTGGCATTTTTAAAGTTTATATGGAGAAGGAGTGCAGAAAGCTAAAATTTTTATATAATATGTGTTACAAATACATAAAATAAAATAAAATAAAACATTCATTTGCACTTGAAAATTCATTTAAACTTTTTCAAACAATGGTAATTGTTAAAAATAAAATAATTTTGTTGCCAGGCAATAAAATTATAATTTTTTCATTTTAGTGTACGTTCATACTGCCAGTGTCAAACACATAATAGTCTGTCGTTTGTTTACGTTCATACTGCCAATGTCAAACACATAATAGTCTGTGGTCAAACAGTCGCACAGAGTAGAGATTGTCGCCAAAGAATTTTAAAATGTGCCAACAAATAATTACTGACAGATTGACTGAATAACCTGTGAATTTTGTGTGATTTCAAATGTTGCTTTTTCAATAGTCTGTGGAGTGTATGTCAAGGCAAAAAGCGTTTATTTTATATTTTGTATATTAGATATCTGTGCTTCATATATTAACTAGTGGTCGCCCAGTGGTCGAAATTCGACCGTAATTCATTAAATTTTTAAGTTTGAACGTTATTGAGGTTCTTTTGTCAAAGAGTATACCTCTATAATCATTGCATATAATTTTTTTGAATTTTGTTTTATTACGTCAGCTGCGAGCGTGTACAAATACGTCATTAGCGTGCGTTGTTTGTCTTAATTCCCTGCAAAACCTATGAAATTTAAAATTTAATGTTAGTAACAGTTGAAAAAAAACACAATTAGAGCTTGTATTCGTATTTATTTTTTGATATAATTCATTGTCAGTTTTAATTTTTTCATGTTATTATTGAATCAAATAAACGCTAATAAAAATGAGACTTGACATTCATAGAAGTATAAGATACATTGTTTTCAATTCCAGTGGATTACATTTCATTTTTGGTAAGGTACAAAATTCGAAAACAGTTTGAAGATTATCAGCTACAAAGCTTATATAATTTTTTAATTTTTTTTTTATGCATTAATTTTCGAGTTATTTGAAAAATATGAAAGATAGGAAAAATGAGGTTTAGCTTGGCCAAGCCATATTTAAAAAGCAATAACGTGTTTTTTGACATTTCCTTGGGTTGTTTTTATTGCCATACTGACCAGGTTTCGCCAAGGCTACACAGTTATTTTGCCTATATTTTTCGAATTATATAAAATTTAAATGAAAAATTAATAAAAAATAAAAAATGAAATAAAAAATACGTGCCTCGTATTTTTTCATATATTTTTCATTAAATCAAAAAAACCGGGCGGTTAAAAAAATAAATGTTGTCCATTGAACTTAAAATAGTTTGAAAGTGAATTTAATGATTCAGAACTTCTGTGTAAACGATGTTTTTTTGTAAAAAGTCTTTCATCATTTGCTAAATGCCCTTGGCCATTATATTCGCAAATATAAAATCTCAAACCATCGAATGATCGAACTCTACTTGCTGCGACGTACAATTGACCATGTGTAAAAACTGGCTGCCTCAATAAAATTCCAATTTTTTCGAATGTTTGTCCTTGAGACTTATTTATTGTCATCGCAAATGCAGGTATAATTTGAAATTGAGTTCTTTGAAAGTTAAATGGTAAAACAGTACCGGAATATGTTAAATTTATACGTGGAATCAAAATTCTTTTATTGCGTGCGGTTCCAGTTAAAACTTCGCAATCAATAGCATTACGATCCATACACTTGATGCGCATTCTTGTTCCATTAACTAATGCTTCCTTTGTATTTAAGTTTCTGATCAGTAAAACGATGCAATTAACTTTCAATACTAACTTATGTGGTGGCAAACCACTAATAGTCAAAGAATTCAAAAACTCTACTGGATAACAGGAACTCTATTGATTTCATTGTCATCATCACAAATTATTTTATCGTAGCTATGATATGTTTTCTGTTCACCTGGTATTCGATTAAGTATATCAGTATTAATAAAAGTACAATCATCATTTTTAGGTGCTAAAATAACTGACTTCAATATGTTATCTGAGAGTATGTTTTCGGAAATATTTCCATACACCTCATTAATAATATTATTTTCATCTCCTATTAATTGCTGAGGTATTTCAATAATATTTTCACCAAACTGAGGGAATTGTGGGGCTTCATCATTACCAATTTTTTTCAAGAATTCGACAAATTCTATTTCACTTGGTAAGGCTCTCATGTTTTGAGTAAACGTTACTTTATGAAAATAAACAAATTTATGCCAACTCGTGACACAATTTTCAATTAAAGTTGCACGTGATCCATGTGGGACAACTGGTAAGATTTGCCGAAAATCACCGCACAGAAGTATCGTTTTCACTCCAAATGGTTTATGTTTATCATTTTCATCGCATAGATCTTGCAATAATCTATCTATTATTTTCAACACTTGCAGTGGGCACATAGAAATTTCATCAATAATTATCAATGATGATGAATTTATGTAACGTCCAAGCTACTATTTGCGGTAATATTCGCTACAGAATTTTCCAAAATGGGTATAGGCAATTTAAACACATTGTGTAAAGTTCTACCTCCAAGTAAAGAGTTGAAGCTATGCCAATGAACCCTGTTGCAAAGCAACTAATATTAAGTGAATTTAATTTGTGAATGATTGCTGTTTGTGTGAATGTTTTTCCACAACATGTATGAGCGGTTAAACAAAAAACATTAGATCCAGTATCATGGTGCAAAACTTCAAGAATCACACGATCAATTAGATTACGCTCTTCAATATTTGCAGTTTCATAATGCTCACAAAACAGAAACTCTTGTTCTATTGGATCAATAGCATTTGCTTCGTCTGTTCTCTGCGAATACATGGGAACTGGTAAACCAAGTTCTTCACATGACAAATTATGAACATTCAAAATATCTTCAATTTCTAATAGAGCTGTGTTAAAGGATACTTCTTCGTTGTAATCTCTCAAAAAATCTTCACTAAGATATACTTTAAATTCATTCCATATCGCCAATGCATTGGCTGGCACATTTAATGCACAAATGTAACCAAATAAATTTCGCATTTGTTTTGGTGAATGTAATTCTTTTGCTTCATTTAAACATTCGCGCCATTCATTATCATTTGAAGCAATGCCGCGAGCATGGCACGCTTCATTAAAAGAAGTGTGTATAATTTCATTGTATGTTCTAACATCCTCAAATGATTTTGGACCACAGACATGTAATAAAAGCAATCGTAAATGGAAAAGTTCGATGTCTTTTGGTGATACTACATATATGCGTGTAATGATTTTATCACCTCCACGCCTTCTCTTCTTCCATGTTTTTCGGGAATCTTCCCACACATAATGCAAATGAATTTCAATATACTTATATTCATGCGCTGATGGATCTGATCGATTCAATTAAAAAAATGCTAATAATTTTGTTTGTCTTGCATTTTCAATTGCTTGACGTTCTTGCCCTTCTCGAAAGTAAACATTCTGTCTACGCGGTAAATGAATGTCAAGTCTAACGATGACATGTGATTGAAAATGCGAAAATGTGATTGATTGACTGTGAGATTTGGCATAGTTAAAGTTTATATGGAGAAGGAGTGCAGAAAGCTAAAATTTATAAATAATATGTGTTACAAATACATTAAATAAAATAAAATAAAACATTCATTTGCATTTGAAAAATCATTTAAACTTTTTTAAACAATGGTAATTGTTAAAAATAAAATAATTTTGTTGCCAGGCAATAAAATTATAATTTTTTCATTTTAGTGTACGTTCATACTGCCAGTGTCAAACATATAATAGTCTGTCGTTTGTTTACGTTCATACTGCCAATGTCAAAAACATAATAGTCTGTGGTCAAACAGTCGCACAGAGTAGAGATTGTTGCCAAAGAATTTTAAAATGTGCCAACAAATAATTACTGACAGATTGACTGAATGAGCTGTGAATATTGTGTGATTTCAAATGTTGCTTTTACAATAGTCTGTGGAGTGTATGTCAAGGCAAAAAAGCGTTTATTTTATATTTTGTATATTAGATATCTGTGTTTTATATATTAATGTGCAGTTGAAAGTGAAATAAAGCTTGCTTAATATACACCTGTTGCAAAAGGAAAATTTTGTAGCAGCAATTTGAATTGACTTACTCTCGCCTAATTATTATTGGTGGTTTCAAAAAAGTGAGTACATTTTATTATTTTTAAATTAAACCCTGTCTAGTCTTAGTTTCAGTAATTTCATTACATGTTTTTTTTTACATTCAGATATTCGCACCTACTTCCATTATACCTCGACATAGAACATTGACGGGTCGGAGTGAGAGACAAAGAAGAAGGAATATATATTCGCGTGAAAGTCAAAATGATAATAGACCAAATGCAAATTTAAATAGTGTAAATAGTATAACATTGACGGGTCGGAGTGAGAGACAAAGAAGAAGGAATATATATTCGCGTGAAAGTCAAAATGATAATAGACCAAATGGAAATTTAAATAGTGTAAATAGTATACAAAATGATGAAATTATTTTGAGGGATACATTTAAATGCGCACTGAATGTCATTCCAAGAAATTTTAATACTTTTGATTGTGGATTAATGCATTTACAATGCAGGTTTTGCAATGGAAAACATTTCGAATCTGAGGTCACTTTAGGTGAAAGGACTGCACTCACTTCATGTTGTCATAAGGGTAAAGCAATATTACCGGCCTAAGTCAAAATGAATACTTTAAATCATTGTATGATGGACTTACTTCAAATGAACCTTCAATAAAAAGAAAGTCAAAAAATTATTTTGAAAACATTCGTAAATACAATTCATCATTTGCTATGGTTAGCTCAGAAGCTAAAATTTCGGATACAGTTAGGCGTGGAATGTATCATTTTAAAATACATGATGTTTTTTATCACAGATCAGGTCCAATGACTTCTGGATATGGTCGCTCACCATGTTATGCGCAATTATATTTTAATGATGTTGACACTGCTGTCAATTATAGATTACGTGAACACTATAATTAAACATGCAATAACAATATAATGCGCGAAATCTCTCTTGAATTGGAACGCATTAATCCTTTCGTTCGGTCATTCATTGCAATGAAAGATCATTGTCAGAGAGTTGAAAATCAAAATAAAGAAATTTGTATGCTCATTAAAGTAAATCGTGATTTAGATCTACGCCGTTATAATGATGCAGTTCAAACTGATGTAGCAGTATATTTAGTCCAGTTGATGGTGAGCCACCCTTTGAACGAAATATGGTTTCGTTTTCAAAAGTTAATGGTGCCATTAAAAATATCTCTGTTTTGGATTCATCATTGGACCCTTTAGCGTATCCATTACTTTTTCCAAATGGTGATACTGGGTGGCATATCAATATTTCTCATAATGTACCAACTACATCTAATTCAAGAGAGCCCAGAAATAAATTAACCATGCTTCAGTATGCAGCCTATCGACTTGCAATTAGAGAAGATTTTAGCATGTTGCACCATTCACAAAAATTATTTCTCCAGTGGATAGTTGACATGTATGTGAGAATAGAGGGCACAAGGTTACATTTTATTCGACAAAATCAAACAAGTCTTAGGTCTGAAGTTTACAACAGTTTAACAGATTATTTAGAATTGAACCCCAATGCCAATAATGTTGGCCGTAGAGTAATTTTACCATCTTCATTCAATGGATCTCCAAGAAATATGTATCAGAATTATTTAGATGCAATGTCAATTGTACAACATTTCGGAAAGCCTTCTTTGTTTATTGCAATGACTTGCAATCCAAGTTGGCCTGAAATAGTTAGCAATATTGGTGTAGGTGAGTCAGCTAATTTTCGACCTGATATTGTTGTGTGTGTATTCAAGTCCAAACTGAAAGCATTAATTGAGGGCCTTACACTAAAAAAAATCTTCGGTAAAGTTGAAGCACTCATTTATATAATTGAGTTTCAAAAGAGAGGATTGCCTCATGCTCACATTTTACTCTCTTTAAATGAGCAAGATAAAATTGTTAACGCTACCGATATTAATAAAGATGTATCTGCGGAGATTCGTAACATTCAAACACATCCTACATTACATGAATATGTTGTAAAACACATGATGCATGGTCCATGCGGTGTACTTAATCCAAATTCTGTATGTATGAAAGATGGAAAATGCACAAAAGATTATCCAAAACGATTTAATGAATTTACATGTGAATCATTAAATGGATATCCATTATACAGAAGGCGTGATAATGGTATTAATGCTGAAGTTCGCGGTAGTTGCCTCGACAATCGTTATGTTGTACCATACAATCCGTATTTACTTGCCAAATTTAATTGCTATATAAATGTTGAAGTATGCACTACAGTTAAAAGTGTTAAATACATTTATAAATACGTGTATAAAGGCTATGACAGTGCATCTGTTGAATTAGTTTCAGAGAGAAATGAACCAGGTCAAGAAATACAAATTGATGAAGTCAAACATTTTTTAAATGGCCGTTATGTCGGATCAACTGAAGCTGTATGGCGCATCTATGAATTGCCAATGCATTTTTAATCACATGTCATCGTTCGACTTGACATTCATTTACCGCGTAGACAGAATGTTTACTTTCGAGAAGGGCAAGAACGTCAAGCAATTGAAAATGCAAGACAAACAAAATTATTAGCATTTTTTGAATTGAATCGATCAGATCCATCAGCGCATGAATATAAGTATATTGAAATTCATTTGCATTATGTGTGGGAAGATTCCCGAAAAACATGGAAGAAGAGAAGGCGTGGAGGTGATAAAATCATTACACGCATATATGTAGTATCACCAAAAGACATCGAACTTTTCCATTTACGATTGCTTTTATTACATGTCTGTGGTCCAAAATCATTTGAGGATGTTAGAACATACAATGGAATTATACACACTTCTTTTAATGAAGCGTGCCATGCTCGCGGCATTGCTTCAAATGATAATGAATGGCGCGAATGTTTAAATGAAGCAAAAGAATTACATTCACCAAAACAAATGCGAAATTTATTTGGTTACATTTGTGCATTAAATGTGCCAGCCAATGCATTGGCGATATGGAATGAATTTAAAGTATATCTTAGTGAAGATTTTTTGAGAGATTACAACGAAGAAGTATCCTTTAACACAGCTCTATTAGAAATTGAAGATATTTTGAATGTTCATAATTTGTCATGTGAAGAACTTGGTTTACCAGTTCCCATGTATTCGCAGAGAACAGACGAAGCAAATGCTATTGATCCAATAGAACAAGAGTTTCTGTTTTGTGAGCATTATGAAACTGCAAATATTGAACAGCGTAATCTAATTGATCGTGTGATTCTTGAAGTTTTGCACCATGATACTGGATCTAATGTTTTTTGTTTAACCGCTCATGCATGTTGTGGAAAAACATTCACACAAACAGCAATCATTCACAAATTAAATTCACTTAATATTAGTTGCTTTGCAACAGGGTTCATTGGCATAGCTTCAACTCTTTACTTGGAGGTAGAACTTTACACAATGTGTTTAAATTGCCTATACCCATTTTGGAAAATTCTGTAGCGAATATTACCGCAAATAGTAGCTTGGACGTTACATAAATTCATCATCATTGATAATTATTGATGAAATTTCTATGTGCCCACTGCAAGTGTTGAAAATAATAGATAGATTATTGCAGGATCTATGCGATGAAAATGATAAACATAAACCATTTGGAGTGAAAACGATACTTCTGTGCGGTGATTTTCGGCAAATCTTACCAGTTGTCCCACATGGATCACGTGCAACTTTAATTGAAAATTGTGTCACGAGTTGGCATAAATTTGTTTATTTTCATAAAGTAACGTTTACTCAAGATATGAGAGCCTTACCAAGTGAAATAGAATTGTACTTTTTTTCAACTGTTACTAACATTAAATTTTAAATTTCATAGGTATTGCAGGGAATTAAGGCAAACAACACACGCTAATGACGTATTTGTACACGCTCGCAGCTGACGTATTAGAACACAATTCAAAAAAATTATATGCAATGATTATAGAGGTATACTCTTTGACAAAAGAACCTCAATAACGTTCAAACTTAAAAATTTAATGAATTACGGTCGAATTTCGACCACTGGGCGACCACTAGTCATGCATAAGTCAGCCAACCAAAGGAAGTAAATGTAATTGATGCAAATACTTTGGACGAGAACAGGATCTGTGAAGGCTACTCCTTGAAGAGGAAGAGGACTAAATAGGTAAAGTGAAACCGTCGCCTATGTTTTGAATAGTTATGAGGTACGTTTACAATACCACTCGTGTATCTTTTGACTTCCGGATAAGTGACTGTGTTTCTTCATGCCTGTGTTTTATATTTACCGTCAAGGACTTTTGGAGTCCTCCGGCAGTTCCTTGAAATGAGGTCCTATTCAAAATTTTTAGCTTTGGCATCTTAGTAATTCTTCTCACTCCTCCACAACAATGATTTTTGTTTCATGTTTATTATTTTAACAATGGTATTTTATACATATGCTACTACAATAAATTCAGATTCAGAATATTTAAAAATAACTATTTTTGTGTTTTCTGTCCTATTCAAAATTTTTTTCTTTGGCATCTTAGAAATTCTTCTCACTCCTCCACAACAATGATTTTTGTTTCACGTTTATTATTTTAACAACGGTATTTTATACATGTGCTACTATAATAAATTCAGATTCAGAATATTTAAAAATAACTATTTTTGTATTTTAAAATGTTTTCTAAACATTTTACGTAGTAAATAATACTTTAAATATATTCCATTCACCTTTACATATATTTTATCTATATCCACACAGTGAAGATACAGGTAGTGCATTTGTATTGTTCTAAGAAAAGACTAACAGTCAAAGTGTCTCATTTCAAAAATATATAATGAATATGTAATATCCATCTACTATGCTGATATAGTGTATATTGATACACTTAGTGTTTAGATGCAGTGCGGTAAAAACAAATTATTATTTATTAAAAATAAAGAATCATTAGTCAGTACAACTAATTCTATTAAAAAATCTTATTAAAATCTTCTATTAAAAGCACTGACAGATAGTGCTGGTAACAGTGATTATAGTCTTTCCACTTCCACTTTGAATCTGAAACAGGCAAGCAAATGTCAGTAGACGTCATAGTAATGAACGAAGTTAATTTTACATCAGGAATGCCTCTGCTTCACCAGGACTAGGCCCTGTAGGGAAACACGCCATTGTTTAATGCCATTATCTACTTAACACTTTTAACTTTAAAATTTTAAACGTTTCAAGAATGTCATAGAAATATCAGTGTCTCATAAATAATATTATGTTCAAAAAGGGGAATTTGCAATTTTAAATAAGTTTTTGCCGTTGATAAAGTAATTATTGTATAACTGGTGAATTAAATTACTCTAACACGATAAATTTAATTTTGTTATAATAAAAAGGAATTTTATGATTAAATAAAAAAAGATTAATGACACTCACTGAAAAAAATTAACTATAAATCTACGATACCCGTAAGAGTACGATGGATCCCCGTACTTTGTTGTGTAATTTACTATACTATATGTCCAATGTTAGTGGGCGAAATCACTTTTTCTCAACACACGGTTTTTGTTCAGGGGGATAAAACGTATTGAATGCAAAATAAATCCTAATAGTTGGTGTAGCTTGTATATTGTGTTAACGTTTGTGAAGTTGGGAAAAGCCATTAAGCTGGATTCACTTGGGGAGAGTGGAAGTCACATGTGATGCAGCATTAGTGTGAGTCTGGATATTATAGATTTACATCTAAGCTATGAAAATAAAACTGTTCTGAGAACATTCATCGATTGAAATATATACGTGGTGACCCAACAAAATGTTAAAGTATACGTACACTTATCCCCTCGTTAAACAAACTTCACACCGCTAGACTATTTTATGGGAACACGAAAGCAAAGCCGAGTCATAAACAACAAATGAAAGAGAGCGCACCCATATACTAGAGGACAGAGATAGTGATTTTTTAAAATTATATTTCTCAGTGCCATCGTCAGAACCTGGATCAGAACAGAATCACTAGAATAGAATGTTAGTGTACAAATTTAATAAACAAATTGCTAAATGCAGCAGTTGCCAAATATTTTTCTGAAAGGCTGGCTAATAATAATAATAATAATAATAATAATAATAATAATAATAATAATAATAATAATAATAATAATAATAATAACAATAATGAACATTGCCAGTTTCATTATTGACGTGTTTGCTAAAACTTTATAGAAAATATCAAAATTCTTTTTGTTACGGTGTTTCGTATGTTTGTTTAGTATCTTGTATCTGGAGACGTTTACAAAGAAATAAAGATACGATTTAAGAGCTGTAGATGTCTTTTAACTTTGACTAAAGGGAAATGTTGTTTACCAACTAGGTTAACGTAGGCCTACATGTATCAGTGAGACAAAAGGAAAGAAGATGGTAAAGGACATTTGGATAATATGTCTACCCCCCCCCCCCGATGAAAAATCTTGTGTATTTACTGACAGACGTACTTCCAAGAAGAATGATGCCGATCTATACATATAGTTAACCAGATATATTCTTCTGTGTGTACTGTTGAAATAAAGGAAAAGGATGAAGAAGGTTTGGCAGCATAGGTGTATTGCACTTTTGAAATGCAAATTGCAAATGAATTTAAGTGGCTATAGGCTTAATTTTCTACTTTTTGCTAATGTTGAAGCTTTTATTTTTCATTTAATACTTTTTAATAGTAAAGAAACTTAGAAAAAAGTAGTTTAATGAGCTGTTTCGAGTCTCTGGGTTACGCTTATCAATAAGAAAATATATTTCTTTAAGGTACACTGAAAACGTAATATACAGGAAGAAATAATTGTAATCTTGTATAGTAGAAAAAAATTGAAAAGTTACAAACGTTAAGCAGAGAGATAAGGGAAGTTGTCATCACAAACCTTGTGGATATCCAGGATATTTACTCTTTAATATAAGTAACTGAAGTGTTGTTTCTTTTGCAGGACGAACATGAAATACAAAGATTGTACACGTCTGTGAATTCTTGTATTTAAAACGAGCACGGATGTGTATATGTGTGTGTGTGTGTGTGTGTGTGTGTGTTGTGATTTTTTAATGTGTATGTGAATGTGTGTGTGTGCGTTGTGATTAAAAGTCTATATAAAAAATGCATGTCAAAGAAAATGCTATAAAACACATAAACACTATAACCGGAACAAGCCATATGCATAGGGCCTTAAAACATGACTATTGTTTATACTCGAAATAATTTAAATATATTTAGAATAAACATTTATAATATATGGAAGAGCTCATTAAAAAAAGCCGCTATATATCATAAAGTATTGTGTACATTGTACTTTTCAGACAACCAAATAGTAAGTTAAGAGACTACGATAGTATCAAAATATATGATAAAGAAGCTACTATATGAGTTCACAAAAATAAAGATTAAAGATAAAGACCATATAAATTGCGATGTACAGGAGTCGCATAGAATAAGTAGACGGTTAAATCGTATATTGGAATGTTTCAGATTTGTTAACGATAACTTCAAATTGCACTATGTGATTTAATATCGTTTATGATAAACAAAATCAAACTAATTATGGTGTCCCTGTTGACCTTTTTACAATGTTTCAAATAATTTTCTCTTATATTCTAATACATAAATTTTTATTTTATTTTTTTGTTATCGGCCATCTAAGAACCACATGCCAATTTCAATTCTTTATTTCTTGTTCTTTTCTTTTTCTCCAATATTCTTTCATCTTTTCACTATGTCTCTTCTTCCTATCTTCAGTCCACTTTGAACCTGCGTTTTTCTCTCTCCTACCCTGGACTCCTTCCATTTTTAACACTTTTGCCCGAGAAACCTCTCTTTCAATTGCTTCTTATGAGTTTATATTATTTTTTCTAAATCCTTTCGGACTTCTTTAACCAACTTGATGTTGACTTCTTTCCCCACAGATATTTGAAGATCTGCTTTGTTAACCTATTGCCATCCATTCTATATAAATGTCCAAAAAATAATAGTCTTCTTTTTCTCATTGTTTCTGTTATGTTTTCTATACTTTGATATATTTCATCATTACTTCTTAATTTCCAACCTTCTGAAGTTTTTCGTGGGCCTAATATTTTCCTAAAAATTTTTATTTTATTTATATGAGTTTTTGTCTTTTAGTTTACAAGTGTTTTTAATAACGTTTATATCAAAATACATTTATTTTCCTTTATGACGAATGACGAGATGTCGATAATCCAGTCTGGAAGACAGGTGTCAGTTGTTCACTCTGGATACAGGTTCAGGATAATGCTACGATCTCCTCTTGTTCAGGGTCGTTCTCGGGTTGACTACTTTTATGAATCGAATTAATTCATTTTAATTGTAATTTGTTTTGTGTATTAAATGTGTAAAATGATCCAACAAACTTCAATTATCTTTTTTAATTCCTATGCGGACAATCTTGTACTTTACCGGATTAGCACCAATAATAATCAACTCGCAAACTGACTTGTGTTCATACGCTTTAGAAGACCAAGCGTCTAAACTCGAGCAGCACGACCACACACTATCAAGTTCAGAGAGAGACTGAATTTAACGATGCAAAGTACAAAATCAGCTAAGATTTTAGCCAATTACTCGAACGTTCATTGGCTGCAATACTCCCTTTCCCTGCGGCTTAAGTTAAGATAACTTATCCGTGTACCATATTGTCAAAGCGCAAATTCTAGCCTGTCAAAAAAACTGTATAATTTTATTACTATTTTTCAGGCTCACAATTAAAAAAAAAAAACTGTAATAAATCACACATTTAGTTCTCTAATTTAAAACAAATATTACCGTTCGAGAGGTCTTTTATTTATGCGTATTGTGGCGTAAGACTCATGTTAGAATTTTTATTTTCACGAAAGTTATTTAATTTGATATGTTTTTTTATAATTATCCCGTATCATAGTTACATATTCTTGCACACGCGCATTCGTCATATGTCTACTCATATTTCCACACCACTTTACAACACTAATTGTTTTTCTAATGTCAAAATTTACTTAAAACTAACAAATTTAACATGTATCGTATTGTCAATCATACAATGTCTAAGCTTGCAGTCTTTACTTAGACAAATTTTTATTGCAACATGGTATCATACCTCAGAGTTAAATTACTAATTTATATACAATCTACCTATTGTAAATTTTTCCACAAATATACAAACACAAAACACAAAACAAACTAATATCTGAACAAATACAAATCAACACAAAACATGACACAATTTTTCAAATACTCAACATTGAAAGTACTCAAAACTAATATATACACCACAATTACACACAATAATACCAATTTAAAACACCAAGAACATACAGGAAACCATAGCAACAACCAAACGAAACACAAGTACTCAACAAGACACAGATGGCTGAGGATGGAAACAATAGGATTCCCAAAACATGTTCCGAATAAGGAAAAATATAGCTTGAGGTAAAAAAATTTGTAAATGTTAAATAAATAATATATGCATCAAGAAATAAATTGTAGCAAAAAGTGTTTATATATATATATATATATTCAACGAAACTTCCGTCTTGTGTATTTTCATTCCTTATTGACTTACAGTTTTGCACTATTTTATATCTATATCAACCCATTTTAAAGTTAAATCCTCTTTATATAATGTGTATTTATCCTTTTTATATAATTAAATACACACAGACACACATATACATTATATATATACAATGTATATGTGTGTCTGTGTGTATTAAATAATATAAAAAGGATAAATACAGATTATATAAAGAGGATTTAAATTTAAAATGGATTGATATAGATATAAAATAGTGCAAAACTGTAAGTCAATAAGGAATGAAAATATACAAGACGGAACTTTCGTTGAACCCGTTAAAGAAAGAAGCACATTAGATTGAAAAATACACCAAACAAGAAAATGGAAAATTAAAAAAAAACAAATATACACTTTAATAATATCTAACATAACTTACATTTGGTTAAATCGAGACTTATAGTGTAATCATCAAAGCTTCAGAGCCCTGACTAATGAGCTGCAAATGTAAGACTGGAACACGTCGTGAATTCATTTGATTTCAGTCATGGAAAATATGTAATTTGGCTAGTAGATGGCTACTTTTTCCAAGCAATTTGATAGCAAATGTCTTTACGGAAGACCGCATTAAATTTTAGTGCCAGGTAGAAAATCTATAACACATGTGGTAGAAAAAGAGTCTATGCCGAATTGTATCTCTACAATCTAAAATAAAATAAATATGTCAAAAACATAAATTTCTATGTAATCAATTACTTTACTGAAATCGTATAGATTTTTAATTTGTTTATGGACATAAATCTTTGTATATTATCATGATAAAGTAGAAAAGAAAATAAACAAGTAGGCCTACTTACGTCTATTGTGTTTTGACTGAAACGTGAAGACTCGTCAAACGGTGCATAAACTATATTCAGCACGTCCAGACCGAACTACAGAACTGGTGTCGTCGAAGTTATTACTCCTTTCTTTACATTGACGGAGACTAATGTAAGAAAGTGATGGTTGCAACAGTAGTTACTGGAGAATATTTTTCTAGTTACAGTTGTATTTTGTAGTTAGTGAGAATTATATTACGTGTGATTAACTGCGGTTTAATAAATTCGATTAAATAGTGATTGGAATTGTTTATAGTGATTGCATAACGGATTATTGTAGTAGAGTTATTGCGAAAAGTAGACAGTAGAAATGTGACGGATAGCGTAACCAAAGGCAAAATTGAGATCATTTAGATAAAAATGAGAACAAAACGCATGAATCTAAAATACAAGTAAATTAACTGATATTGGTCGGATGACTAATTAACTGATTGATAGTGGATGAGTACAGAAAGAATACCTCAAAAAAGTGTGTGTGACGTGACCTTTAAAGATAGGAAGCAAAGACAGGTATAGAGAAAACATGGCAGGAAGAAATAAAGAAGACACTCAAAAAGACATGAGAAATTATGAAGACATGGATAAAACATCATAGAACAGTAGAAAAGAGAAAATATGTTATTAAAGAAACATCATTAAGAATTAAACGCCACAAATCGCCGTATTTAAAATATGGTTTAAATGAAGGTTGTTGGATTAGGTGATATTTGAATAGAAACTATAAAACTTATTATTAGTACCAAAAAAGTCGATTCGCAGAGAGATATGTATATATATATATAATAGGGTTGCTACAGCTAGTCCCGTCTCCCTTCCTTCAACCTGGCTTTCCAATTCTCCCGATGTACCCATTGTCCTTCCTCAAGTCCTATACGTTGCATAGATTCATCCACTTCGTCCCTCCAAGATCTTCTCTGTCTTCCCCTTTTTCTCCTTCCTAATGGACTCCATTCCGTCACTTTGTTGATCCACCTATTTTGGGCTCTCCGGACATGACCGTACCACACCAATCTTTTTTCTTCGATGTAATCAATTACACTTCTTTCCGTTTCCATTCTTCTTCTGATCTCCTCGTTTGTTATTCGGTCTGCTCTCGTTGTTCCACAGCACCTCCTCCAATATTCCATCTCCATTGTAAGAATCTTTCTTTCATTCTTTTTGTTAATAACCCATAATTCCGCTGCATACATCATAATGCTTTGGACTATGGTCTGATATATCATTTTTTTGGTGCTTTTTCTAATCTTTTTGTCCCATATAACACTGTGTCTAATCCCTGTTCTAGTCTGCCCAATCTACTTTTTATTTCCTCTTCCGTTGTGCCTTGTTTACTCAGTGTGAATCCTAGGTACTTGAATTTGTCTGTTCCTCTAATTTTAACATTTTTGTCTACTTCTAAATATGTTGTTTTTTCATCTCTAATTGCCAAGTATTCAGTCTTTTTTATGTTTATTTCCAATCCCATCTTTGTGTATTCTTCATTCAGCTTTCTGACCATGTAGCGTAGATCTTCTTTATCCTGGGCTATAACTACCTGGTCATCGGCGAAGCATAGTGTGTACAGGTGTTCATTTCGTATCGGTATTCTCATTCCATGGCATTTCTGTTTCCACATGGTTAATGTATATTCTAAAAATATCTTAAACAGCGTGGGCGAAACCGCCTTGCAATAACACTTTGGATGTTTTAAACCTACAGACAATTTTTTTACCTACATTAATTTGTACGTTGTTGTTTTTATATAGATTTTTTTACTGCTTGCGTCAGGACTTTCGGTATTTCCAATTGTGATAGAGCTTTAAACATTTCTTGTTTGGGTACTGTATCATATGCTTTTCTAAGGTCGATAAACGCTAGATGTACTTCTCTGTTCTTCGCGTTTTTCTTTTCTATGATCTGTTGGATTGTATATATCTGGTCTACGCATGATCTCCCGGCTGTAAAACCTGCTTGTTCTTCTCCAATCTTTCCCTCTATATTTTCCTCGATTTTATTTCTTAGCACCCTACCATACAGCCTTCCCATTGTTGCTATGACACTTATGCCTCTATAGTTTTCGCAGTCTTTTCTATTGCCCTTTTTAAATATCGATGTAATTCGTGCCTCTTTCCATTCCGCCGGTAAATCTTCTCCATTTATAACCTTCTCGAACATTCTTCCTATCATTCTCATAAGTTTTTCGGTTCCGTACTTTATTAGTTCCACTACTAACCCTCCTGGGCCTGATGCTTTGTTGTTTTTCATTGAGTTTACTGCTTTCCTTAATTCTGCTGCCGTTATAGTTATTCTATTTTATGTTTCTGTCTCTATTTCTTCTTCATCGTTATTCAGGAATTCTTGTCTACGCTCCGTAAGTAGGTTTTTATAGTGTGTCTCCCACTCATTGTCTTGTATGTATTGAATATAGGTTTTATCCTTCCTATTCGTTCGTAATGATTTAATTACATTCCATGCTTCTGAACTCCTAGCTAATCCTATGTATTGGTCTACATTTCTACACCTGTTTTCCTATGCTTCATTTTCCTCTTTGCTGACCATTTCCTTCACTTCCTTGTTCTTCTCTCTGTAGTTTCTGTAATCTTCTTTTTTTCGTGGACATCCATTTGTTATATAATTTTTTCTTTGCTTTTATCTCTTCTATCGTCTCTTCCTTCATGTCTCATTTGTATGTATTATTTCCCTGTTCAGTTTCTCCTAGAGCTTCTAGTGCTGCTTGCAGCATAGCTTCTTTTATGTGTTCATATGTGATGTTTACTTCTTCATCATACCTAAATTCTATTAACTTTTAATCTAGACGTTGCTGGTATTGGTTCCTTATCTACTCGTCCTGTAATAATTGAATTTTTAATTTTTTTTTCTTACTTACTTTTGTCTTTTTTTTTTACTTTTGTGTTGCCGTAATTGTCTCTTCTGTCTTTATTGGCATTTTGGCTCCTGTCCATGGGAATTTCATTTTTGCTATTAGTAGTTTATGGTCTGTTCCATACTCCGTTCCTCTCTGAACTCTGACGTCTTTTATTATAATTGTTATTCTGTTCCTTATTATTACATTCAATAATCGACCTCAACTTTCTTGTTTCCTGTGTCCAAGTATATTTATGTACGTTTTTGTGTTCATAGAATCCGTTTGTAATTTTTAAGTCATTTAGTTCACATAGGTCTACTAGCCTTTTTCCATTATCATTCAATATATATTCTCCAAATCTTCCTACTGTTCTGTAATTTTCCCCTTTCCCGACTCATCCATTAAGATCACCGATGGGGTCCTCCAAAATGGGGGTGTGGCGTTTAGGCATAAACACCCAAACACACGTAAAAATTGAAGGAGTTTGAAAGATAAAAGCAGGATGAAAAATAATAAAGATAATCCGCGGGTGGAAATCCACACCTTAATTAGAAGGAGCCCCATCGGATACGGGGGGGGGGGGGCAGTTCTGGTGATGATTCTCGAAGTCCAGTTGATAACTTCAACCAAGGCTTGATTTTGTATGGTAGAGAAATAGCAATACTAGCTGTTTATGGTCCAACGGATGACAGCTCTGCTGCAGAAAAAGATTACTTTATGAATACGTTACAAGATTCGCAGATAACAGAGTTTAATTACATCACCCGTAAGAAGGACGGCAAACTGTTATTTAAGTAGGGAAATAGATATTGGTAAACACATTCAGCAAACTGTGACGCACGAGTTCAGAGAGAGACTGGAATGAAATTGATGTACATTTGATTGAAGCTCTAGGTGAGGGTACTTTGAGCGATGTTTGTCAGTTCAATATTATATGTGCTCTGTAACACGTTGTCTTCAGGTTTGCGTTAGTGACGTCTTATGGAACACTTCCGAGACAAGTGTTTGCGACCAGGAGATTGAAGCTCTACGTGAGGGTACTTTGAGGGATGTTTGTCAGTTCAGTATTATATGTGCTCTGTAACACGTTGCCTTCAGGTTTGCGTTACTGATGTCCTATGGAACACTTCCGAGACAAGTGTTTGCGACCAGGAGATTGAAGCTCTACGTGAGGGTACTTTGAGCGATGTTTGTCAGTTCAGTATTATATGTGCTCTGTAACACGTTGCCTTCAGGTTTGCGTTAGTGACGTCTTATGGAACACTTCCGAGACAAGTGTTTGCGACCAGGAGATTGAAGCTCTACGTGAGGGTACTTTGAGCGATGTTTGTCAGTTCAGTATTATATGTGCTCTGTAACACGTTGCCTTCAGGTTTGCGTTAGTGACGTCTTATGGAACATTTCCGAGACAAGTGTTTGCGACCAGGAGATTGAAGCTCTACGTGAGGGTACTTTGAGCGATGTTTGTCAGTTCAGTATTATATGTGCTCTGTAACACGTTGCCTTCAGGTTTGCGTTAGTGACGTCTTATGGAACACTTCCGAGACAAGTGTTTGCGACCAGGAGATTGAAGCTCTACGTGAGGGTACTTTGAGCGATGTTTGTCAGTTCAGTATTATATGTGCTCTGTAACACGTTGCCTTCAGGTTTGCGTTAGTGACGTCTTATGGAACACTTCCGAGACAAGTGTTTGCGACCAGGAGATTGAAGCTCTACGTGAGGGTACTTTGAGCGATGTTTGTCAGTTCAGTATTATATGTGCTCTGTAACACGTTGCCTTCAGGTTTGCGTTAGTGACGTCTTATGGAACATTTCCGAGACAAGTGTTTGCGACCAGGAGATTGAAGCTCTACGTGAGGGTACTTTGAGCGATGTTTGTCAGTTCAGTATTATATGTGCTCTGTAACACGTTGCCTTCAGTTTTGCGTTAGTGACGTCTTATGGAACACTTCCCAGACAAGTGTTTGCGACCAGGAGATTTGCATGCACGAATACATTCAATATGATTGTTCTCGTATGTCGTGTAATCAATTATCGCGTACACTTGCACGCGTGAACATAAGTATTGTGACCTCAATATATTGATACCACTATACTAAAGGTATATAGTATAATAGAGTATACGTGACCACTATACTAAAAGAACCCATAAATATAGTTTAATTGTGTTTTAGTATTGGCAATAACTATGAAATTTTAAATGTGTTAAATAAGGTAAATTTTTTCTTTAATTAATACTAACGAATTAATTATTGTGACAATAAATATTCATTAATAATACACTATTTGTATATAAATTACAAATAAATATTATATATATAGCACCTGGTGTTGCTATTAGGCCTTTTACTCTTTCAACACTATCAATATTGTAAAGACTGTTACGGAACTGTCTCGAAGAGTCGAGAGCATCCTTACACCTGTGTTTCAGTCAAGGCCGTACGAAGGACCTTCCAGATTGTTCTGGAAAGCACTTGTAAATCTGCAAATTATGGTCACGCCACCGAAAGAATGGAAAGTTATTTTAGAACCTCTGCGCGACCTATAAAAGCAAGAGCGGATGGCTTTGTCAGTTCAGTTACAGTGAGCGATTTCTTTAGTGCGGATCAAGTTATTGTTGAGATTTAGTAAAAGTGATTATTGTGTTATAATTAATGCGAAACTCTTCAATAATTGACATTATTATTGCATGTAGACACATTTAACGTGAATTATTGTACGTCTCACATATTGTTATCTGTGATTAATTAAAGCTGATAATTAGTGATTTCATTGGTGTCAGTATTTTGTTTTCCACTGTACCATACGACGATCAGTACCATACGACAATATTGTCGTAGCAATATTGTAGACATTCTTGATGACTTATTAACACGTTTAAGATACTACAAAAAATTTTTGTTGCGTTTTGTCAAACCGTCACAGCTATACTACTGTAGTTTTTCAATGATAATAAGCAAAACTAGAGTTGCTTTTTATCATTATTTTGTTACGTAAGAAGCACTCGGTCATAAATACAGTACAAATGTGACTACAGTTTTGTGTTATTGCTTGTAAAAAATGCTAATCATATTTTTCAAAGAGTTGTATTTAGCATTTATTCTCGGGTTGTATAGAGAACCATGAAGTACTAGTGGCTTTGCGATTTTGGATTCAAATACCAAGCTGCAGTAATCAGTTGTTATAGTTTACAAAATCGAAGTGTTGGCAATAAATAGAAAGCAAGCAATAAATGTGTGACAGTTGCGTTTAACAGAATAATAAGAATAGAGTGTTTATGGATAGCTGTTAAATTGTACACTACAGCTTACACAGATAAACAAATATTTTTCATTTCTAATACTGTTTTTTCCTAGTCGAGGAATCACTACACCTTTCATTAAAAACATTCATTTAAGAAACAACACAGAAGTGTTGTAGCAACTTTGCGAATCGACTCATTAAGAAACTTATATTCCAAACTTATGCATATTACATGCACACGACTAGGTTACATTCACGGTTTTGTTAAGTCAGAAACTGTAGCAAAAAAGGCAATCAGAACAAATCGTCACTTAAAACAAAACTGGAAATATAAAATTATTATTTTTTTACATAAAGAACTGTAAGAAGATTTACATTTGGAAGGAACAAATTTAAATGTATAAAATCATTTTTTGATCTAGTCATAAGTTATATAGAGCACGGTCCATAAAATTTAGGTTTGTTTCGTTATTTCTCACGGTGGGGGCAGAAGGTAGAGATGTGCATGTGCACGAGTGCTGTAACAAATAGTGTCGCCGGTTGTGTGAATCGTTATGTAATCCGGTTTATGGTTGCAAAAACAATACCATCGCAGAAAATCGCAAATTCATTTGTGAGACTTGTGGCCTCAGTATTCTAAATGACAGTAACGATGTATCGGTTTCGTTATTTTACAGAAGGGTGAACCAACGTTCATGACGACGAGCGTAGTGATCAATCAAGTGTGATCATAGACGACCTGGTGGTAAATAAATGTGAATGTGAAAGTACGTGAGACTTGTCAATTTACAATTTATGAGCTTTCGATTAAATTTACTGAGATTTTACGATCATAAAATTGTGATGGAAAACTGACCTGTAAGAAATTGCCCGCTAGATGGGTGCCCATAATGCTGTTCAAAATCAGCAATTTGTGAATGCAGTCCAAATGCAGAATTTCAAAAATGAAGGAATTTAATTTTTTAAACTTGGTGACTGAAAATGAAAACTGGATATCCTATATACATGTTTGAATAAAAGGAAAAATCCACTCAATGGCGCTATTCATCGTCTTAAAAAACCAAAAAGTTACTACCTATGAATAAAAAGTTGATTAGACAAAATAGAGTGCTATTTATAGAATTTCTCAAAAGTGAAGTCACAATTTTTGCTGCTGTATACTATATAACCTTACAGAAACATAAACGTGGAGCGCTGTTATCTGGAATTGTTTCCGAGTGACAACTTGCGCCCTCTCATTTCTCGAAAGAAAATTTTCGCCTTATTGAGAAATATGGGTGGATAATTTTTGGCTAAAACCTGTTCATTCACTTAAAGCAGTGGCTACACTTTCAGCACTTTGGAAATGACGAACTTAATACGGCAGTGACAAATTTACTGAAATCACTGGCGGCAGATTTTTAAATGCAAATTTAAATGTCTGGTGTAAAGTTACACAATGCTGGGATGTTAATGGTGGCTACATGAAAAAAAATAACATATGTCTGTAGACATAGTTAGACATGATAAATATTTTATTTTAGTTTGTTTTCATTTAATTCTTAACTGGACCTTTTTTATGGAGGCGCCTCATGTTCTACTAGTTTTCTCAAGATGTTATGCTCAAAAAAACGTTTTTCGCAAACAGCAGGTAGCTCACGAGTTTCATATGTACAACCACTATTTTAAATTTATATTCTATTCCAAATGACAAAGTTTAAACCGTATGTAGTGAGAGAATAACAGAATGCTAACAATTTCTTTTATAAAGTTATTTACGTATTTTATATAGCATAACTATTTCCCTGCACCACTTACCGAAATGAAGTGAGTATATATTTTTTCCAGAAGAAGTGCAGATATTATATTTTACAGACATTATACCAAGAAGTAATTGACAAATCCCATTAATGATGGTTTATTACCCAATAAATAGGCTATCGTAGTTTATCAACCGCCGTCTGATCATATATACTGGTTACATAACAATTGTTGCTCATCACTCTGATTTTGAACAGGATTTAGGGATTTAGGAAAACATACTGTTATACATTTATAGAGTTATCTGCATTTTATCTGCAGTAAGAATATAATTCATAGTGTGTTCACTGAATGGTACTTAAAACTACACAAGTAAATATAACAGCCTTATGTTATAGAACTAAACACTGCTGTCACTAGATATTACGTCATTATGTATTAGGGAATGAAGTATTACGTATTTAAACTTTGTTATAAAAGAGAAATTGCTATGAAGAAGAACTGAGCAATCAAAACTGGGTGTATACATGTACATCTGTGTGTGTGTAAAATTGCCTTTGATAAAAACTTGGAAAGTTTTAATAAGTAGTCATAGGATACTGAGTAGGGACCGCACATTCGTGAAAAAACTCGGGATAGAGGAAGAAACGTTAACATTTGCATACAAAGGTCACTGCACTAGTTTATAGTTATAACACTGTGATCAGAGTTGAAAGAATTTTATAATATTCAATTGGCAAATTCATAGCTTGACAAAAAGATCCTATTACAAATTTTATATTACCTTTGCAACCCACCGTAAAATATATTTCTAATATCTAATTTCCTAACAGTGCATTGAATGGCGGTTTGTGTATTGTCTTGAACACTTTAGATACCGCTTTAGATAGTATTAGCAGTGGTACTGAAATTTACACACACAATGTTTAAAATAATAATCTGTAGCACTGTTTGTATGCATTTTGTTACCATCGCTTAAACGCACCTGTTACTCCAAGTTAACTCGAATTTTCACCATAGATTTGGTCAACAATGTTTAAAATAAAATTGGAAGTCTATAGTTTATTTATTTCTACATTCTTGTTTATGAGCATTTTAGACTGGTAATATATTTTTGATTTTATTTTTAAGATGTTTCCATATGCATGCTTCTGGTCAAAAATGTACACGGCGAACAGATTGTAACCTACCTCTAGCTGGGTTCTCACTACTATCTACCATACCTGTTGATATTATTACGACGGATCGTCGTGTTGAACAGTGTAAACTGAATATCTGACATCAAATGAGATTACAATTACAACTTTTATTACGATTGAAAATAAACAAAATCATTCATATTCAACAGTCCTTTAATCTAAAGACTGTCCAACACACATTGATGTAACAAACAATACAGGCACCTTTGTTAACAGTGTCGCTGTAAGTACTACACAAAAACCACTATAAACTAAACCGCAAATCACAAGAATTACGATACTGCACGTTAAATGGCCAATCCAAACTGAATTTGCCGGCTGCTGGCTGTTTTTCTACTTCGCCGAGGTTCAAAAAGAATCTACCGCTTCCGAGTGGCGCTCCGAGAATACAGTAATTGGGTAGATACTGGAAGCCGACCTTACCGATCCTGTATACCACCCCGCACACCAAATAACGCACATGTCATGTAGGTTGGCTGTATTATGGGCATAAGAATATATTGGGATGTGATTACTTCGGATAGAGGTAGTGACTGTGATGATTTACTTTTGACACTATCTTTTTTGGGGAAAAGTGACCATAAAATAGGTTTCACAAATTAAGCATCAGAAAAGTTTCCTGTTAGGTTGTCATTTGTATGTTTTTTTAAAATCTGAAATTTAGATTTTTTTGACCTGTAGTACATTACTAATTATTACAATTTTTTACCATCTCATGTATTATGGTACTTTAAATGTTAGAGGGCTAAATTTTACTCAGTTTCAAGCAGAATTTCATTACAAGGAATTCCGAATAATGTCAAAGTCTATAAATATTAGGAATTTATTTTTTTTTGGCAGCTATCTGAAATAGGAAATTAATGTGCCACGTACATAATGTACGATGCGAAACATATCTAATTCATTGTCCAGAAGAGTTCCAAACAATGTCGTTAACGCAGATTAGAATTAAATACATAGTTCTGGTATAAGACTATCCAAATCACGCGGTTTAATTGTAATACAAAACTGCCTAGTCCGTCGTATGAGTTCTTTATTAAAAAAATAGTTGACGAATTTTGGATGTTACCTGTCCCATCATTATGAATCAGTCTCGCTGGGCGTTGTTAATGCATTAAATCGTGTGACAACACATGGATACATAATATAAAGCATGCCCTCTGTCGAGTTGCGATGCACTGTGTACCCATAACATAGTTGAGCTTTATCACCACGCATTTCCATTGTCTGTTCCTGCTTGCTATTAGACCATAAACGACTGTATCATACATGTACTGGGATTTGAAATCCAACTGATCGTTTAGCGCGTTGCTTGGATTATTTATAAAAGCACGATATATCTCTAACTCTTCCGTTGAAGTAATGTACCGCCCATTACAGCAAGAATCCAGTGGTTTAAAAATCCGTGTACGCATGGTTTTGTGGCATTACACGTTTGGAGCAAATTGATTTGACGGAGTTTAGGTTGTTCTTTGATAGATGTTTCTTCAACCTCTCAAGAAAAAAATTCCTATCGGTCTCAACAATATGCAACCTATCACAATCGTCACAAACCACTTTGTATAGACCCGTTCGTTTTCCACACGTCTTCTTGCTGTAGCTCTTAGTAACTTATGAATGTTATTAGTAGTAGAAAATCTAATTAGATATTGTATTTAAAAAAAATAATTATTCAACATCGCAGGTATAGCGTTGGTGTATTTAATGAAACGTACGCCTTTGCTAGTATTGTAGCTCTTCATATTTTTTGACTTTACCTTTAGTTTGAGTAGTAACCGTTTAATGAATAAGCTTTGATATCCATTTGCAACAGCTATATGCTTTAAATACCACGGCATCAGGAAATAGAAATACTAGTATTTTTATTGATAAATCAGTGCCTCATTTCCGTATATTTCGTTTGAGAAATTGAACCTTACATTGCTAGATGTAATTGCATTACATAGAAATTACATCAAATCCTGGCTTTACATATTGCAAATAATAATTTTCTTATTGTAAACATTTTTTCTGCAATATTTCTTTTTTAAGGTTTCAAAATTCCACTGCATACCTTCGTGTGCCGCGGTTGTGAATCACTACTTTGACTTGTAATGCTCATACCGCTGTACAGTTCACGAAGGTGTATTTTGCACTGTAAGAGAATAATTACTTTAAACTGAATGGCAGAAGAATAGTTACTTTCGGTACGTCTCAATCTCTATTTTAATTTTTTCAGTGCACCTATACATAGTAACAGCGACTTCCTGTATTAAGAACTGTCATTAAAACGTATAATGAGAAGGAGGAAAATTGATTGATAGACGTGTATGGTGTTGTGTACGCAGAACTGTCCTGGTTACTGATAGATTTTGGAGCAAATTGATTTTGGACCTACGGCAGAGTAGTTCAGGAAATTTTTAATTTACAAAAGAGTAAATGCAAAACGTTTGAAACAGTGGTAAAGGGCAATATTTTGTATAGGACCAAAATGTAGAGATTATACGAAACATTAGTTTATGAATGCGAATACGTTAGAAAATAGAAGCAATAGGACTGTATACTAAAGAAAGTCGCTTAAATTATTCCGAAGAGACAACAACAAACATTTGAAAAAATAAAACAAAAAACTAACAATATTGGACTAGCGTAACTCTTAAAATAATAATACAAGACGTTAAAGAAATTCTTGGAGTGAGAACCATCAGGAGGGTGTTCAAGGAAAAGCCGGAAGAGAGAAATTATATAAATTGTTATTCCTTAAAGTTGTTGTAGTAGGAACTGTTCTGGACCAGGGTAATTTTGAATATCTGGGCTGTAATGTATCTTACATTACAAACAATGATGTAGTGAAGAAGCTGCACACGTTAAACCATATGTGTGGAACTATCAGGAGAACTCTATAAAATCAACAAGGAAAGAAACACGCCTGAATTTCTACACGGTGATGACCCTCCCCACACTTCTGTATGGGTCTGAGAATTGGATTTTAAGGAAGTCCCAGGGCAGTCGTATTCAAGCGGCCGATATGAGATTTATCAGGCACGTGTCAGGATATACTCTTCAAGACCGCAAAAGATATTGATGTGCGGCAGGAGAGGACTATATTTGATAGAATTGCCCAATATCGACTAAAATGGTTAAAACATCTTAACCGAATGATGACTGCTGCATCCTTAAACAACAATGGAATTAGAAGCCAAAAGGACGGAGATTTATGGGGGTCCGAAGGTATCGTTGGAGTGACCAGCTCTAGTCTATCTGCATGTTTTTTTTTAGGGTAGTTGAAAATCTGTACAGACACTAGGAACACCGTAGTTCCTAGTAGTGTGGGACTGTAACCACTAAAAACACCTCCCTTAATGCTACAACTGAGCAAGCTCGTCCAGCAGCTTCTCCTTCATGTTTCCTTCATGGGTGGTGGGGCGCAGCCCAGTGGCTAATCCCAAGATTATTCTGTCTTTCTCTCACGTAGTGTTTTATGGATCTATACATATTAATTGCTTTCTATTGCGATACCAGATCATGTGGCTTCTGTCTTTTGAGTCGTCTCAGGACGTGTGGAGCTTCTTCCACCACGTGTCGTATTATTGGGTTATTCGAGGATCTGAATCCTCTGATCATTTTTGTCTGCATATTTTGTTATTATTTCGCTGACATATTCTACATTACCTCTATGTTAACTGCACGTGACCGGAACAAAACATTTTTGGTTTATTCCTTGAAGAAGAAGAGGAAGAAGAAGATGATGATAATAAAAGTTTGAATAAAACGCATGCTCAGAATAAAAATAAATGACGTTTGGTTATTCGACGTCATACGTCGTCATTATCATGTTCTTTCCTCAACCGTTAGTCCATGACCTGTTGTATTCTTTAGTCGTGGTGCAGCTCACACGACATCACCACAGGGAGAAGTCAGGGAGCTACACGGTATTGTGTGTTGTCGCGTGTGGATGCCAATATGTTACTGTCTCATTCAGACTGCTGTATTGTCTTAACATCTTAACAGTGAATATACAAAGCTGAATTCACTCGAACCGACAAGAGAACGTGACGAACGAATGTCATGCAACTTGCGAGACCTTTAACACTGAGCTGGCTCACAGCCATCAGAAGACGTTATTGTATAGATGAGGTAGCTGTCAGTGGCGGCTCGTGACTTAAGAGGCTGGAGGGCGCGGCCTTTAGGCTTCTTAATTATTTATCAATATTGAATTTAACGCACAATAGAAATGCCACCAATATTTGATCACTTAATTCATTAATAAAATAAGAATAGTAACACATGCAGCTTGCAACGATTATTTAAAAACTTGATCTCACCTAAAATAGCTGTTGTAGAGTCAGCAGTTTTATTAATAAACATAACCACAAACTGTCGAAAGTGTCCACAAAATGTCTATGCTGTTTTCACAAAAAAAGTAATACACTATATTTACATTATATAATTTTTATGATACCTACACTTTAAACAGACCATTTATTTATATACAAAGTCCATTCGCCTTTCCTTTAAATTAACAAACTTTTCTAGCATCAAAGCCCTTCATTTCTTTAACAAGTTCCTTGTTGATAGATAACATCGTAAGGGCATGCATTCAGTCTATCGTTTTTCATTGTATTTCTCAAGAAAGTGTTTAGTCTTTTCAGAGTCGAAAAGCAGCGCTCAGCTTCGGCAGTTGGCATGGGGGTAGATATGACAATTTTCAGAAGTATCAACACTTCTTTGAAAACTGCCGTAAGATTGTTTTCTTCTATAAAGTTAAGAAGTTTTATTGCGCCTTTAATATTATTACCATGCCGTCTGTATAGTAGTTCCAATTAACTCCGGAGTTTGTTTTCTTGTAAGAAACGTTAATGCTGAATCACTCGCTTGAATTTTCCTTCCGGAAAGTTTGTAGAAAAAAGTGGAAATAAGTGACTGGACATCAATGAAGCTGCTTCTAGGTGACCCGTATAAGTATATCTATCTTTTATGTGAGTTATAATGATGTCACATGCTTCTTTTGTATCCCCTATTCTAGTGCTGCATCCAACAAAATTGTTCCTTTATCTTGGTTCCTCAGGGAACTCTTCATTTATTTGTGTTTCTATTTCATTTATTTTTTCCCTCTCTGGATCTCATTTTCAAAAATTCCGATGTCACTTTGCCACATTACACTGTCTTTGTTTCTACTTTGTAGTTGTTGGGCAGTATGTCCACGTGGGGTAGAATTCTATGGAAAAAAGTTAGCCAGAACATTAAATTTTGGTCCTGAAGAGCCCTTCTGTGACCACCTGCCTCATTAACTGTGGCTCAGTTTGTACACTTTTTTCCAAGAACATCAAAACATTCCTCCAACTTGTATCGGTTTTCGTACACAACGTTGACTGTACGAGTGTTGTAATTCCATCTTGTTATAGAAACTCTGGGTAACCTGGCTTGCACTACTTCCTCCACAACGTCCGTTCGTAGAGACGAGTGTGAAAAAAATGCTGGAAATGCAGATAGATTTGAGAAAAAACTCTAAATTTGTTGTTTACACTTATTACTTTTTCTAACAGCAAATTAAGTTGATGAGCGTAATAGTGTACAAAATATGCGAACGGATACCTCCAATAGAACCACACATAACATTAGCGCCATCATAAGTCTGAGCTAGTAACATTTCCTTTGATGTGTGCAGAAGAGGATTGATATTGTTCATTATGCACTTTGCTAAGGTTTCTGAAAATTTACCTTCAGGACTGAGAAATCCCCAAAGCCTTTCGTATACCGACCCCTTAAACACGTACCTAAAAACTAATACCATTTGACAGTGGTTTGTCACATCAGTTGTCTCCTCACATTCGATTGTCACAAATTCAGAAGCTTGTATCTCCTTTTCTATTTCTTCCCTGCAGACACTAAGCATACTGTCCAATATATCATTCTGTATTATTTTCTATGTACCTTTGAATACAGTGGCCGATTCTAAATGGTCTTTCATTGCAGAATTCAGCTCCGCAGTAAAATTAGTTAAGCCTTTGTATACCCCCGGATTTGTAGACGATGCTGATTCGTCATTACCTCTTAGAGGCAACTCTAAAACACTACAGAATTTGACACACGAAATCAGCTGTTTTAAAATATGTCTGTTTTTGCTGACTTGAACATTGTGCTTTCCAATGTTTGTTTAAATTGCGAGTCCAGACTAGACAGTATGTTTACTTTGCCTAACAAAGAAAAATTAACAACACTATTCATGTGATTCACGGATATTTCATGCGTCTTAATGATTTCTGTAAGATCTTTTGTATCATTAACCCCTTTTAGATTCCAAAAGCAATCACCATTGTCTCTGGGAGACAATAAAATACTTGGGAAACAGAACAAAGATTTATGAACGTCGCAGCCACCCAGATCCAGTCATTTTTTTGGTATGCTTCTTTCGGAAGCATTTGCCATCTGAAAACACGATTCCCACTTTTCTTATTTTCCGTTTGCATCATGCAGAATTCAAGAGTTGGCCTACCTAATGGCTTTAGTTCAATTTTTTGATCAAGAGTTAATCTTATAAAAGTTATTGCTTTAAGCGCCTGCACTGAATTATCCATGTTGGATAAAATGTTAAAACAAAACCTAATAATTCGACACTACAATATTTCCGTAATTATTCGTGAAGCTATTAAAAAACACACACAAACTCACAACCTAAACACTAAACAAATGCCAGCACTGAATTAACCACGCCAGAGAAACTATAAACAGTATTATATATAATTTATAATTTACCTTGTAATTTCCGTCCAGTGACGTCGAGCGTAATTTGTATGGTTACGCGTTTCAGGCCATGTGGCCCATCCTCAGACCATCACTCCGAGAGGAGCTCTTTAAACAATAAAATCCACACAAAACAAACACATAATAAATAAATACATAAAATATATTAAATAAACATATAAAAGCGTTCTATTACCCGAACACGGTGCACCGCGTGTAGCACCGCGGTATCTCGAGATATATAGAGGTCATAATAACCCTGGTGTGTGTGACGACATACTTAATGATAAACTTAACTTCAGGTCCAACCCACTGTATGATACCGCGCTGCGATCGATTACAGATAATAATAGATAACAGGTTCCATTGACGCAGTTCTGACATGCTACACGCGGTGCACCGTGTCGGGTAATAGAACGCTTTTATATGTTAATTTAATATATTTTATGTATTTATTTATTATGTGTTTGTTTTGTGTGGATTTTATTGTTTAACGAGCTCCTCTCGGAGTGATGGTCTGAGGATGGGCCACATGGCCTGAAACGCGGAACCATACAAATTACGCTCGACGTCACTGGACGGAAATTACAAGGTAAATTATAAATTATATATAATTATCATACAGTGACCTGAACCGCTTTAAATATGTTTAAATATATACAGTAAAAAGAGCAAACCTCATATTATCAATAGTCTGCGATTATTGTACTGAGTGAATCACACCACTTTCTGCTAAACGTGGTGGCGTGGATACGGCGCGCCGAGCGACAGTGTACATGCCGCCTATAAGCTTACAAGTTCGTTCAACTTTGGATAGAGTGGGGGAATTGAGAAATGGGCGCGATTGTCAGAGCGCCGTAATGCATACTGTTCCGAAAACATTTCTGCTATTACCTAACACAAAAACATTTTCTTGTTCGAAGTATTAAAGAAATATGTAACGACTTTCCACAAGTAGTGATAATGGGGGGTTGTTTAATGATATGATTTATTCTGGGGGGCACGCGCCTTAGCGCCCTAAGAACGAGCCGCCCCTGGTAGCTATACTGGCAGATGGCGAAGTGAGAGCGGTAGAGAGAGAGAGAGAGAGAGAGAGAGAGAGAGAGAGAGAGAGAGAGAGAGAGAGAGAGAGAGAGAGAGAGAGAGAGAGAGAGAGAGGAGAAGTGCAGTGCCCTCGTGTGTAATACATCACTGATGTGATATCAGTTATCTGTTTACACCATTCCGCGAACTACGCGTTCTGTATCGTTTCATCGCCCCACGCAATTGCTTACATCAATCAGTAGCGTGAACGATAATCCCTTGTTTTGTGCATCGAATTATTTTTTGTTCAGTCAGGTACGTCAGCGTTCCAGTCACCTACATTCAATCATTGTTAATCAGATTCAATCGTTTTTATCAGTGTTTATCTGCGACAGTGACTGATTGCTAGAGCGCTGTCGAACGTGACAAATTTGTTGACAATTGGACCCCGGTAATACTGCCGGTGTTACTAAATTTTGCAGCTTGTTAAAATTAACGCATAAATCTGTTAGTATTAAATTTGAGTTTCTTAATACTGATTTATTTATATCAGAGACATATATGCGTTTTTTAAAACATAAATTTATACTTGTTGAGAAGGTAACAATAAGAAGGAACCAATAAATTAACTACGAGACCCAATGATTTTTTAAAACTTTATTATCAATAGAAAAAAAACGGATTTACTGAAGTTTATATAGGACGAGAAACTTGCTTGGTCGTATTATGGGAAAGGAAAATAGGTGGTAAAAATAGTTTGCAAGAAAACCTTGGTAGTTAGAAGGGAACGAGGGAGTCTGTCGATATAGCGGAGTGAAAAGGTGATGACTGTTGCAGACTCCAGATTCAAACTAAGGAGAATTCTTTAGAAAGAAAACGTCCATTAGAGTAGAAATTCTGATCGGTGAGAGGAAGAGACAGCTGAATAATACCCCTAGGCAGAAGGAAACCCTATTCTGGTGTTTTAGACTAAAAAAATCGTTTATGGGACATTAATAAAATAACTACGGTATTTATTTAACAATAACGTTAACATTAATTTATAATTTAACACTAATAATAATGGAAATATTTCATATACATAAATTGTACCTATGTTGCTTCAAATCAAGTATAAAAGGTTTGAGATATAATTAGGTATTTGTATAAATAGCAAATTTGAGACCCACTTACCACCGTAACAGTTTTTCTCTACCAGTTCTTTGTATATATCTCTAGAGAAGGTACAAATATTTTAAAGAGGTGTTCCACTTTCCGTAAAGAGAAGAAAGTACTGGAAATAGAAAAAGAATAAGGGTACATTCCGTACAGTCTACAAAGCTATTAGTTGAATTAGCGGGAACTAGGAAAGCATGTCTATGATTAATTGATTCACGAAGTCAACTTAAAATCAGTTAAATTTATAGAAATTCAAGAGTCAGAATAACTTTGTTCAATTTTTAAACTTTGACAATATTGCTACGACAGCACAGAACAATCTACGCGTTTATCGAATATGCCAGAAGGATCTCGATGTAAGCGTGTGGTGTACGTGCTACTAGACGCATTTTGCGAGAATCTTCTCGACTGTGCCGGGCTTCGCTCGGGCGCTCGGACTGTGTCAAGGCCGTAGTAATTACGTAGTTCACGAGAGATAAGACGCAGTTTGGAAGCTTCTGGTGTGTGAGCGTGACTATAAATACATCGGGTAGCGGCCTTAGTTTTCAGTTCCATGCGAGATATTGGATAGTGCGGTTCGAGAGTATTAGTGCGATATATTTCCAGAGCGGTTCAAGTTATTACTGTGTACGTTCAAGTAGTTATTATTGAAGTGTTGCGTTTTATTATCAGACGGTATAATTGTAATACAATTGAGTTTTAATATTTGTGGACATTTTATTGCGTGTGTACAATTTTCATTTGATTTGTTGTAGAGACTGTGTTGTTAATTACGAACTGTTTTACTGTAACAATTAAAGGTGTGATTAGTGACTTAATTGGTGTCTTGTACTTATTTTGTTTCCACTGTACCTACGACGATCGAATATACCGTCGTAACAGTGGTGTTAGAAGTCGGATAGAACGGTTAACAGTGGAAACAGTGGATACTTTGTACAAGACGAGTGTAATTCGTAATTAATCGAAAAACAATGGATGCCAGTCAGATGATGGAAAATTTCCAGGCGCTGTTGTTGCAGACAGAAGAACGACGCAGACAGGAGGCGGAAGAAGCAGAAAGACGACAAAAAGAAGAACGAAGACAAGAAAGAGAAGAAGCAGAAAAACGACAGGATGAAAAACGTAAGCAAGAAGCAGATAAAACGGAAGCTCTCTTTGAAGATATGCAGAAACAGTTGCAAGAACACAGTACCGCAGAATTAGGTATCCTACGAGGTGAGCTTAATAAACAAGTTACTAAAATATCGGAGGTACAAGAATCAATGACATTAAAAATAGCTGAATTAGAAAAATTTGCCTTGATTGTTGAAGAATCGATGTCTACAAAAATATCTGTTATAGAAGAATCTGTGTCAAATAAAATATCTGCAGTAGTAGAAAACTCAATGGCAAACATAAGAGAACAAATTAAAAGTGAAGTCGAACAGCGCATGAAGATTCAAGCAAAACAAATTTCTGAACATACTGTACCAGTGATAAAGACAGAAAAAGACACAGAAAATAAGTTAATAGAGAAAGTCACTTTGGCTGCAGTAGGGACAGTTCATGTCAAAGCTCCAACCTTTGACAGAAGCAGTCACTGGGCAACGTACCTCCGCCAATTTGAAGCTGCTGCATGCGCAAATAATTGGACAGAGAAAGACAAGGCTGTTTCACTCGTTCTCGCATTAAAAGGACCCGCGGCAGAACTACTACAGAAAGTGCCACCTGACAGCCAGAACACCTATGCCGAGTTGATAAAAGCTCTGGAATTACGGTATGGTGATAAACATTTGCGAGATGTGTACTGCATCCAGTTGAGAGCAAGGCGATAGCATTCCGGGGAGAGTCTTCAAGAGTTTGAAGCAAGTATTGACAGACTAATTAGACTGGCCTATCCTGAAGCGCCAGAAGATTTTCGAACGGGTTTTGCGATGCAGACATTTACTGCCGGTGTCCGAGATAACGAACTACAGCAAGTGTTACGAATGGCAAGACACCAGAACAGTGCGGACGCCCTGGTACATGCTTTGCAATTTGAGGCCGCCAAATCAGCGTCTGGTTGGACAAGTCATAAAGTGCGCGCGCTAAAAGATCGCGACGGCACAGACGATGAGGAAGAAGAACAAGGAACAGAGACTCGACGGTCGGCGCCACAGAATAAGACAAGAAAGGATGGAAGACCGAAGTGTTATCGATGTGGGAAACCTGGACATCTACAACGAGATTGTCGGGTTAGAATTCAGCAGCAGGGAAACGAGCAATAGTCGGTACAACGGTGTGCTGACTAACTGGAGGAACGAACCCCCTAGAGAATACGCAATTTCTACACTTCAGAAAACCAGCGGGAGCTTGGTAGTTACCGGATTTGTTCAAGAAAGGCCAACCTCGATTACAGTTGACACAGGCGCAACAGTTTCTATTGTGCGCCCCGACGTGGTGAAAGATCTCAAGCCAATCTGGTGCTCTTGCAGCTTGCGAACAGCTACTGGACGGCCTGTAAAAGTGTATGGAAAAGTGGAGATACACCTACGCCTCGGTAGACTTGAGTTTAATTATCAAGTACTTGTTGCAGACATTGTGGATGAAGCAATTCTTGGTGTGGACGTTATGAACGCATACGGATTTATAGTCGACTTCAAAAACAATGTCTTGAGAATCGGAGGCGAAGAGGTAATGCTATCAACAATGACGACAGCAGAAAAATCGATGGATGTCATAAACCAAGTGGCCGTAACTGTCCCGCCAAACTCCGAAAAGATCATCATGGTTAGAACTGCGGTAGATACTAGGGGCAATCAGTGCTCTATATTCGAACCCCAGATAGTCAGCACACCGGGCATACTAATTGCCAGAAGTTTAGTAAAACCTGACGAAACCGGAAATGTACCTGTTAGAGTGGCGAATATTTTGGACCAACCTGTCACTTTACAAAGCAATACGCTCCTAGGCAAATTGACTCCTGTGACCTGGGTAGCCGGAATAACGCAACGAAGACCCAGTTCTTCGGATACTTCTAATTTACCAGAGGAACTGCAAGAATTATTGAACAGATCTTCTAACGACCTCTCAAGTGGTGAGGTAAAAGAACTCGGACAGTTTTTACACGAATTCAAAGATTGTTTTGCAGTTCGGGGACAGTCACTGGGAAGAACCTCTCTTGTGCAACATCGCATCAATACCGGGGACACAACACCGATACGCCAACCTCCTCGAAGGCCTCCATTATCTAAACAAGAGGAGATGTCTCGGTTAGTACAGGACATGTTGACAGAGGGAGTAATCGAGTCTTCGTCAAGTGCTTGGTCTTCCCCTTCCCCTGTAGTGCTGGTAGCGAAGAAAGATGGTGGATTGCGTTTCTGCGTAGACTACCGGAGGTTAAATGACGTTACAAAGAAAGACTGCTATCCATTACCTCGCGTTGACGATACACTCGACACGTTGTCCGGAGCACAGTGGTTTTCCACATTGAACCTGAAGAGTGGATATTGGCAAGTGGGTCTTCATCAAGAAGACAAGGAAAAGACCGCTTTCTCGACCCCAAGTGGCTTATTCCAATTTAACGTCATGCCATTTGGACTCTGTAATGGACCGGCAACATTTGAGAGATTGATGGACCTGATACTCCGAGTCCTGACGTGGAAAACTTGCCTTGTTTACTTAGACGATGTCATAGTGATCGGGAAGACTTTCGAAGATCATTTGGAAAACCTTAAGGAAGTTCTAACTAGAATTCACGGTGCACAACTGAAGCTGAGCCCGAAGAAGTGTTCTCTATTCCAGAAGGAAGTACAGTATTTGGGCCATCTGGTTTCGGCAGCGGGCGTTAGCATGGATCCTAATAAAGTAGACACCGTAAGAGACTGGCCAGTTCCGAAGAATAAACACGAAGTTCGGAGTTTCCTGGGGTTATGCTCATATTACCGACGTTTTGTGAAAGGCTTCGCTATTATTGCTAAACCACTGTGACATGAGTTAACGGAAAATAAACGAAACTTCCAATGGTCGAGAGAGTGTGAAGAAGCATTTAGAACGTTGAAGATTGCATTATGTTCGCAGCCAATTCTCGCTTTTCCAGCTTCCGAAGGGAAGTACATCGTAGACACAGACGCAAGCAATACTGGTCTAGGAGCAGTTTTGTCTCAAGTGCAGAACGGTGAAGAACGAGTAATAGCGTATTACAGCAAGACGCTTCCTAAACCAGAGAGAAATTATTGTGTTACAAGAAGAGAGTTGTTGGCAATTGTCAGAGCTTTGGAGCACTTCCATAAATACCTCTATGGGAGAGAGTTTTCACTACGTACCGACCATGCTGCACTTGCATGGCTCTTGAGATTTAAAAATCCGGAAGGACAGTTGGCAAGGTGGCTCGAACGTCTGCAAGGTACAACATCGGCGGAGGCACCTGCACGGTAATGCAGATGGCTTATCACGAAGACCATGCCCGGAAGACTGCCGACATTGCCACAGAAAGGAAGAACAAAACTCAAGCGAATATGTTCAAGCCATCACTGTAGATTTCCTGGCTGATGGCTGGACAACACAAGACTGTCGACAAGAACAGATGACTGATGAAGACATTGGACTGATCTTGACAGCAAAAGAGGAAGGTCGCCGCCCGGATTGGCAAGATATCTGCCATGGTTCCGAAGTGCTTAAGGGCTACTGGGCACAATGGGAATCTCTCACCTTAGAAAACGGATTGCTGAAAAGGGCTTGGGAAAGTGCAGATGGACGAGACGTGGTCATGCAGTTGATAGTTCCCCGAAGTAAAGTGCAGTCTGTTTTGAAGGAGATGCATGATGGAACATCTGGAGGCCATCTTGGCGTTAACAAAACCCTTGACAAATTACGGAAGCGATTCTATTGGCTTCATCTTCGCCACGACGTAGAGGAATGGGTTCGGACGTGTGAAATATGTGCTGCAAGCAAGGGCCCACAAACCAGAAGCAGGGGAAAAATGAGACAGTATAACGTTGGACAACCTTTCGAGAGAATTGCGATAGACATTGCTCGACCATTCCCAGTTACTGACGATGGAAACCGGTACATCATGATTGTAGGTGACTACTTTACTAAGTGGGTGGAAGCCTACGCAATTCCAAAACAGGAGGTTACCACTGTTTCAAAGCAGTTAGTTCACAACTTCTGTTGCCGTTATGGAGCCCCTATGGAAATCCACACGGATCAAGGGAGAAATTTCGAATCAGGAGTGTTTAAAGAATTATGCCGTCTACTCGGAATTCGAAAGACCAGGAGAACGCCTCTGCATCCTCAGTCGGACGGGATGGTTGAGAGATCCAACAGGACACTTGAGCAGCATCTTTCGAAAGTTGTTGACAAGAACCAAACAGACTGGGACCAACGTATACCACTATTCCTTATGGCGTATAGGTCATCAGTACATGACACAAGCGGGATGACTCCAGCAAATTGGTGTTTGGGCGGGTGATTCGTCTTCCTGGGGACTTGATGTTTGGATCACCTGAGGCTCAGTCCCAAGAGCCAAAGAACTATTCCTCGCAATTAGAAAACCAACTGCGAGAAATGAATCGCTTGGTAAGAGGACGGCTGAAGATTGCCAGTGATAAAATGAAAACTCGGTATGACATTCGCAGCAATAGTGTGGGTTTCCAAGAAGGAGATCAGGTCTGGTTGTTCAATCCAAAGCGCCGTCGTGGTCGCTCACCTAAGCTTCAGTCTAACTGGGAAGGACCCTACACTGTGAAAAAAAGAATTAACGATGTTGTTTATCGGATTCAACAGGAAGTACAGCGAAAGTTCAAGGTCGTCCACCTAGATCGCCTGGCTAAGTACAAATTTAGAGACGCTTTGCCAGTTCGGGACGAACAGGCTTAAGGAGGGGCAGTGCTACGACAGCACAGAACAATCTACGCGTTTATCGAATATTCCAGAAGGATCTCGATGTATGCGTGTGGTGTACGTGCTACTAGACGCATTTTGCGAGAATCTTCTCGACTGTGCCGGGCTTCGCTCGGGCGCTCGGACTGTGTCAAGGCCGTAGTAATTACGTAGTTCACGAGAGATAAGACGCAGTTTGGAAGCTTCTGGTGTGTGAGCGTGACTATAAATACATCGGGTAGCGGCCTTAGTTTTCAGTTCCATGCGAGATATTGGATAGTGCGGTTCGAGAGTATTAGTGCGATATATTTCCAGAGCGGTTCAAGTTATTACTGTGTACGTTCAAGTAGTTATTATTGAAGTGTTGCGTTTTATTATCAGACGGTATAATTGTAATACAATTGAGTTTTAATATTTGTGGACATTTTATTGCGTGTGTACAATTTTCATTTGATTTGTTGTAGAGACTGTGTTGTTAATTACGAACTGTTTTACTGTAACAATTAAAGGTGTGATTAGTGACTTAATTGGTGTCTTGTACTTATTTTGTTTCCACTGTACCTACGACGATCGAATAGACCGTCGTAACAATATTAAATGCCACTTATTAATGTCACAAAGTTTCGGTTACGTGCTATGTAAATTGTTTTGCCTGCTTATTATTATTTATTAATATATTAATAAAATAATTATTAGTAGTACAATTACTAAGTATCCTAAATATGTATTAGATTACCTTAGAATATTTAAATAATATTGTATTTGGTTATTTGTTAAGATTAATATACATTATATTTTCCAGCTAAAAAGCCATATTCATTACAAATTAGAGGAACAATTAAGAACATTATTCTCGTCTAACCAACGAAACATTAAGTTAGATAATGTTTCAAGAGAAACCAGTGTAATGGTCGAGAAACCAGAGATTTATAATGCAGTGTTTGTAAGCAAATTGCAGAATAAATTTAAATATGTACGTCTGTGGTTTTAGCGTAATTGCGGAGAGCAATATTTCTCTCTCGTCTTAATTTGGCCGTAAATTTGTTTATCTTATCAGCCGCTAACTTAAATTTAACTACCTAAGGTTAATTTAACTTACATGTTGTACAGGATGCTAATATTTATAATTTCAATATACTTGCAAAAACCTTTTTAATCAAATGAGGTAAATAAAATGGCTCATGCATGCGCAGGGAGCCTTCGACTGACACCCATGTCCTCACAGAAGAATCCACATCCGATTCAGAGTGCCAAACAGACCCACAGACTGACCCCAAGCAAGAGGACTGTTCTCATCGACTCATCCATCCATGATGGCAGACGTCCAAATAATATTAACACGGACAAGACTCTGTTTTTGATGCCTTGATCGGAGTAATATACAATGCAGCAGAGCTCTTCACTCTCATAAAATTTTGGACGAGCGTTAACCAAATCACTAAAAGACTCTTTGACACACGCACTCTTTTCAATCGAACCCCTGAATGTCTCACTATCTTTCATTCCAAGTTTAGACGTTAAGCTACGATGGGAGAAGACGACAACGAGTACACAAACATTTTCTGGCCCTCCTACACATAAGCTGTCGCGGTCTCCCGCTTATTGAATTGGATATTGGCAATAAAGTGATAAACTTCCATCCAGACTGTAGCTAAAACAGATCAATTGAAATATATAATGTTAATTGAATAATATTTAAAGTAACATGTACATTTAACTATTAGTTCATCATTTATAAGAAATAACTAAATAGTAATTAAGTGAATTAGTTAAATGGAATTACATAATATGTCGCAAAAAATCTGATAAATCTAGCACACAAACTTACATCGGCCATCCACAAAAAAGAAATTGAAAACAGAGTCGTCGATTTATTATTAATAAATGGGTATCCCCATAAACGTATTTGCACATTATTAAAACAATGCAAAAACACATAAGCAATAATACAGAAAGTAGAAAAGATATAAGGAATGATATATGTTTAAATGCCATTGATGTGACCGCTGACCAAACAAATGAAAGTAGGCCTACCCAAAGAATTGACAGAACATCTTACCGTGCACAATACCCAAGACCAAACTATCACAGCTACTAAATATTTTTCCTTACCATACATAAAACACTATCAGAGAAAACCACTAAACTACAAGGATTAACAACAACACGAAAATAGCATACAGAAATGTCAATACAATAAACAAACTCTTCACGAATACCAAAGACAGAGATGAAATAGAAATAAAATCTAATGTCATAATTATAAAATTCCATGCCAAGAAAACTGCGATTAATAATAAACCAGTTATGGATGCTCAGAACATCATTTAAAAAGGAGAGTGTATCAACATAAATATAGCGGCGATAAAATAGAAACTAATAAACATGATCCAACAGCCTTAACACAACACGCTCGCGTACATGGCCACACCTTCCAGTTGGACAAAGTAAAAATAATACATACAGAAACTAATCATTTCAAACGGCAGTTCCTTGAATTGATAACTATTGAAAGAAATAAGCAGAATTCCGTTAACAAAAAAAAAAAAGAAAAATACGTACAGAACCTCAGTAAGTGTTATTCAAAGCTTATACATTCCCAGAAAACAAACATTAAATATAAATCTAACAAGTCAATAACCCCATCAACCCCCTCATCCACTTTTACCGTTAATACCTGACAATTCTTTACTTTGTGCGTCCGCTCTTTCTCCAGTAACGAAATAGATCCACACACTGCTACTATGCAGTATACAAAGTGAGGAAAAAATATAATTACTGTAATATGTATCATGTTTTTGTATCGTAATGTAGTGTATAGTTTTATGTAATGTGTGTATCTGTGACTCAACAATATATGTAAGTACTATTAGGTATTCTATACAAAACAACGCCACTGTTAATACCATACAACTTATATATATTATAATCGACTCTGATTACAGTTATATTACTTTATATTTTATGTTGTCGGCATGAATATGAGATAAAATAAATCTAGAAACGTCTCATAAAACCTGAAGTTTTATTAGACCAAAACTTGATATCAACTTGTTACTATATATATAAAGATTTGAAGTCAAATGGCTGCCATACATGGCTGCAAACGCATTGTACCTGGCGGGCATTACCATATACGGCCGCCAGATAGTCAAACCCATATTCTCATGATTCTTAGAATATGATCTGTTCAAATTTAAAAGTTTCAGCTGGCTGTCAGATTGGGTGTAAGTTTGTAAATTTCGTATATTTTTAGTTTACGAAAATTCCACCATGAGCGCTGTATGTCACCAGTGTATATTTTGACTGTATATACTTTGGAAATTTGTGTTGTACATGGCGGCCGAGACGTTGCAACATTATAGGCCGCCATATACCACCATTTAAAATATACAAGGTCACTAACATTCACACAGATGAACACTCATGTATACACAGATATAACAATACATATGTCTCCTAGACTGAACACCTCGGTACTTATGTTTACAAGATTTTATAAATAACTGGGCAAACAATTTTCTGATAACTCCTGTGTGGCGATTCATTTTGTTAGTATGTCATTCTTATCACCTACTCACCTGGACTTACATTTAAGCTGATTTTCACTTGTTTTCTAACCTGACCTGCTTCTCTACTTGCATCGTATACAAGGCCCTCCAATACAATATTAAAATCTGTTTGTTGTGTAGTTCTAAGGCCTCTTAGGCACTGAAAATAAATATTATGGTCAACTAAAGAGAACGACATTAATGAAATAGTTCAACAATGAATAAATAATTTTTAAAATTCTGCGTAACTTATAACTCTCAAGAATAATATGCAAATAGCTTCTAGTAGGCCTATTAATGCCGAATTCACATTCATTTTTAAGTAACAAATTATTTCATTCACATACCTCAAATAAATTACTGTATTACTGTTAACTGCAACAAGTTGCTTAGCTGGTAAATAAAATAAAATAAATTGCTGTTATGATTTGGAAGACAGGCAAATTTCGTATGGAAAATAAATAAGGACGGAAAATGTAGCCTGACGATTGTTATTGATGTCGTCTATGTACATTTCGGCACGTGTGTGGCATCTCCATGGCGCGTTTGATTGCTCTATTTACATTACACTACTGTATTACTAAAATAAGAGCAGGGACGTAGCGAGGTTGATCGTCTCCCCCCCACCCTCCACCCCAATAGACGAAAGACTGTCCTCGACCTTTCTCAACCGAGACCTTCCTCCCACGTCTTTTCTCATCAGGCGCGGTGCAACTATATCTTTGTATATCTCTAGTCCGTCACAGCAGAAAGCTGAATGTGTCAAATCACAAATGTAACTGTATCATAATTCTACTAAACGTTACTGTGGTGTGCTATCAAGTCGCGAATGTTCTTCCGACTCAGCAAATTCGGCAGTTGTGAGTGGCAGCAGGTATAAGAAAGCGTCAAAGCTTTGAAAATTATCGTGCCGTTGTCATGGGCGGATTTGCTGTACTGCCGCCCCCAGGCATGACAGATAATGCCGCCTCCCTACACCCTCTCATATCTCTCTCACTCATTCCCCTCCCTTCCCCTCTTCGATTTCACATCCTCTTTCCCCCCAGTTTGATTGTCTGCCTCGTTTCCTTTGACTGTGAATTATATTTCATGTAAAATAAATAAACATTGATAATATAAATATTTACTTGTCAGAAGAAAATAGTCAATTTTAGTTAGAAATTAAGGGAAACATAAATAAAATCACATAAAATATGGGTACAATTTTACACAGGTAACATGTTGGTCTACATGTGAGATATCTGGTGTAGAGTCAACTATTAATGAGAAGTACTTGGCCTGCTTTACTTCGCAAACAATTGTGTTTGTAAGATTATTAGCGAAAATAGACAGAAATTCTTCAGCAATAGTTGAAGATAAATAGGATGTGTTACCGCTACCTGGGTGGCCATACTTAGCTATGTGACACGCTAGAAAAGAGTCAAACTCAGCTATAACTGCAAGCAGCATCATATAATTCCCATTTCTGCTGCTTCCAAACTTTTCGTCGTGTCCACGCAATGGCATACCACGTGATGCTAACGCTTTAACAACAACAACGACACGTTGAAGAATACTCTTCCAATAATTAACCCCACCTTGAAATTGTTCTACAAGCTGCTTATCAATGCGGCCTTTAAACTGACTGCGTTCGTTAACGGTTTTAAGGCAGTTTCTGTGATTAACTGAGTTTTCGTGCTCTGAGAGTTATGTACTTGCATTTTTCCATTCATTAAATCCTCCTTCGAAAAACTTTATCTTACTAGCGTTTTTGTCTAAGAACATAATGCAGACACTACAAATAACGCATCCAGTACTCTCAGAAAACACTAACCAATTTCGAGGCAATGATTCACCATTAGCAAGCTTGCGCTGAAACGTATTTACTGTAAGGTACCTGACTGTATCGTCGTTATACTGCATCATTGATTTTTTAAAATCTGCATTAGTATTTTGGCAAAAACCAAATTTTGCCACATAATCACGAGTTCTCTCGTTCACTGACCAATTAACAGGATCGCAGTCAAGAAATTCTAATTTTCCTACCTTATTTGAAGTTGAAGATGAAGTAGCAGTAGTTATCTTGACGTGGACTGGATCTACAGCAGTCTCCCCCTTGGATAAAAAAGTCTCCTGGTTCACATTATGAACAGTTTCTTGGGCCTCACTGTCACTACTGTCACTGCTACTCTCCGTATCACTATCACTAGGAACTTCCTTAACATTGTTTTTACTTTATTTTTCATTTGACAAGCTTTGGTTCCTGTACTGTTCATTTGCTTGCGTTTTTGACTGAGTATTAAAAAAACTATCGATTTTTAAGGTTTTACTTAAAACAAAGTCCTCTCTAGCTTCCTTTTCTTTTCTTAATTTCCTATATAGTATGCAACTTAAACGTTTTCTTCCATCTGGTATTTTCTTAAAATACAATAGAAAAATATATTTACACAATGTCGCACAAACACAGAAATAAATTTTAATTTGTAAATTAAAGTTGTTGTTTGTTTTTATTCCTAAATGATAAAATATTTAAACACATTAATAAATGCTTTTTATAATTCATGTTGAAGAGTCCACAATGCAACTATAAAACCCTGTACTGAATAGAATAAGAATAACTTCACTAATCGCGATAGCCGAGTGGCAAAATTACGACAAGCGAACGTTCCGCCCACCTTGTCGACAAGAGAACAACTAACTGAGATAAAAATAGGCATAGTACAGAACGTTTGTTGACAGACGGATGACTCCGCGTTCCGCAGAATTACAGTCAACGCCAAATATTTCAACGGTTGAAAACATAAACATTCGCCCGTATTACTTTTGGATGAAAAACGATAACTGGATTATAGTTAAAAATTAAGTGGAGATAATTTTTATATTTGTGTGTGCTTAATTGAACTGGCTTTTATACTTATAAATTTGTTTGAATCTAAAAATATCATTTCTTAACTCAAATTTTGCCGCTCCCCAAAATTTGCCGCCCCAGGCAAGTGCCTAGTCTACCTGTGCGTAAATCCGCCCCTGGCCGTTGTCTACTTGTTACCGGTATGGTTAATGTGTATGTCGTTGACGTCTGCTGTTCAGAAAAGCCAGATTACAATATTTGACGATTTTTGGTCCAACATTACCATCGTTGTATAAATTGCGCTATGACATGTGACAATTATTCTAAATAGTGTTTAGCTGCATACAGCTCTCCTGAATCGAAATTTCCTCTGACCGAAATTGCAGAAGGGAGATAGTTAAGTGTGCGACAGAGATACCCAATATTTACGTAAAAAACTCGGCTCTTGGTCTACTATGTACATACATTTCATGTTAAAAATATGCACTTTTAAATGTATCTTATACGAACAGTGTGTCCAAGGCCGTGTGCAGTTTCGATATATGAAAGCTTATACGCACACGAAATGCACGTCCGTACTTCTGGCTTATATACGAAGAGTGCGGACAGTTGTACAGTCTGATACCTGAGGAGGGTAGACTGCGATTCATCGATTTCACAAACGTTGCGAAGTGTGCGGACTTCATCTCGGAGTAGGGGGGGGGGGATCGAGTATAGACACTGGATATTTTTCGTTTAGACTATATCAGAGACATTGTATTGAAGCACCTGTACGTTTCTGCAAACCTATTCCCATCACCCTTTTCCAGGCCTTGAACTGGCAAAATTGCAGTATGACTGACAATCATTTTGGCATGTTTAAAATCAGCTTTGAGTGTCTTCTTTTTTTGTTCCATTTTTGAACTTGTGTACTTTTTAGTACTTTTAATATCTTATCTGTTACATTTTTAACTGTATACATATAGACATCCGTAAATTCAACATCGACCTACTCCAGTTTTGAATGAAGGAAATAGCTTTTAAGCATGATTTGATATCGCCCGTTTCTTCATACCTTTGAACAATTCTTTCTATCCTCTGTTCCATCCTAGCGTACCTAGTTTTCCTCTTATTTACTTCCATGCTTAATTCTATTCTTATATATATTGCAACAGTACAAATGTATAGTGTACTGTGCATTGCACAAAGTAATTAAAATAATTAATTAAAATAAATAAATAATTCTTATTGTTAATAATAATAATTCAGCTTGCAATACGAACGACCAAACTTTCATGTTGGAACAGGTGGATCACGCCAGCTGCTCTGTCTGTGTGTACACACGTATGTTAGATGTGTGCGTGAGACCTGTCCATTCCTGAAAAACGTCAACCCTTAAAGAACGCTATCAATTATTTGAATTTATTTAATTTGTAAAGATTGTGTGCATAATAGCACAAAACCAAATACACCAAAATGTGTATAAAAATAAGACGCATATTTGTATAAAAAATAGTGTAAAAAGGATAAAAAGTGTAATGACAGGAAAATAAAAATAAATAGAACTTATGTTAATTAAGATAAAGAAAAACGGTTTGTACATGGTGAACACATAAAAATTACCGACAGAATGAAAATCGGGTAATGTGCAAAAGACTTCTCAAATCGCGAAGACGAGCGAATTAAGTGTGAAAAGAATTGTGTGGGGGAAGTGACGCATTCGACAGATTCTGACATAAAAAAGTATTGTCGAAACATGATTTTAGCGCCCTGGGTATAAATACAGGAGACGCGCTAACATCATTCTCTTCCTCAATCAACGACCGTAGCAGCCGGAAGCTCTGCCCAACAACTACAACTCTTTCTCGATCAACCATAGTCGCAGCCAGAGGTTCTGCTTAGAGACAACAACGTTGTATCTCAACCACAGCAGCAGCCAGGGTCTTCACGACTACTCATCATTTTCGTGAGAGCACCTGCAACCTGAGGCCATGACGGGAGACGAGGGAGCAGCCAAGTACATGCAGTTGAATCCAGCATACGAGAATCCGACGGACGAAGAACGAGGATCCAGGACTCCAGGACTCCAGGACGACAAAGGAGCATCCAGGATCAAGGACCTAGGACCGAAGAGGACACGCTGCCGATTTACCACAACAATAAGGTGACAAACAACCATGTACTTGTAAACCGAGACTCACTCAAAGACGAACGAAACAAAAACGAAGTAAAAAGAGAGACAATTTAATTCAAATATGAATTAACAATATTTACAAATGTAAATATTCTTTGTATAATAATTAGTGTAATGTTTAAGAATGTTTAAATATAATTTTGCATCTTTAACTTAGAAGCTATAACTTTGAATCAATAATTTGATATTTAAATTGATAAAACTAATTAGTGAATTTTTATTAGAAAGCAATGCATATGCAGTAAATTCAAAAGAGATTAGATCATTAGAAAATAATTAGATAATCTAATGAGCATCATACTAATGAGCAAACCGAGAGCAATATTAGATAATTATAAAGATGTATTAGAATATAAGATTGTGTAATATCTCTATGTGTAATACGAGAGTATCAATTTATATGTAATAATTATATGTGTGCTAAGACTACAGACACAAGCAAATAATAATGATTTTAATTCGGAACAAAATAAGAATTTTTATTTTATAAAATAGTTAAATGAATTTAAACAATTTTACGATGTTATTTATTACGATTACACGCTCATTAAATAAATAAAATTAGAGCATTAAATAAAATTAACGTTGTATAAGAATTGGCGCCCAAGAACGTGGGGCCCAACCATGCCACTTAACGATTTTAAAAGATTTAAAGTTAATTTTATGCTCTAGAAAAATGTGTTAAATGCAAAACTATATTATATGTAATAACTAATATTAGCCTATAGTAAATATTATTTGAATGTTATTTCAATTTGTTGTGTATTATAATAACACAACTGGCGCTCAACAGGTAATTGTAAATGGAAGTGTAATCGTAATGGTAGTATAATAATAATAATAATAATAATAATAATAATAATAATAATAATAATAATAATAATAATAATAATCAAAATAAAAAATAAAAAATATGGTATAACCGGGATCACCAATAATAATTATTTTAAAATATAATATAATAAATAAAAATAATTCAACATGGAAGAAACAGGAAGTTTTAGTCTGGAGGCACTTCAAGATATGATGCGACCCATGTTAGAAGAATTTTATAGAAAACAAACGAAATTGCTAGACTAGATAAATATAAAGAAGAGAAAACAAAACAAACAGAAGAATTAAAACAAAGTATAAGTGATAAAATAGATGAATTTAGACAAGAATTAAAACAAGATAAATTACAGATAAGAGAAGAATTAAAAGAATGAAATGCAAATCTTGGACAAGAATTAAAACAAGATATCGTAGATAATACTACACAATTATTAGATACAATTATAGAAATTAATACGCGCATAGATGGACGTGAAAATAAGGTTAAACCAGCACTGTTTGAACAAGGTATTGTAATCGAAGATAAACTCGAAGAAACGTTGATAATTAATAAGGACGATTCCAATGAAATAATTAATACTAAAGAAGAGTATAAAATAAAATCCAAACAATCGTACCTCGTTATCAAGAATATCCAATTTGCTGTTTACACACACAGTATTAAAACAATTGAAGAATTAATACTTGGAAAACAATCGAAGAACATCATTCGCGATGAGAGTAAACACCACAATTATCAACCGCACGTTAATTATAACGATAATTACAACAGTAATTATTATTCTACGCCAACGCAACTTACGAGAAAGCGATCAGCTGTAAATGTAGGTCACATGCCAATGACGCAGAGCGTGGAATGCATTCGTCAAGAGGGGAGCAGCAGCGAGAGGGAGAAGAGAGAATCCGTTTGGCCGTCTCCACGAAGAAAAAAATTCTCACCGTATGAACAAGTGGTTTACGCGGTCAAAGCAAACAATAACAAAGAAGGAATGTGAAACGGAAATAGCTGTACAAGTCGGCTACTCAACGACAAAGGAACAATACATTTCCTGTCAACGGACACTATGCATTGTTTAGTATAGAGAAGGGTGTGAATTAGGGAACGTCACACAATGCTACTGTAATTAATAATTATTTGTAAGATACTACGATTTTAACTATTAATAATATGCGAAATAATATGTGAATAATATGTTCATAATAAGATGTAAATACGTCAAGAATTGTCATTTCTACGGAAATATAATGTAATGAACAGACTTACATTGAAATGAATGTGTCATGACTTGTGTAATGAAATGAATTTTAGCCAAAAGAATGTGAGGAGATCTACAAATAAAGAAGAACGCGGTACGTTACTGAAGCGTGTGAAGAGATCTACGATAAAGAAAATAATGAAGTACGTCAATTACCTATTCAAGTTGAAGCTAGGAATGAAGCAAGAAGAATGCTACAAAATTTAGCAGAAGAACAGAATCAAGATATTACCTTAGGAAATTTAAAACATCAATCCCACCTACCAGCTCGATATAAGATACATAACAACATTCTTTTCAATTTAATAAGACATGATTGGAAAGTTGTGTTGACAAACGATATGTTATTTAAATTGGTAACACCAACTCATGAGAGCTTAGCTCATGCATCGGCATTAAAATGTTATTTATCTCTGAGAAAGATTTTACTATCAACAACATGTTTAGAAAAATTAAAAATGAACTGAAGAAATGTTATGATTGCCAGACTGCTAAGCAATCTAATCTTCACACCTATGTGGAAATGCAAAGTATACAGAAGGAAGCGAAAGGGGAGTTAATTGCAGTAGACTTCTTAGGACCTTTACCACGATCAAGTCGGGGGGTTAAACACATACTAGTCTGTATAGACGTGTTTTCTAAGGGAGTTCATCTCTATCCTATTATGCGACCCACAATGAAAGCTGTCCTAAAAATTCTGTTACAAAAATATATTCCTATACATGGTAAGATGAAGAGGATTCTTAGTGATCAAGGAGTGCAATTTCAAAGTGAGGTATGGAATAGAATATTAAGAGAAAATGGAATACAACCCATACTCACATCCATTAGACATCCACAGGGAAATTTAGCCGAGAGAGTGAACTAAGAATTGGGTAAGTACCTACGTATCTACTGCCATAACCAACATAATAAATGGGCAGAGTATTTACCATTCTTTGAGAAAGCTATTAATGAGAATTACAGCGAAGCTACGAGCTACACACCAATAAAGATTGAAGAAGATCGTCAGCCCAATAGGTTTTGCAAAAGGTATGTTCAAAAACCTGCTAATCAGAACTTACCAATACCATTAAGCATTAAGATTGCACATGCGAAACGAAGAATAATGGTAAAAGGTAATAAGAGTGTAGAGCGATTCAACAGAACTCACAAGTTGCAGAAGTTTAATGTTGGAGAGAAGGTATTATTAAAGACCAATCCAGTGGGAAAGCGTACTGATAATACTGCGAAAAAATTCTTCAGATTATATAATGGACCTTACACTTAGGTCTAGAGTAAAGCTTAAAAGCTTCAATTTTAACCAAGAGTGTTTCTAATTCATCATATGGTAATATATAAGTTCCCAATACTCGTTTAAAGTGATGTTTTACACTTTTTACCCCCGCTTCCCATAGTCCCCCAAAATGAGGTGACCGGGGTGGAATAAAATGCCACGTTATTCCTACTGATGTGCACAGTTTGTGTACTTGATACTGATGAGTGTCAGAAGCGAACAAAAGTTGTAGTTTATGAAGTTCGTTTTTTGCTCCAACAAAGTTATTAGTATTTTCACAGTATATTATTTATATGTTTAATTGCTCCTCTGCGAGCTATCATTCTTTGAACTGCTTCTAGAAATTTCTTTGTTGTCATATCCGGAACTAGTTCAATGTGTATAGCCTTGGTAGCCATGCAAAAGAAGAGTGCTATATATGCCTTCACTGGCTGTGATCGGCGTTGTGATATTCTTCGATAGAGGAGCGGTCCACCATAATCAATCCCACAGTTTTCAAAGGGACGCGATGGTTGAGCTCTGCATGGTGGTAGGTTTCCCATGAGATGTTTAGCAGGCCTTGGCATATTTTTACTGCATGTTACGCAATTTTTTACAACTGATCGCGCTATAATTTTACCCTTGATGGGCCAATACTTAGTTCGAATAGTCGCAAGAAGAGCTTGAGGACCAGAATGTAGAGTAGTAATATGAGTCTCAACAAATATAATTCGTGTAATATTATGATCTGGAGGGAGCAAAATTGCATGTTTATACTCTGGATTCACTGACTCATTCATTAATCTGCCTCCAACGAGGAGGATACCTTCGTCATCCACAAAAGCGACGAAGCTAGCGACTTGATTTTATTACTTGCTTCCTTATTCTTCTGAAGTTTGTCTATATCTTCACTAAAAGCCTGTTGAACTTCTTTAGTCCATGTCATTTCAGCTTTATGTATATCGCCAGGAGTAATATATCCAGTGTTCTTTTTATGTGGTTGTTTACAATTTTTAACGAAGCGTTGGCAGAACGAAGTGATTCATAATAATTTAGTCCAAGAGGAAAATTTGTCAATTATGTCGGAAGAGGGTAGTGTTGTTATGTGAATTATAACTTTCGTTCTTCGTTCTTCAATTTCAGGGTTTATTGAAATAGTTTGAATAGTTTTGGGCCAATTATTATGATCTTCTGATAACCAGGTAGGGCCATGCCACCACAGGCTTAGAGTTATGAGGAGGTCTGCTAAAACTGACCTTGAAATTAAGTCTGCAGGATTATCCTGTGATCGAACATGCATCCATGTGCAATGTTAAGTGGGTTCATGAATTTGTGATAACTTGTTTCCTATGAAAGTCTGCCAGGTATTTGGAGGTGAATTTAACCAATGAAGAACTATTGTAGAATCGGTCCAAAGAATGGTGAGTCTAATATTCAGTATTTCTGAAAGGATGTAGCACTTTTGAAACAGTTGAGCTAATAAAAGCGCTCCACATAATTCTAGTCTTGGTAAAGAAACTTGTTTCAATGGGGCTACCCGTGATTTCGAGCATAATAGGTTTACAATGGCAGTTCCATCTTTTTGAATGGTTCGTGTATACAAGCATGCTCCATAACCGCGTTCCGATGCATCAGAGAATCCATGTAGTTCATGTGTTTGTTTGTTGTCTCCACTTAACACACGTCGTGCAATACTTAACTGGTTCAAGGCTCGTAATGACAGTCGGTATTGATTCCATTTGATCAGTAAAGCTTCGGGAACTGGTTGATCCCATCCAATGTCTTTTATAAGCCATATTTCTTGCATAAACAATTTGGCAGTAATTATCACTGGAGATAAGAGTCCGATTGGATCAAATATTCGAGAAGTATCAGAAAGTATAACTCGTTTTGTGATGATATTGGGAGGCTTGGGTGAATTGACTTTAAACTGAAAGGTGTCGGATAATGGCTGCCAATAAATCCCAAGTGTTTTAATTGCCTTGTTGCCTGATTCTTCTACTGTGAAGCCTGTTTCAATCTGATCACTTAGAATATTTTGTAAGATTGCTGGATGATTTGCACACCATTTGTGTAATTCGAAACCTCCGTTTTCTAATACGTTTATTAGTTCTGATTGAAGTTGAATCACTTCCTCAATTGAGTCTCCTCCCGTGAGAACATCATCTACGTAGAAGTCTCGCTGAATAACTTCTGCGGCGATAGGAAATTTCTCCTTCTCTTCTTGTGCAAGATGGAACAAAGTCCTAATGGCAAGAAATGGAGCTGAAGCGGTCCCATATGTAACTGTTTTAAGTTGTAACGTTACATAACCCAGTCCCAAAAAATGATAACTTAATTATACTACCATAAAGGTCAGAAATGGGTAAACTATAACTAGCTCTAAATTACGTTATATCACCAAACATTATAAACTATATTGAAGTGATATACAGTGTAACAAGTGAGTTATAGTGTACCCAGTGCGTAAATAAGTGACTGTGAAGGGAGCATCTTACAGACTTGTGCTGTGGATGTAGAAATTATGGATTATAATAGTAGACTGTAATGCTACTAACCAATTATGTATTTTGTTTAATTATTGTATAATTTATATTGTATAGGCAACTCAAAGTTAGTACCTAGGTTTAATTTTATATTTAATAAAATAATTATGTTTGAATATAAGATAACCCAGGGTTAAAAAATTAAAGAGTTAAATATAAAATGATAATAAAAAATAAAATAATACTGTATGAGGAAGATGGCAGAAGAGAATAGTACAGTGTAAGGATACTATAAGAGATTAATAAATAATATATAAATTCAATTAGAGTTAATAATAATATTAAAGACTTATATCTAAAGTTATAAGAAAATAAACGAAAAACCTTTATATAAATCAAATTGGAAAATAAACCAAAATTAAAAGGAATTATTTTTCTATAAATAAGAAATAAAATAATAATAATTAAAAACAGCCTATATACTCAAAAGTAAATAGAAGCACCAATAAAAAATGATATAGAAATTATGGGTTACTAAGAGTAACAGAATAACAACATATTGTTTAATCGAAAAAGATATTGAAAACCGTTCGGTTGGGAAAAGTGATGAGACCAAAATTGTATTAAAAAACATTTTAAAACGTTTGGAAACGGTACAAAATTAGAACAAAATTAACTTACAGTATCCACATTATGTTCAAACTCTTTAGATATCAAATATAACTTGCTTTACCCAATAACAAGGTGAAAGAAACCATTCCAAGATCTGGCCTAGCCGAACCGAACTTCGAGTTTTTAAACGAGATTGTATCTGAAAGACATTCAATGAAATTACAAAAGAACTAGAACGACCACACTAGAAACAGCTTCACGCAAGTAAGAACTTCGAGGAAAGAGGTAATATAAACATTTCTTTTTATAATTAACCAAGAAAACCTCATATCAAATCGTTGTGCAGTTCAGAAATTTCTAAAATGCCTTCATGTGTTTAATAAAGACATAATCTGCACTCTTGCGGACAAATCCGGAACTACGTACTACGAAAATAAACAAAAAATTTAAAATTGATTATTTTTTATCTTGTATATAAAGCGTAGTATATAATTATCCATTTCTGACCATCTCATAACACAAAGAACTTACCCTTAACCCTGGGGAAATAAATAAAATGAATTATATGTTGATTGATGTCTAATTAAAGATAAAATTATAAAATCATTAAAAAACAGATTTTATGATAATTCCATGTTTACCTAACTAAATCGATATAATGTATTAGTGACTGAAAATATCGATTATAATATTTGTATATTGGAAGAAGAGGAAATCAATATTATACAAATAAATACTCTTAATGTTTTATGTTGAATAATAAAATGTGTATTCTTTATTGTAGAGGGTAGTTGTTGTAGGTTTTTGGTAAGCCAAGAAGAGGATTATCTACCTAGGAGCATTACTGAACAGTGTCGTTTGGTTAACCTAACATTTGGAGGTTGATATCAAAATCAGCTGATCTTATGACCGGCGAATATTTGAAAATAAGAAATTTTCTACTCTGGGTGTAACCAAATTGTACTTACTCTCTCTTCCAACTAAGATTAAACAACTTCCTTAATCTCTACCAAATCACACACACTCGATTTCTGTTTCGTTTGCGTAAACTTACAATCCGATTTATTTAAACATTAATACTTATAATTCATAAGTGGCGATTGCGAAAAGGTACTCTGACCGCTCCGAGACTGTCAAAAGACGGACGTCACACCTTATTTAAGATTACGTTACAAAAATGGCGAACCCAACATTGGGGCTGAATTAACTATATACCTGTAACTGTAGTACACTAGTACCTTTAAGCGGTTACGTTACAAAGTTTATACGTTTTAACTGGATACTTTGGATTATGACGCCAAACAATTCTTTGAAAATCCCGTTGGCTTTCATCTAGCAACACCTTACGGTACATCTGTTTAATATCTGCAGTAAGCGTGAATGCGAAAGAATAGCAATATGGATACAAGGTCGCGTTGTATTGTAGGAGCTATCCAGAATGTCATTAAGAGAAGTGTTGTTAGATGTCTTTGCTGACGCATCAAAAACTACACGTAAACGTGTCGTAGTGCTAGTTTCCTTTATAACTGGATGATGAGGTAAGTAATATGCATTTTGTGGTTCACACGTTTCTGATACTAGTTCCATTTCATCATTTTCAAGATACTTATTTAAAAAAATCAGTATAGTCTTGTTTTAGTTTTATGTCTTAAGACAACTTGTTTTCAAGTGACATAAATCGTTTGATAGCGTGGTCATTAGACTTACCCAAGGCGATTCCAGGGTCACTGGAGAAAGGTAGCTTAATGATGTAACTCCCATCTGCCTGACGCTTGACAGCAGATGTAAAGTGGTCTTCACAAGTTTGTTCTTCATACGATTTCATATGTTTTCCGGTTATACCTTCTATTTCCCAAAAGGATGCTTTCTAAGTCGTCTTCTGTAGTTGTACTGGGCAATGTAGTAAGTACTGAATGAGTTCTGTTTATCGAGTGATTCAATGAGATCTTCCCGCTGACAATCCATCCAAATATTGTATTTTGTAGAACGGGTAAATTATCACCTAGCTTAACATATCCTTCCTTTAACATGTTGTAAAAGATACTGGCACCAAGTAATACGTCAATACTCCTGGATTGACCGAATGTGTCGTCTGCTAATTCGATCTCATTTGGAATGTCTAAGCTCCCGTGTATTGAAGAAGTTGGTAAATCATTTGTGATCTTACTTAAAACTAGAAAGTCCAAGTATTCTTCATAATTGTTGAACTTCGATTTAATTTTTGTGTGTACAGAAAATTTAGCTGATACTCCGGAACTGCCAATTCCAGACACTGAAGTGTGTGCTTTATTATGCTTGAGACCTAAGGACGATGCAAGTGATTGACGTATAAAGTTTGATTGACTTCCGCCGTCCAAGAGGGCACGACAAGGATAAGCTACTCCTTGAGAGTCTGTTATTAAAATGATAGTTGTAGCAAGAATCACTTCTTCATTACGGTTTGAACAGGCCGAAATAGTGACCTTTTCAGCAGCTGGTTGCTTTGATTCCTCTTTTGACACCGAGTTTGAATTATCGGTATGGATCGAAGAATGATGACGTTTATTACAGTGTTTGCAAGAATATGGAATTTTACACTGTATGGTTTTATGGCCGGATCTTAAACAGTTTAAGCAAAAATTTAGTTTTTTAACTTTTGTATAACGGTGTGAGGAACTAAGACTTGAAAGCTGTTTGCACAAGAATGTAGCATGATCTTCATTACATATGGCACATCGCCGATTGGGTGTATCTGCTGCATGACATACAGTTTTGTGTACCGGCTGGAGAAAATTAGAAATCTTTTGGTTATCTCGGAAGGGTGACTTTTTAGTGTTTTGGGTAAGATTTTCTTCACTGATTTCCTGAATCAAAGATTGTTCATGAATAAATGTCATTAACATTGGAAATGAATAACGACGGGGATAGTGTGATGAGTTTGAATGTCTGCTGGCGGATTCGCCTACTTCATCTTCGTCATAGTTTAGATTATGTTTTGCCTGATACGTCTCCCAACGATCTCGTGTTTCTGGATCGAGTTTTCTCGTAACTAAAAACACTAACAGTGTGCTCCACTGTTCGGTTGGTTCTGCGAGATTTTTTAGAGCCGTTATGTGATTAGTAATTGTGTCATGTAGGTTTCTTAATCCTACTGCGGAAGACTTTTCCATACGTTGTAGCATGACAGATAATCCAATAAAAATTAATTCCATAAGATCATAAAAACATTTAAATTACAAATAACTCAAAGAATTTCAAATGAAATTAACGTAGACTTCAAAGAAAACCACCACTATAAAAGGAAAAAAGTAATTAAGTAATAAAAGTGCAACACTAAAATTCAAGAACATTTAAATTTAAAGAAACTCATATACAAGTCAGGAGATTACCCAGGAAGTTTAGGAGCAGATAATAAAAAAAATTACCCCGAACCAACCAACGGACAAAATAAAACCAAAGTACCTTGGAAAACCAAGAAGGAAAAGAGAAGAAAGGAAGATATAGGATGGAAGAACTACAAGAAATACCCATTAATAAACCTATTATTGACGACAATGAACCCCAAACCAAATGTTAATACCACCAAAGAAAGTATAACACCCCAAAACCACATAAAATTGTAAATTAATTATAAACGAAAGTATTTAGTAGTGTGATAAGAAGTGCACCAACTAAAGTTATTATATAGTAAAATAAACAAATCTTCACAGGCCATTATGACTAAAGGTTTGGTCTGAGAATATAGTAAAACTCAAATATAAGTCAGAACCAACAGTGTATGTGTACCAGTGTAAGTGATTTTAAATATAATAAACTTCAAGTTAATGTGTAACTATTACTTAAACAAGGTGCTATTAAATAACTTTTATATGTTATATAATTACAGAATTAACAGGTGATGAAATATTGAAGTGAAAAATATTTCTAATGTTTCATAAAAGAGGTAACTTTTTATCTAAAAACATTCATAGAAATGCAAATAATAAAGAGAGTATGTGGGGGAATAATTACACAAACAGGGGATTAATTTAAAATACAATATAAACAGAAAAGACTGTGATTGACTTAAGTTTAATAAAAACTAATAAATTTTAAATGGCTAATTATGTTTAGAGCCTATGAACTCCACTTTTCAAAGAGTTCTAATAGAATAAGATTTATATTTAGTGTAAGAATGTTTAGTTACATAACAGTGTGCATACAGCTTAAAATGTTTATGTATGGATGCTGTACCAGATTATAAAATGTTTATTATGTATGTTAAAAATAGTTCAAACTAACATGTCTAACTTTGGAGACTGCTAGTTAATGTTCAATATTATTTTTTGTATTAGTAGCATGAATAATATGCTACAGGTATCAATAGTTATGTAAGCAATTTTATTTAATGTTATGTTAACTTTAAAAAGTCAGAGGAGGTGTAGAAATAACTTTATTTGAAAAAACAATATATGTAAGATACTAAGATCTAGGCCAAATAATGAATTCCAAAAATTAATATAATTGAGTAAATAAGTCTGATGAACCATGTAAACTAATAAGATTTATGTAAGGTGGATCGATCACCAACTACTATAACTGATCCTATACTTTAAAAGAGTAATATAAAAAGATGTATTAAATTATTAAAAATTTTCAAAAAGTAATAACTAACTATTTCAGAGGAGGAATAGTAAATTCATGAATTATAACTAAAAGCCAGATAACTTGACAAATTTATAAGAAATTAAGGAAAGGTAGGGATTTATATCAATCTAGAAGTTATTATAATCATATTTATAACACCAAACATGGCTATTATTTTGGACAAGAACAGGAAGCAGATTTTTGGGCCTATATTTCCAAAAAGACAGAAATATGGCAATTTTAACAAAAATCTTTATAAATATGGACTATGACATATCCAATTAAACAGAATGAGGTAAATAAACCAATTATGTTGTTAATAGTTCACGAAAGCAATCTATAAAACAAAAGTATTCTGTATATAATGTATTTGATATTCACATGAATAGGAAGTGAAATATATTTAAACAATACTTTTTTCATATTAACTTGGCAAGATATTTCCTGAGATGAAGGAAGTAAAAGAGTTCTTTTAACATTCAACGGGAACGGTTGATATTCGATCGCGTTAAGAATCCGTATAACGTACCGAGTAATGGCGTATAAGGTTATGAATTGAAAACGAGAGTTACCGAATTATTTACTTTAAACATAAAATCAGTGTACTATACCAACACAAAAAGTGAAAACAAACAATACCTATCAAAATATAAGTGAATTCAACCAATAAAACTATACCACATTGATAATTCACTCTACAACGAACTTTAACATTTTTCAACATATACGCTATACAATTGAACACACCTAACACCAGACAATTAACGCCAGTGAACACAGAACACTTCTTCAGGACACCTTTAACAACACCATAGACAATATACCATATTACGGAGACAATAAAACGGTAGTGAAGGCGTTTTTATTAACAGAATTTATAACCATCGTTTCTGAATTTTCTTCAACTACGAGACGTGCTGCCATTTTGAGCTCCCGTCATGCAAAGTGTATGTCAGCCGAGAGTCGTCGCCAACTGGATTGGTCTGAATCATTAACTATTATAAACATTACAAATTATTATCCATTTGTCATTTATTAATTATTAAGAATTATTTGTACATGTTATACTTTCTATGCTTGCTCCCTTCTCTGACTATATAATTATACCCGCTAAAAGAACCATTAGTAAAATTTAATATAATATAACCTGTAATTGTAAAATCGACCAAGCCCTGTGAAAGAGTCGAACATTTAAACAATATCGATTTTCAATCGATCTTTCAGAAATATTGTTAATAAATTAAATTAATTCAAGTAACTGGATTTGAAATTATTTCACATATTAAAATAAGAGTTTGAGTTAACTACAGGACTTACTGGGAGACGACAAATATTAAAGGAAAGTGATATATTGGAGCAGAGCAGAAAATCGCAAATCGATTATTGTAGGAAGACAATCTGATTAACTCCAGATTCATTTAAGGTCAACCAGAAGTGCATATATTAACCAAATCAACTCACCGAATTTTAAAATTTTAACGAAACCACAGAACAAGAATTATTTATAAAATATTAGAACCATAAACAAACATAACATTTTTTTTAAATTTTTTTATTAAAATTTTTTTTTGTACAACACACAGATATATTTATTTGTAATCACATAGAGGTCTGGTTACAAATTGACACTCACAATAGTGAGTCTTAACGAGGAATAAAGGTTTAACGAACAAATTTACTTTAATTTGTACTTGTTCGAGCAAAGGTATAATTGAACCTTTTATCCAATTTATTTGTACTTGTTACAACGTTTATAATTTAAAATTCCTTGTACACGTGTTTTGATTATGAGTCTATTATTTTTCTAACGCTGCTTAAGTAGTGTCCAAGCCGAATCATTTGTTAGCTGCTATTTTAATTTCCTTTATTGTATGCAATGCTTCATCAGTTAAGCACGAAAGTAAATAATAGAATTTTTAAATATTTGTTAGTTTAGATGAATTATCGATTAAAGCCTCAAAAATATCACAGAAATCTCGTATCGTATTTACCAGAAAATGTGAGGAGGGGAATATCTGGACGTTTTATGTTATCGGATATGTTTGATTGTTGTGAAGACTGTTTTGGTTCTAAGACAGTTTGTTTATTGGCTTGAGTAGATAATAGATCTTCAATTTTCGCATGGACTTCAAAATACCTGTCTTCAAATGTAGAATATTCTTCGTCTGAAGTGACAGCATCTTCATCATAACCTTGAATATCCGTCTGGACAGAGTTAAATTCTGACCAGCATTCGTCTAATTTCTTTAGTCTAGGTTTTAAGTTTAAAAATGAATGGACGTCTGCATTAAACGAGTCGAGAAAATTCTTAATTCTAGTGACTCGGCCCTTTATTTGGGCACGTTTACGAATTAAAGCTTTGTAATCGTGTTTTGTATTGTGACTTTCATTATCTGAACCCATTGTATCTAATAAACGAGTATTGAGATTACAAATTTAAAACACTTAACGACTACAGTAATAATAACCAATTACAAATTCATCAACAGATTACACTATTGTTGAGTACAGTAGGCCTACAAGAGTGTTACTGAGGAATTTACTAATGTTTCTGAAATTGTTCTAACAAATGAGTGACTTGTTCGTGTTGTTATCAACAATGACTAACGTTGTTGCGGCACACATCTGCGTGCTTCAATTATGTGTGACCTTGTGGTTGCACAAGGTTACACAAAGGATTGATTCTGTTCATAATTTATATTTTTACGTTAATGTGTGTGTATTAATATGTATCTTTACAATTGTTACCTTTTTCCGTTTACACTGAACACTTAAATAATTGTAACTCCTCTACAGTTTCACTTTCAATGGTATTTGGGAATTTAACTTTCATTTGGCCTTTCACTGATAACACTATTTCCAGAAATATGTTCCGCAACACTTTTTCGTAGTTTACTAAGATTTTAATGTACCGGTTTCGTATCGTATCACGTGAAAACTGTCCGTTTAATAATACGTTTAGCCCAGATCACGTCGGGGTCACCAAAAATATGTTTAATAAGGCAGGTGAAATAAGATTCACGTAATTGAATAAAAGCTTTGTTTATTAAAGAACATGTTACACGTTTATGCTTGTTTACAACGAAATGTTTAATTTGTTTACAATGTTTAAGAATTCGTTTAACTGTTAAAGACAAGGTGTTTAACTGTTTATAATCCGTCTTCACTTTTAAAAATTACTATATAAAAACTTACGTTTATTTATTTTGTTACTAACGAAACGAAAACACATTAACAATATATATGGTGTTTTACAAAGAGATCGTGATGCGTACCAATTCGGATCGCGGGCGCGCGTCACAGCACACTTGCGTCTACGTCCGAGCTATAGCGGCGTGGCTGAGAAACGCATCTGGCATGGTGGGGAGCTTAGCTGATTATGGTACGAATTTTAACGAAGACGTCCGAACATTTTACCGCGCTTATTATACAATGTGCTTATTATAGCCTAACTGAGTGATGTAAACTGCACTTGTGTAAACTGCTGAGTACTGACTGAAAGAAAGCACTGTAAAGGTAAGAATTGTTTTATATTATTAGCACAAAATAAGTGATATTCAAACGTAGGTAGACTTTCTAAATTTCTGTAGGTAAAAAACGGATCTTGAGTGTTTTACGGCAGCCAGTACAGTTCCGTATTTTTACAGTTTATAAAAACATTGTGATCATCCAAAAAATCGATTTTGAAATTCCAGTAGAAATAATTGTTTTGAAGTATTGATATTATAGTTTTGTTTTAGCATATGTACAGGTCTGTAGCAAACGCGTGCTCGCCTTTCTCCCTCTCCCCCTCTTCGCCCTCTCTCACTCTCTCTCGCATGCGCACGCACTATAATAATTGTAATTTAGTAAGTGGCTTAGCAGTATAGTAAAAATTAGTGAATTAAACATAAAATGTAATAGAAAAATAAAAAACGTAAAAGCAATTAAAAGTAACAAAACTATTTAAAATTATAAGAATAATTTATTCATAAAAAACTTTAAGAGTTAGTTAAGTCAGATCAGAGGTAAGGTTTATATACATGCTGTGTGTGTGTGTGTGTGTGTGTGTGCGCGCGCGTGTGTGTGTGTGTGTGTGTGTGTGGAGGGGGTACACAATTTAATTTGATAAATATACTTAGTAATCTAGTTAAAAAATATAGTGAATGAAATATATGAAATGAGTTAGGTTAAGTAAATATAATTTTATAAGCACTGTTTATTTTACTCAGCTGTCATTACAACTGGTATTAATTTTTAAATCTGTCTGATTACTTTACATGTAAAACTGTAAATTTTACTTTTTCCATGTGTCTTTGATAAATTTAGCATAGCACATCAGGTATAAAAATTACCCTCTCACATCAACAATAAATTAATTATCTTATTTATCTAAGTGTCTGCAAGTGAAACTGGTGCAAATGCCGCTGTTCACAACTGGGAGAACAGTGTACTGTGTGTGTGTGTTTGTGCGTGCGTGCGCTAGCTCGCGCACATGACATACATTTAAGCAAGAAACGGGATATATGTAAGTTGCATTTGAGAAAGATTTTGCCAGGCTCCTAGTACTACTTATTATAGTGTACTATTTACTATCATTTATGCATTGTACCGGTACCCTATTATACACATTTCACAATTACTCCTGTCAAACACTGTCACTGTTTTAAGATCTTTCAAGCAAAGATACACATGTCCATCCAAATTGTGAATAACTCATTAACCAGTAAACAATTGACAAAATGTTTCGAGTAATTATGTTTTAAATTAAAATCAACAGAGACAAACTGATATTTTAATTCGGTTTGAGTTATCCCTTAGTCACTTAAAAGTAAATTAAATGCCTGGCATCTAGAAACAGTAAAACTGTTTGGATACATAAGCTTAGTCAGATACTAAAAATCTGTTGCAAAGTTTCTGAGATGCTGCATGTGCCAACCAACTAAATTTCTTATAAAGCCGCCAATATCTCGAAAACGAAAAAGCCGATTTTATTGAAACAAAACCAAAATAAAATTTGTAATTTTCTATAATTTTCACTCGCTGACACCATATAGCTATCTCTCATAAAACGAAAGTTTGTCGCATGCCGAAAATTTCACTACATGAAAATTAAAAAAGAAACTTCATGACGTGAACCGTCTGAAGACTCTGTTTTTGAATATTGTTAAAACTATCGGTTAAAATTTATGCCTAAAACCATCCTCAAACTTCAAGGAACACGGTGGTGAAAGAATTTTAAAAATCAGATCAGCTGTTACTGAAGTTATGTCGGGCGGGCAATGAAACACATTCGCACTCACTAGCGCTCTCCGCCTCACCCTATAATATATTCGTACTGTGCTCCTCCCCACCATGCCAGATGCGCTTCTCAGCCACGCCGCTATAGTGTATATACATAATATTACTGCATATCGCTGACACAAAGTGGTGTACAGGAGAGTTTAACATAATTTCTAGTCCTGGTCTGTTCGCTTAGTCAAACAGATTACAAATCTCCAAAAAATTATATAAATTATTTTAAAAAGTCCTGGTGTACACTAAATCTTGATAAAAGTCGCATTGCTCTGCTCACGTAAAAGTCGGGATCATTATTTGTAATACAATACAGGAACTTTAGCGTGACGGAATTCCCGGAACACATTACAGCCGTGATTTAATAAAATTTCTGACTAGTTACTATGTGTGTAATTCCACGTCAAGTGACGCTAATGGGATTTTGTCTCCTACTCCTTCTCCTCTCCCGTCTTCTCATTCTTCTTTTTCTCTTGGTTTAGCACATTCTGCCGTTTACAAACCAACTTTATCTCTACATCTCGTGTTTGTTATTCTTTTCTCGCCTTTTTGGCAATTATATCGGCCCTCATGAGTAATCTATTACCATTTATCCTGTTAACATTATCTCACCAGAGCTGTCTACTTTCTTTTTATCCAGTTCACTGTGTCCTTTATTTTGCACGTTTCTCCAACAGTTACATTCGTTATTCTATCTCTTCGTGTTTACCTTTGTACCGTCTCAACATCTACTCTTAAGCGCCTCCTGCTCATACATCAGTATAGGCCTCGGATAATCTATATTCCATTTTGAAACTACATTGTTTTTGTCTTATTTTTTTGGAAGGTGATAGAATACTTTGAAACACTAATTCAGTTCTTGTAAAAGAAGATAGAAAGTAAAGAAGGCATTAGGACGACAGAGATGAATGGAGACTAGACAACGGACATTGTCCTCAGAGAGAGAGAGAGAGAGAGAGAGAGAGAGAGAGAGAGAGAGAGAGAGAGAGAGAGAGAGAGAGAGAGAGAGAGAGAGAGAGAGAGAGAGAGAGAGACAGACAGAGAGACAGAGAGAGAGGAATGATTTGGAGCTACCTGTGAATGCTAGTGAAACATTAAGAGAGACAATTAGATACATATTAAGAACGTTACTGTCATGGGCATTGGTCATAAGGTACATTTCCAGCCTCCTGCCATCGCTTCTTGTGCTGCCCACAGATCTATGTCTTATAGGCTTCATTTTCCACAGTTGTTTGGCAATGTTGAATCTACCGATCTTTTTCCATGTCTCTGTTTCCTTTACCGTGTGTAATCTTCTAGGCTGTCATTCAAGTTCACATCTGGCAGTTCACCTACTACATTTCTGTAATTAATGGAGTTTATGACACATAAACGTTTCTGAAAGTTTCATTTAGTGTCCATAATTCACTGCCACAGGACAGTCTATTGCCGCCATTAACTTGTATGATTTTAGAATACTTTCTAAACAACCTGTTTTACAAATTACGATTAATTGATCCACAGATTGTCTGGAACTTAGTTAATGTAACACCAGTATTCTTATAACAAACGTCATTCCTCTGATCGTTAAAATGTATCTCATGACTACAATTACGATAATTGATCCACAAATTGTCTGGAACTTAGCTAATGTAACACCAGTATCATTATAACTAACGTCATTCCCTTGATCGTTAAAATGTATCTCCTGGACTACAATTACGATTAATTGATCCACAGATTGTCTGGAACTTAGCTAATGAAACACCAGTATCATTATAACTAACGTCATTCCCTTGATCGTTAAAATGTATCTTGTGGACTACAATTACGATTAATTGATCCACAGATCGTCTGGAACTTAGCTAATGTAACACCAGTATCACTATAACTAACGTCATTCCCTTGATCGTTAAAATGTATCTCGTGGCCTACAATTACGATTAATTGATCCACAGATCGTCTGGAACTTAGCTAATGTAACACCAGTATCATTATAACTAACGTCATTCCCTTGATCGTTAAAATGTATCTCATTGACTACAATTACGATTATTTGATCCACAGATTGTCTGGAACTTAGCTAATGTAACACCAGTATCATTATAACTAACGTCATTCCATTGATCGTTAAAATGTATCTCATTGACTACAATTACGATTACTTGATCCACAGATTGTCTGGAACTTAGCTAAGGTAACACCTGTATCATTATAACTAACGTCATTCCCTTGATCGTTAAAATGTATCTCGTAGACTACAATTACGATTAATTGATCCACAGATCGTCTGGAACTTAGCTAATGTAACACCAGTATCATTATAACTAACGTCGTTCCATTGATCGTTAAAATGTATCTCGTCGACTACAATTACGATTAATTGATCCACAGATCGTCTGGAACTTAGCTAATGTAACACTAGTATCATTATAACTAACGTCATTCCCTTGATCGTTAAAATGTATCTCATTGACTACAATTACGATTACTTGATCCACAGATTGTCTGGAACTTAGCTAATGTAACACCTGTATCATTATAACTAATGTCATTCCCTTGATCGTTAAAATGTATCTCGTAGACTACAATTACGATTAATTGATCCACAGATCGTCTGGAACTTACCTAATGTAACACCAGTATCATTATAACTAACGTCATTCCATTGATCGTTAAAACGTATCTCATTGACTACAATTACGATTAATTGATCCACAGATTGTCTGTAACTTAGCTAATGTAACACCAGTATTATTATAACGAACGTCATTCCCCTGATTGTTAAAACGTATCTCATTGACTACAATTACGATTACTTGATCCACAGATCGTCTGGAACTTAGCTAATGTAACACCAGTATCATTATAACTAACGTCATTCCCTTGATCGTTAAAATGTATCTCATTGACTAAAATTACGATTACTTGATGCACAGATTGTCTGGAACTTAGCTAATGTAACACCTGTATCATTATAACTAATGTCATTCCCTTGATCGTTAAAATGTATCTCGTAGACTACAATTACGATTAATTGATCCACAGATCGTCTGGAACTTAGCTAATGTAACACCAGTATCATTATAACTAACGTCATTCCCTTGATCGTTAAAATGTATCTCCTGGACTACAATTACGATTAATTGATCCACAGATTGTCTGGAACTTAGCTAATGTAACACCAGAAATCATTATAACTAACGTCATTCCCTTGATCGTTAAAATGTATCTCGTGGACTACAATTACGATTACTTGATCCACAGATCGTCTGGAACTTAGCTAATGTAACACCAGTATCATTATAACTAACGTCGTTGCATTGATCGTTAAAATGTATCTCGTCGACTACAATTACGATTAATTGATCCACAGATTGTCTGGAACTTAGCTAATGTAACACCATAATTATTATTACGAACGTCATTCCCCTGATCGTTAAAACGTATCTCATTGACTACAATTACGATTAATTGATCCACAGATTGTCTGTAACTTAGCTAATGTAACACCAGTATTATTATAACGAACGTCATTCCCCTGATTGTTAAAACGTATCTCATTGACTACAATTACGATTACTTGATCCACAGATCGTCTGGAACTTAGCTAATGTAACACCTGTATCATTATAACTAACGTCATTCCCTTGATCGTTAAAATGTATCTCGTGGACTACAATTACGATTAATTGATCCACAGATCGTCTGGAACTTAGCTAATGTAACACCTGTATCATTATAACTAACGTCATTCCCTTGATCGTTAAAATGTATCTCATTGATACAATTACGTTTAATTGATCCACAGATCGTCTGGAACTTAGCTAATGTAACACCTGTATCATTATAACTAACGTCATTCCCTTGATCGTTAAAATGTATCTCATTGACTACAATTACGATTAATTGATCCACAGATTGTCTGGAACCTAGCTAATGTAACACCACTATCATTATAACTAACGTCATTCCCCTGATCGTTACAATCTATCTCATTGACTACAATTTGATTTGTAACTGTCATTTTTGTTCTCATCTATTCTATGTTTGGAAGTGAGAATTATTTTCGTTTTGCATGTTTGTGTTATAGGGCTAATTATCAAAAATCTGACCAACAAATGCTACAGTAATTTGTTACTTTGGCTGTTGAACTGGACTGCTGACTGCGAGAATCAACTTAACACAACATTACAGGCTTATTTTTAAGACTCTACGACCCGTAAACAAATATTCCTGTAGCGTGAAGAAGGTAAAATCGTTGTCTTTACTCTCTATACTGACACGTTTAATCAATTAAATCAGATTAACACGGGTTCAACTGCGACTTGAAAATTGTTAACAAAGGTAACGTAAGATCGAAACATTATCGGAAGTGCTAATAAATATTTTAGAATTAAATTTCTCATTTGTCAAACCCTTAAGGTACTTTCTTCTATCACAGGGCCACACAAACGTCCGCGCTCCAGTGCAAATGAATGCAAAGTTATCATTGCTAACAGCATTTGATTTCCCACTGTGTATAAATGTTTTTTACCCAATAATTGAACTCTAACAGAAAACATTTTTCTATTACACACGTTAGTTCTTTAAAATTACTAAGCGATGGTTGATTTCTATGAGGTAAATCCTCCACTAGGACTGCCTCCATCATAATGTATTTTCAGTTGATCTAGTAGGTCCAAGAGCGTATTCTGTAGCAGGTAGGCAGAGGTATAAACAGCTGACCAACCGTCGTTAGGTCTTTCAGCAGGATATTTCAACCGCCACTTGCAAGTAAAAATGATTTCTTTACATTATATAGTTGTTTATTCTCACATGTCTCTCCTTATATGTTGTTCCTAATGTTTTTAAAACTTACATCGTTATGATAACAGTTATTTATATTTTGCCAATATTTTGTTTTATAATTATCTATTGTAAGCTGTTTTATGTCCTTCAGTTTCTCGGGAATAACGTCAGATTCTACAGATCGACACGTCAGGCGCAAGTACATTGCAATGAAGACAGTTCGCGTAGAGGTTTACCTTATGACTTATGCAAATGTAAAACAAGAGACGATTCCATTAATTAACAATGCAAACCGTTTCTATGGTAACAAAAATTAAAATTAATTTTCCATAACAACTTTTTTTTAGTATTTCTTTGAAAGCCGGCGAAAGGAATACTACTTTACAATTTCTTCCGGTAAGAGCAAACATTTTGGATTAAAATGTACATTTAACGTATCTATTAAAATCCTAATTAAAAATTACTTAATAACATGCGATTAGAAGCCACATGACGTTAGCAATTAACTAAAAATAAGGCTACGTAATACTTGTGAATGTAGAGTAGAATTCAAGTTTTGGAAATTTTAGCCACACACACAAATGAAAACTGCTAACAAACATAGTAGATTTGTCTTTAAAAAATTACATTTAATTTAGTTTGAATAATGTGTTGAGCCTTTGCTGAACGATATTATCTACTATAGTGATGCACTAGCTAGGCCAAGCATAGACTATTTTGTAAACCATTTTCTTCTCCAAGATAATAAAAATTTACATTATTAAACACAGGAAGCCTACTGATACAGTACCTAATTCACAGCCTATTTAGCTTGCAACCGGCTTCAAAGAATGATCTCATACTTGTAATGACATACGAAAACTTATTATAAATATATTTATAATTTTTACGCACTAAAAAGGTTCCGTTTACGAATCATTGTACTGGCTACATGCATTTGACTTTATAAATAAGTTGTAATGCCTGAGTTTCGCTTTTATCGATACGGATTCTTGTTGTAAGCAGCTTTATGTTAGTGATAAGCTAATTCCATGTGTAACCCACTTATAATACTTTTATATTTAAATCGAAAGGAAGTAAATATGTTGTGTTTTATATGTGTATTTAGGAAACTTTTTTATTTACTTCTGGGCTAATGGTATTTTTATTGCTTTTCATTTAATCTTTCATTCCTAAATTTTATTTTTAATTTCCTCTACATTCTTCCCACTGCACATTGTTTTCTACAATTAAGTGAATCTTCAGAATCCCATTTATCATTAACTGCTCTGGAAGTTTAATTTTACAGAGAGTTGATAATCAAATCTTTGTTCTTTCTGTTTATTTGACAACGAATTGTGTCAAAGTATGTTCTTTGTGCTTATTATGTTTTGCCTGCATTCTACCCTTTTATTGTTTTACTTATCTCACTTTTATTCTTTTCCCTAAAATCTATTATTTCTCATTATTATCATCTTTATCATTTGGAGTTTCCTTAAAGTCCGTTGTTATTTGTGTTCGTTTTTGGAACCATTCCCTTCTATTTTCGTCTTCATTTTTGTATTGTTATTACCGTCACCTTGCTTTTGGCTCCCCGTTTCCTGTCACTTCTTTCTACCTTCAATTTTATAAATGTTTTATTATTTAATCTTGATTATTTATGTATGAATACGTGAAACAACGAAGATGCTAGACATACGATAATTTCTAGACGGTTATTTTATGTGGCTGCTTTATTTTTGCAACAGTTGACGAACGCTTAATTTTTGTAAGATAACAAAATTATACTACCAATAAACAATTTAAACACATTTTGTTTTTCTAAAAAAAGATGAACATTGACTACCGTGGTTACGCCAGAACTTGGATCATACGAAAATAAACACAGTAAAAATAACATAAATATTTTTTACGTATATTTTAAATAACTAATTTTATCTTGCAACTTATTTTATATGTCTTAGTATTTTATTTCAATAGTGCTAGTACGTAGATTTTCCTTCTATGTAATTAAGTATGAAAAAATTTCTAGTAGGTAATGTGATTTTGCTCGAAAATACAGTTTGCACTGAGAAAATGAACAACAAATTTGATCGTAATCAATCGCCCATTTTGTGAAGCTTTATATTCACAGCGAGGAAATTTGGATCATATAGATTCAAGACACAAAGGACACGTTTTCACTTTTATAAGATTGTACTTACAAAACCTTTGAAGGTCTTCAATACGGTTGAAACATAATTGGTCACCTAACAAACGATCCTTTACCAACTGTGTTAAAGTGATAATAATAACTGTGTTAATAGTGATCGATCTTTTGGTAATGTGTTTTACATTCCAGAAACAGGAACAATTCTTGATTTAGCACAAGTTCTAAACACAATTAAAAGAATTGTACTATTTAGAGAGTACCGATTGCATAATGTTGATATTGTTTACAGGGACGACGCTGAGAAGAAGGAGAAGCAAGAAGGCGGTGAAGTCCCGGTAGAGGAACGGCCCATTGTTGAGGAAAACGCTTGCAGTAAGTTAACAAAATGATTTATTTCCATATCTTTCTTATATTATTATATAACTTACAGTTTAATAAAAGGTTATTCGTAGCTGTAAAGTGTTTTACGAAAGTGTGCCAGAAAACATCTGGTCAACAAAGAAACCGTCAGCGAAGCATTCAATACGTAAACGCAAGAAGATCATAAACAAAGAAAGCCAACAGGAAAGGTCCTCGACTGTCTGTCACTCTTGGCAAATGCATAAGCAAAGTTTGTTCTCTTTTCTCTTGCTTGGTTAAGTGTACGTACACCATGTTTCAGATTATGAGAACATAAATGTATGGGTAAAGGTTAACAAAGTACGGAAGAAGAGAGTTTAGTGACGAATATTTAAAAGCCGATTCTAAATATAAATATTAGCAGGGTAAAGTACATAACAGAAATAACTAGTAGACGTAAAATGTAAAGAGAGAAAATTGATGATCAAGTAACGAGAATTAATGAAGACGAAAAATCATTAATGATCAAATAATTATTAACTGCTTGGTGGGATTAAAAAGTGTAAACGATAAGTGTAAACATTCAGTCTCAAACATACCTGAGAAAAGAAAAATAATTCAAAGTGTACTTTATTTTATACGGGATACTAACAAGCAAATGGAAGAAAGTTAAAACTATGTTCACGACGCTTGAACAAGTGTAGAAAGTTTTGTAACACTCGGACAAAGTGAATAAGGAAGAGACAACGTAGAAATTGAATAAACGCAAGAGAAACGATACAAAATGTTATTAAGAAAACTATAATATATTAAGGACTGAATTGTAAAATAAACTTTCCAGGTACCTATCTTTGGTCTTTGTCATTTCTCACTTTGGCATTGTAGTTCTCTACCATCAGCACCATAACTACCTGCTGATGGAACTGCAAAACATCATCAAGTTTGCGTTGGTAATATCTTTCTCTGTCACCTCCCTCTCATCAGTTTAAGCATAAACTGATAAATTATCATATTTCTTAATTTCCCTTTCACTTTCATTTCACGTATTCTGTCATTTATGGTTTCATACTCTATAAGGCTGTATATTTTACCATGAAATCTGTTGTTGTCATGAAATCTGTACCGAAGAATTCTGTTCGTTGTTCTGGCCCACTAAATATCACGCTATAATCTGTTTTATCGTTTATTCCACGGACCCGACCAACGTATTTTTTGAATAGCCAATGTATCGATACTTCACCTCATCAACATTTCACCAGCCAGTTTCTGCATCTTCTCCGACTTAGCACAATGATACCGAGATTCCAGCACAACCAGCTTTAGCCATAACTTCACACCATATTGGCTACAATTGGTTAGATAAAACTATACATACGACTTGCCTGTTTGTAACTCCCGAGCTGAATACAATTATTTTGAAAACTATTTCTTAAAAAAAAGTTACGCCGTGGTCGGCTGCTGTCTTGTCCGCAACGTTTAGATTGCCCCCTCGGGGGTCTTCTTCAGGTTAATCGACGTCTTGTCGGCAACGTTTAGATTGCCCCCTCGGGGTTCTTCTTCAGGTTAATCGACGTCTTGTCGGCAACGTTTAGATTGCCCTCTCGGGGTTCTTCTTCAGGTTAATCGACGTCTTGTCGGCAACGTTTAGATTGCCCCCTCGGGGTTCTTCTTCAGGTTAATCGACGTCTTGTCGGCAACGTTTAGATTGCCCCCTCGGGGTTCTTCTTCAGGTTAATCGACGTCTTGTCGGCAAAGTTTAGATTGCCCCCTCGGGGTTCTTCTTCAGGTTAATCGACGTCTTGTCGGCAACGTTTAGATTGCCCCCTCGGAGGTCTTCTTCAGGTTAATTGAGATCTTGTCGGCAACGTTTAGATTGTCCCCTCGGGGATCTTCTTCAGGTTAATCGAGATCTTGTCGGCAACGTTTAGATTGCCCCCTCGGGGGTCTTCTTCAGGTTAATCGACGTCTTGTCGGCAACGTTTAGATTGCCGCCTCGGGGGTCTTCTTCAGGTTAATCGACGTCTTGTCGGCAACGTTTAGATTGCCCCCTCGGGGGTCTTCTTCAGGTTAATCGAGATCTTGTTGGCAACGTTTAAATTGCCCCCTCGGGGGTATTCTTCATGTTAATCGACGTCTTGTCGGCAACGTTTAGATTGCCCCCTCGGGGACTTCTTCAGGTTAATCGACGTCTTCTCGGCAACGTTTAGATTGTCCCCTCGGGGACTTCTTCAGGTTAATCGACGTCTTGTCGGCAACGTTTAGATTGTCCCCTCGGGGACTTCTTCAGGTTAATCGACGTCTTGTCGGCAACGTTTAGATTGTCCCCTCGGGGACTTCTTCAGGTTAATCGACGTCTTGTCGGCAACGTTTAGATTGCCCCCTCGGGGGTCTTCTTCAGGTTAATCGAGATCTTGTCGGCAACGTTTAGATTGTCCCCTCGGGGATCTTCTTCAGGTTAATCGACGTCTTGTCGGCAACGTTTAGATTGCCCCCTCGGAGGTCTTCTTCAGGTTAATTGAGATCTTGTCGGGAACGTTTAGATTGTCCCCTCGGGGATCTTCTTCAGGTTAATCGAGATCTTGTCGGCAACGTTTAGATTGCCCCCTCGGGGGTCTTCTTCAGGTTAATCGACGTCTTGTCGGCAACGTTTAGATTGTCCCCTCGGGGGTCTTCTTCAGGTTAATAGACGTCTTGACGGCAACGTTTAGATTGCCCCCTCGGGGGTCTTCTTCAGGTTAATCGAGATCTTGTCGGCAACGTTTAGATTGTCCCCTCGAGGATCTTCTTCAGGTTAATCGAGATCTTGTCGGCAACGTTTAGATTGCCCCCTCGGGGATCTTCTTCAGGTTAATCGACGTCTTGTCGGCAACGTTTAGATTGTCCCCTCGAGGATCTTCTTCAGGTTAATCGAGATCTTGTCGGCAACGTTTAGATTGCCCCCTCGGGGATCTTCTTCAGGTTAATCGACGTCTTGTCGGCAACGTTTAGATTGCCCCCTCGGAGGTCTTCTTCAGGTTAATTGAGATCTTGTCGGCAACGTTTAGATTGTCCCCTCGGGGATCTTCTTCAGGTTAATCGAGATCTTGTCGGCAACGTTTAGATTGCCCCCTCGGGGGTCTTCTTCAGGTTAATTGAGATCTTGTCGGCAACGTTTAGATTGTCCCCTCGGGGATCTTCTTCAGGTTAATCGAGATCTTGTCGGCAACGTTTAGATTGCCCCCTCGGGGGTCTTCTTCAGGTTAATCGAGATCTTGTCGGCAACGTTTAGATTGTCCCCTCGGGGATCTTCTTCATGTTAATCGACGTCTTGTCGGCAACGTTTAGATTGCCCCCTAGGGGATCTTCTTCAGGTTAATCGAGAGCTTGTCGGCAACGTTTAGATTGTCCCCTCGGGGATCTTCTTCAGGTTAATCGACGTCTTGTCGGCAACGTTTAGATTGCCCCCTCGGGGTTCTTCAGGTTAATCGACGTCTTGTCGGCAACGTTTAGATTGCCCCCTCGGGGGTCTTCTTCAGGTTAATCGACGTCTTGTCGGCAACGTTTAGATTGCCCCCTCGGGGGTCTTCTTCAGGTTAATCGACGTCTTGTCGGCAACGTTTAGATTGCCCCCTCGGGGGTCTTCTTCAGGCTAATCGACGTTTTGTCGGCAACGTTTAGATTGTCCCCTCGGGGACTTCTTCAGGTTAATCGACGTCTTGTCGGCAACGTTTAGATTGCCCCTCGGGGGTCTTCTTCAGGTTAATCGACGTCTTGTCGGCAACGTTTAGATTGCCCCCTCGGGGGTCTTCTTCAGGTTAATCGAGATCTTGTCGGCAACGTTTAGATTGTCCCCTCGGGGATCTTCTTCAGGTTAATCGAGATCATGTCGGCAACGTTTAGATTGCCCCCTTGGGGGTCTTCTTCAGGTTAATCGACGTCTTGTCGGCAACGTTTAGATTGCCCCCTCGGGGGTCTTCTTCAGGTTAATCGACGTCTTGTCGGCAACTTTTAGATTGCCCCCTCGGGGGTCTTCTTCAGGTTAATCGAGATCTTGTCGGCAACGTTTAGATTGCCCCCTCGGGGGTCTTCTTCAGGTTAATCGACGTCTTGTCGGCAACGTTTAGATTGCCCCCTCGGGGGTATTCTTCAGGTTAATTGACGTCTTGTCGGCAACGTTTAGATTGCCCCCTCGGGGGTCTTCTTCAGGTTAATCGACGTCTTGTCGGCAACGTTTAGATTGCCCCCTCGGGGGTCTTCTTCAGGTTAATCGACGTCTTGTCGGCAACGTTTAGATTGCCCCCTCGGGGGTCTTCTTCAGGTTAATCGAGATCTTGTCGGCAACGTTTAGATTGTCCCCTCGGGGGTCTTCTTCAGGTTAATCGACGTCTTGTCGGCAACGTTTAGATTGCCCCCTCGGGGGTATTCTTCAGGTTAATCGACGTCTTGTCGGCAACGTTTAGATTGCCCCTCGGGGGTCTTCTTCAGGTTAATCGACGTCTTGTCGGCAACGTTTAGATTGCCCCCTCGGGGGTCTTCTTCAGGTTAATCGAGATCTTGTCGGCAACGTTTAGATTGTCCCCTCGGGGATCTTCTTCAGGTTAATCGAGATCTTGTCGGCAACGTTTAGATTGCCCCCTCGGGGATCTTCTTCAGGTTAATCGACGTCTTGTCGGCAACGTTTAGATTGCCCCCTCGGGGGTCTTCAGGTTAATCGACGTCTTGTCAGCAACGTTTAGATTGCCCCCTCGGGGGTCTTCTTCAGGTTAATCGAGATCTTGTCGGCAACGTTTAGATTGTCCCCTCGGGGATCTTCTTCAGGTTAATCGACGTCTTGTCGGCAACGTTTAGATTGCCCCCTAGGGGATCTTCTTCAGGTTAATCGAGAGCTTGTCGGCAACGTTTAGATTGTCCCCTCGGGGATCTTCTTCAGGTTAATCGACGTCTTGTCGGCAACGTTTAGTTTGCCCCCTCGGAGGTCTTCTTCAGGTTAATCGACGTCTTGTCGGCAACGTTTAGATTGCCCCCTCGGGGGTCTTCTTCAGGTTAATCGACGTCTTGTCGGCAACGTTTAGATTATCCCCTCGGGGGTCTTCTTCAGGTTAATAGACGTCTTGTCGGCAACGTTTAGATTGCCCCCTCGGGGGTCTTCTTCAGGTTAATCGAGATCTTGTCGGCAACGTTTAGATTGTCCCCTCGGGGATCTTCTTCAGGTTAATCGAGATCTTGTCGGCAACGTTTAGATTGCCCCCTCGGGGATCTTCTTCAGGTTAATCGACGTCTTGTCGGCAACGTTTAGATTGCCCCCTCGGAGGTCTTCTTCAGGTTAATTGAGATCTTGTCGGCAAAGTTTAGATTGTCCCCTCGGGGATCTTCTTCAGGTTAATCGACGTCTTGTCGGCAACGTTTAGATTGCCCCCTCGGGGTTCTTCAGGTTAATCGACGTCTTGTCGGCAACGTTTAGATTGCCCCCTCGGGGGTCTTCTTCAGGTTAATCGACGTCTTGTCGGCAACGTTTAGATTGCCCCTTCGGGGGTCTTCTTCAGGTTAATCGACGTCTTGTCGGCAACGTTTAGATTGCCCCCTCGGGGGTCTTCTTCAGGCTAATCGACGTCTTGTCGGCAACGTTTAGATTGTCCCCTCGGGGACTTCTTCAGGTTAATCGACGTCTTGTCGGCAACGTTTAGATTGCCCCTCGGGGGTCTTCTTCAGGTTAATCGACGTCTTGTCGGCAACGTTTAGATTGCCCCCTCGGGGGTCTTCTTCAGGTTAATCGAGATCTTGTCGGCAACGTTTAGATTGTCCCCTCGGGGATCTTCTTCAGGTTAATCGAGATCTTGTCGGCAACGTTTAGATTGCCCCCTTGGGGGTCTTCTTCAGGTTAATCGACGTCTTGTCGGCAACGTTTAGATTGCCCCCTCGGGGGTCTTCTTCAGGTTAATCGACGTCTTGTCGGCAACTTTTAGATTGCCCCCTCGGGGGTCTTCTTCAGGTTAATCGAGATCTTGTCGGCAACGTTTAGATTGCCCCCTCGGGGGTCTTCTTCAGGTTAATCGACGTCTTGTCGGCAACGTTTAGATTGCCCCCTTGGGGGTCTTCTTCAGGTTAATTGACGTCTTGTCGGCAACGTTTAGATTGCCCCCTCGGGGGTCTTCTTCAGGTTAATCGACGTCTTGTCGGCAACGTTTAGATTGCCCCCTCGGGGGTCTTCTTCAGGTTAATCGACGTCTTGTCGGCAACGTTTAGATTGCCCCCTCGGGGGTCTTCTTCAGGCTAATCGACGTCTTGTCGGCAACGTTTAGATTGCCCCCTCGGGGGTCTTCTTCAGGTTAATCGAGATCTTGTCGGCAACGTTTAGATTGTCCCCTCGGGGATCTTCTTCAGGTTAATCGAGATCTTGTCGGCAACGTTTAGATTGCCCCCTTGGGGGTCTTCTTCAGGTTAATCGACGTCTTGTCGGCAACGTTTAGATTGCCCCCTCGGGGGTCTTCTTCAGGTTAATCGACGTCTTGTCGGCAACTTTTAGATTGCCCCCTCGGGGGTCTTCTTCAGGTTAATCGAGATCTTGTCGGCAACGTTTAGATTGCCCCCTCGGGGGTCTTCTTCAGGTTAATCGACGTCTTGTCGGCAACGTTTAGATTGCCCCCTCGGGGGTCTTCTTCAGGTTAATTGAGATCTTGTCGGAAACGTTTAGATTGTCCCCTCGGGGATCTTCTTCAGGTTAATCGAGATCTTGTCGGCAACGTTTAGATTGCCCCCTCGGGGGTCTTCTTCAGGTTAATCGACGTCTTGTCGGCAACGTTTAGATTGTCCCCTCGGGGATCTTCTTCAGGTTAATCGAGATCTTGTCGGCAACGTTAAGATTGCCCCCTCGGGGGTCTTCTTCAGGTTAATCGACGTCTTGTCGGCATTGTTTATATTGCCCCCTCGGGGGTCTTCTTCAGGTTAATCGACGTCTTGTCGGCAACGTTTAGATTGTCCCCTCGGGGATCTTCTTCAGGTTAATCGAGATCTTGTCGGCAACGTTTAGATTGCCCCCTCGGGGGTCTTCTTCAGGTTAATCCACGTCTTGTCGGCAACGTTTAGATTGCCCCCTCGGGGGTCTTCTTCAGGTTAATCGACGTCTTGTCGGCAACGTTTAGATTGCCCCCTAGGGGGTCTTCTTCAGGTTAATCGAGATCTTGTCGGCAACGTTTAGATTGCCCCCTCGGGGGTCTTCTTCAGGTTAATCGACGTCTTGTCGGCAACGTTTAGATTGCCCCCTCGGGGGTCTTCTTCAGGTTAATCGACGTCTTGTCGGCAACGTTTAGATTGCCCCCTCGGGGGTCTTCTTCAGGTTAATTGACGTCTTGTCGGCAACGTTTAGATTGCTCCCTCGGGGGTCTTCTTCAGGTTAATCGAGATCTTGTCGGCAACGTTTAGATTGCCCCCTCGGGGGTCTTCTTCAGGTTAATCGAGATCTTGTCGGCAACGTTTAGATTCCCCCCTCGGGGATCTTCTTCAGGTTAATCGAGATCTTGTCGGCAACGTTTAGATTGTCCCCTCGGGGATCTTCTTCAGGTCGCCAAAAAGCGACAGAGTGTACGAAAGGAGTAGCGGCAGATGTTCGCTGAATTAAATTGGATACAGTTACTAAATTGTATGTTTATGAATTGATAAAGTATCGGTATTAATTGTAAATTATTAATTCCTACGTTTATGACTTAAAAAGATTTATATGCTTGATTGTTAAATAAAGCCACCGAACTTCCTGCAACATCGTATTCGATGTTTAAAACTAATGTCTCTTAGAACATTTACGTATTTCTAACAGAACGTTTTGAAATTTATGTTTCTCATATCCATGCCACAATCGATTTAATTATTGTATTACCTTATTTCAGTTCCGTCTTGTGAATTCTAATAGCTATATAACGCAATCGATAAGAGGTTGTCAATCATTAAGATTTATTATCAATAAATTAAGTAGAACACAAACCAATAAAAACAAAATTTCGTAAACGTGTACTTAATAGTAATCAATTTTAATGTTTTACAACCTCTTATGAAAGATATACGTGTGTGATGATGGAACGATGTTCCGAAACATCGCATCACATAGCTACTAGAAGTCACAAGACGGAACTGAAACGAGATAATGTAATAATAATTAGAACGTTTTGCTTATGTAAAGAGTTGTTTATGTGTTGGTACAATATACGGACTTTGTTTAGAAATACGCACGAAATGTTAATCTAGCTTTCAATATAAACCGCACGAATGTATCACCAAATCGAAAGTGAAAAAAGGAATGTGAAGTTTAATTTAAAAGTAAAATTTAAGAATAGAGAATGAGGTGCATAGGCATTGAATGATATACATTTATGTAACAGACAAAAAACATAAAATAAAATTTTGTAACAAAATGTGAGGAATTTCAAAAGGGAAAAGCTAAGAAGAATGACAAAAAGAGTGCATAATAAGAAGCTGCGGTAAGATGCATCAAGTGGAAACAAATTTAGGAGATTAAATGATACGAAAACAAAATACAAATTACAATAAGAATATAAGTTTGATTGTAATATATTAGTGCTTGCTGAATGATAATCAGTAGAAATGCTGACCTATTTTTGTTTCTGTTAACAACTGTGTCTTCATAATGTGAAATGAATTGTACACTATTTCCTTAGATATTACGGTGTAAAAGCCTTGAGATTAAATAAACAAAATGTTGTTTTTATTTATAATGATAATACTGCATGCTTGCTGTCTTCTACGCAACCATAAACTAGTTCAAATTTGTTTACTGCAATAAAACAATACGTTTTGAGAACACAAAATTCTTTGGTGTTTGTAAAGTTGCAGACCCAAATAATATGACGACAATAAACAACTCTATGACTCTCATCACGCTGACAGTCTGTTGTACTATGGTAGTGACTTATTAAGTCTATATATAAATAACATAGTTCATTTTAATTAATGTTTGGTGTATAAATAGCGTATTTCTACAGTTAACTGGTCATTTATATTTTCTAGCCGATCTCGTGCTACATACTCCACCACGCTATCACTTCTTGGGAATGGAGGTAAGTCATTGGGATGTGGAAATAAATCATTTTGCTAACTTACTGCAAGCGTTTTCCTCAACAACGGGCCGTTACTCTACCGGGATTTCACTGTCTTCTTGCTTCTTCTTCTTCTCAGCTTCGTCCCTGGGCGGACCCCCTGTAAACAATATCAACATTATGCAATCGGTATTCTCTAAATAGTACAATTCTTTTAATTGTGTTTAGAACTTGTACTAAATCAAGAATTGTTCCTGTTTCTGGAATGTGAAACACATTACCAAAAGATCGATCACTATTAACACAGTTATTATTATCACTTTAACACAGTTGGTAAAGGATCGTGTGTTAGGTTTATGTTTCAACCGTATTGAAGACCTTCATAGGTTTTGTAAGTACAATCTTATAAAAGTGAAAAAGTGATCCTTTGTGTCTTGAATCTATATGATCCAAATTTCCTAGCTGTGAATATACAGCTTCACAAAATGGGCGATTGATTACGATCAAATTTGTTGTTCATTTTCTCAGTGCAAACTGTATTTTCGAGCAAAATCACATTACCTACTAGAAATTTTTTCATACTTAATTACATAGAAGGAAAATCTACGTACTAGCACTATTGAAATAAAATACTAAGACATATAAAATAAGTTGCAAGTTAAAATTAGTTATTTAAAATATACGTAAAAAATATTTATTTTATTTTTACTGTGTTTATTTTCGTATGATCCAAGTTCTGGCGTAACCACGGTAGTCAATGTTCACCTTTTTTTAGAAAAACAAAATGTGTTTAAATTGTTTATTGGTAGTATAATTTTGTTATCTTACAAAAATTAAGCGTTCGTCAACTGTTGCAAAAATAAAGTAGCCACATAAAATAACCGTCTAGAAATTATCGTATGTCCTGTGACGAATTATCGTATATCTTCGTTGTTTCACGGATTGTCAAAGTCTTCCGGTGTACTGTAATCATGTAATAACTTTATATCATCAAGATATTTTAGTATTCTATATTCTGTACTTTAGGCTCCAATGCAACTCGTATGATCTTTGTTTTTTGTTACCATGTACATACAGATATAGCAATCACAGTTGATATTAAACAATAAATTTTGTTATCTGGATAGATCAATGACTCTTTTCTCCTGCGGAATCGACCAAACCTTTACAAATTAAAGGTGATGAGACTTTTGCTTTAATCTTGCCTGAGGTCTGTCCAAATGGTTGTTTCCACTAAACAGGTTTCCAAGCAAATCAGTTTTCCTCAACATGGGGTATCACTCCTTCATGCAAAGCAAGCCGTCCTTCCTAAGCGGACAGGAAGCCTTGAACCCGTACTACAACTGTCAACAAATAAGAACACTGGAAGACACTGGATCTTCACATTTCCCGAGAAGACACGCACCTAGTATGGTTTAATCGTATTGCCTACCAACTTTTATTACTATCTTTAGATGTTTAGACAATTACTGTAGCCTAAAATGTCATTTAAAAAATATTCTTTCTCTTAGATACATTCACATTTTCGAAATTGTATTGAAATTTTAGTAATGAATATTTTGAAATCCTTTACATGAAAAATGGGAAATAGGATTTGTTACTGCCACGAATTGACAAGATGTTGGTTGGGTTTCAGGGTAGCATCATCCCGCTGTAGCCGGCATAATTTCCATTCTTGTAGATTCGTAACGTTTCAGTTAATGCTACTTGTTTACTTCACTGCTAACAGTTACTTAACAATCAGCAATAGTACGTACCGTATACCGTGCAGTCGTCATAGTCTTCCGTCTTCACAAAGCAGCAGAGGGTCGTCAGGCCTAAGACACACAAAATACATTAACACCATTGTAATATTGTACATTATTATCATCATCATCATCATCAGCAACAGCAACAACAGAACACCTCACTAGACGTTTCCCACTGATATCTCTCTGAGTACAATGCAAGGACAGTAATCCTAGAAATCAGCGCGTCACACAATCATACGATTGGCGACCAACAGCCTTAAAGCCTCGTTTAATGTCAGAAGCAAAGCGGTACTGCCAGATGCCAGAGCGCGACACAATTGGAGGCACTGTTTGTCGAAGTAATCTGTTCTCTTATGGCCAAAATGGTTGAACAATTAAAGTAGAAATGTGTACAATACTTCTTCTTAAAGCGATACCTTTTGGTTAAATACGAGCAAAGGTTGATGTCGAAAAACAAGTTCTACATACAGACTGTGTGTAAATGTGTGCAAAAGGCTGGACAGATTTTATTAAAATACAAATGGTTTAACACAAAATTTGTTTCCACGTAGATACCAACAGGATTTGGTATCAACAGACGACTGTTTTAAAACATTAAATGGGAGGCATAATCGCTGGATGAACTTATCTTCTAGAAGTGAAACACTAAGAAGAGCTGAATAAATCGTAATAGTAGTAGTATACGTGCTTTGTATTAAAGTGAGAAATTTGATAAAAGTAATATTACTTATAAAAATGAAAAGTATATGTTTTGAGAAGATGATTGTTATGTATCTAAGAACAAGGAAGTTATTTAAACTAAGGAAGATATTTCACGATAGTTAAGTATACAGCAGACTGAATCTAAGTAAGACTGGAGTTAAGTATACACGGTGCGAATCTAATTGCAATTGGTTTAGGAAGCGCAGACCGTGAAACCCAAGTCAGTAAAGGAAAGCAACGTTTGTAGGACGACAAAGTCAACATTGTAGAAATAAAGTACAAATTTAAATAAATACTTAGCTTTATAGCGAGACCAAGATTTTTCATTAACACGGCAGAAGCAAGCGTTAGGAGTGTTACTTAAAGTTACGAAAAAGTCATAGCTGCTGATTTGAGAATCAACGTTTTTCAGAACAAGTAAAACCAATCGTATACGGCTTGGAGTTACAACGCATCGTCACCATCATCTCATGCAATAATAACACAAGACAACTAACGATCTACAAGAGAATCAGGATAACATCACCATCATCATGGAATAGTAACATAACTAACGATCTACAAGACAATCAGGATATCATCATCATCATCATCATCATCATCATCGTCACCGTCACCGTCCACATCCAGGAGCCACACACACGCACACTCGCGCACGCAAATAATAGCTTCGCAAGTGTAACTCAACAAATGCAAAGGAATGCAAAGGTGTACTATTCATATCACAAATCCTCCAAATACAAAAAACTAACTAAAGGTCACATTGAAAATCGTGTAAATGAACCTTGATGTTTCCATGAATTTACACTTCACAATGATCTTCAAATTCCAGGAAGCAACATATTTACAACACACAGTCACCAACATATAATGAGGCTTAAAACATACACTTGTTGCAGAGGTGAGTACTCAGCCGTTAAATAACAGAAAGCCTGGACAGGCCTCCAGACACAAACATTGCCGGCTGAAGCCTCTCATCGTTCTGTAGGCGCTGCAATAGTATCGTAGTTGGACGGTTTATCCAGCCACCGCAGGTTGTTCAGTATACAATAACAGAAAGCCTGGACAGGCCTCCAGACACAAACATTGCCGGCTGAAGCCTCTCATCGTTCTGTAGGTGCTGCAATAGTATCGTAGTTGGACGGTTTATCCAGCCACCGCAGGTTGTTCAGTATACAATAACAGAAAGCCTGGACAGGCCTCCAGACACAAACATTGCCGGCTGAAGCCTCTCATCGTTCTGTAGGTGCTGCAATAGTATCGTAGTTGGACGGTTTATCCAGCCACCGCAGGTTGTTCAGTATACAATAACAGAAAGCCTGGACAGGCCTCCAGACACAAACATTGCCGGCTGAAGCCTCTCATCGTTCTGTAGGCGCTGAGTTGGACGGTTTATCCAGCCACGGCAGGTTGTTCAGTATACAATAACAGAAAGCCTGGATAGGCCTCCAGACACAAACATTGCCGGCTGAAGCCTCTCATCGTTCTGTAGTCGCTGCAATAGTATCGTAGTTGGACGGTTTATCCAACCACGGCAGGTTGTTCAGTATACTTGTTCATTGCTTCTTGTGGAAGTCTAAGGTGGTTGTAAACTGGAAAACAAATTAATTTAAAAAATAAAAACCTTTTAAGGTGTACAGTTGGAAACGCTGAAAATTTGCTCGAGCTTGCGACAGACTTTAGAGAACACCAACACCTGCTCATTGTATCATATGATAAAATGATACCCCTACTCGTTGTAATTTAAAATAATGCTGATGCAGTGAAATTATTTATATTATTTTAATACAATTTAAAATAGACGCAATGAAATAATGGCAGATGAGTATTACATAAACCAGTAATACCACATTACAACAATTTCTATTCCTAATTTAGCAGTGAGAGAGGAAAGGTTTTGCGAGTTTGGGTCACTGACTAAACACACTTTTAAGCAATTCCTGCCTACGAATACACAAATGCGTGTATTAATATACATAACATAATCCCATTTTGTGATCAAAACAACACACACACACACACACACACACACACACACACACACACACACACACACACACACACACACACACACACACACACACATATACATACATTCATACATACGTACATATTGTAACGTGATGTTTCCCTCAACGTAAAGAATATCCCTTAATATAAAAAATGTATCATTAAAATAATGAAGGACAAAACAATAATTTAGTAATTAACTGATATCATGAGATATAAATGTTAAACAATAAATATAAGATCATTGTAAAATAAAATAATAAGACCAATATACCATATATGACTGTCTGGAACTTTGTAACAAATAACTCCAGTAAAATGAATAAGAAAGATGGCACAAAATAGGTGAAAGCCTATTCAGCAGAACTAACTGGATTACCCATTAGGAAAGTGTTAATAAACTAAATAAGAATTTAATGAAACCAAAAATAAAGCTGGAGAATAATTCTACCTGAGTGTGAATGAAATCACATAGACAATGCAGAGAATAATTATATCAGATAAGTTTATAATAACAGTTTTAATTTTGTATGAACATGTTACAATGTAGATTAGGTTAAGAACCATTGTTATATGTTAAAGAAAGAGAAGAATATAAAGAAGATTGTAAGATAGAGAATGTCATAATAGAAAGTATAACCAATAAACTGAATAATAAATAAGACAATGATACATAACTATTGTTGGTTATGAACCAAATAATAATATAAAAAGTAAAGAACTAATGTTACACCCAAGGCCTACATATACTGAGTAGGAAAAAAGAAAACAATTTGTATAATTTGTATATATAAAACATGTTGAATAATACTATATAGATTAAAAGTTAATGTATTTTAGTAGAGTAAGTGATTAGTAATAAAAGGTGTTAATAATGGACCATTCATAATGGAAATAATAACAAATCAACTTTGACAAACAAAATACATCTACTTTGTAAGTTAGTAATGAACATTACAGGGAATAATTGTGTTAAATCAATCTCAACATCTCAAGATTGTGTTAAATTATGAGAGATATAGTAAAAGTTCATGTAATTCATAAGGAATAATTAGTAACTGTTGAATTGTATTAGAGTTAAGTAATTTTGTTTAAAGAAAAGAATTATAGTCCATAGAACAATGGACATTATGGTGCCTAAAGGGCAATTCAATGTTTTGTTAAAAAAGTTAATGTTTATAGTTATCAGTACTAATATTAAAATGTCTTTTATTAACATAACATAAAATGTACAACCACAAAAATTTAGATATGTATCAAATAGGACTAGTTTTAAACAAAAATGTTAGAATAGGCCATCAGTTAAAAATGTTATCTTTGTTATTACTGGACAGAAATATACTTAAGAGATCTCAAAACGATCAGCATAAAAAATGCATTATAATTGTGGTAATATCTTTGTTATATTCAGTAGCATAAGGAAAATATGTTAATTTTAAGATTTTTTAATAAATTTATAGGTTTCTGGATAGCAGTGTTACTCATAAACACAAAACGTTATAATCTCCACGTTTAAAAAATGTTTGCGTTAGTAAGGCTTTCTGTTAAATTTTTTCCTCTTGTTTTCTTAAGATGGTATTATATTGTTTATTAGTGCCCTTTCGTGATACGTAATACACTTCGCCTTCTCTGTTGTTTCCTCGTTGGCCCTATACTTGTCAGCTAATAATATTGGTACTCACTCAGATAAATAAGATTAACTTTTTTTTCATTTGGATTTTACTGCTTCAAACAAAAACTTACTAATCACTTTTATCAAGTTGAGGTGAGAAAGCTGACTCAGTTATGTAAAATAATAGTTTATTTTGTGTACAAATGAGTACAGTGGCATCAGTGTTAGATCAAGTTCATTTACTACGGTGAAAGAAGAAGAAGAAGAAGAAGAAGGAGGAGGAGAAGAAGAAGAAGACCAACAACAACAACAATAACAACAACAACAACAATAACAGCAACAACAAAAACAAAAACAACAACAGCTTCAACAAAAAGAAGAACAAGAACAAGAATGAGAATAACAACATAGCAATAGATATTACTAATATCACTACTACTACTACTACTACTACTACTACTACTACTGTTACAATTACTAATAGCAGTCTACTGCTGCTGCATGTTGAAAAATTAGGTGATTTTTGAACGGTCATATGAATGAAATAATATTAAATTCTTTGTGTAGAACATACAGCAAACCATATTTTCTTATCTGCAAAGACATACAAGGGTGTACAAATAGTTCGGAACAAAACCAAGGAAAGCCATTCACTAAATACTTTGGACCTAGTGGTAAAATTTAAAGCATTCGTTAAAAAATATTTTTTGTGTGATACTGTTCAAGATCCAGCCTAACATCGTTATCACTAAAAAGCACTTTCACGATTTCTGGATGCACGAAAACTGAGCTGACATGAATGTAATTTACATGGCATGAATTATAACAAACGAAACGTTGGTCAGCCACCACTAACGTTTCGTAATTTATTTGCTTCTGCAGTAAATAAATACTTTAAATCTTCCACAATTTTGAAAAATGTCTTTGAAACGTGCAGATCGTAATGACAGCGACATGTGTAGAGGCATCAGTCTGCTTAGCACGCCTTACAAATTAATATGCATATATCCTGGCAAATCGAGTGAATGCAATAACGGAAACCATTATCTTGGGAGCTCAACATGGTTTCGGGTATAGTAGATCACGTTAAGATTGCATTTTTACAATATCCCAACTCATTGAAAAAAACAGAGATTATCTGTTGTTCATATACTTAGCTTTCATCAATTCTGGAAAGGCATTTGGTAGAGTGAATAGGGCCAGACTGTGAGAAATAAGGGCAAAGCAGAGGATCCTGCAACACTTCATTAGAGCCATACAAAGTCTTCATGTAGAAAACAAAATGTTAATTGAAACAGGAAGATGGAGCACGACTCCTAGCGTGAGTCTGATCAATTGTGGGATACGATAAGGGTACCAATTCCCACCTTCTCTTTTTATATATAGACGATGTCATACACAATTGACACACGAACTTCCCGGAGCATTTCATGATTGGTAACTCTGCAGCTGACAGGTTAATGTTTGCTGATGACTGGACTATCCCGTCGAACTCGAGAAGCAGCTTGCAGATGGATCTAAAGTCATTGATCGATTATGCAAAGGTTTAGGATTACAGAACTACACATTGAAGCCCAAAGTAATGGCTTACGCGCACAAATTGTTGTAGATGGTGCTGTTGTGCAGTATGCCTAGGCTATAATGTGCCTTATACTACAAACGTGATGAATAAGCTACATACATGAATCATACGTGGGGGACCATCAGGAGAACTGTAAAGCAACGAGTAAAGGAACACGCCTAACGTCCTCCTAGACTTCTCTGTGAGTCTGAGAATTGGACTCTAACTAAATCCCAGGCCAGCGCATTCAAAGGGCCGAAACGACATTTCGCAGGCACGTAGCAGGACATATTCTTTAAGATCGTAGAAGAAATGCATATTGTAACGAGACATACAACCACGATACTTTGGACATCATAATAAACACAACATGTCATAATAATTGAGAGGAACAAAATTTATTAAGTATTCACAATAAGTGTACCAGGCATTAAAACAACATAAATAAATAATAATTGAAGAATGAACTCACAAATAAAGAATTAAAACAGTAATGGTAATAATAAAACAAGAAAGAAAATGTATTAAATAGTGATTTACCCAATAGATCCAATAACCCAATAGATTCGGTCAGTGAGAAAACCAAGAAACACTGAGGATCACGTAATAGAAAGAAGGAAATGAAATCATAATAATAATGTCGATAAATATAGTGCAACAAGAAGAAACAAGATAACTTACACTATCTATCAGATAAGAAGTCCAGCTGTGAAATAAATTACCAAAGACAAGTGAAGTACAGAGTGAGGACAATGACAGGTAGCCAAAACACTAACTGACTACATTAGATGACCTGACTATGACCACTAATCTAGTAAATGTGCAGGGCATCCAATAATAGTCAGGAGAGTGAGAATAATGAGTATGTTAGTATAATAAGAAGCTGTAAATAACAGTATGATGATATAATATGTCTAGTATTAATGTAAGTTAATAGAGAACCAAGGTTATCAGATAACAATAGTAATTACCAATAAAGTTATGAAAAATGATAGTAAAGAAAAAAAGAACCAATTGACAAATTATAGGTGATAATTAATAACACCAATACAGTTAAAAATGAAATACAAATTGTGAAGAAACATAAACTCAGTTAACCCATTGTTGCATAAGATTGGGGAGACACATAACCTTACTACATGTACTTTCCACTTAGATTAATAAGAATTAACAACTAAAACATGGTTGAACAAAAATCTACTTGACTAAATCTCAAGTAGATATTATAAGGGTTACATATCAATACCAAGATGAACTACCTAGAGTAGTATTTATATTGTAATTGATGCAAACAAATTGACCAAAAACAGACAAAATGGGAATTACCATGTAACGTTTAGCTAAAACATGTTGTAAAGTTAATCAGAAACAAAAAGGGTGATATCTGTATAGCAAGAAAGATGGAAGATTACTATCATTATGTGTTATGATAATTATTATCACTAATTTAAGTCATGATTATCATAATTAAATACATCTGTCATGTGACACCAGATGTAAGATATATTCTGAAATTGACAGCAAAAGGGAATCTCCCAATGCACACTAGAAGTGTAACAATTAATAATAGACAATGATAAGCATAATTGTAAAGAAATAAAGACTCAAAAAACAAATATGTAAATTATAGAACAATGGTTCATGCTACAACCGTTAGTGAAGGAATATGTTTCATTGTAAAACAGCTAAAACAAACCTAAAGATGTGTACCAAGTATAACTATGGCAAACACTAGTTATCGGAATTCAGTTATAATAATTGTAATATAGTAACTATTGCAGAAAATAGACATAAAATTGTAAAAGGTGGAGATAATTAAAAGTGTTATAGGCCTAGCAATGCCTAAGCCTAAATTATGTACTTATCAAGTGACTATGTGAACAGACAGTGGGTAAAAGAAATAAACAGGAAGCATTATCTGTATGAAATGCAAGAGCCATGTATTAGTTTTAAGGGAAATAATTAATAAAAGTTAATTCGTAAGGGAAAAATTGTATTAGACATAAGTTGAAGAAACCGAATCCGGTTAATACTTAAGCAAAACATATCATGTAAGGACTCAAATTATGCGTTACAGGAAGCCCTGGACGATGAGCATAAGGAATTGTGAATTGAAATAAGATTAAGAAAGTTATATTAATTATAAGCATTTTATGTCTTTACAGCCCGTGGGCGTACATTTGTTGACCACTTGAGTGGAATTAAACAATTGGAAAATGACGAGCCGAAAGCCCACAATTTCGCCGAGGTATTCCGAAAGGTAACGAACTATAAAAAATTAGCCAATCACAGGTGATAATTACATTTTAATCGTCAGTTCGGAACCCGGAGCGAAGCCATTCGTTTTATACCCATCAACGGGGAAGTCACGCCAAATTCGCGAGCAGAAGATGAGTAAATTGGAACAGCTGTTAAACTTAACCTACAACCAAGAGTGAGGTTAGTCCAGTGCGTAATCAAAGTCGAGTAAACCTTTTTAAAGTAAACTATTTCGGAGTTTATGCGCATAGGTAGTGCAGTGCATCGTGATTAAACAATAATTAAAGGAAATAAGGAAAGAACGCAAGTATCAGTGACTTATATTATTTTACTTAGGGTGATAGCGACCTTTTTCCCTTAAGAACCAATTCTTATATATATCCTGATAATTAATAATGCAAATACAACACTAAAAAGCTCAAGACTTTCTATAGGATGAATGACATTCGTAATTAGAATTAAGCAGTTGGTTACAAAAGATAAATGACTTTACCATTATTCAGAATGAAATGTTTACATTCACTACAGTAATTTTATTTTTTATTGGTAAAAAAACTTTGTCGTATGAACAATGGAAAAACATTTAAATAATTTAATGGTTATTAACCCATATTAGATGAAAGGAATTGCCAGGATTTTAATAATTCCTTAAGTGATTTAACGAATATTAACTTAACCACAATATCAATCAATGCCTAGTGAACTTTTAAGGAATGTTGAACATTAAAAACATAATTAATATGTTTTATTTTATAGTTGTATAGTGACTAAAACCAGTGTTATTTTTAGAATTATGTTAATTGAAAAACAAAAAGAAAAACGATTTACCTTGTTTATGTAATCCAGTTTTAAGAAAACATGGATCATTGTGTTTAAATAACAAATGAACTCCTAACCATATCTTATGAATTATTCCAATTATGCGAACTTTTTATTAGCAATTTAAATTAATAATGTTCATTGTTTACAATCGCCAGACACAACCACTAATCTGAGCATTAACGTCCGTTGACGAAGTTTCTGTTAGAAAATAATTTTTAATATTATTATGTGAGCACTCTCCTGCTACTTAATTACAGTAGTATGATACATCTTCTCGTTTGTTTCTTGTAACCTCAAAGAACCTACAAGGTTAAATGAATTAAATAATAAAACAGCTCTGTTGAATGGTGAATCAAAGAAATCAGATTAGCAACCCTGGGAATAAGAAAGAGTCTTATAATTTATTCAGTATTTGTAAAATGAATTATTAAAACGTAACAATTATTTAAATTGACGTTTCACAAACCATTAATGGTGAATAAATAATACTAAACAGTAAAAAGGAGTTGACTACATTTGTTTTTACTAGATTACGACGATTTCAGGTCAGGTCGACGACTTCACCACAGTTTGCAGTACTGTGGGCGGCAAAGGAGGCAATTTGAATTGGGATATATACAAATTGTATATCAAACCAATCTCTCACACACACGCTGAACTTCAAGGAAAGTAAGTACAACTGTGACATGACATTTTTATTTCAGTGAGGAGTCGGCAACCCGAGTCACCGTGACAGCTACCAACAAGCAAACTAGTGATAAACAAACGATTAAACTTCAACATAAATCATTTTAATAATAAACCGATAATAAACCAACACCGCTTTTAAAACAGCGGATACTACGATTTTATTCTATTACAACTTGATAATCTTCTAACCACCATAACAAAAATAATATACTATAATATATACGGTAATAACTGAATATTATGAGTACACTCGATAGGATTCCTGGTTGGAACATATTAAATGAATGGGTGAATGCCGCGTCGCCAAACAACTATTGAATTATAAGCCGAAAGGACGGAGAGGTGTGGGACGTCCGAAGAAGCGTTGGAGTGACCAGCTCTAGTCTGTCTGCTTGGGACCGGAATAAACCACTTTTGGTTTAATCCTTGTTGAAGATGATGATGATGATCTCTGCAGTGTATAAAGTATTGCTAGATGTCGGAATTTCTATACATTCCGACATAGAAAGCAAGTGGTATACTCAATAAGGAACATATTGTTTCTTAATTATAAAAACGTTATTGTTAGCAAAATAAACTAACAGTTTATAACCCATTTTTATGAAATTATTTAGGAAGCATATGGTAGTGAATACGTTTGATGAAGGGTATATGCGCAGGAAGACAGAATGCTTGTTTCGCAACAGCCTGGCGAAAATGTTTGTCTTACAAGAAATGCTTAAATGTTATATACCCAACTTTTATGTTTCTTATAACTACGACGATACAATTATTTCTATTATTTTAGTTCATATTATTGAGAAAAAATAATTATTCAATATATCTTAGCATAATTTCTTTTTTCCATACGAGATACATCTGTCTCTTTGGATTTTGTATTATTTCTTCCATATTAACAACTATAATATTGGAAGAATAAACGGTTGGTTCTAAGTATAAAAAACGTATTTGTTAACGTTCTAACATTGGCTCTTATCAGGTAAACATGTCGTGGAGCTTAACTAAAGATTATGTTAATATCATTGTTAAAACTCTTATGTGCGAGGATAAACCAGAAATTAACTTTCAAGCCATAAAGAAACATAAAAAAGTAAACGTAACCAATAAAAGAGGATAAGCTTATGCATATTGATTAAATATCTCATTTTTACAACAAAACCAAAACTTGTTATAATTAAATTAATTGTTAGAGACAGTTATTGCATATGTCAATTAGACATTGTAATTAGGTTCTTAGAAATGTCCACTTAGCTAGTCCGTGGTGCAGTGTGTCCTTAGAATGGCTAGAAAAATAGAGCATCTCTCTTTGGAAGAGTTATGAGAGAGATCATTCCGAAGCAAGTATCTAGGCAATACATCATATGCTGGCCAACTTAAATTTATTTAAGATTTTTGTTTGAGTTTGGGAAGCCATGTTAAAAAATAAGGTTTATACTACGTTCCTGTATAAAAATGTGCGCAATTCGGTTTAAAGTGTTTTTGTTTTCTCATATTTTATTTTAATATTATAAATAAATTTAAACCAAGAAACTGAATATTAACAAGACACTTTTTTCTTCAATATATCAATAAGTATCTGAATATACATTGTGTTTATTTCATTTAGGAAACTCGCAAAGAACACATGCAGGGTAGTATTCATTTGTTTTTATTTAACCCATTTATCTGAAATAAAAAACACATACGCCTGTGGGAATAACAAATCAAACACACTTTGGTTCGCGTACCTAAATAAGTGACCATAGGGTCACTCTTTGATTATTGTAGATAGGTAGATTTGTATTGCAACAATACATATATTGTAACGATACAAAATAGCAATCCTAATAAAAGAAGAAATAACTCATAGAACTACTAAAGAAAATACAGCTAAAGAAGAATAAAGTGATGTATATAACCATTTTAACAAATAAGCATAGTGATGACAATTGACTTAGACGTGACAAAGACAATAACCCTACCCAAGCGATTGGCATAGTAAACAAACTTGATATGAACAATAGAAAACTATAATAATAAAAAAATGTAAAAAAATTCATTTTGTAATAAGTGAAAGGAATGATGAGCCTTGAAAGTACAAAACCTAGAATAACAAATAATATATTATAACGGAATATTAATGTATGACAACACTTTAGGAAAATAAGTAGTTTTCAAATGACCATATTATTGATTAAAAAATATTCATTTAAATAAACACAGATTAGAGCCAAGTGTATTAGGTAGGTACACAGTGAGTGAAAAGAAACACGGAAACAGTGGACAAAATAGTGAGCAATAACCAATGCATTTCGAGGGACTTCAAGCAAAAGGGTACACTAAAAAAGACAATAAAGTGATGAACACCAAAAATTGGAAGTCAACTCAAATGCAGGGAATAAACAAAGTGTACACTACACCAATAGGTGTAATGAAATAAACATTATATCCGAGAATAAAGGATCAATGATGTTCTATCTTTTGTTAATAATGAATGAATAAACTATGTTATTAGAAAGTAGTAGGAGACAGGGAGGGTGTTGACACTAAATCTTAATGTGTTTATACTTATACTTATGAATTACTGTTATGTGTTTACTGTTTATACTTATGAATTATAAAGATAGTTAAATTAATAAGACAATTCTTAATCCTAAATGGATATATAATGTAACGTGACAGATGTATGCATAATGTTGAATGGCAATTGATCATTAGAATAATAAAATTATAACATTTAAATCTGGAAGAAAGCATTAAGTTTAATATAAAAAATTAATTCATAGCAACTGTGGAAAGCAATCATTATTGTTTAAAGAATACAAGTTCAAATAAAATGAGTTACTAGTGATGAGTCATCCAAAACCAGTCTCATAACCAAAGGTTTTCAAATTATAACCCAGGAAGGTAAAAAGTAAATAACAAAACAATACAGAGTATGACCAAACCCACAACGAGGAAGTATAAATGGAAAAGAAACCCTAAATAAGCCAAGATCAACCAATACAGGTGGTGTATTTCTAAAAATGACGAAGAAGATGAAGAAATCCCAAGAAACCCGAAGAAGATGAAGAAGTCCCAAGAAACCTGATGGCATCAAGAAGAAGATGGAGAAGATGCCAGTCCCAGAAGACAGAAGAAAAGAAGACAGAAGAAAGAAGAAGAAGGCAGCATCCTGAGGAAGATGTCATGCTCTTATAAAAGACACCCAATTCCCCATACCCCCAAAATATGTAGTAACCAATAAAAGTATAACGAAATGGTAACAAAATGTACATAAAATTAAGAGAGAGAAGTGTGTAAAGTAAGAGTTGCCAGTGAACCAAGATGAAACAATAATATAGTAACCAAGGAACAAATCTCCATTGTAAAACACTAACCAATTTATTATGTTAATAAGACTACACGACCATTTAGCAATAACACAAAATAAAAGTGTAAAGTGAACCAGTGATAGTTTTGGGTATTATAGAAAATAAACCTTGTGTTTCATTCTTGGCAATCACAAACATTGAATACAATGAAATATGCAACTTTCAGTGACTTAAAATGTGTACTATGAGAATATGTTACTTACGAGATATGAATCTGTTTAAAGTAGCATTTTGTTTTATATAATGAAAAAAGAAAAACAGATTTAATTATACTAATGACAGGGTACAATTCCCCAAAGACAATATTTAAAAGACTGTGTGATAACTGTATAATCCTACTTACCATAATAATTAGCAAATAAGAATATAGATATAAGATTTTTGTGAATATAGTATAAGGATGTTAAAAATGTATTAGATATAAGGCCATTTATTTAAATCTACAACAACTAACATCAGAACTGTAAATATACTTGTGAATAGTAAGAGGTAATTAAGATGTTAGTTGATAAAAAACCTTTTTTGTGAACCATATTTCAATGTTAGAAATAAGAATTTAATTGTAAAATGTCTGAAGGTTGAAGACAACCATTTATTTAAAAATATTCTTTATTTGTTTAACTGTTCTTTGTATTGTAACCAATACTAATTATTGTTGTGTAATTTGAAAAAATGTTTAGTTTATAATACCATATTTAAAAGTCAGAGAGGGTATCACACATCATATATTGTTTGTAAAAATATTTTGTAAGGAAAAATTGTTAAAAAACCTAGGGCAAAGTAAGAAAACCAAACTTCATCAAAACAGAGAAATTACTCATTTAAATGCAATTAAACAAAAGGGGTTTAAACAAAATAAACTTGAGATCAAGCCATATAATTGCACATACCATTTACAAAGATTTTATAAAATTATATTCAGAATTATAAATAAAAATGGAAATGACTAAACTCAGAAATTTGGACAGGGGAGTCATATATTCCAGAATAATGTTTTAGAATTCAACTAATTCAATTAATTACAAGAAAATAAGGGAATATAAACCTTTTAATACAATATAAGATTATAAATATTAAATATAACTGATAAAATGGCTGAATTTACATAATGACAGGAAGTTAGTTTTGGAAATGTTTTAATTTTTCATTGAATACAAAATGAAAGTAAAATTACTAATTTTGGACAGAAAACATTATAAAACGGCACTATTCAATCTTAAAATACGCCGAATGAACTGAAGGATTAATTTAAATAACATCTAGTAAATAAAATTGATAAATAACCAAAGTTTAGGCTATTATATAGTGTATTTTTAAATATGTACAGGATGCGAAATTATATTTGAACAATGTTAAGAATAATATTATATTGGCTAAGAGTTTAGTTGAAACTGGAGGAAATAAGATAGTTGATTATTGGTATTTGTACGGTGAACTTGACAAGCGTTTTATAACCAATCTAACCTAACAAAAAACGGTAGTGAACGGTACGTTTTTGTGAAATCGCGAGTGGCGTATAAAATCATTCTAGAACGTCCACATAGTGACAAAATCAATCAAGAAAGACTAAATAACACTGGACAGTACATAACTACCCCGAAAAACACTACAAAACACAAGAAAACAGTATAATACATAAACATATATTAGTGTCGGAATCGTAAAAAGTGACTGAACTTATAAATATACAGATACACAAAATACAACCCGGAAACTTTACACAAGGCACTTATACAACGTCAAAAAAGAGAGTTGCAGACACCAGAACGGGAATACTGCCAGAAAATATCTTATTTGGAACATAGCAGAAACGAGTGACATTTTGACCAACTTGATGGCAGCCATTTTCCTTTGTCGATCTCAACGCCTCCTTGTCCACGTCAGCTGTTGGTGACAACAAATTATATTATTTCAAATTTATTATTCAATGTGTGTATCTAGTATTAGTAATTAACTTGTTGTAACGTTATACTTTTTAAATATTGGCCCGATTTCTCTGACTTTGATAATAATTAGCTGTTTAAAGAACCTTGTTGAATTTTATATACTATACCTTGTAACTGTTTCGATACCCTGAGAGTCGATATTATAATCGAAAAGAGTCAATATTGCAATTATATAATTAAACATTAATACTTTTCACCACAAAATAGTTCTTTATTTCACTAATATTACAAATTACCACTAATATAATTTTAAATAATAAACTACCAGGACTTTACCACATATAAGGGAAGATAACCTACAAAACGAAAAGGTAAACAAGTATCGATTGTCCTGGAGACAATCTTATGAGTGGTTGTAGTTCATTTGAAAAATACAAGAACTTCAATAAAATTTTTTAGACGAGTGATACACATTTTAAAACTTCACAGTACTCTATTAATTAATTGATTTTAATTAATTAATTAATAAAAAGGAAATTTTTTTTTAAATTATAATTTTTTTTAAACATAATTTTTTTTTAAGTTTCTTCAACAACCAACAATTTTTGTTTTAAGACATTCTGGTGAAACTACACACATATCTTTTCAACAAAATAACGCTTTTGACAGTTTTGACTACATATGGGACTCGACCAACTGGGAAACTTAAGGAAGCGTTTCAGGCCAGTAAAAACGTCGAGAGCCACACACCAATTAAACACATACAGACTTCATCTATTTTATTACAAAGTGGCGCACAACTGAGGGGCTTTAATTAGCGATTGGAAGGCCAATACAATCTGCCCAATCACTAGTTGGAGCTAGGCAACAGCTACAAAGCCAGAGAAATTAAAGGGAAAATGCAACGACGTGCAACTTCATAGAAACGGGCGGCGGAGGCCGAAAAAGAAATAGAGATCGACATGGACAATAAGGAGGCGACGCCAGTAGAGGTGGAAGAGTTATTACCGCCGGTGTTGTCCAAACAAACGGAACAACCAGAGGAACAACCGGAGGCACCCACGCAAACAGGGGAAGTCAATCTCCAAGAGAAGGAAATGGAGAAATCCAAAACAACGGAGGAGATTAGCATGGATAAGATGATGGAAATGTTCCTACGGGAATTCAAATCTTTGAAGGAAGACAACCAATCCCTGAGTAAGAAAATGGACAAGAAAATGGACGAAAGTAATAAAGAAAGGAAAGAAGATAGCCAGTCTTTGAAAGAAGATATCAAATCCAGCAAGGAAGATTTGAACAAGAAGTTGGAAGAATTAAAGAAGGATAACCAATCCACTAAAGAAGAGTTCAGTGGAATGAACAAGAACATGGAAGAATTGAAGGAAGACAACCAATCGTTCAAGGAAGAATTCAAGTCGACTAAAGAAGAATTGATTAATAAAATTGAAAACACCAATCAGAAAATCGATGAAACCAGGAAGAAGATTGAGAAGAACTACCGACAATTGAAGGAAGAGTTGAAGGAAGATAACAAGAAGTTGGAAGAGAAGATGGGGGAGAAATTGGAAGAATTGAGAGAGGACAATCAAATTCTAAGAGAAGAGTTAAGGGAGGTAAATCAGGAGAATTTGGACAAACTGGACGAAAGAATGGAATTGTTGCGAGAAGAACTGAATAAGGAAATCAATGTTAACAAGAAAGCGATGAATAAGAAGATGGAAGAAGAAAAATAATGGTCAATCGACAAATTCGAGAGATTGATGGGAAGTGCAACCAGACCGAAAAGGAGGTACAAGAGTTTAAAGAAGTGGTGAACATCAAGTTCACAAATATCGAAGAACATAGCCGCAGGAAAGTAGAAGAACAGAGGAAGGAAACTCAAGAAGAATTCGGGAAAGTACGCAACCAAGTCACGGAACGGTGTAATGATATGCAAGAGACCATGGCCAATATCACCGGTCAGGTGCGACAAAGCCGAGAGGAGATGGAAGCGATAAGAAACAGACCGACTCATTTCACCGGATTGCCCGTCAACGAAAGCCGTGAGTGGCTAAACTTCCGGCAATACAAACGTAAGCCGATGGAGTTCCTGGCTAGGGTAGAAGAATATTTCGCCAAGCATAAAATTACTCAATGGAGCCATAGCAGGGAAATATTAGATGAGTCCTTCCGAGAAATAACGGATAATTGGTGGATGGCCAACCGGAGTGAAATTCCCGACTACCAGCAGTTCCGGAAAATGTTTAAGACGAAGTACTGGTCTGAGACTACCCAGAACGTGATCCGTGACAATATATGTAACGGACGATACAGGGCACAACTAGGCAGCAGTATGACAGCATATTTCTTGGGGAAGGTGTGCATGGCAAAACACCTCGAGCCGGCAATACCAGAAGAGTGTCTAGTGAACAAAATATCATATCACTATGATGAGGACATTATCAGGCCCCGGAGAGGTAGCCAGATCAAGACGATCCAGGCGATGACCGAGTTATTAGGGGGATATGAAAACGAGGAGTATTATCGGCAGAGCAGGAAGAGAAATGAGAGACCAGAGGCAAGGCCGAATACATACCCCAATAACGGCAATAACCATACCAGTAACCGGAACCAGCCCAGTAATTACGACGGCCCTAACAACCCGCCGCGTAATAACCAGTTTAACGGCAATTTTAACGGTGTTAGGAATAACAACCCCTATCCGAATAATAGAAATAATTTTTATCAACCTCATAATATCCCATACAGTCAGAGAAATCCATATCCCAACAATAATGGTGACAGACCTTATCCACCTAACCGAAATTACTATCATAATAATTATAGTAATAACAATAATAACAATAATAATAACCGAGTGTCGCGCCCTAGGGTAAATTTTATAAGAGCGGAAGATCGCGGACCCAGGAGATATTATCAACCGAGGAGGAGCAGCTTCCACGGCGCCGACCGAAGATGGAGGAGTGCGGAACGGGACGGCCCAAGACACGAACAGGGAAGAAGAAGTACAAGCCTGGAGGATCTTGGCCGACAACAGAACAGGGCGTTAAACCTCGACCAGGGTACAGAGCGTCAGGAAACGAACCAGAGTTTCCCGAACGATGCTTCGGTCAATACTAACACGAACAATGACCAAAATGCTTTAAACGAGAGGAGGCAGTAATCAACAACAATGACCCGTTACTGCTTATACTTCCTGGGTTAGAAAGGGATGAATTGCAACAAGCAAACAAACATAAAAACATCACTATCATAAGTAACCACTATCTGAAAGACATACGAACTGAACTTTTGGAAGAGAACGAGAAGAGTCTCAGCAACAATAATAATGAAATACTTTATATAACAGCGGAGGTGGAAGGAGTTCCCGCTAAAATAATGATAGACACAGGTGCCAATATTTCAATAATAAATGCAAATAAATTGGAGAGAATACAAAGAGCATGTGGAAAAACTTTGCCAATGTTACCAGTCAACAACATTGTGCTAATAGGTGCAACTGGCCGCCAGAATAAAACCATCAGGAAGCAAGTTTCCTTAAGTGTCGTTAGCCGTGATATAGCTTTAGACATGGAATTTTTAATCGCCACCGGATTACCATTTGACATTTTAGTCCGTTGCGATATTCTTAGAAGATATTCTGCAGTAATCGATCTTAATTTAGATAAAGTATCACTTTTCCCAGACGGAGTAACATGGACCGCAGATCTGGTAGGAGGCACAACTATACTTCCCAGCCCTATACTTCAACAACTTCGTAAAATTAATATTATTAGAAACAGCCCTCTTTCTAAACCCATAATATACAACCATGGAGGAGAGGATTTATGGTCAGTTAAAATCCAAGAAATACGGGACTTCATTGCGGAAGCGATAACAAGAAAATACCAATACATCTAGCTGATCGTCTAATCACAATATATGATAAGTACAAGGCGGTGTTTTCCGATGAACCAGGGAAGGTAAAAAACCACCAGTGCCAACTTCGATTCAAAGAAAACGTAGAGTTTAACCGGAGGTCATATCCGATCGCGCAGTCGCTCAAAGAAGCCGTGAGAACAGAGATAAACAAGATGATAGAAAATGACATAATTGAGATTAGTCAATCACCTTACACTAGTCCAATTATTGCTGTTCCAAAGAAAGACGGACAAGTCCGGCTCTGTTTAGATGCGCGCGAGTTGAACAAGACGATTGTGAATGACAGAACCTCTCCCGGTGAAATAGAAGAGATCTTAAAACGTTTTCATGGCACTAAGTTTATTAGCACCTGGGATACGGTCTGTGGTTATTGGCAAGTAGAGCTGCATCCACAAAGCCGCCAGTACGTGGCGTTCATTTTCGAAGGGCGCAATTACCAGTTCAAGAGACTGCCCTTCGGACTTGTCAATTCTGTCGCCATCTTTGTGGCATGCATGGACCAGATTCTTGGACAAGAAGCGCTCCAATTTACCACCGTCTATGTTGACGACTTACTCATCACATCCAAAACCTGGGAGGAGCACTGTTACAGAGTGGAATTTGTACTGAGCAAGTTAGCGCAGAACAACATAACTCTGAAGTTGGAGAAATCCAAGTTCATAGCGCGCGAGGTACAATTCTTGGGTTTCAACCTAGACGACAGAGGTATTACCCCGTCAGCAGAGAAAGTGGAGGCAATTCAGAGGTTTCCACAACCAAGAAACAGGAAACAATTACAATCTTTCCTCGGACTCTGTAACTATTACAGGAAGTTTCAGAGCCGATATTCCGAGTTGACCGCCAAGTTTCAACCACAGTTATCTGCTAAGAACAAATGGACTTGGGGTGAAGATCAAGATCTTACTTTCCGCTTGATAAAAGAGAAGTTTCTGGAGGGTGTTATACTTCGTCACCCAGATTTTAAGAAACCATTCTTTTTAAACTGTGACGCTAGCGACCTGAGCTTAGGAACGACTTTATACCAGGAAGATGAGGAGGGACAACATCTGGTAATAAGCTTCGCTAGTCGCACACTGAACCAGTGTAAAAAGAACTACAGTGTGACAGAAAAGGAATTGCTGAGCGTGGTGTTCGCATGCAGCAAGTTCCGGACGTACATTCTCGGATATCAAGTCACGGTACGAACTGATCATAAATCCATCTCGTTCCTTCGTAGGTGCAAGTTGAGTCACGGCCGATTGGCTAGGTGGGTACTCGCCCTACAAGAATATGATCTGAAATGGGAATACATTCCAGGAAAAAAGAACGTGGTAGCGGATGTGTTGTCACGTATAAATCTGGAAGATCAGAATTTCGAGGGAGAGAAGGAGAGCTTGGTCAAAATTTATAACATATTCAAGACCAGAGCCGATCTACAAGCTCTGTTAATAAATATTCGAATCCATCAGCAGTCTGATCCTAAGCTGAAAAACATCGTGAGTTGTTTGGAAGCCAATGACGATACCATTTCTAAATATTACCACCTTAACAAAGGGATTTTATTCATAAAAACAGCTTTGGACGATGAGACATGGAAGGTGATAATCCCACACTAAATCGAAAAGGAGGTCATCATCGATTACCATGTCAGGTATGGTCACATGGGAGCGTTAAAAGTGATACAGGCTCTAGAGAAAAACTGTAAGATCAAGAATATCAACCGTAAGGTGAGAACGTACATCAAGTCCTGTAAGATCTGCCAATGTGCCAAAATAAACAATGAAAAGACAGAGGGTATCATGATACCGATAACTTCAAACACAAAACTGGAAAAAGTGTTTTTGGATATCTGCGGGCCATTTCCCCGTAGCGGTGGTCGACACAGGTATAAATACTTGGTAATCATAATGGATCACTACACCAAATATGTAAAGCTATATCCGGTTAATCGGGCAACAACAGCAAAGGTTCTGGCGGTGATTATCGATTTGTATGTCCCAGAGATCGGTAGACCATCTTCCATTATTACCGACCACGGTACACAATTTAAGGGGAGGAGGTGGCGAGACACTTTATTAGCACTTGGGATCAAAACTTATAAGACGTCAGTCTACCACCCAAGTAGCAATCCGGCTGAGAGAGTACTGAGAGAAGTGGGTAGGATCTTGCGCACGTACTGTCACAACCAACAGGAAAAGTGGCAAGAGTACCTAGCAGCGACAGAGACATTCCTAAATTTCGCCCACCATCCAGCTATAGGAATTACACCATACTCAGCCATGTATGAGAAGCCGACTCCCCGAGAAATTGAACAAATCATTGAATTTCCAACAAACAATAATCGGAAATTCAACCAGTTGAGGTTTTACAACAAGATAGCAGAAGATCAGGAAAAACGGCAAGCCAAATACCAGAAGGCAATAGGGCGAATTGTAACATATAAAGAGGGTGAAAAAGTCCTCCTAAAAAATCGAGAGCTGCCCAGCACCTTAGAAGGCATAACCAAAAAATTATTATTACTTTACACTGGACCATATGTTGTGGTAAAGGATAAGCATAACAATACCTCTGAGTTGAAGGAAATCGTTTCAGGAAAAATCAAAGGGGTGTACAATCAAGCTTCTATGAAAAAGTGTTATGAAGAATGAGTTGTGAGTTTTGAATTTAGAATTTATAAACCATAATATATAACAAACAAATTCAAAAATGATGTAAGAACAACTTACAACCTAATAATTTTGAACAAACGTTATGAAAGAAAGAGAAAGAGAAAGCATTTTGAATTTAACAAACAAATTCAAAAATGATGTAAGAACAACTTACAACCTAATAATTTTGAACAAACTTTATGAAAGAAAGAGAAAGAGAAAGCATTTTGAATTTAACAAACAAATTCAAAAATGATGTAAGAACAACTTACAACCTGATAATTTTGAACAAACTTTATAGAAAAAACATGAAAAAATTTAAATTTATGTAAGAACATCTTACAACAAATATAATTGAGAAAAACTTTTTGGAAAAATTAAAGAGAGAGAATTTTGAATTTTATAACCATGAAAATTTAAAATTAAGTAAGCACATCTTACTACCACTGAATTTTGAGAAAAACGTTTTGGAAGAAAGAAAAAGAGAAAGAGTCTTGAATTTTGAATATAAACCATGAAAAAATTTAAATTATGTAAGAACAACTTACAACAAATATTTTGAGAAAAAAATTTTGGAAGAATTAAGAAGAAAGGAATTTTGAAGTTTATATACAAAAATTTAAAAATGAAGTAAGACCAACTTACTATAACTAAGTTTGTGAGAAAACTTTATGGTAAATAATTAAGAAGAATTTGAATTTGGAAAAATATCAAAACATTCAGAAATAATTGTAAGATCACCTTACTATAAACAATTTTGAATTAAACAATTCTGGGATTAAATGAATTAAACAGAATTTGAATGTTGATAGAACATCAGAACTTTGAAACAAGATAAGATCAACTTATTACAAGGATTTATGAGAAATATTTTGCCATTAAATAAAAAGAAGAGTTTGAATTTTACATTAAAACTAACCAAGTTCCAAAAAATAATTATGTGCCATTTTTAATTGAATTGAGAAGAAAATAAAGTGATTAATTCAGAAAAGAGAATTAACTTTAATCCAGATTAAATGCTAGATATTCACAATAGCATTTGAAGGAGTAGAGAAGAATAACAAAAAAGAGTGTAATATGCAAGAGAAGGAAAAAATTTGGAAGCAAAGAGACTAATTACTTATGAAACGATAATGAAAACAGTTAATTAAGAGCAAAGAAGAACAACCCATACCAAACAGATGGAGAAGATGATTTCGAACAAATGATAATAATAAAACCTATATGAAATGCAAAGAGAAGAAATACCACATGAAATATAATATAAATGAATTAATGTTAATGAATGCGAAGGCGGATTAATAACTTTCTAAGAGAAAGGAAAGAACCAAAATGTTTAAATAAAATGATCAATATAACAACCTGTATATCTAATATAAAGATACAAATTTAAAAATTAAATATAATATATTAAGACCATTCAAATAATGAATAAGAAAGACTATATATAAAGACCATGCTAACACTATAAGTAACCAGAAGAAAGTATAAAGAGAATTCAGATGGAGAAGAAAAAGAGTTACATTGTAACCAGTAACCAGAATTATTAAAAGAAAAGTTTTCAACCATAATTAAAATAGATATATCAGACAAGTTAAGAGTTCAGAAAAAATATATATATAATGAGTATAATAATAATTATGAAGATTTATTAAGATAGAAAATGTGAGATAATCTGAGAGACTACGAAGTGAAGAATCCAAAGGTATTTTTATTAGTCGAAAATGAGACTACTTTTTATTTATTTATTTATTCGATGACTGACTGAAGATAATTCCAGCAGCATTATGTTTTTTGAGCAGATATGAATATGCCTCTGTACTCAATTTATAGAAGTGGTGTATGGCCAGCAGAGTTTGTGTAGCGTACAGTGCCCCTCTGATCTGCCCCAGCCCACGTGATAGGGAATGTTAGGGAATTAATATCCCAAGGATGCAACACGAAGTTTATAAAGAAAGAAAATGTATTACAATAATAATATATCTCAGAAGACACTAACTATCCGAAAAGGATCAGTAGTAAAACAAGTAACTATATATATAAAATTAATTAAACTCTAATATAAAAAAGTCGATATAAAAATGGAGAAGAAAATGAATTATAAGAAATGATGAAATTATCATAAGAAATTATTTCATCCATAAACATGTTTGAAATAATTACTTCTGGAGGAGAGCAATCTGTAACGTGACAGATGTATGCATAATGTTGAATGGCAATTGATCATTAGAATAATAAAATTATAACATTTAAATCTGGAAGAAAGCATTAAGTTTAATATAAAAAAATTAATTCATAGCAACTGTGGAAAGCAATCATTATTGTTTAAAGAATACAAGTTCAAATAAAATGAGTTACTAGTGATGAGTCATCCAAAACCAGTCTCATAACCAAAGGTTTTCAAATTATAACCCAGGAAGGTAAAAAGTAAATAACAAAACTATACAGAATATGACCAAACCCACAACGAGGAAGTATAAAAGGAAAAGAAACCCTAAATAAGCCAAGATCAACCAATACAGGTGGTGTATTTCTAAAAATGACGAAGAAGATGAAGAAATCCCAAGAAACCCGAAGAAGATGAAGAAGTCCCAAGAAACCTGATGGCATCAAGAAGAAGATGGAGAAGATGCCAGTCCCAGAAGACAGAAGAAAAGAAGACAGAAGAAAGAAGAAGAAGGCAGCATCCTGAGGAAGATGTCATGCTCTTATAAAAGACACCCAATTCCCCATACCCCCAAAATATGTAGTAACCAATAAAAGTATAACGAAATGGTAACAAAATGTACATAAAATTAAGAGAGAGAAGTGTGTAAAGTAAGAGTTGCCAGTGAACCAAGATGAAACAATAATATAGTAACCAAGGAACAAATCTCCATTGTAAAACACTAACCAATTTATTATGTTAATAAGACTACACGACCATTTAGCAATAACATAAAATAAAAGTGTAAAGTGAACCAGTGATAGTTTTGGATATTATAGAAAATAAACCTTGTGTTTCATTCTTGGCAATCACAAACATTGAATACAATGAAATATGCAACTTTCAGTGACTTAAAATGTGTACTATGAGAATATGTTACTTACGAGATATGAATCTGTTTAAAGTAGCATTTTGTTTTATATAATGAAAAAAGAAAAACAGATTTAATTATACTAATGACAGGGTACAATTCCCCAAAGACAATATTTAAAAGACTGTGTGATAACTGTATAATCCTACTTACCATAATAATTAGCAAATAAGAATATAGATATAAGATTTTTGTGAATATAGTATAAGGATGTTAAAAATGTATTAGATATAAGGCCATTTATTTAAATCTACAACAACTAACATCAGAACTGTAAATATACTTGTGAATAGTAAGAGGTAATTAAGATGTTAGTTGATAAAAAACCTTTTTTGTGAACCATATTTCAATGTTAGAAATAAGGATTTAATTGTAAAATGTCTGAAGGTTGAAGACAACCATTTATTTAAAAATATTCTTTATTTGTTTAACTGTTCTTTGTATTGTAACCAATACTAATTATTGTTGTGTAATTTGAAAAAATGTTTAGTTTATAATACCATATTTAAAAGTCAGAGAGGGTATCACACATCATATATTGTTTGTAAAAATATTTTGTAAGGAAAAATTGTTAAAAAACCTAGGGCAAAGTAAGAAAACCAAACTTCATCAAAACAGAGAAATTACTCATTTAAATGCAATTAAACAAAAGGGGTTTAAACAAAATAAACTTGAGATCAAGCCATATAATTGCACATACCATTTACAAAGATTTTATAAAATTATATTCAGAATTATGAATAAAAATGGAAATGACTAAACTCATAAATTTGGACAGGGGAGTCATATATTCCAGAATAATGTTTTAGAATTCAACTAATTCAAGTAATTACAAGAAAATAAGGGAATATAAACCTTTTAATACAATATAAGATTATAAATATTAAATATAACTGATAAAATGGCTGAATTTACATAATGACAGGAAGTTAGTTTTGGAAATGTTTTAATTTTTCATTGAATACAAAATGAAAGTAAAATTACTAATTTTGGACAGAAAACATTATAAAACGGCATTATTCAATCTTAAAATACGCCGAATGAACTGAAGGATTAATTTAAATAACATCTAGTAAATAAAATTGATAAATAACCAAAGTTTAGGCTATTATATAGTGTATTTTTAAATATGTACAGGATGCGAAATTATATTTGAACAATGTTAAGAATAATATTATATTGGCTAAGAGTTTAGTTGAAACTGGAGGAAATAAGATAGTTGATTATTGGTATTTGTACGGTGAACTTGACAAGCGTTTTATAACCAATCTAACCTAACAAAAAACGGTAGTGAACGGTACGTTTTTGTGAAATCGCGAGTGGCGTATAAAATCATTCTATAACGTCCACATAGTGACAAAATCAATCAAGAAAGACTAAATAACACTGGACAGTACATAACTACCCCGAAAAACACTACAAAACACAAGAAAACAGTATAACACATAAACATATATTAGTGTCGGAATCGTAAAAAGTTACTGAACTTATAAATATACAGATACACAAAATACAACCCGGAAACTTTACACAAGGCACTATACAACGTCAAAAAAGAGATTTGCAGACACCAGAACGGGAATACTGCCAGAAAATATCTTATTTGGAACATCGCAGAAACGAGTGACATTTTGACCAACTTGATGGCAGCCATTTTCCTTTGTCGATCTCAACGCCTCCTTGTCCACGTCAGCTGTTGGTGACAACAAATTATATTATTTCAAATTTATTATTCAATGTGTGTATCTAGTATTAGTAATTAACTTGTTGTAACGTTATACTTTTTAAATATTGGCCCGATTTCTCTGACTTTGATAATAATTAGCTGTTTAAAGAACCTTGTTAAATTTTATATACTATACCTTGTAACTGTTTCGATACCCTGAGAGTCGATATTATAATCGAAAAGAGTCAATATTGCAATTATATAATTAAACATTAATACTTCTCACCACAAAATAGTTCTTTATTTCACTAATATTACAAATTACCACTAATATAATTTTAAATAATAAACTACCAGGACTTTACCACATATAAGGGAAGATAACCTACAAAACGAAAAGGTAAACAAGTATCGATTGTCCTGGAGACAATCTTATGAGTGGTTGTAGTTCATTTGAAAAATACAAGAACTTCAATAAAATTTTTTAGACGAGTGATACACATTTTAAAACTTCACAGTACTCTATTAATTAATTGATTTTAATTAATTAATTAATAAAAAGGAAATTTTTTTTAAATTATAATTTTTTTTAAACATAATTTTTGTTTAAGTTTCTTCAACAACCAGCAATTTTTGTTTTAAAACATTCTGGTGAAACTACACACATATCTTTTCAACAACATAACGCTTTTGACAGTTTTGACTACATCTGGGACTCGACCAACTGGGAAACTTAAGGAAGCGTTTCAGGCCAGTAAAAACGTCGAGAGCCACACACCAATTAAACACATACAGACTTCATCTATTTTATTACAATAATAAACGGTTTAATTTATGTTACTGACAGAATAATTGTAGGGTAACAAAAACACTAAATGTTATACACGTTAGCAGAATGTTGATTCTAAGTTATATTATGTTAGAATATTAATGATGGATAATTAAGAAAACAGTAGTGTATTTTAAAGGGATGGCGGGAGTCTAAAAATGTTAAAAGTAAATGTAGCAAACCTAGGCTTAAGAAGTAAGAATTTGTTCAAAATTAACAATAGGCCTAAAACAATATGTACTAATTCAACCTAATTATGCAATAACTAAGCAAATTTATAAAGAATAATGGAAAGAGGATATAACTAAATTATGTAAATTATCAACCATTGTTAGCATATGTAGGCCTAGATAGCAGATAGATTAATTGTAAATTGTAAGAAGAAAATAACTTTAAGTAAAAGGAAAAGTAGGTAAACATAATATATTTCAATAGGGAATTATAAAGGAAACAAATATTACTCAAAAAACACAACTATAAAATAAATAAATATATAATGGTAGAAAGAGCCAAAACGGTAACATACTAGATCAGTAAATAATGAATGAAAGTTAGTCTTGTTTGGTTTCAAAATAATCTACAACCGAAAAGCCATTCAAATATGCTAATGGCCAGTATATTAGATATACTATAAATAAATTATCCGAATTAGAAACATTTGATCACTTTCAGTAAAAAATTAGGTAATTATCGACTTTCTGGGCCGCACTGGTATTGGCGTGACATATTTTTTTCTATTGTTCTATGTAATATAAACACGGGAAAAATAATTTTAAACGGCGGTCGAACCTATTTGCGAAAAAAATAAAATAATTACTCCATATAACTGTGACAAATGACATTTAAAGATTTTTTAATTTTATTTAGTAGGTAGTAGAAAAACGCGTGTTATTTGGCGCGTAAAATTGTACTGCAGCGATAGGTAATCCACGTAATGACGTCATACTCGTCAATCGCTGTGCATTTGTGCGCCGTCGCCCGACTGCGGCGATCTCACTAATTACTCAGTTAATATGGCGCTCGTTCACCTTTGTATGCGTTCTTATGGAAGTAATTATTTTATTTTTTTTCTCCGTAAATAGGTTTGACCGCCGTTTAAGATTATTTTTCTCGTGTTTATATAACACAGAAGAATAGAAAAAAAATATATCACGCCAATACCAGCGCGGCCCAGAAAGTCGATAATTACCAAACATTATAAGCAAAATATAACAATGAGACCAAATTTCCAACCAATGAAATCGGTAGACTAGTAGCCTAGTAACGAAAAAACGGTTAATAACATTTAAGAGTTCATTATTGGCTTCAGTCGAAGATAGATGAGAAAATATTTACTCCATGATTTAAAATGATCAGAAGAAATAAAAATAATGACAGAATATATGCCTAAGTTATCAAATTGAACTACGTAGTATCGCTAATAACTAATCATGAATATAAATTAAACAAAATTAAAACGTAAAAATTACCAGCAAAATTATAAAATTATAAAAAAGATGAAGTAACTACCCAGAAGGAAGAAAAACCAAAGGAAGATAGCTACCATAATAATCCCGTGTGGACGGAAGATCAGATGATTGGAAATATCGTAAAGTATAACTTCAAATAATTTTCCAACACCTCAGCTGAAATACGGTTGAACATTGTGACACAAATACACCAACTTTTCACTTGGTTTAAACACAGTATTAATGAATGACATTAATAACTAATTAAATATTCCGATAAATTGTTAAATCAGAACAACAACACTTTTGTTGAGTTAAATAAAAAAAAAAAATAAATAACTGACTAGTAACGAAAAAACCTAACCAAGATTCACGTAATGAATTCGACTTACTTCAGATATTTAAGCAGTAAATTTGTAAAGAAAAATATAGTATATAATAGTAATTCTTTTGTAAAGGTTTGTACATTCAATTATCATTTTGTTAACTTTTCTGGTAATCAAAAGGATCCTGATTAAACAACAGTTTGATGAGATTACACTTCGCTAAACGAGTCTGTTGTTAGAAAAAACGACCCTAGCGCCAACCGCTGAGTTTGTAAAAAGCAAGCCGGAAATTATTACTATATTTATGTGACAATTTGTATTAAACGATCTATAAAAGGGCACAAACGCTATTAAATAAACCTGCAATCAGAATTTATAATTGTTTATTATTCCGTAGGTAATTGTTGATGTGTAACATGTTTAATATAGCATAGGTGAAGATCCACTGCTGAAAAAACCGAAGTTGGTAACCCCTGACGCTTCGGAGCGAAATTCGAATTTGAACAGAAGGCGACAGTAAAATTAACTGTTGAATTACACCGAATAATTTGTTCACGTTTATTGTGCAACCACATATACGTAACGCAACAAACACTCAAAAATCCTACGACCTATCCGTTGTTTAACACTACACAGTTGAGTTGCAACGCGTTGGGTACATGGACAAAAGTGTATTCACTTTATTATAATACTTGTAACGTTGCAGTATATTATAAAAGCAACCATACTGTTATCACGGATACTGTTATACATTATCTTGATAATTAGGTTTTATAATTCTAAGACTGTTTTCAGGACTATATAACAAAATAGACGTTAGCACAGCAGACGCAGCAGAACTTCGTGAAAATTATTACAGTAAAGCTGCTGTATCTACTGACGATACTACAGGAAGACATGCTAAAGATGCTTCAGAAGACGATACTGAAGATTCTACAGGAGCTACTGCTGAACGTGTTACAGGAGTATACCATTCTGTGGAGCAGCCACATTTGACGAAATACTGTGTGAGAGTGTGTTGTTTTCTATTAATAGGCCTACGCGCGCGCACTGAGTGTGTGCGTGTGCGTGTTGTTAATGTATTAGTTTTAGTTTGCCTTTGTGTTTGTTTGTAAATACGTATGTGTACTTGTAAAAACTAAGTGTATATGTAAATTATGTAAATTCACAGACACATACATTTGGGACAGTTTGATATTTTTGTATGGAGGAATCAAAGGATAGTGTAGTGTACACCAAATAGTGTTGTTTCTTTCTCTTCAAGGAAATAACGTTTGGCCAGATACCACTGTTACTGACGACTGTGTGTGCAGACATAGTGGAAGAGTGCGGAAAACAAATTTCCGATGTCTACCATGTTGAAGAATTGGTTAATGAGATGTCAATAAAAAACCCTTGTGATTTATATTTCTTTGTACTTAATTGTTTGAGTAATAAAGTTTTATTTCTGTTAACCAATTTATTTCATTAATTTTAGAATTCAATTAACAAAAGTAATTTGCTGTAAGTAAATTATTTTATTATTACGCTGTATATTTCATAACCTAAAAATAATTATATCCGATCTTGGGAGGGCTCTTAGATCTACTTTCTCTACAGTGTACCATCCGATTTTCTTCACTCATTATTTGGGCATTATAAATTGGTACGGGATCATTTTCTTTGCATGTAATTTCCTTCCACTTCTTCTCCAGCTCTGCATTCTCATTCTTCTTATTCCATCACAACTGAGTCATTTCATCTTACTTTTGGTTTTCCCATCTCCGCGTTTCTCTGATTTCAATCCATACCTTCTTTGAACTTTAGCCTCTTTCTTTATGTGTAATGAAACCACCTTACTTTTTGTGCACTGTAAAGTGTAAACTTTAGTACATTGTCTCCTCTTATTATTTGGACTGTTTTTGTATTCTGTGCCACAGATTTTTTATCACGTTTTTCTGTCGACATTTTTATATAAAAAGACTGTTATCATATGATAATGTTAGGAAAACAAGTGGAATTATGAAATAACAAGTAGAATCCAGTGAGAGGAAGCAGAGTGGTTAAAACCAGAAAGCAGGGAAAGACCAAGCGAATGGTTAGGCACAAAGATAAGAACTAAAGGAGTGTGAAAAGTAAATCGCTAGAAGAAAGAAAAGCAGTTACAACCGTGTAGTGCAGAACGTGTACCGAGTTTATAAAACAGCCAGACTGGGCAACTGACGCTACGGGCACCAAAGGTTGTCGAGAAGGCCGATCGCGATATGCTATAAATTCTCTATAATGCTGTAATTTTATAAATGCTATAAACTCTGAAATATTCCCTTTTTTCTATTTTTTCCTCCTCGATGTTAATGATAATTACTTTCAATATCGTCAGTTGTTATTTAAATTATGTGTGCAGGAGGAAAGTGTTATACTTTTTGTATAGAGCTTATGTAAACTATGTGTAATATAAGGAATAAAATACGCTCACATTAATCTTAAATTTCATAATGAATTTTGCTAACAATACTTTTTACTGTAATAATTATCTCAAGGTTTTTATAGTTAACTAGCGAGTACCCGGCATGCGTTGCAATGCCACTCAAAGAAAGAAAGTGTTTGTATATATATAATATATAAAGACTTCGTTCGCGTGGTCTTCAATTTAATGTGATAATATATTTAGAACAGAATCTATTCCATTGGGTTGCCATAGTAACCAGATCTAATAAGTTAGTTTTTTAAGACTCCAAAGGACCCCCCAGAGGATCGTATCGAAAAAACACCAGTCCTATGTTGGTTCTCCCGTTGCGTAAAATATTTGTGCCAAGTTTGGTTGAAATCGGTCCAGTGGTTTAGGAGGAGATGTGGAAGACCCCAAAGAACCCCCAAAAGAACCCCATCGAAAAAACACCTATCCTATGTTGGTTCTCCCTTTGCGTAAAATATTTGTGCCAAGTTTGGTTGAAATCGGTCCAGTGGTTTAGGAGGAGATGTGGAAGACCCCAAAGGACCCCCCGAAGTATCATATCGAAAAAACACATATCCTATGTTGGTTCTCCCGTTGCGTAAAATATTTGTGCCAAGTTTGGTTGAAATCGGTCCAGTGGTTTAGGAGGAGATGTGGAAGACCCCAAAGAACCCCCAAAAGAACCCCATCGAAAAAACACCTATCCTATGTTGGTTCTCCCTTTGCGTAAAATATTTGTGCCAAGTTTGGTTGAAATCGGTCCAGTGGTTTAGGAGGAGATGTGGAAGACCCCAAAGGACCCCCCGAAGTATCATATCGAAAAAACACCTGTCCTATGTTGGTTCTCCCGTTGCGTAAAATATTTGTGCCAAGTTTGGTTGAAATCGGTCCAGTGGTTTAGGAGGAGATGTGGAAGACCCCAAAGAACCCCCAAAAGAACCCCATCTAAAAAACACCTATCCTATGTTGGTTCTCCCTTTGCGTAAAATATTTGTGCCAAATTTGGTTGAAATCGGTCCAGTGGTTTAGGAGGAGATGTGGAAGACCCCAAAGGACCCCCCGAAGTATCATATCGAAAAAACACCTGTCCTATGTTGGTTCTCCCGTTGCGTAAAATATTTGTGCCAAGTTTGGTTGAAATCGGTCCAGTGGTTTAGGAGGAGATGTGGAAGACCCCAAAGAACCCCCAAAAGAACCCCATTGAAAAAACACCTATCCTATGTTGGTTCTACCTTTGCGTAAAATATTTGTGCCACGTTTGGTTGAAATCGGTCCAGTGGTTTAGGAAGAGATGTGAAAGACCCCAAAGGACCCCCAAAAGGACCCCCGAAGGATCATATCGAAAAAACACATATCCTATGTTGGTTCTCCCGTTGCGTAAAATATTTGTGCCAAGTTTGGTTGAAATCGGTCCAGTGGTTTAGGAGAAGATGTGGAAGACCCCAAAGGACCACCCCAAAAGACCCCATTCAAAAAAACACCTATCCTATGTTGGTTCTCCCTTTGCGTAAAATATTTGAACCAAGTTTGGTTGAAATCGGTCCAGTGGTTTAGGAGAAGATGTGGAAGACCCCAAAGGACCCCGTCGGAAAAAACACCTATCCTATGTTGGTTCTCCCGTTGCGTAAAATATTTGTGTCAAGTTTGGTTGAAATCGGTCCAGTGGTTTAGGAGAAGATGTGGAAGACCCCAAAGGACCCCCCAAAGGACCCCATAAAAAAAACACCTATCCTATGTTGGTTCTTCCTTTGCGTAAAATATTTGTGCCAAGTTTGGTTGAAATCGGTCCAGTGGTTTATTAGGAGATGTGGAAGACCCCAAAGGACCCCCCGAAGTATCATATCAAAAAAACACATATCCTATGTTGGTTCTCCCGTTGCTTAAAATATTTGTGCCAAGTTTGGTTGAAATCGGTCCAGTGGTTTAGGAGGAGATGTGGAAGACCCCAAAGAACCCCCAAAAGAACCCCATCGAAAAAACACCTATCCTATGTTGGTTCTCCCTTTGCGTAAAATATTTGTGCCAAGTTTGGTTGAAATCGGTCCAGTGGTTTAGGAGGAGATGTGGAAGACCCCAAAGGACCCCCCGAAGTATCATATCGAAAAATCACCTGTCCTATGTTGGTTCTCCCGTTGCGTAAAATATTTGTGCCAAGTTTGGTTGAAATCGGTCCAGTGGTTTAGGAGGAGATGTGGAAATCCCCAAAGAACCCCCAAAAGAACCCCATCGAAAAAACACCTATCCTATGTTGGTTCTCCCTTTGCGTAAAATATTTGTGCCAAGTTTGGTTGAAATCGGTCCAGTGGTTTAGGAGGAGATGTGGAAGACCCCAAAGAACCCCCAAAAGAACCCCATCGAAAAAACACCTATCCTATGTTGGTTCTCCCTTTGCGTAAAATATTTGTGCCAAGTTTGGTTGAAATCGGTCCAGTGGTTTAGGAGGAGATGTGGAAGACCCCAAAGGACCCCCCGAAGTATCATATCGAAAAAACACATATCCTATGTTGGTTCTCCCGTTGCGTAAAATATTTGTGCCAAGTTTGGTTGAAATCGGTCCAGTGGTTTAGGAGAAGATGTGGAAGACCCCAAAGGACCCCCCCAAAAGACCCCATCGAAAAAACACCAATCCTATGTTGGTTCTCCCTTAGCGTAAAATATTTGAACCAAGTTTGGTTGAAATCGGTCCAGTGGTTTAGGAGAAGATGTGGAAGACCCCAAAGGACCCCGTCGGAAAAAACACCTATCCTATGTTGGTTCTCCCTTAGCGTAAAATATTTGAACCAAGTTTGGTTGAAATCGGTCCAGTGGTTTAGGAGGAGATGTGGAAGACCCCAAAGGACCCCCCGAAGTATCATATCGAAAAAACACATATCCTATGTTGGTTCTCCCGTTGCGTAAAATATTTGTGACAAGTTTGGTTGAAATCGGTCCAGTGGTTTAGGAGGAGATGTGGAAGACCCCAAAGAACCCCCAAAAGAACCCCATTGAAAAAACACCTATCCTATGTTGGTTCTCCCTTTGCGTAAAATATTTGTGCCACGTTTGGTTGAAATCGGTCCAGTGGTTTAGGAGGAGATGTGAAAGACCCCAAAGGACCCCCAAAAGGACCCCCGAAGGATCATATCGAAAAAACACATATCCTATGTTGGTTCTCCCGTTGCGTAAAATATTTGTGCCAAGTTTGGTTGAAATCGGTCCAGTGGTTTAGGAGGAGATGTGGAAGACCCCAAAGGACCCCCAATGGACCCCGTCGAAAAAAACACCTATCCTATGTTGGTTCTCCCGTTGCGTAAAATATTTGTGCCACGTTTGGTTGAAATCGGTCCAGTGGTTTAGGAGGAGATGTGGAAGACCCCAAAGGACCCCCCAAAGGACCCCATCGAAAAAACACCTACCCTATGTTGGTTCTCCCGTTGCATAAAATATTTGTGCCAAGTTTGGTTGAAATCGGTCCAGTGGTTTAGGAGGAGATGTGGAAGACCCCAAGAACCCCCCATAGGACCCCATCGAAAAAAATTCATAAACCTTCGCGGGCGTGCGCACAACAACTCACCGAAGTTTCATCGCAATCGGATGAATGGTATAGGAACGCATACGGGACAAAGAAAGAAAGAAACAAACAAACATTCATTTTTATAGATATAGATTACGTAAAATATGTTTTTAACAGATCGTCTAAATTTTCTACAAATTCCTTTAGAAATACAATTTTATACAAAACAATGAAAAAAGGACTGTCATTGAACTTGAGGCTTCTATTGCAAGGGCATAAATTTTTCATTATAAATTCAGTTAGCTGTACCAAAGAGAAATATTAGTAGCTTGACTCTTTACGCTTCATCAGTTGAATTTACTGTTCTCTGAACTTTTAAAATATTCTGATATTACATAAATCAAAGGTTCAAGGATTTTTAAAATAAGAGAAAGTTGATCGTAAACAATTCTATTTAGTAATACACTGCCACGTGTTTATTCTGTAAGGCGTATTAAGCCTCACAACTAAGAACCTTATTAAATTATTAAATCCTGAATGTAGCTACTAGATACATTGATACTATCGCTATAAAGTAATGTAAATAGTATTATTAATACCATGAAGGCAATTCATGAGATTCTCTAGGTAGTAATGTTTCCCCTACCCCAGGTTAGTCTCTTCTGTGCGGTTGGCAACGATTGTTACTCTTCCTGTTTCTCTCCTGTGCCGCTAAACTTCTATCCTCTTTGTTGCTCACTTATTGATGCTCATCCAAGAGGCCTTCTGCGCACCTATTGCTGCCTGCGCCTGATTCCAAGACGCAATATTCCTCGCGCTTCATTAGCTGTCTTAAATAAGAAGTCTTTCTGCGTATCACGGTGTTAATAAGTTGTGTAAAGTACGTTCACTTTTTATAATACTGTATCATTATTTGTTGTGTTTGTTCACTAAATTCTAGGCTTCCTTCGACATTGCCTCATTCCCAAAGCCTTAGTAGGCGAATGTCAGTCGACAGTATTTCTTGGATATTTATGAATCTTTATTATGATATACCAAGTTTATTTATTTCCTAAAATTACCTAAATTGCTACGTACTTCCTTATACGGTTATAATCAAAGGATACAAGCAAATGTTTTAATTTCTATTCAGATAGTCTAGTCTATAGAACATGCCATGAGGACTTCATCACAAAAATTCTGAAAGAAAGGGTGTTTAGGAAAGAAAGGGCGAGTAACAGCTAGGTAAAGGTATTTGGAATATATCATCATAAAAATTGATATATGAGTTGCTACCAAACAAATGAAAACCAGAAGTAACAAGCGGATGGTTTCAGCTAAGGGCAGCAGATGATAGTAATAACAACCGAGATAGACGAGCGTGTCAACTGATATTGTAGTACCTTTCACAGACATGCGCTACTAAATTCGGTTTCCAGCTAAACCAAAAGTAGTATTATAATGCAAAAGTAGTATTATTTATGCAACAGTAAGAGACTGAGTTAATAAGATATCGAATTACATTTTGCTAACTATTTGGCAGACAAACTATTTACCCGAGTAACCAACTTTCTCGGTTACGTCGCGCTATATTCTGCACTGGAACACAATGCAATATTGTTTCTTTAATAAAACTGAGAACGCCGTAAATAACTTCGAGACTTCAGACTGTGTGATCATACTCTGTAGGGCGTGGTCATATTGCCATGGAGTGTAATGTTACTGTATGAAGGAACAGATACGTGTTTTCCATATACTTACGATTTTGTAAAGTTCTGTTTCCTTTATCCAGTTATATGTAATAAAGGACTAAATAAATCAAGTCACTCTTGACAAAATAAATCAATCAGAAATTCTTTTATATGCTTATAGGCAGTTTTATGCAATTCAACTGTGTTTCAGGATGTGCAAAATAGATTATATTTTTACTCATGTAGAATAGAGGAGACCAACAAAGAAAATGTTGTATTTCTGCAAAACTGTTTAATTAAATATACCTTTAAATTAAATTAAATTAAATAAACACCTTTTGTGAAAGAACAATAGGGTCTTTGTGAATTATATGTTTTTGTTTTGTCTTATTTTTTTAAGTTTGCAGATTACCTTAAATTAAAAGTTTGAAACTATTGAAGTATTAAAACATCTTTTGCGTATACGGCAGTAACAACTCTTATAGTCAGTAGTTTTCCCTTAGGAGTAGTTAAATTTAATGCGAAAAATTAGATGAGTGTCTCAATCTCACAAATTTGAAAGTGATTATTTCACCTATTTCAAGTTTATGTTATTACACTCGTGTCAGACATGTAAACTAAATCTGTCAACACGTTCACCTGAGCCAGTTGGCTTTACGGCGACGCTCCCGTGTTCCATTTAACATATTTTGTAAATGGAAAGAGAAACATAAAGGAACCACAGTGTCAATGATTTGAGAAGTAGAGGGATGACTTGGTTGAGAAACTGAATTTTTTTAGGAAAGAAACTGGTAAATAATAATCGCGGCAGGCTGACGTATACTAATACTGATAATGAGGTTTTGTGATTCTAATGTTTCCCCTGTCCTGCTTCTTTGACTGCGTTGGGTTTTCTCTTCAGCTCGATGTCTACAAAAAACCCTAGAGATTTAAGACTTCAGTTTTATAATTATGTACCTACATAATAGATATTGAGGCATTTCTACTTATAATACGATAGGCAAGATAACTTTTAGCTTTAATAAGCGTTTTATGTTAACAATGAAGCGGTATACTTTTGTATTTATGTTTATGACTTGCTTGTGAATGACTTTATTACCTGAAATGGTTTGCTATTTCCAACTGTAGAAATTCAATAAACTTTAATTTTATTAGCTAAATTTTACGTGAAATGTAATCAATAGCTTTTAAGTATGTTAGGTTACATATATAATTTTTAAGAATATATTCTATATATTAATACGTGAAGAGAAAACTTTGTACCCCTTTTTAAACATATTGCGCGCACGGAGGAGTGTGAGATTTGGCATAGTTAAAGTTTGTATGGAGAAGGAGTGCAGAAAGCTAAAATTTATATATAATATGTGTTACAAATACATTAAATTAAATAAAAAAATAAAAATAAAACATTCATTTGCACTTGAAAATTCATTTAAACTTTTTCAAACAATGGTAATTGTTAAAAATAAAATAATTTTGTTGCCAGGCAATAAAATTATAATTTTTTCATTTTAGTGTACGTTCATACTGCCAATGTCTAACACATAATAGTCTGTCGTTTGTTTACGTTCATACTGCCAATGTCAAACACATAATAGTCTGTGGTCAAACAGTCGCACAGAGTAGAGATTGTCGCCAAAGAATTTTAAAATGTTGCCAACAAACAATTACTGACAGATTGACTGAATGAGCTGTGAATTTTGTGTGATTTCAAATGTTCCTTTTTCAATAGTCTGTGGAGTGTATGTCAAGGCAAAAAAGCGTTTATTTTATATTTTGTATATTAGATATCTGTGTTTTATATATTAATGTGCAGTTGAAAGTGAAATACAGCTTGCTTAATATACACCTGTTGCAAAAGGAAAATTTTGTAGCAGCAATTTGAATTGACTTACTCTCGCCTAAATATTATTGGTGGTTTCAAAAAAGTGAGTACATTTTATTATTTTTAAATTAAACCCTGTCTAATCTTAGTTTCAGTAATTTCATTACATGTTTTTTTTTACATTCAGATATTCGCACCTACTTCCAGTATGCCTCAACATAGAACATTGACGGGTCGGAGTGAGAGACAAAGAAGAAGGAATATATATTCTCGTGAAAGTCAAAATGATAATAGACCAAATGCAAATTTAAATAGTGTAAATAGTATACAAAATGATGAAATTATTTGAGGGATACATTTAAATGCGCACTGAATGTCATTCCAAGAATTTTAATACTTTTGATTGTGGCTTAATGCATTTACAATGCAGGTTTTGCAATGCAAAACATTTCGAATCTGAAGTCACTTTAGGTGAAAGGACTGCATTCACTTCATGTTGTCATAAGGGTAAAGCAATATTACCGGCCTTAAGTCAAAATGAATACTTTAAATCATTGTATGGATGGACTTACTTCAAATGAACCTTCAATAAAAAGAAAGTAAAAAAATTATTTTGAAAACATTCGTAAATACAATTCATCATTTGCTATGGTTAGCTCAGAAGCTAAAATTTCGGATACAGTTACGCGTGGAGTGTATCATTTTAAAATACATGATGTTTTTTATCACAGATCAGGTACAATGACTGCTGGATATGGTCGCTCACCATGTTATGCGTAATTATATTTTTATGATGTTGACACTGCTGTCAATTATAGATTACGTGAACACTATAATAAAAAATGCAATAACAATATAATGCGTGAAATCTCTCTTGAATTGGAACGCATTAATCCTTTCGTTCGGTCATTCATTGCAATGAAAGATCATTGTCAGAGAGTTGAAAATCAAAATAAAGAAATTTGTATGCTTATTAAAGTAAATCGTGATTTAGATCTACGCCGTTATAATGATGCAGTTCAAACTGATGTAGCAGTAATATTTAGTACAGTTGATGGTGAGCCACCCTTTGAACGAAATATGGTTTCGTTTTCAAAAGTTAATGGTATCATTAAAAATATCTCTGTTTTGGATACATCATTGGACCCTTTAGCGTATCCATTACTTTTTCCAAATGGTGATACTGGGTGGCATATCAATATTTCTCATAATGTACCAACTACATCTAATTCAAGAGCTCCCAGAAATAAATTAACCATGCTTCAGTATGCAGCCTATCGACTTGCAATTAGAGAAGATTTTAGCATGTTGCACCATTCACAAAAATTATTTCTGCAGTGGATAGTTGATATGTATGTGAGAATAGAGGGCACAAGGTTACATTTCATTCGACAAAATCAAATAAGTCTTAGGTCTGAAGTTTACAACAATTTAACAGATTATATAGAATTGAACCCCAATGCCAATATTGTTGGCCGTAGAGTAATTTTACCATCTTTATTCAATGGATCTCCAAGAAATATGTATCAGAATTATTTAGATGCAATGTCTATTGTACAACATTTCGGAAAGCCTTCTTTGTTTATTACAATGACTTGCAATCCAAGTTGGCCTGATGTAGTTAGCAATATTGGTGTAGGTGAGTCAGCTAATTTTCGACCTGATATTGTTGTGCGTGTATTCAAGTCCAAACTGGAAGCATTAATTGAGGGCCTTACACTAAAAAAAATCTTCGGTAAAGTTGAAGCACTCATTTATACAATTGAGTTTCAAAAGAGAGGATTGCCTCATGCTCACATTTTACTCTCTTTAAATGAGAAAGATAAAATTGTTAACGCTACCGATATTGATAAAGTTGTATCTGCGGAGATTCGTAACATTCAAACACATCCTACATTACATGAATATGTTGTAAAACACATGATGCATGGTCCATGCGGTGTACTTAATCCAAATTCTGTATGTATGAGAGATGGAAAATGTACAAAAGATCATCCAAAACGATTTAGTGAATTTACGTGTGAATCATTAAATGGATATCCATTATACAGAAGGCGTGATAATGGTATTAATGCTGAAGTTTGCGGTAGTTGCCTCGACAATCGTTATGTTGTACCATACAATCCGTATTTACTTGCCAAATTTAATTGCCATATAAATGTTGAAGTATGCACTACAGTTAAAAGTGTTAAATATATTTATAAATACGTGTATAAAGGCTATGACAGTGCATCTGTTGAATTAGGTTCAGAGAGAAATGAACCAGGTCAAGAAATACAAATTGATGAAGTTAAAAATTTTTTAAATGGCCGTTATGTCGGATCAACTGAAGCTGTATGGCGCATCTATGAATTACCAATGCATTCATAGACTTGCCATCCATCGTTAGACTTGACATTCATTTACCGCGTAGACAGAATGTTTACTTTCGAGAATGGCAAGAACGTCAAGCAATTGAAAATGCAAGACAAACAAAATTATTAGCATTTTTTGAATTGAATCGATCAGATCCATCAGCGCATGACTATAAGTATATTGAAATTCCTTTGCATTATGTGTGGGAAGATTCCCGAAAAAAATGGAAGAAGAGAAGGCGTGGAGGTGATAAAATCATTACACGCAATAATGTAGTATCACCAAAAGACATCGGACTTTTCCATTTACGATTACTTTTATTACATGTCTGTGGTCCAAAATCATTTGAGGATGTTAGAACATAAAATGGAATTATACACACTTCTTTTGTTGAAGCGTGCCATGCTCGCGGCATTGCTTCAAATGATAATGAATGGCGCGAATGTTTAAATGAAGCAAAAGAATTACATTCACCAAAACAAATGTGAAATTTATTTGGTTACATTTGTGCATTAAATGTGCTAGCCAATGGATTGGCGTTATGGAATGAATTTAAAGTATATCTTAGTGAAGATTTTTGGAGAGATTACAACGAAGAAGTATTCTTTAATACAGCTCTATTAGAAATTGAAGATATTTTGAATGTTCATAATTTGTCATGTCAAGAACTTGGTTTACCAGTTCCCACGTATTCGCAGAGAACAGACGAAGCAAATGCTATTGATCCAATAGAACAAGAGTTCCTGTTTTGTGAGCATTATGAAACTGCAAATATTGAACAGCGTAATCTAATTGATCGTGTGATTCGTGAAGTTTTGCATCATGATACTGGATCTAATGTTTTTTGTTTAACCGCTCATGCAGGTTGTGGAAAAACATTCACACAAACAGCAATCATTCACAAATTAAATTCGCTTAATCTTAGTTGCATTGCAACAGCGTTCAGTGGCATAGCTTCAACTCTATTACTTGGAGGTAGAACTTTACACAATGTGTTTAAATTGCCTATACCCATTTTGGAAAATTCTGTAGCGAATGTTACTGCAAATAGTAGCTATGGACGTTACATAAATTCATCATCATTGACGATTATTGATGAAATTTCTATGTGCCCACTGCAAGTGTTGAAAATCATAGATAGATTATTGCAGGATCTATGCGATGAAAATGATAAACATAAACCATTTGGAGTGAAACCGATACTTCTGTGCGGTGATTTTCGGCAAATCTTACCAGTTGTCCCACACGGATCACGTGCAACTTTAATTGAAAATTGTGTCACGAGTTGGCATAAATTTGTTTATTTTCATAAATTAACGTTTACTCAAAATATGAGAGCCTTACCAAGTGAAATAGAATTGTCGAATTCTTGAAAAGAATTGGTAATGATGAAACCCCACATTTCCCTCAGTTTGGTGAAAATATTATTGAAATACCTCAACAATTAATAGGAGATGAAAGTAATATTATTAATGAGGTGTATGGAAATATTTCCGAAAACATACTCTCAGATAACATATTGAAGTCAGTTATTTTAGCACCTAAAAATGATGATTGTACTTTTATTAATACTGATATACTTAATCGAATACCAGGTGAACAGAAAACATATCATAGCTTCGATAAAATAATTTGTGATGATGACAATGAAATCAATAACTATCCAGTAGAGTTTTTGAATTCTTTGACTATTAGTGGTTTGCCACCACATAAGTTAGTATTGAAAGTTAATTGCATCGTTTTACTGATCAGAAACTTAAATACAAAGGAAGCATTAGTCAATGGAACAAGAATGCGCATCAAGTGTATGCATCGTAATGCTGTTGATTGCGAAGTTTTAACTGGAACCGCACGCAATAAGAGAATTTTGATTCCACGTATAAATTTAACATATTCCGGTACTGCTTTACCATTTAGCTTTTAAAGAACTCAATTTCCAATTATACCTGCATTTGCGATGACAATAAATAAGTCTCAAGGACAAACATTCGAAAAAATTGGAATTTTATTGAGGCAGCCAGTTTTTACACATGGTCAATTGTACGTCGCAGCAAGTAGAGTTCGATCATTCGATGGTTTGAGATTTTATATTTCCGAATATAATGGCCAAGGGCATTTAGCAAATGATGAAAGAGTTTTTACAAAAAACATCGTTTACACAGAAGTTCTGAATCATTAAATTCACTTTCAAACTATTTTAAGTTCAATGGACAACATTTATTTTTTTTTAACCGCCCGGTTTTTTTGATTTAATGAAAAATATATGAAAAAATACGAGGCACGTATTTTTTATTTCATTTTTTATTTTGTATTAATTTTTTATTTAAATTTTATATAATTCGAAAAAGATAGGCAAAATAACTATGTAGCCTTGGCGAAACCTGGTCAGTATGGCAATAAAAAAACCAAAGGAAATGTCAAAAAACGCATTATTGCTTTTTAAATATGGCTTAGCCAAGCTAAACCTCATTTTTCCTATCTTTCATATTTTTCAAATAACTCGAAAATTAATGCATAGTGTAAGATACCTCTCCGGCTGCAACCTAATCAAGCCCCACTGTTTGGGCTAGCCACTTGGTCACCAGACCGCTGTATGCCGGTCGTTACAAAAGAATAAAATGTATATGGAAAATTCAATAAAAAATAGAATTTTCAAATAATAAAATAATTTTGTTATGTTAATAAATGTGTTTAAATGAGAAATACATCTGTTTTAAAAAGGTTCTGTAAAATTTTAATAACAGGTAGGTATTTATTGACCGTCGAGCACTTCTTGAAGATTTGAACCAAGTCTGGAGTTAAATAGATTAACTCCAGGTAATAATCGAATGGTGACTTTTCTGACTGGTCCAACATCTTGTTCAGATAGAATATATTCTTCTTACTTAAGTCCTTCAGCCTTATAAATACCCTTAAATTACCCTGTGAAATAAGTAACAGATACAAAATAATGGAAATATAAAGATTTATTGACAATTTTAAATAAATAATCGATATTTTATCGATAGAGAGCAATTATCGACTCTGTCTCGGGAATTATCGATTGTGTCATACAGAACAAAATTTTATGTTATATTATATTAAAAGACAGGTTCTTTGAGCGATTAGAATTAATAGTCAGAGAAGGGTGACGAGAAAGTATAACATTAACAATTAAAAATAAATACAATAATTACTATTCAATAGTATTTAAATAATTTCAGTATATAATATTTGAATATAAATGTTTTGTCAAACCAATGAAGACTCACGTCACTGCGATATGGTTAGCAGACTCCGTTTTCAAGATGGCCGCTACTCGAGTTGGACTAAGTTACAGCATATGCGTCGTGTCAGAAAATCACAATAAAATTCCCTTTATGAAGGTTTAAAATGTCCCCGCACTGGTGTAATATGTCTGTTAATCTATTTGGTGTATTCTGGTGAAGTGTTCTGTGTAAGCTGGTGTTAGTTAGTTTATTTTCTATGTGTTCAACTTCTGCGGTTAAGTTCTCAAGTTATTGGTTAGGAATTGCAGAATAAATCAGTTGAGATATAGTGTTTTACTTGTTTCTATCACTCGTATTATGGAGTTAAGTGTTTGTTTTCACTATTGTCGTGAATGTATTAACAGCTTTAGCTTTAAAAAGTGTCTAAACCGTCTAACTCTCGTTCACTTATTTCAACGGCTAAACGCTAATACCATTTTTCTCGATTTAAAGAAACGTTCTTTACACAACTGTCCAGCTTGATATTCAACAAAAGACTAATTAACTTGGTCATAAATCTGGCCCAGTTAATCTTTGAAAAAGTATTGTTAACATATTCGATTACCTGTACACATGATAAAATATTACATTATATATAGAATTTATCTATTTTATTCATCTCTTTTATGAATTATGAACCTTATTATCGGTTTAACCATCTCATTCCCTTTAAATTGATGTATGATAGTCCATATCTGTAGACATTTTGTGGAAATTAACAAATTTTGTTCACACTTTGGAAATATAGGCTCAAAATTGGATTTCCGTTTTTATATAAAATTCCTCCATTTTAAATATTATTAATACTATTATAATCAATTTTAATTATTCATATTCCTCTTCCTTTCCTTAAATACATATAAATTACACCTTTGAACTGGTTTTTTGTGTTAATCTGTAAATTTGACATTGCTCTTTAAAATTAATTGATTTATATATTTTGAAAATTTACAAAATGTTAAGGTATATTTCCTTATTATCATTTTAATTCATAGGATCATTCCCAGTAGTGGTTAATTGAGTTATCTTATATAAATCTTGGTAGTTTACAGGATTTATAAGTGAATTATACTAGTTTATATTGGTTCTGTGATTTCACCAAATGGCCTAGATTTTAGAATTTTATATTTCTTTCTTTCTCAAATAAGTTAAACTTAATTCCTCCTCTGACTTTACATAATTACAATTATATGAAAATAACATGGTTTATAACTTATTGTGTGGTTTAGTAGTTAATTAACATTACAGTTATTAAAATAATTAATTATGAACATTATTTAGCAATCTGCACAATTTAACATATTGCAGATATGGTTTGAACATATATCTTTTAACTATTTTTGGGCTAACATAGCATACCTATTAGAACATTATTAATGGTATGTTGGCTATTATTTATCAAACATAATTCTTTTTTAAAACACGTAACATAAATCTTATTTTCTAATAAACCTTACAAATACTTTATCAACACATTGATTTTAGGACTGTGAATAAACAGTCTATTTAAACATTTTACACTTATTAATACTATATTAATATCAGTCCTTTCTGATTTAAACCATTATTATTGTGATCCCCTACATCAGTAAACATTAACTCCCATACTCTATTTATTATCATTTTTTACAAATGTCTTGTAAATAAAGATTTATCTTAAAATAATAAAATACTGGAAATCTTCCATTTTATTATTTTATTATGCTGTCTATTATTAGATATTAAAGTTGTGATATAGCATACTGACAAGTTATAGTATCACCAACTTTAAGTTTATTGCTTTTCTAAAAAAACACTTACACAAATTCACTTTCACTGTTGGTTCTGATATTTTGAGTCTTATTATCTCAGACCAGACCTTTAGTAATCATGGACCGTTAAGACTAGTTTATTTTCTTTATTACACAATAGCTTTAGTCGGTGCACTTCTTATAACGCTATACAGCACTTTAGTTTTCTCAATAATTACATTTTATAAGATTTTGGGTATGTTATACTTTCTTTTGCATAGTTTTTGTGGGTTTGGGGTTGATAGTAGTTTATATAATAATAGGTTTTACTACGGTGTTTCTTTCATACTATTTCTTCCTCTCCTCCTGTCTTCTTTCTTGTCCTTCTTCGTATCTTCCTTCTGGTCTTCATTCTTGTCCTTCTTCTAGTCTTCATTCTTGTCCCTCGTCTAGTCTTCACTCTTCAGGTCTTCCTTCCTCATTCTTGGGTAAACCAAGGTACTTGGTGTTATCTCGACTGAGGTTTAGTTTAGAGTATTTAATTTATTCACTGAACTGACTTTATTCTTCTATACAGGTTTCAGGGTATTGTTTTCTTCCTGATCACAAACTTTATTCTTCCCTCTTCTTAATTTTGGGGTATTTTGGTATTCACCACTCTTTAATTGAGTCTCCTTTTTCTTGATATGGTCTTATATAACTGGTTTACTGCTCTGAGCTTCCTGGGTAACTTACTGATATTATACTATGAGTTGATGAGTTGCTTCGATACTTTCTTTGGTTTTTAAAACAGTGGTTTTTATATATAATGTAGTGAGGATTTTTATTTTATTGTGGTTCATTCCTCTGATTTATTTAAATGTCATTCAATATTATTATAACATTTGTTGGTGTAATTAAACTTTATGATTTCACATGACTTAAAATGTAGTGGGTTTTCTGTCACGCTACAGAATGCCCTTCTCCAGAAGTAATTTTTTCAGACTATACTTGCTTTGTCTGAAACAATTGCTTATGATAATTATTCAAGGTTTGTTATTATTTTGGACTTCCTTCCATTTTAAAAATTTCTTATTTATATTTGAGTTTATATTGTTCTCACTTGATCTTCCTTGATAGTAATAGTCATCTGATTTTCATATTTATTATTTCATTTTTATATTTCTTCTTAGTATTTTCTCCTTGGGATATTTCCTCCCTATCGTTCCCTACTTTGTGAGCTGGTTCAGTTCAGAGAGGCACTGTACGCTACTTTCCTCTGCTGTCCAATACTTCACACATCTTTGAGTACAGAGGCAAATCATCTCTGCTCAAAAAACATATTAATCCTGCTGGAATTATCTTCAGACAGATAAAAAAATTATTCAGAATAGTACACATTTGTTACTATTTAAAAAATATCTTTGGGATACTTCACTTATTACTTATTATACTTCTCAGAGATTTTAATATTCCTATCTCAATTGTTCTTCTGACTCATTATCTGGATGTTTCTTTCATTTGATATTATGGTAGGAAGCTCTTCTATTATTACATTTTTCAACTTTTCTTATCATATAACTCTTTTGGTTATAAATTCTTTATTACCTTCTGGTTTTTTCATTATAATCTGCATTATTTATAGTAGCATATCTTTATGACATTTTTTAGACTGTTTCTTTGTTCTTAAAATTCCACTTGTTCTATTTTCTAGAATTTGTATAACTATCATTATCATAATTTATATTTAATTCATAAATCATTTTATATTAATTCGTTTAATTACACAAATCTTTGACATTATTTTCACATTATTCCTGTTATTGTTATTATACCTTCGAATGATGGTTTTTTATTAATTTCATAATGAGGTCATAATTTCTCCTCATACCACTTCAAAGTTTCATCTCTCATAATTCCAAAGAAGTTTTTGTACTTTATTATTCAATCACTCAAATCGTATTAAAGAATTTTTTCTTTTTTATTTCCTTTAACATCATTTTATGGAAAGGTTTTTACTCTTCATATTGAACTTAGACATGATTAATTTGTCCAGAATTATTTGTTTTAATTCTAAATCTGTCTCCTTTCTTCATCCCATTATGATCCTTTGTTACCATGGTAATTATCTTCTATGCTTACCATAAATATGGTATGAAATCTCTTCAGTTTATCTCACCATAGTGTTTTATTTATAATTGGTTGGTAAGTTGTACTTATACTTGGTTTGGGAAACTTGATTTATACATAATTCAAAATTCACTCGTCTTATATTATTCCATAAAGTTTCTCAAATAATTTGTATGTAAGGTGGGCTTACATGTGTTTAGGTGGGTTTTATTTTTCTAAATTCTCTTGGTATTATTGTTAAAATGTTCTCTTCAAATAAATATTTAGTAAGCTGTCCTCACTTGTTTTTGACTTTAGATGGTTGTATTTCTAAATTCTCTCCTTCTTTATTATTATATTATAGCCATAAAGTTCTTCTTCAAATATTTGTTATGTAAGGTGGTCTTACCATTGTTTTAGAATTTTGGGTTTTTTTTTCATTCAAAATTCTTCTTCTTCTATCATTGCCATAAAATTTCCTTCAAATAAATTGTATATAATTGGCTTATATTGTGTTTAGAATTTAGAGGTTTTTTAAATTCTATCTTCTTCGTATATTCTTGCCATAAAATTTCCTTCAAATATATTTTTTATTTTATGTAAGATGGGCTTACCTTTGTTTTAGAATTTGGTTGTTGTAGTCCAAACTCTTCTTATATTATTCTTCTTTTCAAATAATTTCCTTCAAATAAATTGTATATAATTGCCTTATATTGTGTTTAGAATTTAGAGGTTTTTTAATCATAAAATTTCTTCATGGATGCCTGGTTAAAGACACCCTTGACTTTATTTGAACTCATTTCCTTGATTTCGTAGGTGTTGTTGTTATTGTCCTTTGAGACGATATAGGGACCAGTATACAGGAGCAATAACTTTTTTGTTATCCCCTCTAAGGAACTGGGTAATTCCCTATTCTTCAACAACACCTTCTCTCCAACGGTATAATGAATAACCTTACCCATACGTTTATTGTATTTATTCCGCCGTTTCTCCTGATCTTCGGCCACCTTATTACAAAATTGAATTTTATCAAATCTATATTTATGTTCTCTGGGGAACTCCAAGATATCTTCAATCTCTCTAGGGGGTTGTCTCTCGTACATTGCTGAGTATGGGGTTATTCCTATGGCAGGATGGTAGGCCAGGTTGAGGAATTCTTCAGTGGCCTCCAAGTATTCTTGCCACCTTCTCTGCTGATCATGGCAATACGTTCTTAATAGGCGCCCCACATCTCGCAAGACTCTTTCGGCCGGGTTACTGCTTGGGTGGTATACGGATGTCTTGTATGTATGAACCCCCATGGACAGCAGTGTATCCCGCCATCTCCTCCCCTTGAATTGCGTTCCGTGGTCGGTTATGATCGATACCGGTTTTCCGACGGTTGGGAAGTACTGGTCGATCAGGATATTAAGAACTTTATTCGTAGTCGCCCGATTCGCTGGGTATAGCTTAACGAACTTGGTGTAATGGTCCATAATGATGACGATATATTTGTATCGGTGGCGGCCTCCACTGCGGGGAAATGGCCCGCAGATATCCAGGAATACCTTCTCAAATTTAGACTGCGATGTTATTGGAATCATCTGCCCTTCTCTTTTCTCGTTATTAGTTTTTACGAGTTGGCAAATGCGACAGTTTCTAATATACCTCCGTACCTTCCGATTGATGTCCTTGATATAGCAGCTTTCTTCCAGGGCCTTTACCACCTTTAAAGCGCCCATATGCCCATATCGAACATGATAACTGATCACTATCTCTTTCTCGATATGGGTCGGAATTATTACCTTCCATTCCTCCTTATATAATGATGGTTTGGAAAACAGGATTCCCTTATGTATAGTGTAATATTGGGAGATTGTCTCATCTCCTGCTTCCAATCTTGAGATAATAGAAATTAATTTCGGGTCAGCTTGTTGGTGTGTGCTTAGTTGTTCTAGAACTGATTGTAAACCGGCGCTGCTGCTGAGAATATGGTACACTTTCAGAATACTCTCCTTCTCCCCCTCGAACGTCTGCTTGTCAGTGTCAACTCTAGACAATACGTCCGCGACGACATTCTTCCTTCCGGGGATATACTCCCACTTAAGGTCGTATTCTTGCAGCAATAGTATCCACCGCGTTAACCTTCCATGGCTCAGCTTACATCTCTTAAGGAACGAGATAGATTTATGGTCTGTCCGGACGGTAACGGGATGACCAAGAATATATGTACGGAACTTTCCGCACGCGAACACGACACTCAATAACTCCTTTTCTGTCACATGATAGTTTTTCTCACTCTGGTTCAGAGCTCTGCTGGCAAAACAGATTACAAGATGCTCGCCCTCCTCATCCTCTTGATATAAAGTAGTGCCGAGGCTGATGTCACTGGCATCACAATTAAGAAAGAAAGGCTTGTTAAAATCTGGATGGCGGAGTATAATGTGTTTAAGGAATTTTTGTTTTATAAGAGTCAATATGTTTTGTTGTTCATTACCCCAGATCCATTTATTTTTAGATGACAGTTGCGGCTGAAATCTGGCAGTCAGTTCGGAGTACTTTTCCTGGAACTTGCGGTAGTAATTACAGAGTCTCAGGAACGACTGTAACTGCCTTCGATTCTTTGGTGTAGGAAAGTTCTGAATTGCTTCGACTTTTTCAGCCGACAGTGAGATTCCCTTATCATTTAATATGAAGCCCAAGAATTGTATCTCTTTAGCAATAAAATGAGACTTTGCTAACTTCAGAGTAATATTGTTTGCTGCTAGCTTCTGTAAGACGTGTTCCACACGGTAGCAGTGTTCCTCCCAAGTTTCTGAGGACACTAGCAAGTCATCGACGTATACGGTGGTGAATTTTAGTGCTTCTTGGCCAAGTATTTGATCCATGCAGTGCACAAAGACTGCGACTGAGTTTACCAGTCCGAAGGGCAACCTCTTAAACTGGTAGTTCCGCCCTTCGAATATAAAGGCCAGATACTGGCGACTCTGTGGATGTAATTCCACCTGCCAGTATCCGCACACCGTATCCCAGGTAGTGAAGTATTTGGTACCGTGGAACCGTTTTAAGATCTCCTCAATCTCACCGGGCGAAGTCCTGTCATTTATGATCATCTTATTTATTTCGCGCGCATCTAAAGATAAACGGACTTGTCCGTTTTTCTTAGGAATAGCCACGATAGGACTTGTATAAGGGGAATGGCTACTCTCTATAATGTCACGGTTAATCATTTGCTCTATTTCAGCTCTTACTGCTTGCTTTCGTGATTGCGCAATGGGGTAAGACTTCCGGTTAAAGTCTACAGTGTCTCGGAATTGTAGAGTACACTGGAAATTCTTCACTTTACCGGGCTCATCAGAAAAGACTGATTTATATTTATTGTATATGTCTATTAATTTGTTCGCTTGGCTTGTTGTTAAACCTTCGCCAGTTATACCGCTCCGGAAATCCCTGATCTCCTGGATTTTTTGCGACCATAACTCTTCATTGGAGGTGTCGTCTATTCTCTGTTCAATTATGGATGTTGGTTGGATGTAATTAATTTTTCGGATTTGCTGATGGATACTATCGGGAATGACTTGGTCACTACCCACCAAGTTCGCCGTCCAAGTATGTCCGTTAGAAAACAGCGACAATGTTTCAGTTCTTAGATCAATGATGGCGGAATTTCTCCTAAGCACATCACACCCGACCAGTATATTAAATGGCAGACCGCTCGCCACCAAGAATTCCATGTCAATCGCTATACCACAGCTCATCACACTGGCGGAAACTTGTCTACGTATAGTTTTGTTTTGTCGGCCGGTTGCTCCCAACAAAACAATATTATTCAACGGCAATGTTGGTAAAGTTCTCCCGCACTCTTGCTGTATCCTCTCCAGTTCCGTCGTACTTATTATTGACACGTTCGACCCAGTATCGATCATTAACTTGGCTGGGATGCCTTCTATCTTGGCGTCAACATGTATAATTTCATTGTTGAAGTTATTGGTGGGACTCCTGTTATCCTCTTCCAATAACTCCTGTCTGATGTCCTTCAGGTAGTTGCACCCGATAATTGTAATACGATTGTGATTATTTTCAAAATTGCACTCATTATCATTATCATACCCAGTAGTCAGAAGCAGTAATGGGTTCTGGCGATTTCTTACTGCCTGTGCCCGTTTAAAGGCTCGGCATCATTGTTCCTTTGAGCCATATTATTCAATGCCTCATTTGGGATTCTCAGAGTGGTTACTTGCCGATCTGTTCTATGGTCTTCCGGTCGTTCATGGTGCGACCTCTGTTCAGTGTTGTCCAAACTATTGCTCCTACGCGCCGGATAGTACCTCGGTTGGTCCCGTTCTAGGCTCCTCCGCCTTTCTTCGTATCTTCGGTAACTGCTTCGTCGATTGTGGTTGAATCCTCGTTGTCTTCCATCGGTGGCTCGTATGAAGTTCACTCTAGGGCGAGGGAACCTATTATTATTAAAATTACCATTATTGGGACCCGCACGATTAGCATTATTAGGGTAAGGACTATTACCATAATTGGGGCTTCTCTGACTATTTACGTTATTAGGGTAGGGATTGCGGTTACCCTGATAACTATTAGAGGGTCGGTTCGGGTTTTGCTGGTTGGGACCCGTATTATTATTATCATTGTAATTGGTATTATTTACATTATTTCCATTATTATAATTGTTATTTCGCGGGTATGCCCGACCTCCTTGGTACCCAGTATTTACGTGGTTCGTACCCTGGTTATTGTTCTGGTACGTCCTTGGTTCGGGCCCATCACTTCTTCTACGACTCTGCCGGTAGTAATCTTCATTTTCATAATTCTCTAGGAGTTCTGTCATTGCCTGGATGGTCTTTATTTGGCTGCCCCTCCTAGCACGAATCACCTCCTCATCATAATGGTACGACAGCTTGTTTATTAGGCATTCCTCCGGTATGGCTGGTTCTAAGTGCTTGGCCATACACACTTTGCCGAGGAAATAAGCTGTCATTGAGCTGCCGACTTGTGGTTTGTAGCGACCATGGCATATATTATCTCTTATGAGATTTTGCGTGGTCTCTGACCAGTACTTGGCTTTGAACAGGCTCTTGAATTGTTCATAATTGTCGATGTCGCTCCGGTTGGCCATCCACCAATGGTCATTCACCTCCCGAAACGACTCGTCAAGGATCTCTCTGTTCTGGACCCATCGATTCCCTCGGTGTTTCTCGAGGTACTCCTCTATTCGTGCCAAGAACTCCATAGGCTTCCGTTTGTATTGCCGGAAATTGAGCCATTCTCTGTTCTCTGCATGGGGAAATTGTGATATCCCGATGGTCTGTTTCTTATTAACTCTATCTCCTCCTGGCTCTGACGCACCTGTCCGGTTATGTTCACCATAGCGGCTTCCACGCCGTCGCATCTTTCAGTTACTTGGGTCCTCACTTTATTTACTTCCTCCAAGGCAAATTTCTTGGTCTCCTCCATTCTTGTTTTCTGTTGTTCTTGGACCTGAGTAATCTCCTTAGTTATTACTTCCCGGACTTCCAGCACTTCGTTTTTTGACGACATCTTTCGTCTACTTCTCGGATCTGCTGGTTAACAACCACAACTTCCTGTTCTAACTTCTTTACAATGGACTTCTTCGTCTCAGTTATCTTTTTATTTATCTCCTCTTTGGCTAACTCAATCCTCTCGTCTAACTTATTCATGTTCTCTTGGTTAACTTCCCTTAGTTCTTCTCTCAGCAGTTGATTGTCCTCTCTCAATTCTTCCAATCTTTCCCCCATCGTCTCTTCCATTTTCCTGTTATTTTCCCTTAATTCTTCCTTTAATTGTTGGTTGTCACTCTCTATCTTCTTACTGGTTTCTTCCATCTTGTCTTCCAAATTCTTATTATTTTCTTCCATTTTCCTTTCCATCTTCTTACTGGTTTCTTCAATCCTCTTATTAGTATTTTCTATTTTACGGCCCAATTCTTCCTTTGTGGACCGGTTGTCTTCCCTCAAATCTTCCTTCGTGGAATCCATTTTGTTATTCAAGTCTTCACTCAACTTCTTATTATTTTCTTCCATATCCTTACTCAAATTCTTATTATTTTCATTCATGTCCTTTCTCATTTCCATTATCACCTTGAACATCTCTTGTAGTGTCGTTTCCTCTGGTTGTGAGGGTTTCTCTTTCTCTGGGCCTTTGACTTCCCCTCTTTGCGTTGTTACTTCAGGTGGTTCCTCTGATGGTGCGGGTTGTTTCGGTTCCACCTGGGTTAGCAACACTTCCGGATCCTCCACAGGTGTTGCCTCCTTATCCCCCATGTCAACCTCTTTTTCGGCCTCTGCCGCCCTCTTTTTCGATGTAGCTCGTCTCTGCATCTTTCTCTGTCTCTATTTACTAATCGCTGCCAAGCTTAGATGATTAAGCCCTCTAAGTTGGACGCCACTTTGTAAGATACCTCTCCGGCTGCAATCTAATCAAGCCCCACTGTTTGGGCTAGCCACTTGGTCACCAGACCGCTGTATGCCGGTCGTTACAAAAGAATAAAATGTATATGGAAAATTCAATAAAAAATAGAATTTTCAAATAATAAAATAATTTTGTTATGTTAATAAATGTGTTTAAATGAGAAATGCATCTGTTTTAAAAAGGTTCTGTAAAATTTTAATAACAGGTAGGTATTTATTGACCGTCGAGCACTTCTTGAAGATTTGAACCAAATCTGGAGTTAAATAGATTAACTCCAGGTAATAATCGAATGGTGACTTTTCTGACTGGTCCAACATCTTGTTCAGATAGAATATATTCTTCTTACTTAAGTCCTTCAGCCTTATAAATACCCTTAAATTACCCTGTGAAATAAGTAACAGATACAAAATAATGGAAATATAAAGATTTATTGACAATTTTAAATAAATAATCGATATTTTATCGATGGAGAGCAATTATCGACTCTGTCTCGGGAATTATCGATTGTGCCATACAGAACAAAATTTTATGTTATATTATATTAAAAGACAGGTTCTTTGAGCGATTAGAATTAATAGTCAGAGAAGGGTGACGAGAAAGTATAACATTAACAATTAAAAATAAATACAATAATTACTATTCAATAGTATTTAAATAATTTCAGTATATAATATTTGAATATAAATGTTTTGTCAAACCAATGAAGACTCACGTCACTGCGATATGGTTAGCAGACTCCGTTTTCAAGATGGCCGCTACTCGAGTTGGACTAAGTTACAGCATATGCGTCGTGTCAGAAAATCACAATAAAATTCCCTTTATGAAGGTTTAAAATGTCCCCGCACTGGTGTAATATGTCTGTTAATCTATTTGGTGTATTCTGGTGAAGTGTTCTGTGTAAGCTGGTGTTAGTTAGTTTATTTTCTATGTGTTCAACTTCTGCGGTTAAGTTCTCAAGTTATTGGTTAGGAATTGCAGAATAAATCAGTTGAGATATAGTGTTTTACTTGTTTCTATCACTCGTATTATGGAGTTAAGTGTTTGTTTTCACTATTGTCGTGAATGTATTAACAGCTTTAGCTTTAAAAAGTGTCTAAACCGTCTAACTCTCGTTCACTTATTTCAACGGCTAAACGCTAATACCATTTTTCTCGATTTAAAGAAACGTTCTTTACACAACTGTCCAGCTTGATATTCAACAAAAGACTAATTAACTTGGTCATAAATCTGGCCCAGTTAATCTTTGAAAAAGTATTGTTAACATATTCGATTACCTGTACACATGATAAAATATTACATTATATATAGAATTTATCTATTTTATTCATCTCTTTTATGAATTATGAACCTTATTATCGGTTTAACCATCTCATTCCCTTTAAATTGATGTATGATAGTCCATATCTGTAGACATTTTGTGGAAATTAACAAATTTTGTTCACACTTTGGAAATATAGGCTCAAAATTGGATTTCCGTTTTTATATAAAATTCCTCCATTTTAAATATTATTAATACTATTATAATCAATTTTAATTATTCATATTCCTCTTCCTTTCCTTAAATACATATAAATTACACCTTTGAACTGGTTTTTTGTGTTAATCTGTAAATTTGACATTGCTCTTTAAAATTAATTGATTTATATATTTTGAAAATTTACAAAATGTTAAGGTATATTTCCTTATTATCATTTTAATTCATAGGATCATTCCCAGTAGTGGTTAATTGAGTTATCTTATATAAATCTTGGTAGTTTACAGGATTTATAAGTGAATTATACTAGTTTATATTGGTTCTGTGATTTCACCAAATGGCCTAGATTTTAGAATTTTATATTTCTTTCTTTCTCAAATAAGTTAAACTTAATTCCTCCTCTGACTTTACATAATTACAATTATATGAAAATAACATGGTTTATAACTTATTGTGTGGTTTAGTAGTTAATTAACATTACAGTTATTAAAATAATTAATTATGAACATTATTTAGCAATCTGCACAATTTAACATATTGCAGATATGGTTTGAACATATATCTTTTAACTATTTTTGGGCTAACATAGCATACCTATTAGAACATTATTAATGGTATGTTGGCTATTATTTATCAAACATAATTCTTTTTTAAAACACGTAACATAAATCTTATTTTCTAATAAACCTTACAAATACTTTATCAACACATTGATTTTAGGACTGTGAATAAACAGTCTATTTAAACATTTTACACTTATTAATACTATATTAATATCAGTCCTTTCTGATTTAAACCATTATTATTGTGATCCCCTACATCAGTAAACATTAACTCCCATACTCTATTTATTATCATTTTTTACAAATGTCTTGTAAATAAAGATTTATCTTAAAATAATAAAATACTGGAAATCTTCCATTTTATTATTTTATTATGCTGTCTATTATTAGATATTAAAGTTGTGATATAGCATACTGACAAGTTATAGTATCACCAACTTTAAGTTTATTGCTTTTCTAAAAAAACACTTACACAAATTCACTTTCACTGTTGGTTCTGATATTTTGAGTCTTATTATCTCAGACCAGACCTTTAGTAATCATGGACCGTTAAGACTAGTTTATTTTCTTTATTACACAATAGCTTTAGTCGGTGCACTTCTTATAACGCTATACAGCACTTTAGTTTTCTCAATAATTACATTTTATAAGATTTTGGGTATGTTATACTTTCTTTTGCATAGTTTTTGTGGGTTTGGGGTTGATAGTAGTTTATATAATAATAGGTTTTACTACGGTGTTTCTTTCATACTATTTCTTCCTCTCCTCCTGTCTTCTTTCTTGTCCTTCTTCGTATCTTCCTTCTGGTCTTCATTCTTGTCCTTCTTCTAGTCTTCATTCTTGTCCCTCGTCTAGTCTTCACTCTTCAGGTCTTCCTTCCTCATTCTTGGGTAAACCAAGGTACTTGGTGTTATCTCGACTGAGGTTTAGTTTAGAGTATTTAATTTATTCACTGAACTGACTTTATTCTTCTATACAGGTTTCAGGGTATTGTTTTCTTCCTGATCACAAACTTTATTCTTCCCTCTTCTTAATTTTGGGGTATTTTGGTATTCACCACTCTTTAATTGAGTCTCCTTTTTCTTGATATGGTCTTATATAACTGGTTTACTGCTCTGAGCTTCCTGGGTAACTTACTGATATTATACTATGAGTTGATGAGTTGCTTCGATACTTTCTTTGGTTTTTAAAACAGTGGTTTTTATATATAATGTAGTGAGGATTTTTATTTTATTGTGGTTCATTCCTCTGATTTATTTAAATGTCATTCAATATTATTATAACATTTGTTGGTGTAATTAAACTTTATGATTTCACATGACTTAAAATGTAGTGGATTTTCTGTCACGCTACAATAGAAAAAAAATTAAAAAATTATATAAGCTTTGTAGCAGATAATCTTCAAACTGTTTTCGAATTTTGTACCTCACCAAAAATGAAATGTAATCCACTGGAATTGAAAACAATGTATCTTATACTTCTATGAATGTCAAGTCTCATTTTTATTAGCGTTTATTTGATTCAATAATAACATGAAAAAATTAAAACTGACAATGAATTATATCAAAAAATAAATACGAATACAAGCTGTAATTGTGTTTTTTTTTCAACTGTTACTAACATTAAATTTTAAATTTCATAGGTATTGGAGGGAATTAAGGCAAACAACACACGCTAATGACGTATTTGTACACGCTCGCAGCTGACGTAATAGAACAAAATTCAAAAAAATTATATGCAATGATTATAGAGGTATACTCTTTGACAACAGAACCTCAATAACGTTCAAACTTAAAAATTTAATGAATTACGGTCGAATTTCGACCACTCGGCGACCACTAGTATTTATTATTGCGTAGCAAGGATTATAATAAGTGGACAATAAAGATTCTGTCTTTATGCGGACCCGGAATGAATTGGAGAAGATTCTTTCACCTTCCTGTAATGTTATTAACCAGTATTTTGTATCTGTTGTGCCAGATTCTCTTTTAACATCAATTTAAATGTCTTTTTGTTTGTAGTAGTGGAATAAGATATTTATTTCGTATATTAGAGAGAATAATGTAATAAAGTTATCATCTATAAAGCTCTTAGTGTTTTTACTTCCATATTCCATAAGGAAATGGCAGTACGGTGATGGCAAAAAAAGTCGTGTTCGAGATATTTCAGATTCTGATTGTACTACCCTCAAAACATGAAAAAAAAGCCATTTTTCGAAAAGTGTCTGTGTGTAGATTTTTATGACAAACGATAACAGCCGCAAATTCAAACAGAATCAAATAATGTTTTGCATACAGACCTGATTTGTAGAGTACTAAAGACCTATTGTTTTTGGTGAAGATCGGTTAAGGGAAAGGGGTAGTTTACCGGCAACGTTTTTTATTAAGGGTAATTTATTTTTATGGCAAACGATAACAGCCGCAATTCAAACAAAATCAAAAATAATGTTTTGCATACAGGCCTGACGTTTTAAGTACTCAAGGTGTGTTGATTTTGGTGAAGATCGATTAAGGGAAAGGGGTAGTTTACCTGCACCGTTTTATGTTTTAACAAGGGTAATTGTTTTCTATGGCAAACGATATCAGCCGCAACTTCAAACAGAATCAAATAATGTTTCGCATACAGCCCTGAATCGTAGTGTTCTCAAGATCTGTTGTTTTTGGTGAAGATCGGTTAAGGGAAAGGGGTAGTTTACCGACCACATTTTATGTTTTAACAGAGTAATTCTTTTTATGAGGAACGATAACTGCCGCACACTTAAACAGAATCAAATAATTTTGCGCATACCGTATTCAATTGAAGATAACTCAAGGTCTGTTGATTTTGTTGAAGATCGGTAAAGGGAAAGGGGTAGTTTGCCAGCAACATTTTATGTTGTGTTGTAACAAGAGAACCTTTTCCATGAAGAACGATAACTACCCTAAATTCAAACAGAATCAAATAATGTTCCGCATACAGCCCTGAATTGTAGTTTCCTCAAGACGTATTGTTTTTGGTGAAGATCGGTTAAGGGAAAGGGGTAGTTTACCAGCAACTTTTTTTTTATCGTGTAATTTTTTCCTATGGCAAACGACATCAGCCGCACATTCAAACAGAATCAAATAATGTTTCGCATGCATCCCTGAATTCTAGAGGACTGAAGTTCTGTTGATTTTGGTGAAGATCAGTTAAGGGAAAGGGGTAGTTTACCAGCAACGTTATATGTTTTAACAAGGGTAATTTCTTTTATGACGAACGATAACTGCCGTAAATTCAAACAGAATCAAATACTGTTTTGCACACCTTCTTGAATTATAGAGAACTCAAGGTCTGTTGACTTTGGTGAAGATCAGTTACGAGGAAAGGGTAGTTTACCGGTAACGTTTTATATTTTAAAGGGTAATTTTATTTTTATGTCGAATGATAACTGCCTCATATTCAAAGAGAATCAAATAATTTTTTGCATACGTTCCTGAAGTTGTAAGTACTCAAGGTGTGTTGATTTTGATGAAGATCGGTTAGGGGAAAGGGGTAGTTTACCGGCCACCTTTAATGTTTTAACAAGAGTAATTGTTTCTATGACGAACGATGACTGCCGCACATTCGAACAGAATCAAATAATGTTATGCATGCATTCCTGAATTGTAGAGGACTCAAGACCTATTGATTTTGGTGAAGATCAGTTAAGAGAAAGGGGTAGTTTACCGGCAACGTTTTATGTGATAACAAGGTTAATTACTTCCATGTTCCATAAGGAAATGGAAGTATGGTGATGGCAAAAAAATCGTGGTCGAGATTATTGTAGATTCTGAGTGTACTACTCTCAAAACATGAAAAAAGTCATTTTTCGAAAAGTGTCTGTGTGTCTATCTGTCTATAGATTTTTTTCTATGGCAAACGATAACTGCCGCACATTCAAACAAAATCAAATAATGTTTCGCATACAGCCCTGAATTGTAGAGTTCTCAAGGCCTATTGTTTTTGGTGAAGATCGGTTAAGAGATAGGGGTAGTTTACCTGCCACATTTTATGTTTAACAAGGGTAATTTTTCTATGACGAACGATAACTGCCGCACATTCAAACAGAATCAAATAATGTTTTGCATACATCCCTGTATGGTAGAGGACTGAAGGGTTACTGATTTTGGTGAAGATCGGTTAAGGGGAAGGGGTAGTTTACCTGCAACATTTTATGTTTTAACAAGGGTAATTTTTATCTAAGAAGTACGATAACTGCCGTAAATTCAAACAGAATCAAATATATTTTTGCCACCTTCCTGAATTATAGAGTACTCAATGGTTGTTGATTTTGGTGAAGATCGGTTACGAGAAAAGGGTAGTTTACCTGCAACGTTTTATGTTTTAAAAGGGTAATTTTATTTTTATGACGTATGATAACTGACACATATTCAAAGAGAATCAAGTAATGTTTCGCATACATTCCTCACGTTTTGAGTACTCGATGTCTGTTGATTTTGGTGAAGATCGGTTTCGAGAAAAGAGTAGTTTACCTGCAACATTTTATGTTTTAAAAGGGTAATTTTATTTGTATGACAAATGATAACTGCCGTATATTCAAAGAGAATCAAATAATGTTTCGTATACATTCCTTAAGTTTTAAGTATTCAATGTCTGTTGATTTTGGTGAAGATCGGTTAAGGGGAAGCGGTAGTTTACCAGCAACGTTTTATGTTTTAACAAGGGTAATTTTTTCTATGACGAATGATAACTGTCGTAAATTCAAAGATAATCAAATAATGTTTCGTATACATTCCTTAAGTTTTAAGTATTCAATGTCTGTTGATTTTGGTGAAGATCGGTTAAGGGGAAGCGGTAGTTTACCTGCAACGTTTTATGTTTTAACAAGGGTAATTTTTTCTATGACGAACGATAACTGTCGTAAATTCAAAGATAATCAAATAATGTTTTGCATATATTCCTGAATTGTAAAGTTCTGAAGGCCTTTTAATTTTGGTAAAGATCGGTTATGGGAAAGGAGTAGTTTACTTGTAACATTTTATGTTGTAACAAGAGACATTTTTTCATGACGAACGATAACTGCCGTAAATTCAAACAGAATCAAATAATGTTTTACATATGTGCCTGAGTTGTAGAGGACTCAAGGCCTATTGATTTTGGTGAGGATCGATTAGGGGAAAAGGGTAGTTTACCTGGAACATTTTTTGTTGTAACAAGAGTAAAATACTTAATTTTGATGAATAAAGTATCCTGATAAGAAGATCTTAATAATCCACTGTAGAAACGTAAATGAAATATCTATAAATGAAGAGGCTAGTTGAACGGGGTGGGGGTAATTTTCTATAAATGAAAATTATAGTTGAAGTGGGAGGGGATAATTTTTTATATATGTACTACGTTATCGGCAACAAAGAAGTAGTTTGTTGTTAAAATTCCTTCACGGGCTATTGGCCGTCGTCCCATGTTTTCTGCAAAACCATACGTTTCGGCAGTGCCATCGACTGCCATCATCAGTGAAAATCGAGTGCGATAACGTGTGGTGGTATACGTTAGTGACCACAGTACTGTGGTTAAGGCTGAAGCAATAAGTGGAAAGAAGTAGTTTCTATGAAAACATTTCATTTCGTAAATGATTTTAAATATAAATCTTAGAACATGGAAGTCATGTATGGTTCTCCATACCGATATTTACTTTATATATTATTACATTTTTATTAATAAAAAACTTTTAACAAGAATATATTTTATTTTGTAAATTACTTATGTTGCGATAGTAATCCAATTAAATATTACTAAATAAAAATTAAATTTTGATATCACATTTATTAAATTATGATAGTTGGATTACTATCGAAACATTTGTAATTTCCAAAATAAAATATATTCTTATTAAAAGTTTTTTTTATTATTAATAATAATATAAAGTAACAAGACAATATGAGCTTTTATGAATACATTATTACAGTATGACATAGTGTGTTTGCACCTTCATATATTTTGAGGTGCACTCGCCTTATCATTGTCAGAAATTACGGTAAATATATAATACTCATTTAGGTTATTTAATAAACCTAAACTAAATAACCCTGTTGGGTTAAGACAATCAATGAAACTCCTAGCGATATCGAAGAAGTTGCGATATCTGCCTATGTAGTTGCTTTGTTGGTATGTTTCTCTGTTACTTGAACAAAGACGAACATCAACAGCAGAATTGCGATGACGCGAGAGGTCAGCTTTATTCGCGGTATTAAATTGCAGTTGACAAATACTATTTATGACAACGTTTAATCCACGTGGACTGAACATGATAATGTCATTTTGCCAACAGGAAAATCTAATTGGAGTAGGCAGGCACATGTTCTTCTAAAAACACATTATTACATCATTTGTTTTGAATGGTCAATTTGTAAATGAGAAAGTAATGCATAAACATACATTGCCTTTCAACAGTGTTTAATTCGTAGCAAAATCTAGGATACTGTCTTATGTTTTTGGTGCTTTAGGTACATCTGAAATCAATCTAATCTTGTAGCAAAATCTAGGATACTGTCTTATGTTTTTGGTGCTTTAGGTACATCTGAAATCAATCTAATCTTGAACATGGGAATGCTTTTGTAGGAGTGGAAGTGTGAATTTTGTACGAGACTGTATTTCAAACTTCCCAAGAAAAGTAATGTATGTTCCGTGTAACCCTAATGTGTGTGAAAGTATAAAGTGTTCGTGCGTATATGTAAGTGATAGAAAAGCAGAAGGAAGGAGAGAAGTAGAGTAATAATAAGAGCATATATTAGTTTAGACGAGTTTATAGATATTTTATACAATATGAATTATTAGAATTTCGGGGGAAGTTTAGTCTGCTACTTGTAGAGCGTGTGGTGTTAGTACCGTTAACTAGTGTAAGCTTCACACATTGTCTTGATACTGTCCATGTCTCGCTGGCGTGTATTACTTCCGGAGGCGCCATCATTTTGTAGATCTTTATACGAGTTTCATACGGTGTTTTATGTAATGATTCTCTGAGTGACATATTGAACATTCTTTATTCTCGATTCTCACTTTTTGTCAATAAACAATGAAACTCCTTTTTCCGCTCTCTGTTTCAGACTTACACCGGTATAAAACACGGCATAATTCTCAACATATTTTGACTCTTGTTTTATTTTTTTATCTCCGTTACTACCGCCAGATTTATATTTCTATCCTCTAAAATCTTTACCAGTTCAAACTCGTTATTTGCTTTTACTTTTTAGCGCACATTCCAGGTATCAATCTTAAATTGGTCCGCTATCCACTTGCATAGTCCTGATGTCTTTGCTGTGGGCCATATACGCTTGAAAGAATTTATAACATACGTGGTAGAAAAACAGTCTATGTCAAGTTGTATCTAAATACTCTAAAATAAAATGAAATATACATATGTATATGGCAAAAACATACATTCCCACCTAATTAATTACTTTACTAAAATCGTGTAGATTATTTTTTTATTTTTAATTTTATTTATTTATAAGGTCGCTGCAACAGCAACGGTCATGAGCGACCACAAAATGAATTTGTACAGATTCTTAAACAGATGCATTAACGTATAGTAAATATTTGTTTAAATACCAAATAGTGGAAACAAATGAGATAGATAAAAATATTTAACAAATAACAGTGTTAGTTTAACTGAAGCCAAATAAAATGAGAAATATTAACCCCCCACAACACAAGCAATATAAATACACATCTTGCATATAAATAAATATAAATAAGTATATATATATATATAATAAATATAACATTAAGTAACAAAATGTAACAACTATATAACAATAAGTCATAATAACATATCAGTCCATTAACTTAACTACACAATTTTTAATGTTCTCATAATTTTCTTAGTTCGTATCTATATTGCTGTTAACAACTGAAGCTCCTTTAAGAGGAGAAGTATGATTTATATTTCTATCCTCTAAAATCTTTACCAGTTCAAACTCGTTATTTGCTTTTACTTTTTAGCGCACATTCCAGGTATCAATCTTAAATTGGTCCGCTATCCACTTGCATAGTCCTGATGTCTTTGCTGTGGGCCATATACGCTTGAAAGAATTTATAACATATATGGTAGAAAAATAGTCTATGTCAAATTGTATCTAAATTCTCTAAAATAAAATGAAATATATTGTAACAATATAACTGTGATTTACTGTTCTATGGTGTTCTAAAATTCTGATGTAATCAAGCCCCACAAGTTGGGTTCGCCAATTTTGTAATATAACTGTGAATGAGTGGGTATAATAAAATAAATAAAAGGTTGATGTATGTAGATTGTGTTCTCCTGTAAGCCCCACTGGTTGGGCTAGCCAATTTTGTAATAATACGTTGAAGTCCTAGTTTCTTCAACTTCTGCGATGGATGTATTTTTGTAATAATACGGTGAGTGGTGTCTATAATAAATGATAAATAATATTTCTTTCGTGTTATTCTGTCCCACGTTGGATACGTCAATTTGTAATAATACAAGGTGTTCTGTAACAAAATATTTTATGTACGTACGTGTGTAGTTTTCTGACGTTCCGCTCCGGAAACGTCAATTTGGTAATGTTCCTAGTCTTCGTAGTTACAAATAAAATCTGTGTATATTGCTGTTGTAGCAATTTGAAAAATAAAAGTAAAATTTAAAATTTTATAAAAAAAAATTTTAATTTTCTGGAAAATGTTCTTTGGGTAACTTGTTCTTAAAATTTAGGAACAAATCGAGTTAGTCGGTTGAAATTATAAATGAAATGGTATCGTGGTTATTCTAATAACAGTGTCATTTTCAGTAATTTTGTTGAAAAGATAATCTTGTTAACTCCCAGTTTGAATGAAAGACGGCTCTCTTCTTCTTCTTTTTGAAACGTTGTTGTTTCGTGTATACCGCCCTTCAGTTAGTTGGGTTTCTTCATTAATTACTTGTTAAGTCTTTTTTATAATAAAGTATCAACTCCAATTTACCGAAATAGAATGTTTATTAACAAAAATAATGAAATTGTTTGATTAAAATTGATATCACAATACAGTATCGACTCGCTCAGGGACGGTCGATATAAACAATTTATATTGGTATTATAAAATAGGGTTCTTTAAACGGTTATTAAAATATATAGCCAGAGAAGGTTGTGGGAAGGAAAGTATAACACTTACACTTATTAAATGTCTTAAAATTTAACAATACAATAATAATTAAAAATATTAAAAGTTTATATATAATTTGATTTCGAACCAATAGTCGCCATATCGTTTCTTTATACTGCAGCGGACCAGACCGAAATGGTTGACTGACGCATGCGCAAGGAAGCCTCCAGCGTTGATGATGTTTTTGTTATAATAAAGGTGTCCTTCCTTCAAGTAAATGCTCTCAGCAATTGTATACGATCGTCCTGGAGTATAGTTTATTGTCGCTGGTGTATCATGGAAAGTTCACTTTGTGTAGAATGTTGTCACTGGATATATTTCGTTGTGTTTATGTGTGTCGTGTTTAACCTCTAAATTTCGGTCTATATTTGGTGTAATATCAGTGTTATTCTGCTTATCTAGTTATGTGTGGTTCAATTTATTAGTGTTACTGTGTTCATTGGTCACTTTCACCACTTCACGATCTATAAAATAGTTTAAAATAATTATTTTCAAAATTTTCACTGAGATACGGTTTATAACAAAAACGCCATTAAAGGTTATTTCTGGCGAAAGGTTACTTAAGTGCACTCGTCAACGCATAATAATGAACTGAACGTATTTCCTTCGTCTCATGAAAATCTTAGCCTATATAATATATTTCAGACATTGTTTAAAATTGCCATAGTTTCGTTACACTTTAAAAATGTACATTATGTTCATAAATTAAATTCGTTATTAGTTGACTGTTTGAAATATAAAATACATATTCGTTTTCACTATTCTATTCTACTTATTTTGATAGTAATTAAGTTAGTATTACAAAGTTTTATCTGAAATTATATTTCTTATAATTTTTTGGGAGGTAGGCCTAAAATTATACTTCCCTGTCTTCTATGTAAATAATAGCCATTTTAACTAATATAATTATTATTCTATGAAATCTGAAATTTGTATAATTATCAATTCTCACTTATTTTATTGCAATTTAGTATATTAATGATGGTTTTTTCATATAATTCAGTTGTATATGATTCCCCTTCTGATAAAGTTAGTGAACCTATTTCAGTTTCAAATGGTATTTCATTATACAAATAAATAATTTTACTCATAGAATGACCATATCTTTAGAAACCCTTATTTACATAGTATTTAATATGTTGGGTGTATCTTGCCTAAATATTGTCAGTTTGACTGGTTTATAAGATTAGGTTTATTAATTATTCTGCATTTTAACTTTATTATATTGCCTAGATTTGAATTGTGGCCATTTGCAGAATGTTTTACTAATGTAATTATTTTATTTCCTTCTCTGACTTCTGACTCTGATATATTTGATTAAAAATTAGTTCTCTGATCTGGCATAACAGTAATTATAGATTATACAATTAAAATATAACACCCAGATATATAAAACTGGTGTTCTTAATAACATTGTTTTGGTATATCACCTAATAACATAATAAAAAGTATTTCTACAACATTGGAATGATATCTAATTTTAGATAATGCATTCCTAAATTAACATGAACAATAAAACAACAATTATAATACTAATATCTCTTATGACTAATCCTTATTTATCTAAATGTTATATGTAATAGGAACCTAACATCCTGGTTCCATATATAATTGTTAACACCTTCTATAAACTTCATCATAAACAGTTAGTTCTGTAATTCCCCATTTTATAAGATTTATGCCCCCTCTTAAAGTATAACCCTGGCTATCTAAGTTATATTCCATTCTATGGAATGTTCATACAGTTTTAGTAGCTTTTTATTAGTAAAATTACTACTTCATTATCAAAGTAGGCACTGTTCACAAAACTTAAAGTTTGTTACTATGTACTGCAACTCATGTACCCTTTTAAAGTTTATTATTTATAATTTGATCACTTGCACTTGTCCATGGTGAATTATTACTATATTTACTAGTCTTTTTCTAGCTTTTAATATGAGATATTCAACCATGGGGGAACTGTGAAGATTTGTTCATACACATTACACAATAACTTTTTGAATGTACTAATATTTAATACTACTAACACTTTTAGTTTTTGTCAGTTGTACAGTGATATGGTTTTTTAGGGTGTTATACTTTCTCTTTGGGCATTCATTGATTTTGGGGTTTTTTGGGGGTTCTTTCCCTATGGGGTTTTTGTTTTATATGGGTCGTCTTAATTATTCTTCTTTCTTCTTGAGTTTGGTTCTTCTTTATTCTTCCTTCTTCTGTAGATTTAGTTTTGATTATTCTTCTTTCTTCTTTGAGTTTTAATTGTTCTTCCTTCTTCTGTCTTCAGTAGCTTTGATTGTTCTTCTTTCTTCCTTCTTCTGTAGTAGTAGTTTTAATTAGTCTTCTTTCTTCTCTAGTTTTAATTAGTCTTCTTTCTTCAGTAGCTTTGATTGTTCTTCTTTCTTCTGTCTTCAGTAGATCTGGTTTTAATTATTCTTCTTTCTTCTGTCTTCAGTAGTAGTAGTTTTAATTATTCTTCCTTCTTCTGTCTTCTGTATCTTTGATTGTTCTTCTTTCTTCATTCTTCAGTAATAGTAGTTTTAATTATTCTTCTTTCTTCTGTCTTCTGTATCTTTGATTGTTCTTCTTTCTTCAGTAATAGTAGTTTTAATTATTCTTCTTTCTTCTGTCTTCTGTATCTTTGATTGTTCTTCTTTCTTCAGTAATAGTAGTTTTAATTATTCTTCTTTCTTCTGTCTTCTGTATCTTTGATTGTTCTTCTTTCTTCAGTAATAGTAGTTTTAATTAGTTCTTCTTTCTTCAGTAATAGTAGTTTTAATTCTTCTTCTTTCTTCTGTCTTCTGTATCTTTGATTGTTCTTCTTTCTTCATTCTTCAGTAATAGTAGTTTTAATTAGTTCTTCTTTCTTCAGTAATAGTAGTTTTAATTATTCTTCTTTCTTCTGTCTTCTGTATCTTTGATTGTTCTTCTTTCTTCATTCTTCAGTAGTAGTAGTTTTAATTAGTCTTCTTTCTTCTTCAGTTCTAATTATTCTTCTTTCTTCTGTCTTCAGTAGTAGTAGTTTTAATTATTCTTCCTTCTTCTGTCTTCTGTATCTTTGATTGTTCTTCTTTCTTCTGTCTTTAGTAGTTTTAATTAGTTCTTCTTTCTTCATTCTTCAGTAGTAGTAGTTTTAATTAGTTCTTCTTTCTTCATTAGATTTAGTTTGTTCTTCTTTCTTCTTTAGCTTTGATTGTTCTTCTTTCTTCCTTCTTCAGTAGTAGTAGTTTTAATTAGTTCTTCTTTCTTCATTCTTCAGTAGTAGTAGTTTTAATTAGTTCTTCTTTCTTCATTAGATTTAGTTTGTTCTTCTTTCTTCTTTGATTTTGGTTCTTCTTTATTCTTCCTTCTTCCTTCTTCAGTAGTAGTAGTTTTAATTAGTCTTCCTTCTTCTTTCTTCAGTAGATTTAGTTAGTCTTCTCTCTTCTTTAGTTTTAATTAGTCTTCTTTCTTCCTTGATTTTAATTATTCTTCTTTCTTCTCTCTTCGGTAGTAGTAGTTTTAATTATTCTTCCTTCTTCTGTCTTCTGTATCTTTGATTGTTCTTCTTTCTTCATTCTTCAGTAATAGTAGTTTTAATTAGTTCTTCTTTCTTCTGTCTTCTGTATCTTTGATTGTTCTTCTTTCTTCAGTAATAGTAGTTTTAATTATTCTTCTTTCTTCTTGAGTTTGGTTATTCTTCCTTCTTCTGTAGTTTTGGAATATCCTTCCTTCTTCTTTCTTCTGTAGTTCTTATTTTTATTATTCTTCTTTCTTCTTTGATTTTGGTTCTTCTTTCTTCCTTCTTCTGTAGTTTTGATTGTTCTTCTTTCTTCATTCTTCAGTAATAGTAGTTTTAATTATTCTTCTTTCTTCAGTAGCTTTGTTTTTTCTGGTCTGGTTTCTTTGACGGGGTATATTAATTGCCTGCTTCTATCTTACCTGGGTAATTTTGTTATTATCATTTTTAGTCTTCTGGGTTTTTAAATTTGTATTATATTATATTATTTGCAGACTTTTTCTTTATTTAACCTTTCTTGTGAATATATTTAGTAAATAGTGCATTTTAAACGATTCTCATTTAGATACTCCATATATTAGAGCTTCATTAATGATCATTGAGTAATGTATTTGTGTGGATTATCTGTCATGCTACAGATTGCTCTCTTCCAGAAGTGATTAGTTCAGATCATACTTAGTTTGTCTGAAGTAATTGCTTATGACATTATATTATAAATTATATTTCTTTACTTCCTTCACATTTCTAAAATTTTTTCTCCTATATTTTTGAGCTTATCTATATTTCATTATTAACTGGATTCTTACTGATAGTAATAGTCATCTGAGGTTCGTTATTTTTTATTTTTCCATTTTCTTCTTAACTTGTTTCTTTATCTTTGGGATATTTATTCCCTAACATTCACTAATACGTTAGCTGGGGCAGTGTCCAGAGGGGCTCTGTAGGCATCTCACTCTGCTGGCCATACTACGTCATTTATTGATTACAGAGGTAAATCATCTCTGACCAATACATAATAATACTGCTGGACTTATCTCAGACAGTCATTAATAAAATTATATAAGAATAGTCCACGTTATGACTATATAAAAAAAAATTAAATATCTTTGGATATTTCACTTCGTATACGATCAGATCTATTAATATTTCTATCTTAGTGAATCTCTATCTCAGTTATTTTTCTCAATGGTTAGCTCTGTAGGCATTTTATTTCTCCTTGTGATTGGAAGCTGGTATAATATAATTATCACTCCTTATTCAGTGTAAAGTTTTTAATTCTCTGTCATTTTTTGACTGTTATTACAATCTCCTTCTGGTCATTGGTAGCATATATTTTGTATTATATTTTTGAATCATTCCACTAGTATTATGTTTTTTCAATTACTCTTTTAATTGTCTTTCTAATAACTGACATTTATTGTATGATCATCTTTTTCATATGGATTTATTTATATATGGTTTTTTCTTTCTTAATCAAAATTTTATTTTGCTCTTGCTTTTTATCCAAATGCACTCTTTATTATTAATGTCATATGTTTAATATCTCTGTTTATTTGACATAAAATTCTCATTAATTTCACTTCACAATAAGTTTATTCATTTAAATGGTATCAGTGGTTTGTATTGCCATTTTTTATTCTGGAAAGTTTTTCAGAATTGGTCCCATATATAATTGTTTGTAATGTGTTATCCAAATTCTTTTTCTCCTTGTTCATTTCTAAAAGTTGTTTTTAAAATAAGGTAGTAAATTGTTTTTACTTGGGTTTTTGAATTTTGATGATTGAATTCAAAATTCATTTTCTCTTTGATTCATAAATTGTTTCCTAAATGGTAGGCAGTAAGTAGTCATTACTTCATTTTTGAATTTAGTGGTTTAATTCAAAATTCATTTTCTTTTGTCCATAAATTGTTTTCTAAATAATAGGTAGTAAGTAGTCATTACTTCATTTTTGAATTTTGAGATTTAAATTCTTTCTTCCATACATTCAATTACTCATAATATTTTTTCATAAATATGGTTAACATATCATATTATTACCCTAAATATGGTATTAGCTCTCTTCTTTTCTTTATTTCAAATGTACTTCTTATAATTATTTTTCTTTTAAATACCCAGGTTGAAGATTTTTATTAGGTTGGACAATTGCTCATAATTTCTTTTTCTTTGACATAGTTTTTTGCCATTGCCGGTTATCATAACATCAGTCCCTTTTTGTGGAGGTGTATGGTATTAGACTTAACCGTAGTCTGTCACTTCATTTGCTCTCATTGTCCGGATGACCATAGTCTTCATCATCGTTCCGGTACTAGTGACATCTCTAGCCTTTGTCTTGTATTTCATTTTTCTAGCTGCTATTCCTTTGTTGGCTGCTAAGCTTATTCGGCTCCCTCTATCATAGTGTTTTATACACCAGTACTTCTCTGGTCCATATGTGGTATTGCATGAGAAATATCTGTGAGGATCTTCATCTGAATTATTAATTATTTGCTTATCTGAAGCCCCATAATCTGGTTCACCATCATACATCCACCCTGAAGGAATACATTTTAGTGTACCTGTACACTGGAACTGTCCTGGATGGTACACTAAAGGAACACATCCTGGTGATTCATCTGTGCCGTCATCACAGTCTGGTAAGATGTCATACTTCCATCTTTCTGGAATACACTGTCCAGTCCTTCGCTGAAACTGATCTAGTCCCCATGTTTTATTCAGCTTACCTCTGGTCCTTTCCCAGTGGTAAACTACTGTCTGCTGGTAAACCATCTCTGAGATTACCCTTAATCTACTTCCATTATTTCTGGAACTCAAGATTTCTTCATGGTTGGTAATAGGGATATTATCATCATCAAATAAACCATGGTTCATCATCTCCATTTCTTCCTTTGTTTTCATTACATTTCTTGGATACATTCTCCTTTTCCTTTGTTTAATATTTTCCTTGTTTCGGTTAGTTCCAATTTCAGGTACTACCATTACTTGTTCCTGCCTTATATCATTTGGTACTTCTTCTGGTTCTGGTTTGCTATCATATTTTATTTCTTTGGTCCTCTCATTTCTTAATTCTTCTCTTTTTAATCTGTCCTCTGTCAATATCTTATTGATCTTGTCCACTGTCTTACTCAGTCTTTCCTTTTCCTCGGAATTCATGTCCCTCTCTATAAGCCGGCACAATTCCCTTATGTTATCCCTTTCTTCTTGCGTAAGTCCTGCCATTTTACTTGTTGTTTTTCCCTTTTCTCTGGCTGGATAACCGCTGCCAAGCTGAATTAGGAATTGGGTAAGTAATTACCGCCTTTCAACCCCTAATTACAGCCCCACGTTGGGCGCCAAATTTGTAACAATATAACTGTGATTTACTGTTCTATGGTGTTCTAAAATTCTGATGTAATCAAGCCCCACAAGTTGGGTTCGCCAATTTTGTAATATAACTGTGAATGAGTGGGTATAATAAAATAAATAAAAGGTTGATGTATGTAGATTGTGTTCTCCTGTAAGCCCCACTGGTTGGGCTAGCCAATTTTGTAATAATACGTTGAAGTCCTAGTTTCTTCAACTTCTGCGATGGATGTATTTTTGTAATAATACGGTGAGTGGTGTCTATAATAAATGATAAATAATATTTCTTTCGTGTTATTCTGTCCCACGTTGGATACGTCAATTTGTAATAATACAAGGTGTTCTGTAACAAAATATTTTATGTACGTACGTGTGTAGTTTTCTGACGTTCCGCTCCGGAAACGTCAATTTGGTAATGTTCCTAGTCTTCGTAGTTACAAATAAAATCTGTGTATATTGCTGTTGTAGCAATTTGAAAAATAAAAGTAAAATTTAAAATTTTATAAAAAAAAATTTTAATTTTCTGGAAAATGTTCTTTGGGTAACTTGTTCTTAAAATTTAGGAACAAATCGAGTTAGTCGGTTGAAATTATAAATGAAATGGTATCGTGGTTATTCTAATAACAGTGTCATTTTCAGTAATTTTGTTGAAAAGATAATCTTGTTAACTCCCAGTTTGAATGAAAGACGGCTCTCTTCTTCTTCTTTTTGAAACGTTGTTGTTTCGTGTATACCGCCCTTCAGTTAGTTGGGTTTCTTCATTAATTACTTGTTAAGTCTTTTTTATAATAAAGTATCAACTCCAATTTACCGAAATAGAATGTTTATTAACAAAAATAATGAAATTGTTTGATTAAAATTGATATCACAATACAGTATCGACTCGCTCAGGGACGGTCGATATAAACAATTTATATTGGTATTATAAAATAGGGTTCTTTAAACGGTTATTAAAATATATAGCCAGAGAAGGTTGTGGGAAGGAAAGTATAACACTTACACTTATTAAATGTCTTAAAATTTAACAATACAATAATAATTAAAAATATTAAAAGTTTATATATAATTTGATTTCGAACCAATAGTCGCCATATCGTTTCTTTATACTGCAGCGGACCAGACCGAAATGGTTGACTGACGCATGCGCAAGGAAGCCTCCAGCGTTGATGATGTTTTTGTTATAATAAAGGTGTCCTTCCTTCAAGTAAATGCTCTCAGCAATTGTATACGATCGTCCTGGAGTATAGTTTATTGTCGCTGGTGTATCATGGAAAGTTCACTTTGTGTAGAATGTTGTCACTGGATATATTTCGTTGTGTTTATGTGTGTCGTGTTTAACCTCTAAATTTCGGTCTATATTTGGTGTAATATCAGTGTTATTCTGCTTATCTAGTTATGTGTGGTTCAATTTATTAGTGTTACTGTGTTCATTGGTCACTTTCACCACTTCACGATCTATAAAATAGTTTAAAATAATTATTTTCAAAATTTTCACTGAGATACGGTTTATAACAAAAACGCCATTAAAGGTTATTTCTGGCGAAAGGTTACTTAAGTGCACTCGTCAACGCATAATAATGAACTGAACGTATTTCCTTCGTCTCATGAAAATCTTAGCCTATATAATATATTTCAGACATTGTTTAAAATTGCCATAGTTTCGTTACACTTTAAAAATGTACATTATGTTCATAAATTAAATTCGTTATTAGTTGACTGTTTGAAATATAAAATACATATTCGTTTTCACTATTCTATTCTACTTATTTTGATAGTAATTAAGTTAGTATTACAAAGTTTTATCTGAAATTATATTTCTTATAATTTTTTGGGAGGTAGGCCTAAAATTATACTTCCCTGTCTTCTATGTAAATAATAGCCATTTTAACTAATATAATTATTATTCTATGAAATCTGAAATTTGTATAATTATCAATTCTCACTTATTTTATTGCAATTTAGTATATTAATGATGGTTTTTTCATATAATTCAGTTGTATATGATTCCCCTTCTGATAAAGTTAGTGAACCTATTTCAGTTTCAAATGGTATTTCATTATACAAATAAATAATTTTACTCATAGAATGACCATATCTTTAGAAACCCTTATTTACATAGTATTTAATATGTTGGGTGTATCTTGCCTAAATATTGTCAGTTTGACTGGTTTATAAGATTAGGTTTATTAATTATTCTGCATTTTAACTTTATTATATTGCCTAGATTTGAATTGTGGCCATTTGCAGAATGTTTTACTAATGTAATTATTTTATTTCCTTCTCTGACTTCTGACTCTGATATATTTGATTAAAAATTAGTTCTCTGATCTGGAATAACAGTAATTATAGATTATACAATTAAAATATAACACCCAGATATATAAAACTGGTGTTCTTAATAACATTGTTTTGGTATATCACCTAATAACATAATAAAAAGTATTTCTACAACATTGGAATGATATCTAATTTTAGATAATGCATTCCTAAATTAACATGAACAATAAAACAACAATTATAATACTAATATCTCTTATGACTAATCCTTATTTATCTAAATGTTATATGTAATAGGAACCTAACATCCTGGTTCCATATATAATTGTTAACACCTTCTATAAACTTCATCATAAACAGTTAGTTCTGTAATTCCCCATTTTATAAGATTTATGCCCCCTCTTAAAGTATAACCCTGGCTATCTAAGTTATATTCCATTCTATGGAATGTTCATACAGTTTTAGTAGCTTTTTATTAGTAAAATTACTACTTCATTATCAAAGTAGGCACTGTTCACAAAACTTAAAGTTTGTTACTATGTACTGCAACTCATGTACCCTTTTAAAGTTTATTATTTATAATTTGATCACTTGCACTTGTCCATGGTGAATTATTACTATATTTACTAGTCTTTTTCTAGCTTTTAATATGAGATATTCAACCATGGGGGAACTGTGAAGATTTGTTCATACACATTACACAATAACTTTTTGAATGTACTAATATTTAATACTACTAACACTTTTAGTTTTTGTCAGTTGTACAGTGATATGGTTTTTTAGGGTGTTATACTTTCTCTTTGGGCATTCATTGATTTTGGGGTTTTTTGGGGGTTCTTTCCCTATGGGGTTTTTGTTTTATATGGGTCGTCTTAATTATTCTTCTTTCTTCTTGAGTTTGGTTCTTCTTTATTCTTCCTTCTTCTGTAGATTTAGTTTTGATTATTCTTCTTTCTTCTTTGAGTTTTAATTGTTCTTCCTTCTTCTTTAGCTTTGATTGTTCTTCCTTCTTCTGTCTTCAGTAGCTTTGATTGTTCTTCTTTCTTCCTTCTTCTGTAGTAGTAGTTTTAATTAGTCTTCTTTCTTCTCTAGTTTTAATTAGTCTTCTTTCTTCAGTAGCTTTGATTGTTCTTCTTTCTTCTGTCTTCAGTAGATTTGGTTTTAATTATTCTTCTTTCTTCTGTCTTCAGTAGTAGTAGTTTTAATTATTCTTCCTTCTTCTGTCTTCTGTATCTTTGATTGTTCTTCTTTCTTCATTCTTCAGTAATAGTAGTTTTAATTATTCTTCTTTCTTCTTTCTTCAGTATCTTTGATTGTTCTTCTTTCTTCAGTAATAGTAGTTTTAATTATTCTTCTTTCTTCTGTCTTCTGTATCTTTGATTGTTCTTCTTTCTTCAGTAATAGTAGTTTTAATTATTCTTCTTTCTTCTGTCTTCTGTATCTTTGATTGTTCTTCTTTCTTCAGTAATAGTAGTTTTAATTAGTTCTTCTTTCTTCAGTAATAGTAGTTTTAATTATTCTTCTTTCTTCTGTCTTCTGTATCTTTGATTGTTCTTCTTTCTTCATTCTTCAGTAATAGTAGTTTTAATTAGTTCTTCTTTCTTCAGTAATAGTAGTTTTAATTATTCTTCTTTCTTCTGTCTTCTGTATCTTTGATTGTTCTTCTTTCTTCATTCTTCAGTAGTAGTAGTTTTAATTAGTCTTCTTTCTTCTTCAGTTCTAATTATTCTTCTTTCTTCTGTCTTCAGTAGTAGTAGTTTTAATTATTCTTCCTTCTTCTGTCTTCTGTATCTTTGATTGTTCTTCTTTCTTCTGTCTTTAGTAGTTTTAATTAGTTCTTCTTTCTTCATTCTTCAGTAGTAGTAGTTTTAATTAGTTCTTCTTTCTTCATTAGATTTAGTTTGTTCTTCTTTCTTCTTTAGCTTTGATTGTTCTTCTTTCTTCCTTCTTCAGTAGTAGTAGTTTTAATTAGTTCTTCTTTCTTCATTCTTCAGTAGTAGTAGTTTTAATTAGTTCTTCTTTCTTCATTAGATTTAGTTTGTTCTTCTTTCTTCTTTGATTTTGGTTCTTCTTTATTCTTCCTTCTTCCTTCTTCAGTAGTAGTAGTTTTAATTAGTCTTCCTTCTTCTTTCTTCAGTAGATTTAGTTAGTCTTCTCTCTTCTTTAGTTTTAATTAGTCTTCTTTCTTCCTTGATTTTAATTATTCTTCTTTCTTCTCTCTTCGGTAGTAGTAGTTTTAATTATTCTTCCTTCTTCTGTCTTCTGTATCTTTGATTGTTCTTCTTTCTTCATTCTTCAGTAATAGTAGTTTTAATTAGTTCTTCTTTCTTCTGTCTTCTGTATCTTTGATTGTTCTTCTTTCTTCAGTAATAGTTGTTTTAATTATTCTTCTTTCTTCTTGAGTTTGGTTATTCTTCCTTCTTCTGTAGTTTTGGAATATCCTTCCTTCTTCTTTCTTCTGTAGTTCTTATTTTTATTATTCTTCTTTCTTCTTTGATTTTGGTTCTTCTTTCTTCCTTCTTCTGTAGTTTTGATTGTTCTTCTTTCTTCATTCTTCAGTAATAGTAGTTTTAATTATTCTTCTTTCTTCAGTAGCTTTGTTTTTTCTGGTCTGGTTTCTTTGACGGGGTATATTAATTGCCTACTTCTATCTTACCTGGGTAATTTTGTTATTATCATTTTTAGTCTTCTGGGTTTTTAAATTTGTATTATATTATATTATTTGCAGAATTTTTCTTTATTTAACCTTTCTTGTGAATATATTTAGTAAATAGTGCATTTTAAACGATTCTCATTTAGATACTCCATATATTAGAGCTTCATTAATGATCATTGAGTAATGTATTTGTGTGGATTATCTGTCATGCTACAATATATATATGTATATGGCAAAAACATACATTCCCACCTAATTAATTACTTTACTAAAATCGTGTAGATTCTTAATTTGTTTATAAACATGAATCTTTGTATATTATCACGATGAAGTAGAAGAGAAAATAAGCAAGTAAATTCGTCTACTGTGAAGACTCGTCAAATAGTACGTAAACTATATTCAGCACGTCCAGACAGAACTGGTGCCGTCGCAGTTATTACTCCGTTCTTTAATGGAGACTAATGTAAGACAGTGACGGTTACAACAGTTAGTTGCTGCCGAGTTATTTTTTTACTGGTATATAATTGTATCTTGTACTCAGTGAAGGTTATGTTACGTGTTATTAATTGGGGTTTAATAAAACTGATAAAACAATGATTGAAATTATTTACAATGAATGCATAACGGGTCTGTTGTATTTGTGTTGTATTACGAAAAATAGACACTAAAACACTCATGGACAAAGGAAGCAATGACAGATTTAGAGAAAGGTAAGAACATAATCTATAATACAAGATAATAAACCGGGATAGGTCGATTATATTAAGTGGTTAAGTAAAGAAAAAATACCTCAGAGAGTGTGTGAGACGTGAGAAGAGGAGCAAAGAGACGCGTAGGAAACTGTGGCAGGAAGACATAAGGAAAACACTCAAAAACACATGAAAAAAACTGATAGACGTTGATAAAACATTACAGGACAGTACGAAATAGCAAGAAATATGGAAAAGAAACCCTATTATTAACTAAATTCCACAAAACGCTTTAAACAGATAACAGTGCATTAGAAAATAAATATGGATATAATAAAGATTGTTACATTAAATGGTATTTGAATAAAAACGATAATAAATATGACTTTTACAGTTACAAGTAGAGTTTTATTTGTATCATAAAAGTCGTCCGCAGCTAACAGGGAATAATTATATCACTTGAGACTGAGGTGAGAAGGATAGAAAATTGATATTTAAGTAGAGGAAAAGATATTGGTAAATATGTCAGCAAACTGTGATGCACGAGTTCAGAGAGAGACTGGAATGAAATTGACGTACAATTGATTGAAACTGTCTACGTGAGGGTACTTTAGGGAATGTTTGCCAGTTCAACATTACGTGACTAGTGTATGCGCTCTGTAACACTACATTTGTCTTCACATCTGCGTTAGTGATGTCTTACGCAACACTTCCCAGACAAGTGTTTGCCAACTGTAGATTTTCATGCACGAATACATTCAGTACGATTTCTCTCATATTAAATTGTATCAATTATAGCGTACACTTGACGCTTGAACAGAAATGTCTCTCCTGTGCAACTTCACACATTTATTTCACTATATTAAAAGTGACCATACTTGTGTTTTAAAATAGTTAAGAATTGGGAAACTTCGAATTGTTGTTGCCTTCAAATGTTTTAGCTAATTAATACTAAAGAATTATGCAAATAATTATTAAAAATACACAATTTGTGTTACAGTTATTTATAACAAAGTTGTAACTATTACTCCCCTGTTGTATTTTATAACTGACTGTTGATTAAGAAATTTTAAGCAGTTAAGATATGATCTCTGTCCTGTCCTTGTAGAGTTTTATGTTTGATAATAGTAAAACAACAACAACAATAACGAAGACTGCATCAAATACTACTACTACTACTACTACTACCCAACATATTCCTGCTCATACTGATACTGCTATTAGGCCTCCTACTGTTGCAACACTATCAATATTGCAGATATTGTTGTTGACTTTCTAGCAAGTTTAAGATTTTTTCAAAATCGTTTCAGTTGTCGGTTTTTTGTCAAATCGTCACAGCTTTACGACGTTGATTTCAATGGTAATTATCTGAACTGGAGTTGCTTTGTATCATTCTTGTGTTACGTAAGTAGCACTCGGTCACAAATACAATTTCAAAGCGACTACAGTTTCGTGTTATTGCATATACAAAGATGGTAATCATATTTTTCAAAGAGTGCGATTTAGCAATTATTGTCGGGTTGTATAGAATGAAATACTATCGGCTTTGAGATTTTGGATTGAAATATCAGATTCAATAATCTGTTGTTATAGTTCACAAAACTGAAGTGTTAACACTAAATAGAAAGCAAGCAGTAAATGTGCCTGACATAGCTGCGTTTAACAGAATAATAAGAATAGAATGTGTTATGGATTGCTGTTAAATTGTACACTACAAAACAAACAAAGATTTTTCATTTCTATTACTGTTTTTTTTTCATAGTCGGGGAAATACTACAGTTTTTATTTTAAAACATGTCATTAAATAAACATTAAAAATGTTTAATTTGCCTGCGAATTGACTCATTTAAAAAAGTCTCAACTTCCGAACTTATACATAATATATTCACACGGCGAGGATGTATTCACGGTTTTATCAAGTCAAGAATCCGTATAACTAGAAAGAAATCTGAAGCCAAAATTAAAAGATTAACAGGAATTTTAACAAATTAGAAATTAAAACAAAGAGAGAAAGATCAAAATATTATTACGACGTTATTGCTATATTATTTTGTTATCACGTGTTATCGTATTGTACAGTGGAAACAAAATAATAGACACTTATGAAATCACTAATTAGTGAATTACCAACTTTAATTAGTCACAACAACAATTTGAAATCAACAGATGTATTCTCAACAATAATTCAAGTTAACTTAGTCCACACGCAACAATAATTGTCATATATTTATTTGTTCTGCACTAATTATAACATAATAACCAAATAATCACTTTCAAGTAATCCGCAGCAATCACTTGATCTGTACTAAAGAAATCGCTTATTGTAACTGACTTCTAAGCAGGCCGTAGAAGCTTGTATATACCTCGCAGAAGTTCCAGAATAATTTGGCAGTCTTTTGGCGGCGTGCCGGCATAATTTGCATAGTTACAAGTAGTCTGAAGGCTACGTCAGTGCGCGACCTTGACCTTTACGTTGCACGTTGGGCTAGCCGAGAACCGTGGAGAATGGCGCTCTCAACTTTTCGAGAGCGTTACGTAATTATCGTACCAATATTTTGTTACCTGACAAACTTTACGAACAGTTACACTGATAGAAACACCTTCAAAAGCAAAAAATTATCTATTCGCGCGGTGTATAGAGCACGTCCAGGTCTGTTTCGTTATTAGTCATGGTGGGGTAGAAGAACAGAGACGTCCTTGTGTCGGAGTGTTTTGCGGCTCACTGCTCACTGACTTGTATTTTATTATTGCGTCGTGATTGTGATTGTGTCTTCTGCTGAATAGAGTGACTTAACGTAAGTGCTGTAATAAATAGTGCCGCCAGAAATGAATAATACCGTACTACACACAGTTGCAGAAAATCTCATTTGTGGGAGTTGTGGTATTCTGAGTGACGGTAATAACATATCGGTACCGGTTGGTTAAAGAAGGTCGAACCTACGTCCATGACGACGAGCGTAGAGCCCGACCAAGTGTTACAATTGGTCGCCCTGCTGGTTCAAGCGTTCGTGAGGCTTGTCAATTTACTCTTCATGAGTTTTTGATTGTATTGTCACAAGTTTCACGAACATTTGAAATTTTGACGGAAAAGCGGAGATTAGTAAATTAAGTATTTTACTCTTGTTAAATCATAAAATGTTTCTGGTAAACTACCCCTTTCTCTTAACCGATCTTCTCCAAAATCAATAGTCCTCTACAATGCAGGGATGCATGCAAAAAAATATATTTCATTCTGTTTCAATTTGCGGCAGTTATCGTTCGTCATGAAAACATTTCTCTTGTTACAACATAACATGTTTCAGGTAAACTACCCCTTTCCCTTTACCGATCTACTATATACTAACGTATACCACCACACGTTATCGAACTCGATTTTCACTGATGATGGCAGTCGACGGCACTGCTGAAACGTCTGGTTTTGCAGAAAACATTGGACTACGGCCAAACAGCCCGGGAAGGAATTTTAACAACAAACTACTTACTTTGTTGCCGATAACGTAGTACACATATAAAAATTATCCCCTCCCCCTTCAACTATAATTTTCATTATAGTTTTGAATGATAGCCTCTTCATTTATAGATATTTCATCTACGTTTCTACAGTGGATTATTAAGATCTTATCAGGATACTTTATTTATCAAAATTAAGTACTTTACTCTTGTTACAACAAAAAACATTTCTGGTAAACTACCCTTTCCCCCTAACCGGTCTTCACCAAAATCAATAGGCCGTGAGTCCTCTACAACTCAGGCATATATGTAAAAAATTATTAGATTCTGTTTGAATTTACGGCAGTTATCGTTCATGAAAAAATTTCTCTTGTTACAACATAAAATGTTGCTGGTAAACTACCCTTTTCCCTTAACCGATCTTCAACAAAATCAACAGACCTTGAGTTCTGTATAATTCAAAAAGGTATGCAGAAGAGTAGTTGATTCTGTTTTAATGTACGGCAGTTATCGTTCGTCATATAAAAAAATTACCCTTGTTAAAACATAAAATGTTGCCGGTAAACTACCCTATTCCCTTAACCGATCTTTACCAAAAACAATAGGTCTTGAGAAATCTACAATTCAGGGCTCTATGCAAAACATTATGTGATTCTGCTTGAATTTGCGGCTATTATCGTTTACCATATAAAAAATTACCCTTGATAAAAAACCATTGCAGGTAAACTACCCCTTTCCCTTAACCGATCTTCACCAAAAACAATAGCTCTTGAGAACTTTACAATTCTGGGCTGTGTGCAAAAGAATAGTTGATTCTGTTTGAATTTGCGGTTGTTATCGTTTGGCATAGAAAAAAATTACCCTTGATTAAAAAAAACCGTTGCCGGTAAACTACCCCTTTCCCTTAACCGATCTTCACCAAAACCAATAGGTCTTGAGTACTCTACAAATCAGGGCTGTATGGAAAACATTATTTGATTCTGTTTGAATTTGCGGCTGTTATCGTTTGCCATAGAAAAAAAATCTACAGACAGACACAGACACACACACAGACACTTTTCGAAAATTGACTTTTTTTCATGTTTTGAGTGTAGTACAATCAGAATCTGCAATTAATCTAGAACACGATTTTTTTTGCCATCACCATACTTACATTTCCTTAAGGAACATGGAAGTAATATCGGTATGGAGAACCATACATGACTTCCATATTCTAAGATTTATATTTAAAATCATTTTCAAAATGAAATATTACCAGAGAAACTACTTCTTTCTACTTACTGCGTCAGCCTTAACCACAGTACTGTGGTCACTAACGTATACCACCTCACGTTATCGCACTCTATTTTCACTGATGATTGAAGTCGATGGCTTTGCCGAAACGTCTGGTTTTGTAGAAAACATTGGACTAAGGCCAAACATCCCGGGAAGGAATTTTAACAAAAACTATTTCTTTGTTGCCGCTAACGTTGTACACATATATATAAAAAAATATGCATAAAATTAATGGCTTGTATAAGTTAATGATTGATCTCCATTAAGTAGTGCTCAAGTTTCCAAAGTTTTAAGATTATGATGTCCGTAATTAAAGCATCAGAGCAGGTTTAGTGTGTATGAGGGTACACCGTGGACAAAAATTTTCAACATTTCGTATTGAGCGTTGCTTAGAGTAAAGCTGCGAATCTACAGTGTACGTTTTGTGACTATTTAAAAGCAAGTTTAAATAGCACAAATAAAAAAAAAGATAAATTTTGGTTTAAATACCGCGTGAGAAAATAATCCACCCTCCCCGCTGTACCTATATACCTGTACCAACTTGTAAAAAGTCTAGTACGGACATGCAAATTATGAAGCGAATACTAATAATCCTTCTAATTTAATAAAAAGACGTGAGAATAATCAATGAAATACCTAACTAAATAAAGAAAGGTAGGATAATTAATAATAGTTAATTAGTGGAAAGATACTAATAATAAAAGTACGAACTACTTTTCTCTTGAATCGTGAACTGCGCCCTGTCCCTACACACTGCCGCTAATTCAACACCAGTCGACTCAGAATACCCAACGAGTTAACAGCATCAAAATGTAGCTGCAACGTGAACGTACATTATTTCAAACTATGTTACTGAAAGTTCGTGTTTTATGGTAAAATACTCGACATGTAGGTGAAACTAAGTGCAACGTAAATCTGATTATGTAACTTATATGTAGATAATGAATCAAAGGAAAATAATAGTCGACACATCTCTTTGTAAATCATAGTTTAAATTTTAAGGTATATTTCATACCATGTAGCAAGATAACATTTGTGTACATTAAACGAAAATGTGAGAAGTGAACTCGCACGTCCACAAGAAGCAACGACGTCAACATCACGAGCACCAGGTAGCAGAATTGTACCGTGATGACTGTGATCACCGCTTAGAATCGACAATCTTAATGGAGAAACTCAACCTACTACGAAGATCATCCCGGAAAACCGACTGAAGAGGATTCGCAAGAGGACCAGCTGCAGATCACCTTATACCCAGGTGACACAGAAAAGAACTTCTGTGCTTATATTTTTTTCTAACAACCAAAGTAAAAAACTCTGTCAAACCATGTAAATCTTAACATAGTAATTTTGTATTTACTGTATATTAATCTAATCTATTAATCAATCTATTCTTCAAATAGTTTACATAATGTGGAAGTATTTTGAAATATTATGAAATTAGAACCCGGATCCGTGGTATTTAATGTAATCTAATACAGTATAGCTTTGAACTCATCTGAGTAACAATTTAAAGAATATAAGAGCTTTTGATATAGAATCTATCAAAAATTTGAAAACATAAAAAAAAGATAATAACCACTAAAGGTAGTAGCAATAAAAAACATTATTTTGAAGTAAAAATAAAGAGATGTTTCTGCTAAAACCTAAAGAGAGTAAGTAAGTTTGAGTAACCTTGCACGAATTCCTGTTCTTTACAGTTTCCTATATTGTTGGTAAATAACTAGTATTAACAATGGCAGCCAGTTCAATTGACAGAGGCCAATGAACGGGTTCCCTGTGTTATGATGTCTTGGCAGGAGAGACATTATAGTTTCACAGAACAAACACGCGGAAAAGAAGGAGCGCTCGGAAGTCACTCATGGACCCTCAGCATCTTGCAGAGGGTTCATTCCCTAAAGACGAAAAGTCTGTCTATGAATCGTTCCTCTGTAAACACGTGCAGTTACACTGCCCAGCGATCCACAGGAAGCAAATCGCTATCCACGCTGGACTTTTTCGGCTTGCACGCGTTATGTTGGTATGGGTTTCAGCACTTTCCATTTAAAAAGCGTGCAAATGCAAGAAAATAAACATGAGTGAGGCCAGAAATAAGTCGAATTTTGTGTGTATGTGTGTGTGTCTTCCCTACCTTTTTATTGCAGTAATCAAAATAATAAAATGGAAACGTAAACATTACATAATTGAGATATGCTTACCTGCCACGAACGATATATTTTCACTCATACATGATTTAAACTAAAATGAAAAAATTATAATTTTATTGCCTGGCAACAAAATTATTTTATTTTTAACAATTACCATTGTTTGAAAAAGTTTAAATGAATTTTTCAAGTACTTTACTGTTGTTAAAACGTAAAAGGTTGCCGGTAAACCACCCCTTCCCCTTATCCGATCTTCACCAAAATCAAAAGTCCTTGAGATCTCTAAAATTGAGGGACCACTGCAAAAAATTATTTGATTCTGTTTAAATTTGCGGCTGTTATCGTTTGCCATAGAAAATTACCCTTGATAAAAAAACGTTGTAGGTAAACTACCCCTTCCCCTTAACCGATCTTCATCAAAAGCAATAGGTCTTGAGTACTCTACAAATCAGGGCGGTATGCAAAAACCTATTTGATTCTGTTTGAATTTGCGGCTGTTATCGTTTGCCATAGAAAATACCCTTGTTAAAACATAAAACGTTGTAGGTAAACTACCCCTTTCCCTTAACCGATCTTCGCCAAAAACAATAGGTCTTGAGAACTCTACAATTCAGGGTTGTATGCGAAACATTATTTGATTCTGTTTGAATTTGCGGCTGTTATCGTTTGCCATAGAAAAAAAATCTACAGACACACACAGATAGACACACAGACACTTTTCGAAAAACGACTTTTTTTCAAGTTTTGAGTGTAGTACAATCAGAATCTGCAATAATCTCGAACACGATTTTTTTTGCCATCACCATACTTCCATTTCCTTAAGGAATATGGAAGTAAAATGACTTTTACTTCCATGTTCCTTAAGGAAATGGAAGTATGGTGATGGCAAAAAAAATCGTGTTCGAGATTATTGCAGATTCTGATTGTACTACACAATGACTTTTACTTCCATGTTCCTTAAGGAAATGGAAGTATGGTGATGGCAAAAAAAATCGTGTTCGAGATTATTGCAGATTTTGATTGTACTACACTCAAAACATGAAAAAAAGTCGTTTTCCGAAAAGTGTCTGTGAGTCTGTGTGTCTGTCTGTGTGTAGATTTTTTTCTATGGCAAACGATAACTGCCGCAAATTCAAACAGAATCAAATAATTTTTTGCATACAGCCCTGATTTGTTGAGTACTCACGACCTATTGTTTTCGGTGAAGATTGGTTGAGGGAAAGGGGTAGTTTACCTGCAACGTTTTTTTAACAAGGTTATGCAAATAATCTTTTGATTCTGTTTGAATTTGCGGCTGTTATCTTTTGCCAAAAAACAAATTTCCCTTGATAAAAAAAACCGTTGCAGGTAAACGGTTTTTTTTTATCAAGGGAAATTTTTTTTTGGCAAAAGATAGCCGCAAATTCAAACAGAATGAAAAGATTATTTGCATACAGCCCTAAATTGTAGAGTTCTCAAGACCTATTGTTTTTGGTGAAGATCGGTTAAGGGAAAGGGGTAGTTTACCGGCAACGTTTTTTTAACAAGGGTATTTTCTATGGCAAACGATAACAGCCGCAAATTCAAACAGAATCAAATAATGTTTTGCATACAGCCCTGATTTGTAGAGTACTCAAGACCTGTTGTTTGTGGTGAAGATCGGTTAAGGGGAAGGGGTAGTTTACCTGCAACGTTTTCTTATCAAGCGTATTTTCTATGGCAAACGATAACAGCCGCAAATTCAAACAGAATCAAATAATTTTCTGCATTCTTCCCTGAATTGTAGAGGTCTCAAGGACTTTCGATTTTGGTGAAGATCGGTTAAAGGGAAGAATTAACCTTTCTTACCTGCAACCTTTTAAGTTTTAACAACAGTAAAGTACTTGAAAATTCATTTAAACTTTTTCAAACAATGGTAATTGTTAAAAATAAAATAATTTTGTTGCCAGGCAATAAAATTATAATTTTTTCATTTTAATGTAAATTATGTATGAGTTAATATCTTTATATATATAATTCTTCTGTACGTGTTTATGTCACTGAACTCCTCCATGTATAAAATAATATATCGTTCGTAGCAGGTAAGCATATCTCAGTTATGTAATGTTTACGTTTCCATTTTATTATTATGCCTACAGCAATAAAAAGGCAGGTAACACACACACACACACACACACACACACACACACACAATTCACGTTATTTCTGGCCTCACTCATGTTTATTTTCTTACATTTGCACGCTTTTTAAATGGAAAGTGCCGAAACCCACACCAACATAACCCGTGCAAGCCGAAAAAATGGACATCAATTTGCTTCCTGTGGATCGCTGGGCAATGTAACTGCACGTGTTTACAGAGGAACGATTCATAGACAGACTTTTCGTCTTTAGGGAATGAACCCTCTGCAAGATGCTGAGGGTCCCTGAGTGACTTCGGAGCGCTCCTTCTTTTTCGCGTGTTTCTTCTGTGAAACATACACTGTAGATTCACAGCTTTACTCTAAGCAACGCTCAATAGGAAATGTTGAAAATTTTTGTCCACAGTGTACCCTCATTCACACTAAACCTGCTCTGATGTTTTAATTACGGACATCATAATATTACTACTTAATGGAGATCAATCATTAACTTATACAAGCCATTAATTTTATGCATATATTTTATATATATGTGTACAACGTTATCGGCAACAAAGAAGTAGTTTTTATTAAAATTCCTTCCCCCATATCCAGCATTCTAGCAGAAGTCTTCCTCCAACACTTAGAAAAAACAAAAATACTCACAAACAATGACAGACACTCACATAAAATACTATATTGGCACAGATACGTTGATGACATTCTAATACTATACAGGGGAAACAAAAGACAATGTGAACAGTTACTAACGCACATAAACAAAATACATAAAAACATAACCTTCACTGCCGAATACGAACACAACAATACCATAAACTTCTTAGACCTCTCCATCACAAAACTAGAACACAGGCACAAATTCAGTATATACAGAAAACTAACTACAACTGACACACTAATACACAACACCTCCAATCACCCAATACAACACAAACTAGCTGCTTTTAGAACCATGATACATAGACTTAACAACATCCCCTTAGATGAAATAGACTACAAAGACGAACTAAACACGATAAAATATCTAGCAGAATCTAACGGTTATGACAGAACAATAGTCAGTAAACTCCTACACAAAACACAAAACAAACAACAGACAAAGACAGAAAACAACAAATTCATAACACTAACATACATCAACAAACAAACAGAAAAAATTGCCCACAAATTCAAAAAAGCAGGATACAGAATCGCTTACAAAACTACTAACAAAACAGAACACACACTATCAAAACGCATGCCCAAAGCACAAAACAAATTCGATCTACCCGGTGTATATAAACTAAATTGTTCAAATTGCAGTAAATTCTACATAGGCCAGACAGGACGTAGCTTCAAACAGAGATACATTGAACACACAAAAGCACTCCACACCACTACAGAATCTACCTTCGCAAACCACCTCATTGAAGCAAACCACACATATAAAAACATCGACAATAACATGAACATACTACACGTACACACAAAAGGCCGAAAACTAGACACTCTAGAACAATTAGAAATATACAAACACACAAAAACAAATAAAAACGACATCCTAAACGAACAGACACAATTCAAATCGCACGCATTATTCGAACACATCTCACCACACACACACAGCTTCAATCTTTCGAAACACTTTCTCGTCGCCAACAACAAGACGAGCAGCGCTACTAACGACAGCCTCTGATGAAGCCTTCTATAGGTGAAAGCCGGTTTAGGCTGTAAGGTAAAACTTTACGTTTTTACTTATAAAAAACTTTGTGTTCCGAGTCGTCAATATTATAGTGATATTTAGACTGTATTAAGGAATGACAACATATGCTCTACATATTTTACATAATGGATGTTTGTTTTTTGTTAGTCACAAAACAAGTACTTGTCGGAAAACGAATATTACCAAAAAAAAAAAACGATTTCTGCCACAAAAAAGTGACATGACTAATAATAGGCATGGGGCCCTTGGGCCACTCCCGCCTTACTTCGAGTTGAGTTTTTTCGTGGTTTTAGAAAAAAAATAGTTTTACATTACACACGTATTGGTTTCCATGTATATTTTCAGTTTTCATGTTAACCTAACATAATCAATTTTTGGTGTCACAGCCACGACCCGGTGATAAATAGTCATTTTGCTAGTCATTTTCCATTAAAAAGTGACAAACGAAATCAATTGCAATCACCAGCCAACTATTTTGCAACATACAAAATTAAAATTTGTATAATTCTTTCACTACATAAAATTATGTGCGATATTCACTACATATCGAAGCCCAAAAATCGCATTAGCGAAATGACTGCGGGTACGCATAAAGGCAGTACCAAATGATTTTATGTATAATTGGAAGTCATGTATGGTTCTCCATACATTTTGAATGTCGGCTAATAACAGCTATGGAGATATGAAAGACAGGGCTATACTAGGACCATTAAATAAAGATGTTAATAAAATTAATGCAGAAATTATTGAAAAACTTCCTGAAGAGTACAGGTTTAAAAAAGTTATGATTCTGTCAAAGACCAACCAGAAGGAGGTCTCGAATTTACTTCTGAATTCCTGAATTCCGTCGAAATGGCTGATCTACCATCACATGAACTGAAACTTAAAAAAATATACAATAATAATGTTCTTGCGAAACTTGGATGTCTCCGAAGGACTATGCAATGGAACAAGGTTAATAGTTACTGAGTTGTGTAACAATATTATTAAATCAAAGATTATCACTGGAGAGAATGCAGGCCGAGAAGTCCATATCCCAAGAATCACATTAGATTCTAGCAAAAATCAACTTGGATGTACTATGCAACGGCTTCAGTTCCCCATAAGACCTGCTTTTGCTATGACCATCCACAAAGCTCAAGGACAAACATTTGAATATGTTCGTATCTACTTATTTATATCAGTTTTTATGGATGGAATGTTGTACGTAGCATTTTCTAGAGTAAAAAGACGAAGCAGCTTAAAAGTTCTTTTCCCACCAAACAATCCTCACCATACACGAAATGTTGTATGGAAAGAAATACTAAATTCTAGAAGACTCGAAATACTAGGAGACTTTACTATAACTTTCCAATAATTTTGTATTATTTTTGTATTATTCTGTATTTTGTATTATTCTATTTACTTGTATTTTTGCGTATAATGTAATGTGTGTATAATAGCATAAATGTATGCTATTATTTTCAATGTTTATACAGTATACGTATAGTTTCTGTTTATGTTTACAAATTTCTGCTTATGTTTACAAATCCTAGACAATTTAATGTAAAAAAATCTGTATATATATATATTGTAATGTGACATAATGAGAGTCCCAAAACAATTAAAAAAAATAGTCCAAATAATAATAAAAATGTCAGAATAACTGAAATCAAATCTGTAACAATTTAAAATAAAAAGTACAGCACAATAGTGTGACAAATAATGAACTATGTATTGTAAAAAAATAAGATGAAACTTGTGAAAAGTGAATAAGTGTAAAAGTGAAAAGTGAAAGGTGGAAAAACAAGGGTGATCATTAATCACACAGATAAGACTGTTAAGATTAATGATCCCTATAATTCCATTAAGTGTGAAAAACCCAAACAGTTCAATATAAGAGGCCCAACTCTTATAGGTAATATGAAATGACAAACATACTAAATGTTAAAGTATGAACAGACAATTGTAGTATTGTAACATTGTTTATTGAAAGATTATATAGTTGTTAATCCCATGTTTGTTTTTCGTTAATTAGGTCAATGCCAATAATTGTTAGCATTGATAAACCATGTGTAAAAGAATATAAGAAAAATATCAAGCCTGTAGGCAAGAATAGAAAATATAATAATACCAAAACATACTTAAATAGAGGCCCATAAACAATATAATAATGGTCCATGAATAGAACCTAATCGTATGAGAATGAAAATGGTATTATGACCAATTAAATAATTTATGTTATTGTTTGTAAATGAATGAATCTAATCTTGGCCATGAAGGCAACATTTTTAATTAGTATGTTAAGGGTTTTGTATTAGTTAATAAACATTGTTAGAATAAGTTAAAGAAAAAATAATGTAGTAATCTTTAAATCAAATGTAATCAGGCAAAAGGGTTCAAAACAATTTAATAATTAATGTAAAGTAGAAAATGGGAATGAAGTCAAATTTTAGGCCGAGGCCGAACATGAAATGTAAAATAAAATAATGTCAGAGATGATTAAGTTATCAAATCAATACAATATAATAATAACAAAATAGGATCAAAATTTAATAATGGACAAGTCTTAGAGTAATTGTGTATCATATGAGATTAATCTTATAAAAATTTAAGTATTGTATCATATAGTGAATGTAAGGGCAGTGTTATAGTCCAGATTTATAGATTTTGTAAAGGTGAAAGGACACCTAATATGAAGTTAACTTATACAAAATTATATACCAAAATGTAGACCTTTAAAAAAGGAACAGAAATATGTAAACCAATTTTAGTTTAAACAAAAATTAACAAGGGAGTAGTTTTTGACTGTAAAGGCAAGGATATAATTTTAGTAATATATGCCGCTTGACCTCAGGTTCATGAAACTGACCAATCGAAACCCGAGTTTACTGGTCAAAAAGCCGTTACAAAGACGAGACGAAGGAATTATTGTATTGTTATACGCCACGCTGAAGAGACGAGTCTAATAGCTGACGCTTGTGTAAAAATTAAAACAATCAAGTAATACTTGACTAATGTTCTAAAATAAACCAGAGAAGTGAAAAAAAAACACTCCAAGAAAATTATAAAGAATTAATTACTGACCGATGGAAACTTAAATCTACACAAAAACATCAAAAGACGCTAGCGAGGGATTGCTTGCAGTACGCCAGGAACGTAAATATTACTCCGAAGTATTTTTATTACCACAATACACACAGATCAACTTCATTACACCATATAAACAATTTACAGTGATAAATTGAATACCCATTGATCATTAATACAGTGATTAATAATAACAACAATTTTATTTAAAACAGAAAAACATTCAACTACATGACTTTGGTTAACCGACTAAGCGGCCATCTTGTTTATTATTCTATTTCCAGTGCTGGCAGAGTTCGTTACCGCTGTTGGTGAAAAAACTTAACATTTTATATTTGTAAACATTAATAATTCAGTTTTATTATTTTATATGTAATTGTAATGTATTGTACTCCTTTTTAAAGCGTTTTCTGACTTCATAACTAGCCCAAGGAATCCAAGCCCTGAGATAAATATTTACATTAAATTTACTTGTAAACCATTGAAGAGCAGATTCGAAGACGAATCGATTATTAAACTGTTAAGGTCGATTCAAGACCTGACCATTTATGTTGTTTTGATAAATAAGCTGAAAAAATAATAAAAGAAACCAATGATTACCGATTCCAGAGTTGTTATTTTATGCGTGAAAATAGAATAAGAATTTGTTCACAGGCATTAGTGAGCGAGAGCAGGTACGCAGGGCGAATATAACCTCGCCAACAGAAAAAATAAACTAACCTACAACTGGCAACATACGGTTAGCGGCTGTCGCTGAGTCAACCAGAAGTGCGGGAAAATTCGAAGGCACTAGCACACGAATACAAACACTTTCTCTCATAACAACATTATACAAACTTTATATTAAAGAACTGGTGATATAAACAATTCAAAAAACATGAACACCATAAAACTCTACGTTATAGAATTGGCGCATACCAACGTGGAGCTTATTTAAACCCCAAAACAAATTTACATTACAAGGTTGCGATTACAACGTGTGGCATTATAGTACGGCAGCTACACATAAAACTCAACGTTATAATATATATATATATATATAAAAATAAATATCAAAACCGAGAAAAGCTCGGTCCCCCGATATTAAAGGATTAGCAGGCGTTCAGATTTGGATGCGGTAGACGGGCAAGGCTATAGTATATTTGGGACGCGAAACAAATAATAATTGAACTTGATGCCTGTTGATGTTTGAAAGAATGAATTTCCAGTAATAATAATAATAATAATAATAATAATAATAATAATAATAATAATAATAATAATCATCATCATCATCATCATCATAATGGCTCCTTTTTGTATCACTAAATTAGTTTAAGAGTTGGGCAGGACAGGCTGCCGTATATGAATTACGCTACAAACGGGCATTATTGTATCAGGATGTTATCCCAAGTACTCATTTCCACACATCGGCGGCCCGAAGTCAACTAGAAGAAAACTTTTGATGGCAGCTGTCCAGTCAGTCCTACTGTATGGAGCGGAACTGTTGGCAGACTCTTTCAATAGTAAGATTTACAGGAAGAAACCAGCCCAGGTTCAAAGACGAAGTACCCTTAGAGTTGCATAGGCCTACCGCATGGTTGAAGTGATGTAGATTGACCTTCTCGCCAAGAAACGTAAGATCGTCTTTCAGAGGAAGAAGGGGGTGTAGCTACACACCGAGAAGCCCGAAGTCAGATAGTAGAGCTTGGGACCAAGAAGAGCGAGGTCGATGGGCAAGAAGGCTCATCAAGCAGGTGCAGCCGTGGGCGGAGATGAAGAATGGCTAGGTCGACTATTACCTCACACAGTTTCTGACTGGACACGGGTATTTTCGATCTTACCTGAAGAAAGTTGGAAAGGCCGAGTCACCAGAGTGCCTGTACTGCACGGGAGGGGCGGACGATGGCAGCCATACATTCTTCGTCTGCGACAGATGGAAGCGACATAGACGATCGTTGCAAGATGATTTTGGGTAGGAGATCTCCCTGGATAACATCGTTGAAGCGATGCTTCAAGGGGAGGACACCTGGAACTGTGTGGCACGCTTCGTAGAAGAGATTCTTTGGTCCAAGAAGATAGCTTTAGACAACACAATTTAGAAGGATAACAAGTCAGTCAGATGTGACCCCTAGGGCTGAGAAACAGCCCTAACCCAAAGTAGTGTGTCAAACAGTTCCAGGTAAGTGTCCTAGAAGAGGAATGGGAGAAGGTTTTTTAGTGGGTCGGGTATAATACTCAAACCCACAAAGCCTGGAAGTGTGCACCCTTTCGGAGATTTGTAGAGCAAATGTTTCCACCCCTCGTAAAAAAAAAACGGTAAATTGATCTGATTAAACCGAATGAAATTAAAATACACTTACATCGTAAACTTTGTGTAAGGAAAGGAGTGACTCCACAGGTTGGAAGCAGTAATTATTTTGGATTGAAAGTCGCAAAGAAGATTTGCACATATCGCAACTCGCTCTGAGATATTTGATGATATTTTCAACTCCTTATTTGTGAGTACATGGTTTTCCATTGTAAGTTTTCTCAGAAATTAAATTCAGAAAAATCTGAAGTAGACTGTGAGTTGAGACTGAATTTTTGTCCAGATGTTTTTTCTGTTTTTCCAAATGTAAACTTTAGTTGGAAGGCACGTCTATAATGTTTCATAAATCCTACAGAAATTTTACGTCATGTATATTACTGAAAGTTTATGAAGATTAGGATTAATAATATGTCGTATTCCTTATACTATTAACTTTGAAAATTACTATATACCATTATTAATCTTTATTTGAATTAATAAAAAATTGTTTTTGCATTTTATTGTTGAATCGTTAAGTTATAAAATAATGAAGTTCCCAAGTCGTAGGTCTCTAATAAATAAGTATATCGTGTGCGTGTGTGTGTGTACACTATACACGATATGTCTTACTGTATAAAGTAGGCCTATATAATATATAGGCTATATGAACAGTTCTTCAAATATTAACTATTTACACAAGTAAAATTCTATTGTATTATCACTTTACTCACGTTCCACTAATTAAATCAGCATCGTCAGAGGTTATATATGAGTAAACAAACAATTGAATTGATTCGATTTAACTATAAAAAATAACGGATAATCGAATTTAATATAAAAGAAACGATCGATTTAATTTGATTTTACTTATCGATTGTTTCAATATTTATTTGCACAATCAGCTGTTTTGTCGGTTATATTGGAAATATGTTTATTTTTAATTTATTTTAATAAATTTATAATTTTAAACAGATCATCTTGTTATGTTTTTACTTGAGTTTGTTCTGAAATTGGTAAATTATTGTTATTGTGTTTGAATATATTAAGATTTTCCCAAATATTCATTTTTTTACCTTTTTGTATGTTTTAATTAACTTCACATTTTGAATGTCGGAAAATCGAAGTTTATTATTTATACAATGCGTGGCTAAATTAGATTTGCCTATATATTTGGTCTTAAAAAAGCATTGCGGGGTTGAACGTATCTATCGAGTAGTTTTTTCTTTGTCTGGCGTACGTAAAATTTATTGCAATCTGTATACTCTATTTTGTATATTCCATTTTTATTGTGAATATTGAATTTAGTTTTAGGTTTTACTTGATTAAAAATAATATTATCTGTGCTATAAGATATTTTTAAATTTGTATCTTTAAATAATTTACGAGTTGTATTTCCGTAATAAGTAAAGGTTGTATAGTTGTTTTATTATTAAAAGATGGATTTTTATGTGTAGGTTTATAGGGCGTTTGTTTAGTGAGTTTATGTTATATTCTGTTTCCTAATTTATTGATAGTTTTGACTTTGTATCCATTCTTTATTGCTATTTGATTGATAATATTTCTTTTTTTTTATGTAATGGAATTCTATATATGCGGTATATTAATGAATTGAATGCTGCCATTTTATGTTGGGGAGGATGGTTAAATTTGTTTAGAATTATTAAACCAGTTTGAGATGGTTTTCTGTATATCGAGTAATCAAAACTATTTTAATTTCTATTTATTGTTAAGTCTAAGTAATTTAATTGATTAACTGATTCTTCTTCTAGCGTGAATTTTATTTTGTTATATAAGTTAATTGAATTTAGTGTATTATAATTTATACAAAAATAAAATATATAGAATTTAGAATATATGTTAATGGCCTTATTTTGGGATATAGCCTATATAACGCCATCGACGTACCAAAAGTAGACTCCTGATGGGTCGTTTAATTTAATTATATTTATTATTTCTTCATCAAGTTTTTGTAAAAGGATTTCGGATATGATGTTGGGGCTCCCATAGTAAGGCTGTCTGATTGGTGGTATAGTTTATTACTATATTGAAAACAATTTTGTTTTAAAATAATTTTCAAACTGTTAGTTAATTTGCTTAATATGTGTGTCGTTTTCATTAGGCCTATTTGTGTTCAGTGTATTTGTTATAATATTTATAGCATCGTCAACGGGAATATTTCTGTACATGTTTGGAAAATGGAAAGAATATAATTTGGTATTTTCGTTTACTTGCATGTTTTTTAGTTGTTCCGCGAGTTCGATACTGTTTACTATATATTGTTCTTGGCTTGAAGTTTTATTTTATGTTTCAAATTTGTGATTGTAATTTAGATATTTTATAATTTGGTGATGTTCTAGCATATATTAATAAGTGTAATAGGTTTGTCAACGTTGTGTAATTTTATTAGGAAATATAATTTTGGTTGCACTTGGATTGTCCACTTTATATTATATGATTCTTTAGAATTTATAATTTCGTTACTATTTATCAACATACTTAATATTTGTGTTTGATATTTACTTGTAGGATCCTTGTTTAATAAGATACAATTATTGGTACTAATAAATTCTTCAGTTTTATCGTTTAAAACTTTATTAGAAATCATTAATGTTGTACTACTTTTATCTGCTTTGGTTAAAGTAAGTTTATTTGCTGTTAGTTTATGTTTTATGTTGTGAATAGTAACATTATCTTTATTTTTAATATGCTGATTTTTGTTGTTATATGTTTTGATAAATTTTATAATTTCCATTGAAATTTCTGTTCTTATTTTATCTTATTATTATACTACTTTTTTTCTGTAGTATTAATGGCGTTTTATGTTTAAACCATAATATTTTCTATTCGATATGTATTTACATTTTTAAGATTTGTTTTATTTGAGGTTTCTAAAGTTGTTATTTCGTTTTTAGTAAAGTTAACGGTAGATAAATTTATAAATTGAGAGTAAAAGTGTGGACATTGTTTAGCTTTTTAAGTTTTGTAAATTGTGGGAATTTTAATTAGGTTTATTGTTTTCTTAGAAAATTGGTAAGTTTTTACTAATTGTATTAAATTTATTTGTTTTTATTTATGTAGGATTGATAACACATTAGTATATTTGTTGTTCCAAGTATGATAGGCTACTCAAGCATGTTGGCTAAAAGAAGGTGTAAATTAATTAAATGTTTATTGAGATAGTAACATGTCTCTAAGTGTTTAAAACTATATTGGGCCTGTATAATGTATTTGTTTAGTTTATTATTTTTGTCTTTTTTTACAATTATTTTAGTATGTTTTGTAATAATGTTCAGTTTTAGGCATTTTTAATTGAAGTAGATGTTTCCAAGACAATTATTTAATTTTGTTTATTACGTGTAATAAATAAGTTATAGAAATGATTTACATCACCTTGTATGGTGTTTTCATTCATTTTTATTTTGTAAATAACACTTATATATTTATTGCAGGTCTCTATATTATGAAGAGTTCTTCAAATGTTAACTACCTCTGCAAGTAAAATTATTATTGTATTTACACCTGATGCACGTTTCAGTGATCACATCAGAGGTTTATAAATGAATTAACAAACAATTCAATTTATTCGATTTCAGTATTAAAATATCGGTATGGAGAACCATACATGACTTCCAAGTTCAAAGATTTATATTTAAAATAATTTACTAAATGAAATGTTTCCATAGAAACTACTTCATTCCATTTATTGTTTCAGCCTTAACCACAGTACTGTGGTCACTAACGTATACCACCACACGTTATCGAACTCGATTTTCACTGATGATGGCAGTCGACGGCACTGCTGAAACGTCTGGTTTTGCAGAAAACATTGGACTACGGCCAAACAGCCCGGGAAGGAATTTTAACAACAAACTACTTACTTTGTTGCCGATAACGTAGTACACATATAAAAATTATCCCCTCCCCCTTCAACTATAATTTTCATTATAGTTTTGAATGATAGCCTCTTCATTTATAGATATTTCATCTACGTTTCTACAGTGGATTATTAAGATCTTATCAGGATACTTTATTTATCAAAATTAAGTACTTTACTCTTGTTACAACAAAAAACATTTCTGGTAAACTACCCTTTCCCCCTAACCGGTCTTCACCAAAATCAATAGGCCGTGAGTCCTCTACAACTCAGGCATATATGTAAAAAATTATTAGATTCTGTTTGAATTTACGGCAGTTATCGTTCATGAAAAAATTTCTCTTGTTACAACATAAAATGTTGCAGGTAAACTACCCCTTTGCCTTAACCGATCTTCACCAAAATCAACACGCCTCGAGTTCTCTACAATTTAGGGAAGTATGCGTAACATTATTTGATTATGTTTGAATTTACGGCAGTTATCGTTCGTCATAGAAAAAAATTACCCTTGTTAAATCATTAAAAGTGGCAGGTAAACTACCCCTTTCCATTATCCGATCTTCACCAAAATCAATAACCCATGAGTCCTCTACAACTCAGGCACATATGTAAAAATTATTTGATTCTGTTTGAATTTACGGCAGTTATCGTTCTTCATGAAAAACTTTCTCTTGTTACAACATAAAATGTTGCAGGTAAACAACCCCTTTCCCTAAACCGATCTTCAACAAAAACAATAGGTCTTGAGAACTCTACAATTCAGGGCTGTATGCAAAACATTATTTGATTCTGTTTGAATTTACGGCTGTTATCATTTGCCGTAGAAAATACCCTTGTTAAAACATAAAACGTTGCAGGTAAACTACCCCTTCCCTTAACCGATCTTCACCAAAAACAATAGGTATTGAGAACTCTACAATTTAGGGCTGTATGCAAAACATTATTTGATTCTGTTTGAATTTGCGGCTGTTATCGTTTGCCATAGAAAAATATCGGTATGGAGAACCATACAGGACTTCCATGTTCTAAGATTTATATTTAAAATCATATTCGAAATGAATTATTTCCATAGAAACTACTTCTTTCTACTTATTGCTTCAGCATTAAACCACAGTACTGTGGTCACTAACGTATACCACCTCACGTTTTCCCACTCGATTTTCACTGAGATGGAAGTCGATGGCACTGCCGAAAAGACTGGTTTTGCAGAAAACATTGGACTACGGCTAAACAGCCCGGGAAAGAATTTTAACAAAGAACTACTTCTTTGTTGCCGATAACGTAGTACACATACAAAATTTTCCCCTCCCCCTTCAACTAAAATTTTCATTTATAGAAAATTACCCCCACCCCGTTCACCTAAACTCTTCATTTATAGATCTTTCATATACGTTTCTACAGTAGATTATTATGAGCTTCTTATCAAGATACTTTATTTATAAAAATTAAGTACTTTACTCTTGTTAAAACATAAAACGTTGCAGGTAAACTACCCGTTTCTCTAAACCGATCTTCACCAAAATCAATAGTCCTCTACAATGCAGGGATGCATGCAAAAAAATATATTTCATTCTGTTTCAATTTGCGGCAGTTATCGTTCGTCATGAAAACATTTCTCTTGTTACAACATAACATGTTTCAGGTAAACTACCCCTTTCCCTTTACCGATCTTCACCAAAAATCAACAGGCCTTGAGCTCTCAACAATTTAGGAAGGTATGCAAAAACATATTTGATTTTCTTTGAATTTACGGCAGTTATCGTTCGTCATAGAAAAAATTACCCTTGTTAAAACATAAAACGTTGAAGGTAAACTACCCCTTTCTCTAAACCGATCTTCACCAAAATCAACAGAAATTCATTCCTCTACAATTCAGGGCTGTATGCAAAATATTATTTGATTCTATTTGAATTTGCGGTTGTTATCGTTTGCCATAGAAAAATAATACCCTTGATAAAAAAACGTTGCTGGTAAACTACCCCTTTCCCTTAACCGATCTTCACCAAAAACAATAGGTCTTGAGTACTCTACAAATCAGGGCTGCATGCAAAAAATTATTTGATTTTGTTTGAATTTGCGACTCTTATCGTTTGCCATATAAAATACCATTTTAAAACATAAAACGTTGCAGGTAAACTACCCCTTTCCATTAACCGATCTTCACCAAAAACATCAGGTCTTGAGTACTCTACAGATCAGGGCTTATGCAAAAATTATTTGATTCTGTTTGAATTTGCGGTTCTTATCGTTTGCCATAGAAAATACCGTTTCAAAACATAAAACGTTGCAGGTAAACTACTCCTTTCCTATAACCGATCTTCACCAAAAACAATAGGTCATGAGAACTCTAAAATTCAGCGCTGTATACAAAAAAGTATTTGATTCTGTTTACATTTGCGGCTTATATCGTTTGCCATAGAAAATACCCTTGTTAAAATATTAAATGATGCTGGTAAACTACCCCTTTCCCTTACCCGATCTTCACCAAAACCAATAGGTCTTGAGAACTCTATAATTCAGAGCTGTATGCAAAAGAGTAGTTGATTCTGTTTGAATTTGCGGCTGTTATCGTTTGCCATAGAAAAAAAAATTACTCTTGATTAAAAAAAAAACCGTTGCAGGTAAACTACCCCTTTCCCTTAACCATCTTCACCAAGAACAATAGGTCTTGAGTACTCTACAAATCAGGGCTGTATGCAAAAAAGTATTTGATTCTGTTTGAATTTGCGGCTGTTATCGTTTGCCATAGAAAAAAAATCTACAGACACACAGACAGATACACAGACACACACACAGACAGACAGACAGACAGACACACACACTGACACTTTTCGAAAAATGACTTTTTTTCATGTTTCGAGTGTAGTACAATCAGAATCTGCAATAATCTCGAACACGATTTTTTTTGCCATCACCATACTTCCATTTCCTTAATGAACATGGAAGTAAAAATAGCGAATAATCGGATTTCATACAAAAGAAAGGAACTATCCCTTCACCTGATCCTACAGTACATTTTCGATTTTTTTAATATGCGATTGTATCGACATATTACGATGTGGAAAAGAAGAAGTGTACTAATTGTAAATTGTTCTATTTCTTAATGCAAAGCGAAAATACGCGTTGAGGTTTCATTTGTGAGGTTAGGTGACAATGGTTTTTTTGTTTTTAGCTTACTGCTGGAATATATAAAATCCGTGGTTGACGAAAACATATGGTTTAATGTGTATATACAATGCTTATAACACAATAATACTTGAAATACAGAACCTGACGATTGTGAATTGGTAAATTAACAAAACTACAACAGCAAACATAAAAAATTAAAATTTGTATAATTCTTTTAACAACATGAAATTATGTGCGATATTCGCTAAACATCAAAACCAAAGAGTCGCATTATCGAAATATCGAAAATGACTGCAGCATCAGATAAAGGTAGAGTATCAAAAGAAATGATTTATTTAATTTGATTTTACTTTTTGATTGTTTTAATGTTCATTTACTCACTCAGCTGTTTTGTGGGTTATATTGGAATATTATTTATGTTTATATTTAATTTATTTTAATCAATTTATAATTTTAAATAGATCTTGTTGTTTTGTTTTTACTTGAGTTTGTTCTTTAATTAGTAAATTATTGTTATTGCGTTTGTATATATTAAGATTTTCTAAAAAATTCATTTTTTTATCATTTTATGTTTTTAATTAACTTCATATTATTTTCAATGTCGGGAAATTGATGTTTATTATTTATACAATGCATGGCTAACATTCTCACTGACATTTAAACAAATTTATACAACTTTGTAAAATTTTCTTAAACAATACTAATTGTTATTGTTATAAATAAAGGTCTGTTTCTAAGAAACAAAAAATATTTCAACAAATTATTTATTTTAATTCCAACAAGGCATCAGTACAGACACGTTTGCGACTGGCACAGGCGAAGATGTCTCTAGTAAGGAATAAGCTGGCGTTTTATATTTCTTCTACATAATACTTCAGGTTAATGGGAATTTTTATCGCTATGAGTGTTGCCGTTGAAGCACAGGCGTGCTACATTCACCCCATTCGCCCACACCCTACACTTCATTCGGTCACAGTGGTGGATCCAGTGATTAGAAGTTAAATTAGTGAGAGTTAATTTAAAACTAGTTTTCAAATTTCATGTTTTTGAAATTCCAATTTAGATTTTGTACTTCCACTTTTTCAGATTCAAAATGTTATCACAACATTACAATTTTCGTATCCTGTGTTGTCTGTTCATTAAAGGTTTTCGTGGTCCGTTGTCACACAAGTCACCCACTCTGTGGTTGTTCGACTTACTCCCGTGACATTTCTTGACTTCCAGAAATATGGTTCCGAAATTTTTTAATGCAACAAGTAAAATTTTACTTTTTGAAGCCTAAAAATTTTCGAAACTAGTTAGGACAAGCCAACACTTCACCGTTTTTTACTGTCGTTAAATCATTAGCCTTGATTTATTATTACGGTTGCATGATTCGTTATTTTTTAAATCTTCAATGCAAAAATTCGTTAATAATTTGCAACGTTATTTTTTTCGTTACAAAATTTAGTGCCCGTAGAATTCCACTTGGATTCACCACTGTCCACCTCGTCATTTTCTTCCTTTTCTTTAACTTTTGTTTCTCTTCCTTCAATTCTTAGATTCTTCTTATCTTCCTTTCTTCAAGACTTGCCGTTGTGATAAATTTTATCACAACGTCAAAATCTTCCTTTCTTCAATATTTTTGTCAATTTATCTGCACCCTGTGGACGTTGATTTAGGAAGTGACGTTTCTTGACTTCCAGAAGTATGGTTCGGAAATTTTTAATGCAACGATCAAAATTTTATGTTTCAAATTATAGATTTGTTTAACTAATTAGGACAAACCAACACTTCAACGATTGTTTTACTGTTGTTAGATCATTAATAAATGCAATAATTTATTATTATGTTTGCATTGTTCGTTATTTTTTAAATATTCATTGCTAAAGTTCGTTAATATTCTGCAGCGTTACTTTTTCCGTTACAAATTATAGTGCTCGTAGAATTCCACGTGGATTCTTCACTGACCTCCTTGTCATTTTTTTCCTTTTCTTTAACTTTCCTTTCTCTCTTCCTTCAATTCTTAGACTCTTCTAATCTTCCTTTCATCTCCAAAATTTTATCACGTCAAAATTTTCAAATCAGGCGTTGTCTGTTGCAGTAAATGTTTCCGTGCTGTATGGAGGTGGTCCGAAGTCACGAAGTCCGCCCACTCGGTGTTGTTACTGCACCCCGTGGACGTAGATTTGGGAAGTGACGTTTCTTGACTTCCAGAAGTATGGTTCGGAAATTTTAATGCAACGATCAAAATTTTATGTTTCTAATTACAAATTTCTTTAACTAATTAGGACAGCTCTTCCTTATCATGTACACCCACACTTACACTGCCATCACGCTCTGCTGTTACAATTGCGACACTCATAGTATTACAAATTTCACCCCGAACGTTATGTCAATGGAATGTTAAAACGCTGGATTTATTCCTTATTAGAGACAGAAACACTAAAAGCTTTAATACTTCATCAGAACATTGTTAGATCTCGCACCTAACGATTTGATGAAATTATATATTGTAAACGTAAAACTTAAAATACATTATTTTATTTGCGATTACTATGTGTAATTATTTAAAAAATTTTAAGACATAGGTTATTACATTTTTTTATACTGCCTTAAAGCTGGCTAAGATCTACGATTACGTATCCACATTAAAATCCTATATTTGTAACTCTTAGTATTTAAGGTTGTGTTTTGATAACGAAGCAACATGTATTGATTTCCTGAGGTGCAATGAATAGACAAGACAAGCCTATATTCCTTGACAGTATTTTTGTCAATATTTTGTTTTATTCTAAGTTTGTGTAGGTCTTTCTCTTTGCCCATTTCCCCAATTGTTGTTGTTCTTTACTACTTTAGCCCAATATGAGCACTGGCTTCCAACACCAATCTTCTCCAATGGCTCCTAGCCATTGCCCTGTCAGTGTTACCAACTCACATTCATTCTTCCGAAGTTTTCAACACATCATCCAACCACCTTATCCTAGGTCGGTCCCTCTTTCTGCTTTTACAGACTTTCACTCTCAGGATTTTCTTTGGCACACGCTGATCGTCCATCCGCTCTAGGTGACCTAGCCATTGTATTCGTTGAGCCTTTACGGATCTTACAATGTCCTCATGCTTCAATAGCTCATCTGTCTCCTGGTTATTTCTTATCCTCCATTCATCATCTTCTTTAACCGGACCATGAACACATCTTACATTCAAACCTTCTTAGTGTTTCTTGTTCCTTTTATGTTATTGTCCATGTCTCGCCTCCATAAGTAACAACCGGTCTCATAAGTGTCATATATAATTTTATTTTTGTTTTATGACTAATGAGTTTGCATCTCTTTAATATCTATCCTGTTATTCAGGTATCTGAACTTATTATCTGCATCAAATGACGTATCCTCGATGCATAAATTATATAGATTTTTTCTCCTTTCTGATGCAGAAATTAGCATGCATTTAGTTTCGCTGATATTTACATTGAGTCCCATTCCAGCGTATTTTTGATTCAGCTCCTTATATACCTCAACTAGCCGTTGTCTTAATCTGGCTGTTATCACAGCATCGTCAGCGTAAGCACACATTTTGTTCGTCTTACTTTCCCAATAGTTGCTTTCGCAAATTTGTTTCACTGGCCGTGTCTGTTCCGCACAATTTTTTCCTTCTCAGTAGGTTATTGGTTTACTTTAAAAGATTCAAGCAGTGTAACTTATGAGCATTATGAGTAGTAAGAAACGTATTTCAATACTATACTTTTTAAGTGTAATTTCTTAAGATCAAGGGTACAGCGTTGTTGTACTTAGAAGAGATGTACTCCATTCTAGTATTGTGACTGTACTGAGTGTTGACTTCACTTTTAGTCTGCGTAGTAACCGTCCAGTCAATAGGCTTTGGTATCTATTTGCAAACAGCTATATGCTTGAAATACCACGACATCCAGTAACACTAGAATTCTTCTTGATAGCTAGTATTTTATTTATTTACATTTTAGTTTGTAGGTAATCTCTATAACCGCACATTACGAAATATAATGGTAATATATAGATATTGAATTAAATGTTGACTTAATATTTTACAAATGTTATATTTTACTGCAAATATTTCCACTTAAATACTTTAAAATTTCACTGCCTCTTTATGTGCTGCGGTTAGGAACTACCTGTAATAAAAATGCCGTTTCACAGTTCACAAAGGTATAGCTTGCAATTTAAGGAAATGATGACTTTCATGCTTTTTGGTCAGGAGATTACGTTTGGTATTTCTTACCTTAGCTTAGCATTTTATAGTGTACTATAGAGTTACAGTGAATTTTAGTGTACGAACTGTCATTACGACGTATAGTGAGCAGGAGAGAAATAGATTTGTACAATGTACATGTCTGTTGTTACACATAACTATATAGGTTTAACGATAGATTTTTAAGAAGCTTTTGTTTACCAAGGATAAGACTTCTGATGTGTGACACAAAACTGAGGATAGAGTAGTTTCAAAGATTTTGTAGTTTACACCAGAACAATTCTGTGGAGTAAAATGATTAAGTAAAAAGAGTAAAGTTGGAATGCATGAAACTGTGGAAAAGACAATATTTTTCGTAAATTTAGAAAATATACAAATACGTCAGAAAATGTTATGTTACAGGGCTGTAAATAAATACAAATAGGTTAAAAAAAGAAGCAATAGGACTGGACACTTACTAAAATATTCTTGATTATCCCGCAGCGACAGTAACTAAAATTGAAAAATAAAACAGAAAACAACCAATGTAGCACGAGCGTAACTGTTAAAATAATGATGGAAGACTTTAAAACAATTACTGGAATGAGAACCATCAGGAGGACGCTCAAGAAAAAACCGCAAGAAAGAAATTATGAAAGCCATTATTACTAAAAAAATCCGAGTATCGCACATACTCAGGATAAAAATAAATAGGGTTTGCTTATTCCATAACGCCATAAGTCATCATCATCATCTCATCATTATCATCATCACCATCATCATCATCTTCTTCTTCTTCTTCTTCTTCCGTCCAGCATTAGATCCATTGCCTTTAGTCGTGGTGCAACTCATAGTACACAGCACTACTACCTGTCTGCATTTAACCACAAGGAGTGATCTACACCTTGCGCAGTTTTCAAGTATAGTGTCACGTTGTTACTGACTTAGCCACAAGAGAACGTGACGAATGCAAAGCGAGATCTCTACCCGTGAGCTTACCCTCCTTCGTCATAACACGTTACGTTGTAGGTGAGATAGCTATACGACAGATGGTGAAGTAAAAAGAAAGAGAGAGAGAGAGAGAGAGAGAGAGAGAGAGAGAGAGAGAGAGAGAGAGAGAGAGAGAGTGATTGAGCGGGAGAAAGGGAGAAGTAAATATAGATATTGCGAGCGAAAGGATAGACGAAGCAGAGAGGAAGAAGAGGAAGAGAGAAAGAGAGGAGAAGTGGTCTCGAGTGCGATACATCACTGATATGACATCAGCCATCTGTTTACATCATTCCACGAACTACGTGTTCTGTATGCTTCATCGTTCCAAGCAATTGCGTACATCAATCATTAGCGTAAACGACAATCGTTTGTTTTGTGGGTCGAATTATTTTTTGTTCAGTCACGTATGTCACGTTCTAGTCACCTACATTCAATCATTGTTAGTCAGTTCCATAGTTTTTATCAGTGTTTATTTGCGACAGTGACTGATTGCTCCAACGTTGTCGAACGTGTTTGTTGACAATTGGGCTCGGGCAATACTGCCAGAATGACTAAATTTTGCAGCTTATTAATATCAACGCGTAAATCTGTTAGCATTAAGTTGAAATTTGTTAATGCTGATTTATTAGTATCTGAGACAGGATGAGATTTATTAGTATCTGAGACAGGATGGGATTTATTAGTATCTGAGACAGGATGGAATTTTTTAAACAGAAATTTGTATTTGTTTAGTTACGTAGATAACGATAACGAGGAACCTGTACTACGAAAGTCAATGACTTTTCTTAAAAATTTTTATATCAATAGTAAAAAATATATACCGGTATACTAAAGTATGTATACGACGAGAGAGTTTGGTCTTATTACGAGAAAGCAGGTGGTAATTAGAGTGGTGAAGAAAACATTGCTAATCAGAAGGGGACGAGTGAGTTAAAAGATATAGGAGGGAAGGGGATGACTGTTCCAGAGTCGAGGATCGGGCGAAGGAGAATGGGAACACCCATGAGCGTAGAGATGCTGCTCGAGGAGATGAAGATAGAGACAGTCGAATAAAATCCCCTAGGTAGAAGAAAACTTTGTTGTTGTTGTTTTAATCCTACATTAATAATGTAACTACGTAATTGAGTTAACAGCAAAATTTATATGAATTCATAATTGAACACTAATAATAATGGGAATGTGTTATGTGTGTTGGCGCGCGCGCGCGTGTGTTTTACGATATAGTAATAACATGTATTACTGAAATAACTTTTATTTGTCTTTGTTTTAAATAAGTTTTATAAATGTGTATAAATAATATAAGTTCACTTCCCTTTAATGTCGACTGCAGATCCTTCAGACGACGGGTTGATCCTATCTCGATGAATACGTGGGTTAATTTACTTTGTCCGACTTCAGGGTTTACTTGCTTCTGAACTTTCGGTGTCAAATTTATACTCATACAGGCATTTATAATTTGTCTATGATATTACTATAAATTATGTTAATCTATGATGATAAACATATCACTGGCCTTGATTCAGTATCACAGTACCATTGGTTTCATTCTGTGAGAAGTTGTAAAAGCACCTTAGATAAATGAGATAAAAAATTGCACCAATAGTTTTTGTTTATAGTCTTTAACACTACATGATCCATTAGCTGTCACAACAATGTGACTTTCGAGGATATGAACACTGTTTATATGGCACCACTATACAACTCTTTAACGTTTGGATGACTTTAGCGTTATCTACCAGGAAGAGTGCTTTCCTGGGAAGAATCAACGACGTAAGAAATTACTTTTCTTTTATAAAATTGCTAAACTGCTATAATTGTTATTATTTAGACAAAGCTTTTCGTCATCACTGACATCTTCAGGTCTTAAAAATGTTTTTTAAGTGATGTCAGTGATGAAGAAAAGCTTTGTCTAAATAATAACAATTATAGCAGTTTAGCAATTTTATAAAAGAAAAGTAAGGATGGCTGCTAATTTAAACAATACGAAGACGTAAGAAATTGTTCAACTGATGGTACAAACTCGTTAATTACCAATCATGAAGTTTCACTGTCACCCATAGGATTTCTGGCTTTTGGTAATGCGGAGATCAAAACATGTTGAAAGCCTTTTTTTAGATTTGTCAGTAACAAGGACCTTATGATTGCCAAGTATATTGTTGCAGCCCAGTACAGTGACTGGCCTCTTTACTCCTTGTGAAACCTGGTGCTGACTTCTCGGTCCTCCACACTAATACTTTGGCTAATACCGTTTTAAAAAATAAATCAGTTTTGTCACAGATATACAGATTCTTTTGTATTATTCTTTCTTCTTCGATTTTTGTATGCAGTTTGCTTTTACAATCAAAGATGGCTTGGGCTCTGCTGATAAAACCGCATACACATTAAGCTTCCTTATGCGGATCCAAGTACCTTTTCTTCCAACGATCCAGCCAAGCTACGGCTTCTGTGAAATATTGTTTCCCATCCTCAAAATTTTTTCTGAAAGCTTAAAGCTTTTCGGGCTGCAGGATAGAGCCCGAAAAGTCATTCCTATAGCTCTCACTGAGCTACGACAAAAATAGCGCTCCATTTGTTGTTCGTGTTCAGATTTTTCATATATATATATATATATATTTTTTTTTTAAAGTGCAATTTTATAATACGAAATCACAGATCCATTACTCTAACTCACTTCTTTTTCTCTTCTAATCGCAGACCGTGACTATCCCTATCTCAAAGTCAACTGGCAATATGCTGGCAATATTGTTTCATGTATGTCTAGTAACCAGACTGCTTCTATCTTTATCTCAATTGGAGCAACAAGTTTTTTCTCTTCTCATTCAATATAATGAACAACTAATCTGGTTTTACGGAACTAACATTTTATCACACTCATGAAGAACAACGTTACTCGGCTCTGTAACAGCACTGACAACAGTCAGGATGGGTGTGGTACGTAGTAATTGCGAGATTGGCAGTGTTGCCACTTCACAAAACATAATTTGCGCGAAATTTAAAACAAGCTACCCATTAACTTTGAATTACCGCAGCCATACCGCAGTCGGGTAACCAAATCTTTGGGAATTGAATTTCTAGTGTACCAAGTTATACCAAGTTTATAGTACACACCGAACCACTTAACATTTATTATTCTGTAAGAAATCCACGTTCACAGAAAACAACGTGTAAAAACTTATTTACAGAATCAAATTTATTTTGTAGAAAAAACCAATACAAAAAGCCATATGTCATCCAAATTAGAGACACAAAGTATGAATAAAAGTATCGTAAGTAACTCCTTGCTTGGGACGATGAAGCGATACAGAACACGTAGTCGTGGAATGATGTCATATCAGTGATGTATTGCACTCCTAAGTACCAAATTTTGGTAAATATCGTTATTTTGTGATCTAACGTCAGGTATCTCTTTTTTTATTATCTTTAGCAGAATTATCTTGAAATATAAAATTTCGTAAAGACAACATATTTAATGACGTTTGAAGAACACATACCATATTTTTTACAATACATTTTTAATATTTTTGACTCAACATTAAGCATTTTTTGCAACATTAACATTGTAAAATACAGCATTAAGTATTTTTTGCACAGTAATGCTAACGTTTTATTAATTATGTTGCATATACAAAACGTTCTATAGTACTAGATTGTACGTTACATTTTAACATAAATACAAATTTATTTTATAGTTCAATAAGTTACAGTAACTATGTATAATCATAATACAAAGGGATAAAGAAAACGGATACTAGACATTCAATAAAACGGATTAATGAAGGTATTAATGAAAACAGCTTTAACAATAGTTGTATAATTGTTTTAAAGTTAAATAAATCTCAAAGGGTTTATTAGATATTTTGTTTTGATATACAATAGATCTCACAGAAATACCGTTGTGTAACAGTATAGTTCCAGCGTAAAAGCTGGTAAAGCAATAAGCCGAATTGATAGAGGGAGCCTTTTAAGGGGAAGATAAGAAGGAACAGACTACAACGCTGATCAGAAGCAACTAAGTGAGTTTTCCAGACAAAGCTTCCCTTGAAATACTATGAATACTTTATTTTACAAACTCCATTTGAAAGCAAAGTTAAAAAATAAAATCTTATAAAGAGAAGAACGTTATTTGTACTTTACTGAAACAAACTGTATTAGTTTGTTTGAGATGTACAAAATAAATAAAGTTTACTACAGCTAGTAAGAATAATGATGTAGGTAACATCTGTAACAACGGCTATCAAAATGTGAAACATTAAAAATAATAAATTACAACTTACTAAATTAAGGGTACTTTATTAATTTAAAGCCACACAATACAGTACATTTAAGTTTATTCTGTTCATAGTAATGAACATACTTTGTACCAGACTTTAATGTTTCAGTTTTTAAGTTGCACAGAATTATGATATAATTAACGTGAATGTAGTTAAAATCTGAAACATAGGAATTAGATTTCTTCTTTTCCTTGTTTTACAGTCCGTTGTGCCGTTAGCCGTACAGATTCTTTAATCACTACCGATACTCAGTTTTATTACTAGCGACGCGTCTGACTTCTGAAAATGTAAACAATTAAGTATTTAATTTACTTAAGCCAGACTTACAAACAATGTTTTCTCCTGACCTGGAAACATTAAAGGCCACGGAACCCTTTCTCTCCCGGTAACATAGATTTACGAGAGAACGAGAAATAATAGAAACAAAATCAGAACTTTTCGTTAAGATGAAGTTGCGTCTTGATCGTTTTCCTGAATATATACTAGTATTTTGCATTTATAAAAAATATGTCACATTCCAGTCTGTATTGCTCAAGTAAATATATTTTTTGCACCACACTCCGATCTACGATACAGTGTTGAAAAAATTTTCATAGTTGAAAAAATTAGTGCTTACGTAGTGTAATAAAACAGACAGTGGGCGTTTTATACTAGACACTACATTTCAGACGCGCAGCAGGATGTATAGTTTATTTCTGGCGTCTTGGCAACTTACTGCCTTCTTTTTATCTTGAAGTTTTTGATAAGGTAATAAATGGATACTGGAACTATAAACGTAAATCACTTACATTTTTTTAGTGGAAGGAAAAGTAACCGTTGAGGCTCTATGTTTTTACTTGGAGTTTGTTATTGTTGCATACGAAGGAAGAAAACGTGAGTAAATCTATTGTAAACAGAAGAATACAGCTTAATAGGGATTTAATGATATACGATGGACTCAGGTTAATTCACTATGACGACAAGAAGAAGAAGAAAAAGAAGAAGAAGAAGAAGAAGAAGAAGAAGAAGAAGAAGAAGAAGAAGAAGAAGAAGAAGAAGAAGTTGATGATGATGATGAACTACTGCTGCTTCTGCTGCTATTACGATAAAAATAGTCGCTTTCCTATAATAGTGTTACTAAGAAATAGAATATTCAGGTGCACAATTTTCAGGTGCACAATAATTATGTGCACACCATATTATGCATTATGTTACAAAATTAGTAAGAGTAATTTTTTATTTAAATTTATAAATATAAATCTGTATATTGAGTTTTTATTGTATTTTGTTTCATTCTGAAAATAAGTTGATCTACTAACGCTCTTACTGCTGAATACTATTAAGTTATTAGTGTAGAACATATAGCAAACTATATTTTCTTATCTATGAAGTGCATATGAGGACGTATAAGTAGTTGAGAGAAGAAGCAAGAAAAACGTGGACTTACTAACCACTGTGGATCTAGCGGTAAAATTTGACAGAAGATTTTTTATGTCATTATTCAAGACCCAGTCTAACACCATTATATGAAGCAAGTGCTTTCACTGTCTCTGCATACTACAAGAAAACTGAAGTGACGGAGATGTAATTTACAAGGTGTGAATTACAACAAACTAAATATGTGGTCAGTCATGTACGTTTTGTAACTTTTTAGCCTCTGCAGTAGATGAAGTCTTTAAACCTTCCAAAATTTTGAAGCAATATCTTTACAATGTATAAAGTATTGTTAGATACCAGAATTTATATTACTTCTGATAGAGAAAAAGTAATAAACTAAACAGTAACGAATAGTGTATTTAGTATCGTAGTTTTTTTATTTTAATAATATGTCTTTTAACAAAAACAAATGAAAAGTTTAGAGCACATTAGATGACGTTATATCATTTTAAGACACCATACGCGTAGAGAATCAATCCACTTGATAAAAGGAGAGACATCGGCATAAAGAACCCGGAATGCCTTCGGAACAACAAGGTGAATATTCCTGACAAAAACGTTTATGTTTCAACAAAAGCTTAAAAGATGTATACCAACTTTTATGTTTCTTATGTGCACGATTTCAGTTGACATTATTGAGTGGAAATTAATGATTAAACATATCTTAGCATTACTTTTTTCTCATAACGATATCTGCATCTTTGCTTTTTATATAATTTTATGAATAATAACAACTATAATACTGACAGAATAAACGGTAGGTTCTAAATACGTAAAACAATCAGTCTGATAATTATTTTTATTTTATGGTTAAACTGTTATATAATCGTATATTCTTAAAAAAACCTCAAAATTTATGTTATCTAAGTAGAAATATTATTATACAATCTATTTTGCAGCGGAATTGCTTTTATAATGTATTTAAAATCCATCACGGCGTGTTAGGTTACATATTAATTAGTAACTATTTGTATTGTATGTACCTAAACTTGTGCATATATGGCGTTTAAATATATTTATTATTATGTAAATTTACGTAGTGTTTAATATAAAGCAAAAAATTTGCCTTACTTTGAACACTTGACTTCGTATTATATACATTATTAACGGATATAAAAAGCGTAAACTGATCGTTTTGTCTTTACTGCAGTTACAGACTCCCTTCTGTTAGAGGCGATTATAATTGCTGTAATTTATATCAGACTTTAGCATACACTAGTAAGCTCGCTGAGCTGCAGGAACTCGCTCACTTCGTTGAATGAATTATATTTATTATTGCAAAATTTTTCAATTATTAGAAAAATTACAAAAATCCCGATTATTCTACTATTTGTAACAACAAATAACAATTGTAAATCAGGCAATGATAAAATAAACTCTAAACATTCTAAGCTGATGTGCTGTTTTTTTAGTTAAATTTATAACCATAATGTCTAAGTGACAAATGATATAAACTAAGTTTATGTATATTTCTATAGATATCTTTATGCCTATACGTGAAGTGTTTCACAAATATTCATGAATGATAACAAAATATACACTTTTTTGCAAACACAGCTTACAGACCTTTTGAAAGCGATCCACAATTTGCAAGCAGTGTTGAGAGACGTTAATTCTGTCAAATTATTACAGAGTTTTTATTTTGAATACTTTCACAGTTCTCATAAAATTTTATTTCAATTTTTGGGCAATGGTACTCTTTAAATTAAATAATTTTATAGTTAACTCATCATTGTAACGAGTCTTCTGTCACTCACCCGGTTGGACTTCACAATTTTTCCAGATTTTTGATCCCTATTTTACGTCCTGGTGTTTAAAGTTTTGAAATTTTTAAAACTGTATACTATATTAAGATTCTGGTGAAAATTATCTTTAGTTTGATACCTACATTAATTTTTGTGATTTTTCCACAATTTTGATCCCTTCATGTTTTCGCCTAAAATTTTTGGGAAAACCAGTATCAAATACAATAGAGTATGTTGATATTTCCTTCCTTTTGTTCTGTTTTTGTTTAGTTTTACCAGTGATATGAAAATGCATCGTGAACAGCACACAACATTACAAACGGTTAATGTTAAAAAGAAGTTTGGACAATGTTTTAGTCTGGCTGTAAGTTTAGACTATTACATTTTCAGTTATTAAAATATTGAAATCTCAGTAAGTGACTTGTATTCGAGAAATGCTGAAACGATATAAAAATATTCGTAAATAAACAGTCTAAAATTAATATTATAAAGATAAAGGAGGATGATCATAACGATTCCTGAAAACACCCTCAGCTCGTTTCTAACACCAACACATTTTCGGTGGTTCTGATTCCAACAATACAATTTTATTTTAAAGAGTAGTAAATTTTCTGGTGCTTTTAAAAATTTGAAACTTTAGTAACGACTTCGTGTCACTGAAAACATTGTAACTGTAATCGCTATCAACAAATAACTGCATGCACACATTTACAATGTAAGTTATTACCACGCACTCCGCCCTGTGACATCGTTAATTATGTGATCAAACACAAAGCCTACCATTTGTCATTCCGGACGTGTATTAATATCTGGTGTAATAATGCAGAAGGGACTCCATTTATTTGCACATCAGCTTACTAAAGAGACAATGGTTTATGTTGAAGGATATTTTGTTGCAACAAATTACAAATACAAAAAATCTTAAACAGAAGCTGAAAACATAGCTTCAGTTAACTTCAGTTTTCAGCAATTAAATTGGTAAAATATTTATTATAATGGGATGAGCAGAGTTAAAGATATTTTTTCTACTATAACAATACGACGGAAGTGTGAAGCCAGTAAACTTAACTTGTGGAGACGAGTATCTGCAACTGCAAGGGAAAACACGTGGTAATGCAAGGTAATATATAAATAAGGTCTATACAGATAATCGATAGCGAGTAGGCCTATATAAATAATCGTGTCTTCGATTCACATAACTGTAGTTTCCAAACGCAAGCTTGCCTCAATCCTTATATATATTAAGGTAGTGGAGTACTTCGTATGTAAATAAATAAAATTTAGATTAGGAAGAGGAGATTTGCCAAGTTACCAATTTGTTCTCCTTATGCGGTTATGCCGTTTTGCATGGTCAATGTGAGCAAACGGAAGGGGGTAGACTGTTGCTAAGTGAAGAAAATTATAAAGATAAAGGGAGATGATGTTCTTTGGAAAACATTATTACTATTTTTATCACGGTGGCTAACTCGATGGTAGGAAGTATAGCCTTCATTCATCATATACCGCTGTGCAAAACTCGCTCTCACAGCACGACTGGTTTGTCTCTGGTTGTGTATTGTGTGTTGTACCACAGTTACAGAGAAAAGCAGGCAGTGGGCTTAATGCGTGAGGGAAGTTGATGATGATAGTGATGATTATTATAGATATATAGTCATAGGTGTCTTACCAACGAGGCAAGTAAAAACGCTAGCGTGAATAGGAAATCTGAGGATCAAACTGTGGATTCCGTGTTGGAATCAATAGCCTAAAACACAGCATGTGACTAGTACACACATCGAGTCACATTCAATTTCAAATAACCGTTTTTCACTAAAAATATTAACCCATAAATAAGTAAGGCAATTTTCAATTATATTTAACAAACGGAAAAAGAATGTGTGACCGTGGACACAAATTTGTGTGGGCGCGCGGATGCGTGTGATTCCATGTTAGATTCCTCTCTCACTATCTCTCTCTCTCTCTCTCTCACACACACACACACACACACGCACACCGATAGTCAGATCTCTTTCAGTGTCTCATGTCTTTCATTAATTCATTTTTAGTTCCCCTTTGTTACGGTTTCCGAGTGGTAGGCTACGTTAGCAGAAGGCCTCTTCAGCTGTCGTGTTGTCGTTGTCAGTGACATTGTTAAATACGCCGGTTTGACTGATTACAAATATTTGTATAAGTCTGATCGTTGTATTTTTTTGTTTTTATTGGTGGAGATTTTGCTCATTTTTGTGGAAAAGTAGAGTTTTTTTTCAGCTCTACGCGTTTTAGTATTCTATGGACTCTTCCATCTCTGTATATCGTTATTGTTGTTTTAAACAACAGCAACTCACATGTAAAAACACAAGCAAAAAAATACATAAGCATTCGTGATTGTAATTCTGTTATTGTCAGATTAATAACTACATACAGTCTGCTTATAGAGCAATAAGTGAACCACTTATGTGTGGCTGTATGACATTCGTTAACGTCACTCCTGTGGCAATTTATGTGTGTGGATGTGTGTGTGTGTGTGTGTGTGTGTGTGTGTGTGTGTGTATATTGCAATGAAACAAATATAAGGCATAGTAAATTACAACAAAATAATAGAGTCTTTTATCTGCAGTTAGGTATTTATTTGAAAACAAATTTAATATGGTCTGTGATTTGAACGTACATTATTTATTCTTAAAAATTTTAATAGATTCTGTAAAATGGTTTGAACGTTTTTCTCTCTTATAGACTATTTTACTCGTTCGACGAAATCCCTTGACGAACCGTTGAACTGCTCCACTGCCACTCGCCGCCTGCTGGATCCGCTGCAATGATGACACGTACAACTCTCGCGACACACGCACGCACGCCGTTTAACCGATAGAGTTTACCTCAGGGCTCGATAATGGGTTTAACTATTATTAATTCGATTTCGGTGTGTTTTACGTACACCTTCCGGTATTCCGGTATCTTGACGTGTCCTGGCGTTCACCCAGGTGTATTTCGGCAAATACACCTGATTCCTATGCGGAAAATTTTTGACTATCGCGAGATAGCACTGTTTAATTTATAATTAAATTATTTTGTTTAAGACCTGAAGATGTCAGTAATGACGAAAAGCTTAGTCGAACAATAAAAAATTATAGCAGTTAGCAAATTTATAAAAGAAATAAATCATTTTGAGTTCTAATACCCAATCGATCTAGCAAACGGGCAACTCGTTGCTAAGACCCCGTTACTCGTAACCCTTATGTAGAACGTATACTGATACGACAAACTCGCACAGAGACAACGTCTGTTAAGGCCGAACTGCTAGGTTGAACTGTTGAAGCTTCTTCCGCGAGGGATCAAGCTGAATGAAAATTGGAGCCTCCGCTCGGTTAAAACCCATAGCACGTGATTGATGGGTTAGATAGATAGACATATGTCCTGATAAATTTTGCTGAAGACTGCAAAAGCATGTATAGATTTTATCTAAAAGTTTTATGACTTTCAGAAGATAAGGATTCTTTAGAAAAGTGAATTTTGTTAAAAAATACATATTTAAATAATATGTTTTGAGTCTTTGACATATGAAAAATGTAGCGCTAATTCAGAAGTATGAGCTGTCCAAGTTTCAATTCGATACGTTAATTTACACCCGAGATATTCATGTAAATACGAATAACACGCGCACACGCGCACACGCGCACTAAATTCGCACTTGACATTACAGAAAATACATTTATGGGCATTTTAACATACAGCAGTTAATTACCCATTTCTTATTTCAAAACTTATAGCTATTTTACAAAATTTTAACAAAATCAATTTTCAACATGTCTATAACGTCATAAATTGTATAAAAGCATGTAGTCATAGCTACAAAGACCCTTTCTGCGATGTTACATTGGAATATATATATATATATATATATATATATATATATATACACATTATGATACGAGAATGTTTAGTTTTACTAAATCTGAAAAACTTTAATTTACACTTTAATCTAAAAATCTACTAAGAAAGTACTGTCTTTGCAGTCTGCCACTATAGCCATTGCTGTTGCACATTAAACTTAATGATAAGATATTGTAATTTTGCACTATGGCTTTCGCTAGTGTTGACAAACTGCTGTGCACACTTTAACACAACTGTACATTGCTGAACTTCTCTTATAGTATGACGGACCGGTAATGGTTCGAAGTGTATTAGATAGTAACCTTCCTATTATAGCTATGTGAAATGACAACTCAGTTCCCCATAATCGAATTTCTTACGTCCATATTGTTGTATAGCAGTAGCTTATTGTGAAGGGAGAGATGCAAGTTTCTTCCAAACAGCCAATGTCGTTTGCTAAATTTCATATTTAATTGTCTGCGTTTATTCCAAATGTGTGTCCTCCACATGAGATCCTGTCGAGATGCATCCCAAAATATCTTGCGTTGTTAGATTGGCATAAGGCTTTTCGTTAAGTGTTAGATGTGAACATATAACTCGTCGTATGGAACGTAATACACATTACGTTTCGTTGTGCACACTAATTTCGTTTTATTGATTTTAATACACCACTTGCTAAACCAATCATGGAGGTTGATGAGATTGATTTGTAATTTTCTAGTGGCTCTTATTAGATCACAGTCTGATAGTGTAAAACAATTTGTACTAAAATACCAAAGCAGTGTTTTCGCTTGGCCAAAGTGAAAGCAGGTAACAGAAGTCTGTAACAGATGACAGTGGTTTATTAATGTGGCTTATACTGCACTCACACAATGACATCAGCTTACAACCACACACTTAATGTAAATAATAACAGTTGATTCCAATTTTATGATGTATATTTTAATGTATAATCCCCTCTTTGTTTCACAACTACGCGTGTTGAGATAAATATTCAGCATTGTCACATAATCCTATCTGTAAGTGATGAAATGGATAATAGTTTAAAACCTAAACCTATATTTTCACTGTACGTGGGTTTAAACAAATTATGCCAGCTTTTTGGCTGCTGGCAATCCTGAAATTAATATGGATTATACAAAAAGCATGTCTGACAGTTGTGTTAGTTTACACTGCAATCGTGTTAAAATCCACTTTTCTGCGTTGTTTTCATTTTCTAAAAAAAAGTGCTATATACTATTTATATGTATCATTTTTGTGTGTACAGGTAAGCTATAGCATAGTTTTGTCGTGATTATCTACCTCTTCCTCAACGTTTCTTTTTCTCTCCTATATTATTTCATCATTGTGCTCTGTTTCCTTCTCTCACTCTCAAAAACCAGTAGTATCTCAAAAACCACGTATAAACTAATGAATTCCTGACTTCTAAAAATCTTTTCAAATTCGTAGGACTATAAAATAATCCTGATTTAATAATCCTGAGATATAAAACGCAATTTTAGTCGCTGAAGCATTTTTTGCATTCTTTCTATTGCGGCTTCATACTTACTAATTTTGTTTTGCTGTGGGAAAGCACTTCTTGTATTCGACTTCTGTAAAGTCGCAAACTCTTATCCCTTGGCAACTCTAACTGCAACTGTGTGAAAACATTTAAATACTTTGATTAAAATTAACTTAAAATCCATGGCTAGCTTACCTGCAGCCGTTTGGAGACAAACATTTACGGAAAGTGCTCCACAACCAAACCCTAAATGTCCTCTCCGAATCTAGTGTACACATTCTTAGTGCCTCTTCCATTAACACTACCAAAGTTTGCAGGAAAACATACCACTTTTTCTGAAATATTGTTTTTTATTATCTGTTGTAGACTACCATATTATGTAATGCAATTCAGATTTTACACCAATCACATCATAAAAATGATATCAATTTTTGATTTATTCCCCAAAATGTGTGACAAATTGGGGATACATCTTTGAAGAAGCTTCTAAGCCCATTATTTTTTTCAGATGACTTCTGGTATTATGGCTACAAAGACGAAAGGAAAAAGGAAAGAAGAGGCTATGAAAAAAGCTGTTGATGGTGTATTAGCGGGGAAGGAAGTTTTTTTTTAGAGAGGCAGACGTGGAATGTGGATGCAGACGTACGGTCGACTAGGTCTAAAAATTAGTGAGCAGGACATATGTGGCGTAGTAAACAAAGCATTTACTGGAGTTTGCAGGATGGAACTGGCCAAATCAGCTTTTAAGTGCACCGGAATTTACCCTTTTAACAGAAATATATTTACAGACATAGATTTTTTACCAAGTTTGAATCGGACTCTTCCAGAAGAAAATGTTGAAAACAAAATTATAACCGATGTTTATGCTTCTTTAGCACCACAATCTCCACTACGTACGGCAGACACAAACCCGCCTACAGTGACTGCTTCTGTTCGTGAGACTGTTTTTGACTCCAATTTTGATCATCCAATTCCATCAACGTCCACCCAATTTCAAAACGTATTCAACAGATTTCCCCGGTAGGTGATAATTTGCAGAGAAATATATCTTCTCGGAAGAGGAGAGCAGAAAAGAGTGAGGTTTTAAATTTAACGCCGTATAAAAGCAAATTGGAAGAAAAAGAAGGGGCGAAGAGACAAAAGAAAGATAGGCCTAAGATGGGAAAAGGACAAAAAACAATTGAAGAGATGAAGAAAATACAACAGGTGCAGAGTAAAATGAAAACACGATCGGTTCGAAGAAAAATTGATTTTAACACTCAGAAGACGAGACAGAAAACTCTTAATCCTCCTAAAGAAGATGATAGTAATCAAGAAGAGACACAGTGCGTGATTTGCGGTGAAACATTTTTAGAAGACTGGGTGCAATGTTTGCTTTGTAACGGGTGGGCTCATGTGAATTGTGCTGACACTGACAATGTAGAATTTTTTATTTGTGATCGTTGTAAATAAACAATTTTATACTGATTTTATGTATTGAAAACAAAAATTACTTATTATATTAATCAATTATGTTTATTTAGCATAAATTAAACTTATTTTGGTATTGTTTTAAAATTATTAATTAAGTGTACGGTACTAGGAACACTTTTTTGATGAGAATGAAAATGTGTTATTTGTATAAAATGATTTTTAATAAATTTAAAGATATAATTATTTATTTTGAGTTACAGCATACCTTTTATAAAGCCTTTATCTAAAATTCGTAAATATTACATGACGATTTTCTGTAAAATTTTACCTAAAATATCACGAAAACCTAAGGTGGCCGGTACTAGAGCAACCTCCCCTACATCATTCATTTCATTTTTGTGGATTCTTCAATCAACGGTTCTATTACATTATCAATTAGCCCTTCAGTTTTGATTCTTGCAGAAGAACGTTCTGAACTGAAAGGTCATTGATAAATTCTAAATTGTAGTCTCTGGATTGAAAACTAAAATAATGAATAACAGTATGAAAGGTTCATTTACTAAAACCAACTTGTTTTCACTTTTTAATTTTTCAGTTTTTAATTTTTCAGTTTTGTAAAACAAATATAACATTTTTGGCTTTTTAGAACCTTTTTATGATTGAACATGTCTTTTTGATTTAATATGATCCTCTACATTCCCCTTCTCTTTAAGCTGCACTGGAAACTCCGATCGGCAAATTGAACACTTAACTTTATCATCAGAACTTTTAATGTGCAGGGATACTGTTTTCTTAAACGCTGACTGAATGCATTTCTATCATTTTTAAAAAGTTATTAAAATTGAATAATTAACAGAAATGAATATTGACACCTTTTTCATTAACACACTAGAAATAATAAGAACACCATAAGCGTAGTTTCAATATGTTAACATAACCAAAACAACAGAATTTCGTTAGATGTAACTAACAAAGTCATGTATCGTTCGTAGAGTATTATGATTTTACATTGTGAACGTGGTTTACTCCCGTATTTCCTCGATGAGTTCAAATAAATAATTTAGAAAACTTGATTAATTAGGAATTTAAGTTACCCGTGGTAAAAACAAGGACAAAATTGTGTTTTGGAGGAACTGCGCCAGGACAAAACGTAAATCGAGGACAATCCGCGGCAAGCAAGGAAGACTAGTAGTCCTAATTAAAGACAAAGAAAGTACTTCCACATATCATAAATTTATACATTAAAAACAAATTGTTTGTGATTTGTTTGTGTATTCTAAATTACTAGGAAAGTCCTGAAACTTTATGAAAAGACAAAGTTGTAAAATACTGAATTATTAAAATATTAATATAATTGTAAATATTAAAAACTTATGACTGTTGTAATAAATTCTATTAGTCAATAAAAATAAGATCCAATAATTTTCAAAATTTCTGTTGGAATTAAGCAAATACTTCCAACATTTTGTGTTAAAGAATTTTTGGAGGACTTTGCTTTCAATAAGACGTTAAAGTTTTTGTATTATTCCTCCTCAACGTTAAGGGTAAATTACTTTTAAGATGGTCGCAGATGGTATTTAAATTATGTAAGTCAGGAGGCTTATTTTTTGTACAAAATATATGTAAACTATACGCAATGTGGTTAAATATGCAATGTATATACTGTATATGTAGGCAAAAATACACTCATATCAGTCTTAAATTTTGCTAACGGTAACTTGTATTGTTATAAATGTCTTAAGGTTTCAGTAGTTAATTAGTAAAATATGATCTTAACAAGTCTTATAAGATTTCTGCAAATTTCTTTAAAAACATAATTTTATAAAAGGTAGTACAAAAATGTTGGTGATATAACTTGAAGCTTGTATTGCAATGCCGTAGATTTTGCCTTGTAAATTCAGTTAGCTGTTCTGAAGAGAAATATTGCGTGTTTGATATTTTTATCTTCCACTTCATGGATTGAATTTACTGAGCTTTGAAAACGTTACCCATGTAAATCACGGGTTCTAAGATTTAAGTTATTTTTATTGGAAGTAACGACTTTAAAAGTACGAAATCGTTATCGTCCAAATCATATTAATTACTACACTAAACTAACACATAAACTGTATGTGTTATTATGACTTTATTTTTTGAAGTTTATTTCAAATTACAGCTACTAACAGTAGTACTTTGAGCTTTTTTATGTATGTGGTAGTAAGTAGTCTTATATCAGTGGTTCTTCCTTACATGAAAAGTTGAATTCATTAAAAAAATTAGATATCTCTCAACAAATTTTAAAGGTTATTATTTCAAAGATTTAGAATTTATATTATTACACGCTTCTCATAAATGTAAACTACATCTGTGTGCAAGTTCATTTGAGACTATTGGCTTTGCAGAGAAGCACTAGTGTGGTTGAAAGACGTTACATAAAAGATCGGTATGAAATGAAATCATTCTTGTACGTAAACATCGATTATAACAGTTGTAGTTAAAATGTTAAAAACTATCAAGATTTATTTTAACCGGCCATCCTATTACTTTTAAAACTGCGATGTAACTGTTTTGTAATATATACTTGAGTCCTTTATAAGATTAGCAACTTGTGAAAGCTAGACTATTTAAAAAATAAAATTTTAAGCCTTTGTTTTTATTTTATTTTACCATAAATTATTAACTTATTACGGTCTCCTCTATTAATGTCTATCACTCTTTTTCTCACAATTGTAATAAATTATAATTTGTTATAACAAGTGTTTAGGCTTCAAATTGTTTTTAAAACGAGAAGCTTTAAACCAGCAATCTACTGAAGTTTTTCAATAAAGGGTAAAGTTTTTTTGTTTTTCATCTGTTTAAAACATGATTTCCGTGGATAAGCAGTTGACGTGCTTGATTAGCTAATGGATTACAGGTGGTGTCATGACACTGTTTAGGTGAGTAAGTTATGACTCAGAAACTATGTCAAAAAAGTCGACTAATGCGCAGCACATCACAAGGAACTAAATAAATTGTACGGAGTGATTATATGAGTTGTTGGGTTACACGAATGTACAGATAAATGTACATCACACGTACGTGTAGAGAGGAAGGCCATCGTACAAATGAAATGGACGTTTAAGCGCTAAACTTACTTCCGTTAAAAGTGTAGATTGTTGATAATTGTTGCATATTGTTATCGCATTTCCTGTCATATTTTTGCGGATGTAAGGAAATTATTAAGAAAATGTGGCAACTCAGTTTTTTGTGGCAAAATGTTACCCTCCGTTTTTATTAGAGCGAGTAGCTGGTTAGCAGAAAAAGTGTGTTCCAGCTCAAAGCACGGACGATTTGTAGCAGGGTAGTGAGTCTGTGTATTCCGCGAAAAAATCGGGATGCCTATTAAAACCAATGATTATTAAATTAGTATTTCTTAAATCGCAAAAGTCTTATTGTATTTTTCTGTGTCTAAAATCTGAACATTTCTAACTTATCTTTTGTATTACTTTTCAGCTTATTTTGAAGGCAAATCGTTTACAAATTACTTTACGAATTGTTTGATAATATTTATCGTACGTTAAGACTTTATAATTTACTTGAATATCTGAAAACTAACTCTTGAAGATCAACTACTTTAGTATAAAATAATAAAATAAACAGTACAGTGTAGCCTACTCAAGACATTTTTTAATGTCGGATTTCATATAAAACTATAAGAAAAATATACTTTTACAAATGTAGTATGCGGTAACCAATCCAGAAGAGGAACTTGACTTTATGGTTTTTAATAATGTACGTTTTTCAATAGTTTAAGATTTCCTTATCCTAATCACAGTTTATAAATGCATTACAAAAATATAGAATTTAAATAATGGAAGGAGTTAAGAATTTACATTTTAATAAACATGGACAGGTTATGAAGGAAAATACAATGAAATGTAGTGATAGGGAAAGGAGAGAGAGGGAGAGAGAAAGTGAGAGAAAGAAAGAGTGAATGAGAGAGAGGGAGAGAGAGAGTGAGAGAGAGAGTGAGAGAGAGAGAGAGAGAGAGAGAGAGAGAGAGAGAGAGAGAGAGAGAGGGGGGATATTACTGAATGTATGCAGTGTGTATTATCGAGTATATAAGCTGTGCAGACTAATGCTTTCTATAATTTGATTACGTCATGTACAAAATCATTAATCATTTTTATTGTCCATTTTAGCATCGATCAGCTGTAATAACGCAATTTGTCTTTTTGTGTTGTTCCATTAGTACGCACACTGTAGGCACTATAATATTTCAGGACAAAAACTGCCATGTAATTGTAATATAATACCACGCTTTGCCATGATTTAACATTTTTTTCTAAAAAGCTTTTCTGTCTGGTGGGTTTAAACAAAACTGTAGGTCTTTGTTTAAAATTTGCTTTACATGACAGACATTGGTTGTAATACTTTTCTGTTAAAGCTGAAAAGTACTTTTCAGTAGCTCGTACGAATTAATGAAAAGCACCCACGTAGACATCGGAAGCACCCACAGACGTTGCTTCTATATAAAGTCAAATGACACATAAAACTATGTCAATTGCACCATAAGCTAATTATTTTCACAGGTCAAAAAATAATAAGGATACATTCCAAGGTCAACATTTCTGAGCATTGGTCTACCAGATCTACCAGAGCACTACTACCAGTAGTGTATTCACACTAAACTTTGAAATGCAATAAATTAAAGAATTTATACGATATTGTCATTAAATATAATCATTAATCTTCATTTGTGAAGTCAATAAAGAGCACCTTAGAAATAATCAAAGGAAGATGCCATTAGAAAAACAAAACGCCAAAATTAAAATACAGTTGAAGCGAACAATAGTGTCTTGATTGTTCGATTGTCCTTGAGTGGAAGAGTAGTAGGCTTACTCTTGATTTTTCGACGGTGAAGTTCAGAGCAGGCAATGATGCACAAACCTGGACATTCAGACGAATAAAATGTTATTGATAACGGTTATGTGAACAAGTTGTGTATGATAGTGTGTACCCAGTAGCAGTACCAAATTCAAGACGGCTCAGAGACACGGACATTAATAAGTAAGTGTTGACAGCTCCAGACGGCTCAAAAATACATAGGATAAAGTTACTAACTGGATGAAGTTACACTAAACCAACTTCTTCAACTAGTTTAATTATTATAATTTTAGTTATTTTAAAAGTAATGAATCTTGCAGAAAGAAAAAGATTTGGGCGAAAGGAGAGAAGGATTTATCTTCATTTAACAGTCGTTCCTAAGATTTATTAACTGTTAACATTATATTATGTGTATTGATTTATGTATGTAAAGATCTTGGCTGTAGGCAAAAAAATTTAATTCTATTATGTTTATATTTATTTTGTTATAGGCTATGAAATTTTAATTTTTTTAAATTTTGACAAAATGTCAATCCATCTTCCAGTTTTTAAGTTCCAAGTCAACAAGTAACAAATAATTTATGAGACACATCTGCTGAGCACTTTGCATACAGCAAAAGGAGCTCCCACCAACTCTCATTTCAAACAACTCTGCAAAAAAATTGAAAATTTGGCAAGTAAAAGGAAATAAAAATAATAAAGGAAAGAATAGGTGGCTTCTAAAAAAACGATTCAATATAGAATTAAATTCTGTGGGAGACTGCTTTTCTACTAGTGTGTATTTTTTATTTGTAGATTACTTAATCGATGAATATTCTTCTAGATTTTCAAAATGAGTGGATACTACAAAGATGTCACACGTGAGTGACACCTTTAAGATATCAAAACTTGACCCTTCTCCCAGCCCAGTATCTATATGTGCCCTTGCCAAGTAGTGAAAATGTTTACTTACTTATTGACGATTTCAACAAATGAACAAGAGCGTTTAACGTTTATAGGAATGTATTGGAAAAATGTATTATGTAAGTTATAAAACAAATCACTAACTACAATCCCACAGTGGCTAGATCATAGATTATTTAAGTTTGGGTTAGTGACTGGAAAGATTAAATATCTAACCATTTTAAAATACTAAAGAATACACGTCTATGAACAATAAAAGTTATATGCGTAGGCCTATACTTTAAAATGCAGAAAGTTAAATATATCGCCGCTCACATAACTTTTAACAAAACATGCCTCAACAAATCAATCATACCAAAATACGCAAAAATCAAAATCAAATACAACAATCAGGCCGCACAAATAACACAAACCATTGCACAAAGGACATGCATAAAAGAATCCATACAAGAAAAAAGACGCTCTCAACCTCAAAGCACTGACGCTACACCTACAGATCGCCAACATATACGGACACAGTAACATGACCGAATTAATGCACCACACAAATGACTGGACAAAAAAACAAATATAAACATACGGACAAAACACGAGGGAAAAATAAAAACCTCACACCAATCAGCACAAATATAATTCCTTCACACAAATTTTACCCACGTACAGTAAACCTAACGAACGTTACAATCACAAAAAATAGGTGTGGAGAACATACATGACTTCCATGCTCTAAGATTTATATTTAAAATCATTTTCGAAATGTAATATTTCCGTAGAAACTACTTCTTTCCACTTATTGCATCGGCCTTAACCACAGTACTGTGGTCACTAACGTATACCACCTCACGTTATCGCACTCGATTTTCACAGATGATGGCAGTCGATGGCCCTGCCGAAACGTCTGGTTTTGCAGAAAACATTGGACTACGGCCAAACAGCCCGGGAAGGAATTTTAACAATAAACTACTTCTTTGTTGCCGATAACGTAGTACACATAACAAATTATCCCCTCCCCCTTCGACTATAAGTTTCATTTGTAGAAAATTATCCCCACCCCGTTCAAATAGCCTCTTCATTTATAGATATTTCATCTACGTTTCTGCAGTGAATTATTATGATCTTATCAGGATACTTTATTTATCAAAATTAAGTACAGTACTTTACTCTTGTTACAACAAAAAATGTTCCAGGTAAACTACCCCTTCCCCTTAACCGATCTTCACCAAAATCAAAAGGTCTTGAGTCCTCTATAATTCATGAAAGTATACTGAAAACTATTTGATTATGTTTGAATTTACGGCAGTTGTCGTTTGTCATATAAAAATATACCCTTGTTAAAACATAAAATGTTGCTGGTAAACTACCTCTTTCTCTTAACCGATCTTCACGAAAATCAATAGGCCTTGAGTCCTCTACAGTTTAGGGATGTATGCAAAAATTATTTGATTCTGTTTGAATGTGCGGCAGTTATCGTTCGTCATAGAAAACTTTACACTTGTTAAAACATAAAACGTAGCAGGTAAACTACCCCTTTCTCTTAACCGATCTTCACCAAAATCATAAGGCCGTGAGTTCTCTACGATTTAGGGACGTATGCAAAACATTATTTGATTCTGTTTGAATGTGCGGCTGTTATCGTTTGCCATAGAAAAAATTCTACACACAGACAAACACACACACACACATTTCGAAAAATGACTTTTTTTCATGTTTTGATGGTAGTACAATCAGAATCAGCCGTTATCTCGAACACGATCTTTTTCGCCATGACCATACTTCCATTTCCTTATGGAACATGGAAGTAAAATCGAACAAACACTCCTTGATAAAGGCCTAAAACATAACCTACATTACAAACAAAACAACCAAACACTAACAAAGCTTATAGTTGACACTAAAACAAATATACTAAACACAGCACCAGATCATCAAGACACGCTAAGACATAACGTAAACAATATAATAGGAACACAAGGCATCAAACAACAAGAACCACACCTCAGAAATACACACAGCCATCAAACTGAGAGAAAAGGCACACAAACACAACATCACATTTGTAAAAGAAGACAAAGGAAACACGACTGTAATCATATCCACAGACGACCTACACAATAAATTACAAAACTTCATGGAACAGAACAACATCACAGAACTAAAACACGACCCCACTGACAAATACAAAACACAGTAAAACAGCTAATCAACAAAGCCAAACACATAATAACAAACAAACAAAAGCCCTACAGGAGACAAATCCGACCATCAGCTTTTACCCTCCAAGCACTTCCCAAAATTCACAAAGAAGAAATCCCGATCCGCCCCATTATCAATTACCGAATGCCCCTGCATACAAACTCGCAAAACACCTAGACAAAATTATCAGACAACACACACAACTAGACAACAACATTGCAGTAAAAAACAACACAGACCTAGTAACAAAAATGAATAATGCCACACTAGCCTCCTTAGACATTAAATACCTGTACACAAACATCCCCATTTCCGAAACAATTACCATCCTATAAACAAACTGAAACAGAACAACACACCAGAAGGAATTATCACAGAAATAACGGAAACTTTAAACATAATCACAAAACAAAACTATTTCACATATAACAATAAATTTTACACACACAATGACGGTCTACCCATGGGCTCACCTATATCCAACATATTAGCATAAGTCTTTCACCAACATTATTTAGAAAAACAAGAATCCTCACAAACAATGACAGACACTCACATAAAAAAGTATACTGCCACAGATACGTGGACGACATCATAATTCTATACAAGGGAAACAAAAGACAATGCAAACAGCTACTAATCAATATAAACAAAATACACAAGAACATAACCTTCACCGCTGAATACAAGTACAACAAATAGCATAACTTCCTAGACCTCACCATGACAAAATTTGAACACAGACACAAATTCAGTATACACAGAAAACCCACTACAACTGACACATTAATACACAACTTCTCCAACTCATCCAATACAACACAAACTAGCTGCCTTCAGAACTATGATACATAGACTTAGAAATATCCCACTAGATGAAAAAGACCATAAAGACGAACTAAACACGATAAAATATCTAGCAGAATCTAACGGATACAAGAGAACAATAGTCAATAAACTCCTACACAAAACCACAAAACACAAAACAAACAACAGACAAAGACAGAAAACAACAAATTCATAACGCTAACAGAGCCTACATCAATAACCACATTGAAAAAATAGCCCACAAATTCAAAAAAGAAGGATAGAGAATTGCATACAAAACTACAAACAAAACAGAACACACACACTATCAAAACACACACACAAAGCACAAATAAAATTTGATCTACCTGGTGTATACAAACTAAATTGCTCAGATTGCAACAAATTCTACATAGGCCAGACAGGACGTTGCTTCAAACAAAGATACATTGAACAAACAAAGGCACTACACTCCACTACCGAATTCACCTTTGTAAACCATCTCATTGAAGCAAACCACAGATACATACACATCGACAAGAACATGGATATTCTACACGTACACACAAAAGGCCAAAACTAGACACTCTTGAACAATTGGAAATATACAAACACACAAAAACACTTAAAAACGACGTCCTAAACGAACAGACACAACAAATCACACGTATTATTCGAACGCGCTCCCAGTGACAGCCTCTGGCGAAGCTTATAATAAGCGAAAACTGGTTCAGGCTATAAGGTAAAACTTTAAGTTTTTACTAATAAAAAACTTTGTGTTCCGAGTCGGTAGTGATATAATTGTATTTAATTATATTTAAAATACAGTTACTACTTTGCATCGGACGTGCAATCAACAGACTTTAACTATCAAATTTATAAAAATCTTAGAACATTACGATCTTGTGGCCTTGTAATAAAACCAGTAGATGAGAGAAAACGGTATATATTGACTGTTACCATTTAACTATTACTACTTGTTATGTATTCTAGAAAAGAATGCAGATTGGGATCAAAATGGTGGGAAACATTATATCCAGTCCCTTTGTTACATGTATAAAAATGGTACAAAAAGTGCATTATTTCAAAAATCCATGATATTCGTATCCAAGTCACACTTTGAATAAATTAATATTAATATTTACCTTATTATCCGTCTTGTGACTTCACTTTTTTAAACAACACTACGCGTTTCGGAACGTATGTTCCATCATCAGGTGTAATTACTCTTGCGAGGTCGTCGAAACATTAAGAGATATCATAAACACATAAAACACTAAACATAAGTTCGTATTCAGTACCTAACACGCGCGTGTATTCGTATCGCGCGTGTTAGGTACTGAATACGAACTTATGTTTAGTGTTTTATGTGTTTATGATATCTCTTAATGTTTCGACGACTTCGCAAGAGTAATTACACCTGATGATGGAACATACGTTCCGAAACGCGTAGTGTTGTTTAAAAAAGTGAAGTCACAAGACGGATAATAAGGTAAATATTAGCATTATTTCAGCTGGAAGTGAAAACAACAAAATTAATAATAGAATTGAACGCCTCTGCTATATGCTATGTGTAAACTGACGCAATTGTCAGTAGATGATATTCATCCAGTGGAAGCCTGCGTAATCTGCTTTAACTCTAGGCAGCGCAGACTGGCTTAGTTTTGAACTGCACAAGACTCTATAACGATTTTACTATGTTATTTTATCTCTGTAAATTGTAGGTGTGCTAGAAAAAGCGGATTAAAACTGGAAACAAATACTTTCATGTTGCCATTGTTTCTTAGTAGGAATGTTTACTACATGTAGAAAGACTATGTGTCTGCCTCCGTGCATATAAGCGCATCGATTGCATTATAAGTCTAATTATATGTACAATGTATAAACTATGGGTCTGTAAACGCTAGATTGTATTTAAACTAAAGCTTTTCACTAATGGGGAACCTGATACTTAGGGCAACTTATTTTATAATTTTTCCTTGCCTTTATAAATTTATAACTTTTTATTAAAGGGAACAGCGTGTGGGGATGGTATAGCAATAGTATAGCTTTGACTCGTAATTTCTACGAGCAGTTGGCCAACACGCAATTTTTAATTTTTTAATGCAGGCATTTTTAATCATATTAAATATGTTTTTCATGTTTTAAAAATGTCCACATTAATTTTATAACTTCAAAAACAATTATTTTACATTATTTGTTTCTTGTCCTTTGTATCTTCTTTATCCTCTTCATTTCTTACCACTCGTTTTTTGCTGTTCTCTGTTTTGTTCCCTTCATTGTGTTGAAATTACCAAATTACTATTATATTTCTTATTTTTCAATAAATTATTTTCCTATATGAAATAAATTAATATAAGATGTTTTCTAATGACAAAAACATTGATTACTGCAATTTATCTTGCATAACGTGAGTTATTATACTTAAATACTATAAGTGTACTTTTTCTGCAAGTACAAAAATTACAGTATTATTTTTAAATATGGTTACGTTTAAGATCGAATAATTTATTTACAAGTTTTTTCTGGATACGAAATATCTTCTATATTGTTAATTCATCACAAAGAATTTGCCTGTCTTCTATAGAATCCATATATTATTTAGGCATTTAGTCCGTCTGTTTATTTTGCTTTTACAGTATTATATTTTTACTACATAACTTTAAAAGTAGGGCGTTTTATTAGGGCGCTTATCGAAGACATTATGGTCAAATTGGTAGTGCATCTTTTTCATAATAAATTAGTTATCAAAACTGAAGAAATTTGCTACAGTAAAAATTCTCCGATTCCTGTGTTATAATCATAATTAATTTTTCTTTACATGTTCCAATCATTTCCCCTAATTTGTCGTTCCTTTGTATACGTTGTAATATAACTAAATTTTTTCTCGACTCTTAACTCTGTTGTATTTTTTAATTTATTTAAAATTGTTAGTATTCTCTGGTTTTCTTTTCATTGAACACCCCGCGTTGGAAACGCCAATCTGTAATAAAACTGGTTGTGAGAAGTGTGGAATTTACTTGTAAAGCCCCACTTTGCAGGCGTCAATCTGTAATATAACTAAATTTTTCTCGACTTCTTTTCTCTCTTCGATAATTACCTTGGTTTGTTTGGTAAAATATTTATATTAAAAAAAATAAATAAATTTTTTTTATTATTTTTTTCTTTAATTTATTTTATTTTTGTTTAATGAAAATTATTTCGTTTAATTATTTAATTCGAAATTGTTCGGTTAAATTTGATTAATTAATACTTATTTGACTTTCACTGGTTTGGTAAAAAATTATTAAAAGAAATATTTTGTGTAAGTTCAGTTCGATTGTGGTATCGAATTCGCTAATAGAGGCTATTTGCTTATTCTCTCATTTCCGATGACGTTCCAATTGCCAATGTGAGTTCACTCTTCTTTTAATACCTAAAAATCTTTTAATCTAAATTTATTCCATAAATAAAACTAATTTTAAAACCAATTAATTATATTCATTAACTTTTATTATTCTTAAAATCAGTCTGACGACTTTTAGGTCGAAATTGTATATTTCCCGGATCGACTCCTTCCCTCAGTTCGATTGTAACAAAAATTATTATTTTATTTTGTAATATTAATTCTAGGGTTCTTGGTTAACTGCTATTAAAAAGTTAGAAATGCATATTTGAAGTACAATACCTCACAATATTTAAAAATCTTAATTGCTAATACAAATAGAGTTCATTTTGTTTAAGTATAACACAATAATAATTTAATTTAAATGATCCAAAACTATACTATCATGGCGTCGCTTAGAGTCTGAGATGACGAACTTTTAAAGATGGCCGCTTGTGGCTCACCTCATCTAATGGAAAATTATTTGTCACTGATTTCTTTTAAATAAATGAATTTAATTGTAATGTTCACTGTGATTATAGTTAATTCTCTTTTCTTTTCACTATTGTGCTGTTAAAAAGTGTCGATGAAGTTAATCCTGGTGTTGTGTAGTTGTAAACTGTGATTTTTAGAATTAAAGTTATAATCTCACCATGTCTAGTAGAAATACTTTTTCACTTTTTATTTCGTTTGGTTTTACCTTTTAATTATTCTTTTCTTGATTTATATTTATTAATTTATATTCTCTTCATTTCGATTTTTTCTTTGGTTTTATTTAATTTTGCTCCTTTTCTCCAACTCAGATTTGATTCTCTGTTATACTTTGATTCATAGCTACACAGAGCTGACCTGCACACTTTTATGTCTAACAACAGAATAATCGTTATTTCTTTTGCTTTCACCCGGCTTGACCAAAATTAGCTACATGCCCATTGGTCAATCAACTTAGGTGTCACGTGACTCTTATTATTGAAAATATATGGTTTTTACATTTTCCACTACTAATTACTCTGTGACTATTACTTAATTTTACTCAAATCGATTTACACAGTTATCTTCCTTATTAAAATACAAACATTTTGGTATCTCATTTGATATGTGTGTGTTTCTTAATAGATGGTTTATCATCTTTACAAAATTTGGTTTTACATGTCTTCATATAGTCTGATATTCCCTAAAACATTTTCTAGTTCATTTAAGTATTAAAATTGTGATTAACATTATAGAAATACTACTCATCTTGTTAAATTTATCATTTCTTATTAATTTACATTGTTTTGTTGCCTTACTGGCTATTCTGACAATAGTGCATTTATTTTAATATTGGCCTAAGTCATGCCAATGTTAACAATAACATTTTTTGTTATTTATTATTTTCCCTGTTAGTTTGAACCCTTCTTTTTAATTACAGATTTACTCTGTTATCTTATTACATTTGATTAACATACTTATTATATTCTTATTCTATTACTTCATCAACAAGAATTACAAACATTTTAACTTAATGTCATGTTTTCATGACTGTGATTCTAATAAACATCCAACAGATAAGTTAACTTCTAAAAAAAATAAAAACTGTTTAACATATAACTATATTCTTTTCTCAGTTACCATTATTAGTTAGTTGACCAACCATAAAATATCAGTATTGGTTTATTACTTGGTATACTGTCTCAATTTTACAAATAGTATTTGTTTTATTGTTGTAATATCTTCTGGTTAATTACCTAGTATTAATCTTTTCATTGCATTTTAACAACATCACTATGTTAACAAAACAAAAAGGTATACATATCAACTCAATGTCATGCCTACATGGCTATGACTTTAATGAACTTTGAACAAATAAACTAATTTTCATTAAACCTAAACAACTGTTTAACACATAGTAATAACAACTCCTTTTAATCCATTTTGCCTTGTTAATTTAACTAATTATTCCACGTCACCTTCACATTGGTATTAATCTTCCCAGTCCTGTCTGAGTGATTGACACTTATTATAATTCACTGATACATAATATGTAGCTACTTCCTTATTCATACATTAAGTACTATAATACATTGTACTGTGTTTCTACGTGTCACATTCATCGTTTTTGTATTTGGTTTACATTTTTTGTTGTCACAAAAAGAACTAATTAATCTATACAGTCTGTTCTGTTTTGATTAATTATTGCTAATTTTCCCTCATCACTTCACTCTTATCATGAATATTATTTATAATATTCTCTTATAAACTATGGTACATTAGTCTTTCTTTACCTACTGTATTGTACTTCAGGGTTTATTATTATGGTTTTAGTTTAATTTATTTTATGGGTTTTTTTTATATTAAGTTTTCATGGTTATTTGGTCTCCTCATCCTGTTACATTACACCCGCACCTATCTCACGATCTAATGTTCTTAATAAATGTTAAAATTGTGACTTGTGTGAATTGTACTCGGATTTTCAAGATTTAGTGGTGTGCTCTATGATACGAGTTTTTAGGGAGAATGTCTATCTTGCCCTGGTTTCAATATTTAAATTCACCAGAATTGATTTAGAGAAGTAAATATGAGTACTCTTGCGCACCTTAAAATCAAAATTAATGAGATTTTTTAGTTTACAGTTCAAACGTTTCAGGCATCTTTTTCAGTTTCGTGGGCAGTGTCGTAGCTGTGTGGGGGGGGGCAATGTGAGCATAGACTTGAAAAAATTGTTTTCAGTTTATAAAACTACGAACAACTTGTTTCTTTGATATCACTATTCTTTTCAAAAAAGAAGCATAACCAGCCAGTTTCTCTGTTGTCACAAACCTTGAGTGATAAACAGTCAATTTAGTCTATTTATGCTGAAGCATCGTAATTACGGTTCATTATGATAACAAATTTGTAGTGATTTTATGGTGAATTGTGTTGTGCTGGAAAGGAGAACTGATAATGAAACAGTATTAGCTTTTTATAGATAATCTTAACTGCTACTCGTATACAGACGAATATATTATTTGCAAGCATATAAGAAAAACGTTACGTGGGCTACATACGAGCAGTGCAATTCTTCCTGGCTCGACGCAGCGAACGTCTTGATATCGATGAGTGCCTTGAGTGTGCGATTTGTTTTTGGTTTGTGCGTCTTGTGGTTATATCTATAATACTTCACGTGTATGTCATGATATTAATACTACTATTGGAAATCGATTTTTCTAAATATTATTTGAAGCTGATATTAAACGAAGTAAACTCAGTGGTGCATAGTTTTGGAAGAGGAGGGAAGGAAGTTTAAGAACTACAAGACGTCCCAAAGAGTTTATGAAGTTTTTTATTCAAGAATAATAGATCCTTGTCGGAAGGACAATAGATCGCTGAGTGTCAAATATTACAATTAACAAGGAATAAACTTGCGATCATAAAATTGATGTCGTTAGCGACAAGGCTGTTGATAAATACAGTAAAGTTAAGACGTGAATACTTCAAACTGTGAAAGCGTTAAAGTACAGTTCACAGTTTACAAGATTCAGTTGGTTCTAGTACCACGTATGATGTTGTATCGTCCAGTATTGAAATTAGAGGCGATGAAGGACAGAACATTACTACAATGTAGACCGTGTTCCAGGTGCTGCTCTACAAGATATTGGGTCTTGGTCAAGCGAGATATCTCAATCCTTCCGAGATATAATGGTGAATAGAGGAACATGTCAGTTGCAGGACAAGGACCGCCATTTTCCTGAAGATGAAGCTGGACGATCCTTAAACAAGTATTGGTTTGATAAAACCTTGGAAAATGGCGAAAAGATAAATCGCACTTGGATGTGTTTCTCCCCAACTAAAAAATCTCAATTTTGCTTTTGATGTACTTTATTTTTACAAAAAAATTGTTACAGAAGTCATTTCGATAGCCAAATGGGGTTTTCTTGTGGAGAAAGTTAAACCCCCGTATTCAGGATTATGAAAATAGTCCTGCTCATCGCTCTGCGTTTTTGGAATGGAAGGAATTGGAACGTTCTTTAAACAAAGGAGGACTTATTGATGATCTACTTCAGGAACAAATTAGTAGAGCAGCTAAGACATGGAAAGAAATCCTCAAACGGGTCATTGCCACAGTACAAACTCTTGCAGAACAAAATCTGGCACTGAGAGGATATCAAAAGTCGATTACTAACGATCAAAATCGTGGAAACTTTCTGGCTTTGTTAAAATACTTGGATAAATTTGACCCTGTCATGAGATCTCACTTGGATTCAGTCTCTCGTAAATCTGGGTGTATATCGTATCTTTGTCAATTATTCAAAATAAAATAATAAGCCTGTTAGGAAAAAGTGCGCAAATATATTATTACTGCATGTAAGAAAGCGAAGTACTTTAGTATTATATTTGACACAACACCAGATGTTGCACATGTAAAACAAATGTCTCAGATTATATGATTTATTGAAAGAAACGTAATTCTGTTGATATCAAGGAAGACTTCATAGATTTTATTCCTTTAGAAGAGACAACAGCGGAGAGGCTCACACAAGCTATTACGAGTAATCTTGAGAGAGATTGATTGAATGTTAGCCATTGCAGAGGTCAGTCGTAGACGATCAAACAACAATGGTTAGTATCAATTCAGGAGTTCAGAAGTAAATATTAGATTTGAATCCACTATGTTTGTTCCCTGTGACAACCATTCACTTAACTTGGTTGAAGTTCATGCAGCTCATGTAAATGTTCAAGCAGTGACATTTTTTGGGACAGTAGAACGTCTATGCACCTTTTTTCCTGTTCCACTTATAGATGCAGACATAAAGACTTAAAGACTTCGTACATATTAGTCTAAAAGGACATTGTGATACCGGGTGGAGTTCGAAAGCAAATGCGGTGAAAGCAACATCCACTCAGCTGGATGAAATGATCGCTGCACTGGAAAAACTGAGGGATACATCGACTAAAACAACTGATACGAGGGTAGATGCAGCATTAATAGTCTAATTAATGCGATAAAAACTTTAATTTTGTGACCTTGCTCTCTTTCTGGACAGATATTCTTTTTTCTGTGAACGAAATCCGAGAAAATCTTGCAGACCAAAGAAATAAGCTTTAGTCAAGCATTAACACTTTTGGAGAAGCTAAAGGACAAATTAAACGTTTGGAGGTATGAGCTGTGTGACAATGTTATTTCTAAGGCAGAGGAGGTATGTAATGAATAGGGTGTCAGTATCTCAAAAAGGATAAGAAGGAATCGGACGATGCTAGGGCAGTATCCAGACGATTCTGCATTAACCGTTCGGAAAGAAATACGACGTTGTCTAATAGAAATTTTGGACAAACTGTCAGTTGAAATTGCAAGCCGCTTCTCTAACATAAAAGAGTTAGGAAAACGCTTTGGGTTTCTCTATAAATTTGAGGCGTACGTAAATGATAGGGATATACATTTTAATGAACAGCTTTCCCAAATCAATACTAAGTTCACAGTGCTTGCAAAACTGTATCTACATGACCTCAACAGTGAAGAATTGTTCAGTGACTTAAAAGACGTCATACTTTTATTAAAAAGGGCAAAAGTTAACGGAGAACAAATGGACTTTACACCTCAGGGACTGTTACAATACATTTCTTCAATTTGATTAGAAGCCTACAAAACACTAGCAACAACTTTAAAAATTTTTCTTACTTTACCAGTGTCCGTCTCTTCTTGTGAAAAGGTCGTTTAGTAAACTTAAATTGATTAAATCGTCCCTACGATCAACAATATCTCACAAGCAATATCTCACAAACAATGATCAAATCTAGCGATACTTTCAATTGAAAAAGACATTGCTCCGTGTTTAGGATATAATGATTTAATAACCGACTTTGCAGCAATTAAGACCTGGAAAGTTAAATTATAAAATGTCTCGTTTTAAATATTTATTAAAGATTACAAATAGATATTAAGGGTTTATTAATAGAAGACGGAACCATTAAACTATAACGGTAAGTGATTTATTTTATTACTTTTACTGTAGTTCTTTGTTTAACTTTATGTGCTTTAGGATATTGTTTTGACGATGCGCTTTAGACCTATAAGGAATTTGTATGTTTATTAGAACATTTTTATGTTATAAATTCTTGATATTACTATATTTTTTATAATCTACATTTGGTGCTAATAAATGTATACAAACTGAATACCGGTAATATTATAATATGTAATTTCGTAATTTTGACTTAACAAATATTCTTAAGCGGTTGCTCGACGGGCTTTCATACAAAAATCTAAACATTTGCATTAATTAAGTAGTTTGTTTACTGGATGAGCCTTCATTTTTGCTCTTTTGTCCCCTCTTAATTGTGAAGGCGAGGCGGCCGACGATCTCCTTGCCCCGGGCGCCAAAAGCCTAGCTACACCACTGTTCATGGGTAATTTAATTAAAATGTTTAATTGGTAAACATTTGCCTAACATTTAAAAATAGTAAGTCTGATGCGACTCGGTACTTGATGTAGTTACGGCATCTAACAGAAAAGGAGCATCAGTTGGACTTTGGACATTTTCAGTGACTGGAAAAAACGCGACTTGTGATAAACAACAAATTAAAACTAATTTTTAAATGCCACAACTTACATGTTACCTTGCAATAAAAGCGGTAATGATTTCTATTACCATGTGACATTTGATTATTTGTAAAAAGAGATTTTATTTTGTAAACAACTTTTGATTTTGATCTTAATAGACGTAAAGTGCTTAGTAATTCATCTAGAATGCCTCACTTATTATTAATGAATAAACAATGAAAGGATATGACTGGTTACTACAGATTTCAGAACAGTAAAACGTTAACTCAAAGATAAATAGTCACCATATTTTGTCAGACAAAAAGGAGAGAAATGAAAACAGAGATGCGGCTGGTAGACTAGAATGTCGTTAGTTTTTAGTGAGACAAATAGTGTAGCGTGGAGACAATTTAACTTTATTAAATAAATAAGGTTAAGTCTACATTAGTTAGTTCCTTTTTAAAAATTATAAATATTTTCAGCGGAAAAAGTTCCTAAACTACTTCATTGGTTACTATTTTTATAAAGTGTCTCTTAAAATATTTTTTGAGGAAATAAATGTTTCAAATTCTTCTATATAAGAATGCTCCCGGTATTTTTCCGATTATCGAATATACAAATTCTTCATTAATTTCCACAAGTTAGAGAATTTTTAGGCTGATTTATCATTTTTATAATACTTCTGAACTACTATAAGTGGAGTACATTAAACCTACTCTTCTCACTATTTCAAATCATTTACAATGTAAACAAAGCCCTGTATAATTATTGACTACAACGCATTTCAATTCTTAATACACTTCATTTAAGTTTAAATATTTAAAGTATTCAATATTCAATATTCAATATTCAATATTCAATATTTTTTAACTTATCAATAAAAAAGTCTTTTTTTTTGCCGCAGATTCACAATATTTAATGTATTTGGTAAATGTATTGATTACACCCCATAGGATGTTTAATCTTCAGACGATTCCGGTCGGGTAGTAGTGAATCGCGTGTCACGTGCATTTCAAAACTAAATGTTTATTTAAAGTATTTATTGTTATAACGTTACAGTGTAAACGAACACACACACACACACACACACAATGTAACTGTAAAGAAATTTGTTGCAAAATAAAATTGTTTATAGTTTGAAATGTTTCATATTTAGCTGAGGTCATTACGTATCTGGCCATTTAAAAAACAATATTAAATATAATGATGTATAACCAGAATTAAAAATATTCTGTCATTTAGCGACTGGTAAATTAATGAGTACAGATCCAAATTGACAGTTACATGAAAGCAAATAGCCTATAATATTTAGTAAGAATAAAGTTGTCAAAACGTATTGCGTATGTTCCTCCAGGTGGTTGGGAAACCAGAAGTAAACCTTCAGAAAAGATCTGAGAATCCAGGACGGATGTTATCACATAATCATTGCGAGTTGGGTAAGAGGATGATGACATTCATTTGTAAAATTACGACGGTAATGTAAGAAATACTGTCCTCACATTTCCTCAGTGCTATGCCCTCACAAGATAAGGTCTGCTCATCGTAGACTCGATTTTTCATAAATTTAGTAAGTTGAGAATTTGTGAAGTTATTCAGTACCACACAACATATCAAAATACAAACATATTTTTGTAAGCGTGGACCTTAAACAGTTTTCAATCAAATAAAATTACTTTTATGTATTTATCTTTATTTCCTTTTCCTTTACTGCCACCATTACGTCCAGTAGTCTGTAGCTGCTTCATACTGTGACGTATTAATGTGATGCTTCCAGTCCTAATATGTGTAGGCAACATGGTTAACGCGAAGCCGGCCGCCATTAATCATTCCGACCATTCATTAGGCGTCAGTAACATAATGTAGAGAGCGTTAGGCCTACGTACAACGATACATATTTGCATATTCGGCTGGGGAAATATTTTTCTACGTAAATAATATAGACACTGTTAGAAATAATTTTAAGTAGTGTAAACGTTAATCGACAGGCAAAAAAACAGACAATTCTATAGTTGTTGTGTCTGGTAACAACTGTCGACTACAACGATATGTGCGTGCGTGCGCGTGCGCGCGTGTGTACATTGTTCGATGCGCGTGCAAGGGATTCCTGCCCATACTTCATTGTTCCGAAAGGGGAGACGTCTCTGTGTACAATGTATTTCTTTGGTGTGAGTGAACTAAAAAAAAAAAATTAAAAAATATTTTAATTAATAAAATTCGCACATTATAAAACATATAGAGCGAATCAGCCAGTGTTATGCAAGCCAGTACCAATTTGAAAGCTTGACCTTGAAACAGTTCCGACAGGCGGGGTAAGGAAGGACGGGTTGTATGCAGTTGGAACTGAAAATATCCGCTATCAACGGCTTGGAAATGCGTGGAGTTTTTACTTCCATATTCCTTAAGGAAATGGAAGTATGGTGATGGCAAACAAAATCGTGTTCGAGATTATTGAAGATTCTGATTGTACTACACTCAAAACATGAAAAAAAGTCGGTTTTCGAAAAGTGTCTGTCTGTCTGTCTATCTATGTGTGTGTGTGTCTATGTGTCTGTGTGTCTGTAGATTTTTTTTTCTATGGCAAACGATAACAGCCGCAAATTCAAACAGAATCAAATAATTTTTTGCATACAGCCCTGATTTGTAGACTACTCACGACCTATTGTTTTTGGCGAAGATCGGTTGAGGGAAAAGGGTAGTTTACCTGCAACAGTTTCTTTTATCAAGGGTAATTTTTACTTCCATGTTCCTTAAGGAAATGGAAGTATGGTGATGGCAAAATATCGGTATGGAGAACCATACATGACTTCCATATTCTAAGTTACATTGCCCAGCGATCCACAGGAAGCAAATTGATGTCCATTTTTTCGGCTTGCACGCGTTATGTTGGTGTGGGTTTCGGCACTTTCCATTTAAAAAGCGTGCAAATGTAAGAAAATAAACATGAGTGAGGCCAGAAATAATGTGAATTGTGTGTGTGTGTGTGTGTGTGTGTGCCTTACCTGCCTTTTTATTGCTGTAGGCATAATAATAAAATGGAAACGTAAACATTACATAACTGAGATATGCTTACCTGCCACGAACGATATATTATTTTATACATGGAGGAGTTCAGTGACATACACACGTACAGAAGTCATCTTCAAAAATACTAGAAGTCGTCCACGCTTTTATGTTGGCAGTGTAACTTGCAGGAAGTTTTTTGATGTTTTTAAAACATCTAGGATGCAAACTTTTCCCGATAACTAAAAGTTTCCTTTTTTCGGTTCCCGTCATGTTCGCACAAACAAAAACTGTAACTCTTTGATTAGAGAGCTTCCCACCAACACACTTTTCATTTTTATTAAATTTGAAAGTCTTATCTGGAGTTAATTTATAAAAAATTCCGGCTTCATATCCATTAAAGATGTCTTCATCTTTATATGATCGTCTAATTTCTGGCCAAGTGTTACGCACCCAATCGCCTGTAACGTTCAGATCTACGCATTTTGCCTCACCACAAATTTTTGTAAAGGAAATCGAGTGTCGGGCCTTAAATCGATCTAGCCATCCGTTGGAGCACGTAAAATGGCTGGCGCCGGCAGTCCTGTTACAGTGCTTATCGCTTGCATACAATGTATGTCTGTAGCCATGGGCTAGCACGCGCGCGCACATATATGAAGGGCTGCCGGGAAGAACAGGCTCAGTCACATTTTGCAAATTTTTCAGGAGAGCATTTTAGGTGCTTAAATCTTATCAGGCTCAAAACAAGAATGCTTAAATTAACTTTTTCTTAACGAATTAGTTAGCAAACATGTTTCAGTAAGTTCCTGAGTTAGTTTTGCATAAATATTTGTTAAAATAAGGGCACGTTGCGAGATAGAACGAGCTTGGTCCATGGACTGAGCCTGTTTTTTCCCAACAATAAATAATAAGAACTCACAGAGCACAATGAAAACCATTACTTTATTATGAGCAGAGCACAAAACATAAGTAAGTAATTAAAAAATAATGTTAAAAGCAATAGCTACAAAGATAGACGTCTACTGGTAGGTCAGGGTTTCCAAGTATCTTTGCGCTTCTGGTCGACAAAACTTCTTAAGAACTTGTAAATCGTCGTACTTTGGCTTTGAAATTGGTAAGTCTCCTACGAAACAAAAAACAAAGTGAATTAGGCCTGTGATTTCTGTGAGTGTTTTTTCAGCTAATTTTAATACAGAAACGTACAAATTATTTTTCTGTATTATACAACTACCTAATATTATGAATGTACTTAATCCATAATCAGCCTGTTTTACGATTTAGAACTTTACTTACCATCATACGAATAATCTGGCAAAGAAAACTCTCCTCTGAAAACTTCTGTTGGAACAGCTGTTAGCACTTGAATCTTTACCCAAGCTCCATGGAATGTATTTCTGTATTTTACAAAGTTTTGAATTTCACTGGAGCCTTCATCTCGCTCAATAAGAACTTGTCGCACTGGTCGGGTTGGAAATGGGCACTTTTTCTTATAATATGGTGACAAATGAGATTTCCATTGACAGAAAGAGTCAATATTCGCTTTATGAACAGTAAATGGACATGGTTTTGTCCTTGCATGCCTAAAAACGTCAAGCCAGTCGTCGGGAATTTCAGCCCGAGATTTTTGATTTATTATGCCCAGGTTCTTATCTGTTTCTAGATAAGAGTGCCCTCTTATAGGGAAACATAATTTGACATAATTAAATCTTTTTTCAATGTGTACCAAGTTATGGAGGAACCTAATCAGGGTATAATTTTTATTCTGCCCTGAGCAGCCATCACAAAATATTTCAAGATTTTTTACTGAATTGTCGAGATATTCGTAACAAAACGTATGCAACATTGAGCATACGTCATCACTCCCTTTTTTGCCACTACACTCTGGGTACATAAAAAATACACTCTCACTGCTTGACAAAACGTGTATATTAAAACTGTACACAGACAACTGCCTACGGTAGTAAACGTCGTTCGTAGGCACATTTGGGCACGACAAGTTTTTACTAAAATCCATGCAAACGGCTTCAAACTCGCTGTCATTTTTGGCTTTCAATCTAGCTTGTTTTTTATTTTCATAAAACTGACTCGCTTTTTTCTTGTGCAAACGATTCTCAGTTTTTAAACGTTTTATGTCTGCATCAATTTTTATTATTTCATTTGGATCTGTGCACTCATTTCTTTTAATCTCTTCTGCTTTTAATTTAGCACTAAATTCATCGCACTGACTACAGGTGTCCGTGCGTGGGTAGCCAAATGAAATGTTAAATTCAGTGTTAAATATTTGCCTGTAGCTTCCATGAGATACTTTTATTGTTGGGTAGTTCTCTTTAAACATATTATACATTTTCATAACATTTAATTCTTCAGGTAGGTACACTTTCTTAGAGTCTTTCAAGCCATAATGGCTTCCACGACCTTTAAATGAGCTTATATGAGTTCTAACAGCTTCTCTAGTTTCATCTGGAAGTCTCCACGGTCTGTTATCATGTTTTCCTCTTTTGTCTAGAGGAGAATGTCCAGTTGACAAAAGGTTCGAAACAAGATACTCGATTTTCCCTTTACTAACACCATGAATTGAAATAAAAGCTTTGCGACAAACATCTATTTCCTTCACAATACCATCAATACGTGCCCTTACTCGGTATTTATAAGCTGCTCTGTTTTGTCTGGCACCTTCTGCTTTCCTAGGCCGCCTGCGAGCAACAGGTAGAACAGCTATTAAACCGCTCAAATAGGTATTTTGCATGTCAACAGATGCCATAGAGTTAAAGTCTTTTAAAATAATATTCATTTTTAAAGTATCCAAGTCACTGTATTAAATAAATAATTGCTTATCTAATCCGTCGAGTGACTTACTTGTAATTCCGCTTGACGCGTTTCAGGGCATATGCCCCATCTTCAGAATAATTCCTCTTCACAGAACGTCAGACATTAAGATTAAAATGTAATAAATTATTACATTTTATTATTACAATTTTTATTTACATTAAAATTAATTTATTACATTTTAATCTTAATGTCTGACGTTCTGTGAAGAGGAATTATTCTGAAGATGGGGCATATGCCCTGAAACGCGTCAAGCGGAATTACAAGTAAGTCACTCGACGGATTAGATAAGCAATTATTTATCTTTTAAAATAGCCTTACGAGATTCTGCAGGAACATTATCAAAACATTTTAAAGAACACTGGCAATCATCACCCATTTCATGTGAACTTAGGTTAAGTTTTTTCTTTACCTCAGACATCCTGCCTAGCCTTTTTCTTTTCCTACTACTTCCATTCTTCACTGGAGTAATGTCTGACTGATCTTGAGCCTCCATTGAACTGTGTGAACTTTGAAGTACGTACAGCTCTTTAGTTAAAAAGTATTAACACAACACTAGCTAAAACATGATGAAATCACAGACAGTATGACAGAACGTAAACAATGGAAGCACAAACAGAACCTGATCTAGCGCTCCGGGTGGCCTGTAAACAAACTAAGGCCTGTGACTCAGCCGGTTGTTTCCCACAATGGCGGGACTGAGCCTGTTCTTTCCCCCTGCACGTATTCTTTTTGTTGTTTTTCCAATGGACTGAGCCTGTTTTTTCCCAAAACTATTATACCAAGATGTGCTACTCATGATAGGCTATGATGTGAACCATTAAAACAAACATCACAAATTTTGGACTGAGCCTGTTCTTTCCGACAGCCCTTCATATACGTTTATATGAAATTTAGAGTAAAATATCTGAGAAATATTTGACGCTATAACAGAGTAGTACAATATTTAGTGACGTTAAAACCGGGAATTTTTATAATGTTAAAGATATCAGTTTGACCGGACTTATGACAATATAACGCTACACCCGAGTTGACGTAACAGCCGAGGCCGTAATAACCAAGTTCCACTGTATATATAAAGATAAGATATAAAGATATAAAGTTCCACTGTAACTCAAACATAATTTACATTAAAATGAAAAAATTATAATTTTATTGCCTGGCAACAAAATTATTTTATTTTTAACAATTACCATTGTTTCAAAAAGTTTAAATAAATTTTCAAGTACTTTACTCTTGTTAAAACGTAAAAGGTTGCCGGTAAACTACCCCTTCCCCTTAACCGATCTTCACCAAAATCGAAAGTCCTTGAGACCTCTACAATTCAGGGACGTATGCAAAACATTATTTGATTCTGTTTGAATTTGCGGCTGTTATAGTTTGCCATAGAAAATACCCTTGTTAAAAAGACGTTGCAGGTAAACTACCCCTTTTCCTTAACCGATCTTCACCAAAAACAATAGGTCTTGAGAACTCTACAATTTAGGGCTGTATGCAAATAATCTTTTGATTCTGTTTGAATTTGCGGCTGTTATCGTTTGCCATAGGAAATACCCTTGTTAAAACATAAAACGTTACAGGTAAACTACCCCTTTCCCTAAACCGATCTTCACCAAAAACAATAGGTCTTGAGAACTCTACAATTCAGGGCTGCGTGCGAAACATTATTTGATTCTGTTTGAATTTGCGGCTGTTATCGTTTGCCAAAAAAAAAATTTCCCTTGATAAAAAAAAACCGTTGCAGGTAAACTACCCCTTTCCCTCAACCGATCTTCACCAAAAACAATAGGTCGCGAGTACTCTACAAATCAGGGCTGTATGCAAAAAATCATTTGATTCTGTTTGAATTTGCGGCAGTTATCGTTTGCCATAGGAAAAAATCTACAGACAGACAGACAGACAGACACACACACAGACACTTTTCGGAAAACGACTTTTTTTCATGTTTTGAGTGTAGTAGAATCAGAATCTGCAATAATCTCGAACACGATTTTTTTTGCCATCACCATACTTCCATTCCTTAAGGAATATGGAAGTAAAAAAATCGTGTTCGAGATTATTGCAGATTCTGATTGTACTACACTCAAAACATAAAAAAAGTCGTTTTCCGAAAAGTGTCTGTGTGTGTGTCTGTCTGTGTGTCTGTGTGTCTGTCTGTCTGTCTTTGGATTTTTTTTCTATGGCAAACGATAACAGCTGCAAATTCAAACTGAATCAAATCATTTTTTGCATACAGCCCTGGTTTGTAGAGTACTCACGACCTATTGTTTTTGGTGAAGATCGGTTGAGGGAAAGGGGTAGTTTACCGGCAACGGTTTTTTTTAAATCAAGGGTAATTGTTTTCTATGGCAAACGATAACAGCCGCCAATTCAAACAGAATTAACTACTCTTTTGTATACATCCCTGATTTGTAGAGTTCTCAAGACCTGTTGTTTTTGGTGAAGATCGGTTAAGTGAAAGGGGTAGTTTACCAGCAACGTTTTATGTTTTAACAAGGGTATTTTATATGTCAAACGACAAGAGCCGCAAATTCAAAAACAGAATCAAATGATTATTTGCATACAGCCCAAAATTGTAGAGTTCTCAAGACCTATTGATTTTGGTGAAGATCGGTTAAGGGAAAGGGGTAGTCTACCTGCTACGTTTTATGTTTTAAAAGGGTATTTTCTATGGCAAACGATAAGAGCCGCAAATTCAAACAGAATCAAATAACGTTTTGCATACAGCCCTGATCTGTTGAGTATTCAAGACCTATTGTTTTAGGTGAAGATCGGTTAAGGGAAAGGGGTAGTTTACCGGCAACGTTTTATGTTTTAAAAGGGTATTTTTTTATGGCAAATGATAAGAGTCGCAAATTCAAACAGAATCAAATAATTTTTTGCAAGTAGTCCTGATTTGTAGAGTACTCAAGACCTATTGATTTTGGTGAAGATCGGTTAAGGGAAAGGGGTAGTTTACCTGCAACGGTTTTTTTTTAAACAAGTGTAATTTTTACTTCCATGTTCCTTAAGGAAATGGAAGTATGGTGATGGCAAAAAAAATCGTGTTCGAGATTATTGCAGGTTCTGATTGTACTACACTCAAAACATGAAAAAAAGTCGTTTTTCGAAAAGTGTCTGCGTGTCTATCTGTCTGTCTGTCTATGTGTCTATCTGTGTGTCTGTAGATTTTTTTTCTATGGCAAACGATAACAGCTGCAAATTCAAACAGAATCAAATAATTTTTTGCATACAGCCCTAGTTTGTAGATTACTCACGACCTATTGCTTTTGGTGAAGATCGGTTGAGGGAAAGGGGTAGTTTACCAGCAACGGTTTTTTTTATCAAGGGTAATTTTGTTTGTTTGGCAAACGACAACAGCCGCAAATTCAAACAGAATCAAATAATGTTTCGCATAAAGCCCTGAATTGCAGAGTTCTCAAGATCTGTTGATTTTGGTAAAGATCGGCTAAGGGAAAGGGGTAGTTTACTTGCAACGTTTTATGTTTTAAAAGGGTATTTTCTATGGTAAACGAAAAGAGCCGCAAATTCAAACAGAATCAAATACGTTTTTGCATACAGCCCTGATTTCTTGAGTACTAAAGACCTATTGTTTTTGGTGAAGATCGCTTAAGGGAAAGGGGTAGTTTACCAGCCACGTTTTTTGTTTTATCAAGGGTATTTTGTATGGCAAACGATAACAGCCGCAAATTCAAACAGAATCATATAATATTTTGCATACAGCCCTAAATTGTATAGTTTTCAAGACCTATCGTTTTTGGTGAAGATCGGTTAACGGAAAGGGGTAGTTCACTTGCACCGGTTTTTATCAAGGGTATTTTACTTCCATATTCCTTAAGGAATGGAAGTATGGTGATGGCAAAAAAAATCGTGTTCGAGATTATTGCAGATTCTGATTCTACTACACTCAAAACATGAAAAAAAGTCGTTTTCCGAAAAGTGTCTGTGTGTGTGTCTGTCTGTCTGTCTGTCTGTCTGTCTGTCTGTGTGTCTGTCTGTCTGTCTGTCTGTAGATTTTTTTCCTATGGCAAACGATAACTGCCGCAAATTCAAACAGAATCAAATAATTTTTTGCATGCAGCCCTGATTTGCAGAGTACTCGCGACCTGTTGTTTTTGGTGAAGATCGGTTGAGGGAAAGGGGTAGTTTACCAGCAACGGTTTTTTTTTAGCAAGGGTAATTTTGTTTGTTTGGCAAACGATAACAGCCGCAAATTCAAACAGAATCAAATAATGTTTCGCATACAGCCCTGAATTGTAGAGTTCTCAAGATCTGTTGATTTTGGTGAAGATCGGTTAAGGGAAAGGGGTAGTTTACCTGTAACGTTTTATGTTTTAACAAGGGTATTTTCTATGGCAAACGATAACAGCCGCAAATTCAAACAGAATCAAAAGATTATTTGCATACAGCCCTAAATTGTAGAGTTCTCAAGACCTATTGTTTTTGGTGAAGTTCGGTCGAGTGAAAGGGGTAGTTTACCTGCAACGTTTTTTTAACAAGGGTATTTTCTATGGCAAACGATAACAGCCGCAAATTCAAACAGAATCAAATAATGTTTTGTATACAGCCCTGATTTGTAGAGTACTCAAGACCTGTTGTTTTTGGTGAAGATCGGTTAAGGGGAAGGGGTAGTTTACCTGCAACCTTTTACGTTTTAACAAGAGTAAAGTACTTGAAAATTTATTTAAACTTTTTGAAACAATGGTAATTGTTAAAAATAAAATAATTTTGTTGCCAGGCAATAAAATTATAATTTCTTCATTTTAATGTAATATAATATTTTTCATTTAATACAGCAATAAAAAAGCAGGTAAGACACAGCCTGGCTGTTTGGCTGAAAATGATTTTAAATATAAATCTTAGAATATGGAAGTCATGTATGGTTCTCCATACCGATATTTACTTCCATGTTCCTTAAGGAAATGGAAGTATGGTGATGGCAAAAAAAATCGGGTTCGAGATTATTGCAGAATATGATTGTACTACACTCAAAACATGAAAAAAGTCATTTTTCGAAAAGTGTCTGTGTGTGTGTCTGTCTGTCTGTAGATTTTTTTCTATGGCAAACGATAACAGCCGCAAATTCAAACATAATCAAATAATGTTTTGCATACAGTCCTGATTTGTAGATTACTCACGACCTACTGTTTTTGGTGAAGATCGGTTGAGGGAAAGGGGTAGTTTACCGGCAACGGTTTTTTTTTATCAAGGGTAATTTTGTTTGTTTGGCAAACGATAACAGCCGCAAATTCAAACAGAATCAAATAATGTTTCGCATACAGCCCTGAATTGTAGAGTTCTCAAGATATGTTGATTTTGGTAAAGATCAGTTAAGGGAAAGGGGTAGTTTACCTGCAACGTTTTATGTTTTAACAAGGGTATTTTCTATGGCAAACTATAACAGCCGCAAATTCAAACATAATCAAATAAGTTTTTGCATACAGCCCTAATTTCTTGAGTACTAAAGACCTATTGTTTTTGGTGAAGATCGTTTAAGGGAAAGGGGTAGTTTAGCTGCCACGTTTTTTTTTTTTTATCAAGGGTATTTTGTATGGCAAACGATAACAGCCGCAAATTCAAACAAAATCATATAATTTTCTGTATGCAGCCCTGAATTGCAGAGTGCTCAAGACCTGTCGTTTTTGGTGAAGATCGGTTAAGGGGAAGGGGTAGTTTACCAGCAACGGTTTTTTATCAATGGTAATTTTTTTCTATGATAAACGATAACTGCCGCAAAATCATAAAGAATCAAATGATGTTTTGCATACAGCCCTGTATTGTAGAGTTCTCAATACCTATTGGTGTTGGTGAAGATCGGTTAAGGGAAAGGGGTAGTTTACCGGCAACGTTTTAAACGTTTTATATTTTAAAAGGATATTTTCTATGGCAAACGATAAGAGCCGCAAATTCAAACAGAATCAAATACGTTTTTTCATACAGCCCTGTTTTGTTGACTACTAAAGACCTGTTGTTTTTGGTGAAGATCGGTTAAGGTAAAGGGGTAGTTTACCTGACACGTTTTTAGTTTTATCAAGGGTATTTTATATGACAAACAGCCGCAAATTCAAACAGAATCATATAATATTTTGCATACAGCCCTGAAATGTAGAGTTCTCAAGACCTGTTGGTTTTGGTGAAGATCGGTTAAGGGAATAGGGTTGTTTACCAGCAACATTTTAAGTTTTATGAAGGGTAATTTTTTTACGAATTATAACTGCCGTACTTTAAAACAGAATCAACTACTCTTCTGCATACCTTTTTGAATTATACAGAACTCAAGATCTGTTGATTTTGTTGAAGATCGGTTAAGGGAAAGGGGTAGTTTACCTGCAACGTTTTATGTTTTAACAAGGGTATTTTTTCTGTGACGAACGATAATTGCCGTAAATTCAAAGAGAATCAACTAATGTTTTGCATACAGCCCTGAATTGTAGAGTTCTCAAGACCTATTGTTATTGGTGAAGATCGGTCAATGGAATAGGGTAGTTTAACAGCAACGTTTTATGTTTTATCAAGGGTGTTTTCTATGGCAAACGATAACAGCCGCAAATTCAAACAGAATCAAATGATGTTTTGCATACAGCCCTGTATTGTAGAGTTCTCAGTACCTATTGGTGTTGGTGAAGATTGGTTAAGGTAAAGGGGTAGTTTCCCAGCAACATTTTATGTTTTAACAAGGGTATTTTTTTATATGACGAACGATAACTGCCGTAAATTCAAACAGAATCAACTAGGTTTTTGCGTACCTTTTTGAACTAAAGAGAACTCAAGGTCTGTTGATTTTGTTGAAGGTCGGTTAAGGGAAGGGGTAGTTTGTCAGCAACGTTTTATGTTTTAAAAAGGGTAATTTTGTTTTTATGACGAACGATAACTGCCGAAAATTCAATGAGATTCAAATAATTTTTTGCACCATTCCCTGAGTTGCAGAGAGCTCAAGGTCTATTGATTTGGTGAAGATCAGTTAACGGAAAGGGGTAGTTTACCTGCAATATTTTATGTTGTAACAAGAGAAATGTTTCCATGACGAACGATAACTGCCGCAGATTCAAACAGAACCAAATATTTTTTTGCATGCTTCCCTGAATTGTAGAGCGCGGAAGGTCTATTGATTTTGGAGAAGATCGGTTAAGAAAAAGGGGTAGTTTACCTGAAACATTTTATGATTTAACAAGAGTAAAGTACTTAATTTTTATAAATAAAGTATCCTGATAAGAAGCTCATAGTAATCCACTGTAGAAACGTAGATGAAATATCTATAAATGAAGAGGTAAGGTGAACGGGGTGGGGGTAATTTTCTATTATTAAAAATTATAGTTGAAGGTGGAGGGGAGAATTTTTTATATGTGTACTACGTTATCGGCAACAAAGAAGTACTTTTTTGTTAAAATTGCTTCCCGGGCTCTTTAGCCGTAGTCCAATGTTTTCTGCAAAGCCAGACTTTTCGGCAGTGCTATCGACTGCCATCATCGGTGAAAATCGAGTGCGAAAACGTGAGGTGGTTAATGCTGAAGCAATAAGTAGAAAGACGTAGTTTCTATGGAAATATTTCATTTCGAATATGATTTTAAATATAAATCTTAGAACATGGAAGTCATGTATGGTTCTCCATACCGATATTATATATAAGATGTAACCTATACCACTTACTTGACATAAACCGTGATAGCTAAGCTAATGTACAACATATATGTATTAATTATACACATAAATGTTCCTCGATAGACACTCTATCTATTGGCGAAAACTTGAATAAAATCCGTTCAGTACTTCCTGAGATTAGCGATTTCAAACACAGAGAGAAAACGGCCCGACTTTACTTTATACTATGTACAGATTTACATTAAAATGAAAAAATTATAATTTTATTGCCTGGCAACAAAATTATTTTATTTTTAACAATTACCATTGTTCCAAAAGTTTAAATGAATTTTCAAGTACTTTACTCTTGTTAAAACGTAAAATGTTGCTGGTAAACTACCCCTTCCCCTTAACCGATCTTCACCAAAATCTAGCGGCCTTGAGACCTCTACAATTCAGGGACGTATGCAAAAAATTATTTGATTCTGTTTGATTTTGCGGCTGTTATCGTTTGCCATATAAAATACGCTTGATAAAAAAACGTTGCAGGTAAACTACCCCTTCCCCTTAACCGATCTTTACCAAAAACCATAGGTCTTGAGTACTCTACAAATCAGGGCTGTGTGCAAAAAAGTATTTGATTTTGTTTGAATTTTCGGCTGTTATCGTTTGCCATAGAAAATACCCTTGTTAAAAAAACGTTCCATGTAAACTACCCCTTTCCCTTAACCGATCTTAACCAAAAACAACAGGTCTTGAGAACTCTACAATTTAGGGCTGTATGCAAATAATCTTTTGATTCTGTTTGAATTTGCGGCTGTTATTGTTTGCCATAGGAAACACCCTTGTTAAAACATAAAATGTTGCTGGTAAACTACCCCTTTCCCTTAACCGATCTTCACCAAAAACAATAGGTCTTGAGAACTCTACAATTCACGGCTGCATACGAAACCTTATTTAATTCTGTTTGAATTTGCGGCTGTTATCGTTTGCCAAAAAAAAAATATCGGTATGGAGAACCATACATGACTTCCATATTCTAAGATTTATATTTAAAATAATTTTCAGCCAAACAGCCAGGCTGTGTCTTACCTGCCTTTTTATTGCTGTATTAAATGAAAAATATTATATTACATTAAAATGAAAAAATTATAATTTTATTGCCTGGCAACAAAATTATTTTATTTTTAACAATTACCATTGTTTCAAAAAGTTTAAATAAATTTTCAAGTACTTTACTCTTGTTAAAACGTAAAAGGTTGCTGGTAAACTACCCCTTCCCCTTAACAGATCTTCACCAAAATCAAAAGGCCTTGAGACCTCTACAATTCAGGGACGTATGCAAAAAATTATTTGATTCTGTTTGATTTTGCGGCTGTTATCGTTTGCCATATAAAATACGCTTGATAAAAAAACGTTGCAGGTAAACTACCCCTTCCCCTTAACCGATCTTTACCAAAAACCATGGGTCTTGAGTACTCTACAAATCAGGGCTGTATGCAGAACATTATTTGATTCTGTATGAATTTGCGGCTGTTATCGTTTGCCATAGAAAATACAATTGTTAAAAAAACGTTGCTGGTAAACTACCCCTTTCCCTCAACCGATCTTCACCAAAAACAATAAGTCTTGAGAACTCTACAATTTAGGGCTGTATGCAAATAATCTTTTGATTCTGTTTGAATTTGCGGCTGTTATCGTTTGCCATAGGAATTACCCTTGTTAAAACATAAAACGTTACAGGTAAACTACCCCTTTCCCTTAACCGATCTTCACCATAATCAACAGATCTTGAGAACTCTACAATTCAGGGCTGTATGCGAAACATTATTTGATTCTGTTTGAATTTGCGGCAGTTATCGTTTGCCAAAAAAAAAAATCTACAGACAGACAGACAGACAGACAGACAGACAGACACACACACAGACACTTTTCGGAAAACGACTTTTTTTCATGTTTTGAGTGTAGTAGAATCAGAATCTGCAATAATCTCGAACACGATTTTTTTTGCCATCACCATACTTCCATTTCCTTAAGGAACATGGAAGTAAAAATTACCCTTGATAAAAAACCGTTGCAGGTAAACTACCCCTTTCCCCTAACCGATCTTTACCAAAAACGGCAGATCGTAGGTACTCTACAATTCAGGCCTGTATGCAAACAATTATTTGATTCTGTTTGAATTTGCGGCTGTTATCGTTTGCCAAACAAACAAAATTACCCTTGATAAAAAAAACCGTTGCAGGTAAACTATCCCTTTCCCTCAACCGATCTTCACCAAAAACAGTAGGTCGTGAGTACTCTACAAATCAGCGCTGTATACAAAAAATTATTTGATTCTGTTTGAATTTGCGGCTGTTATCGTTTACCATAGAAAAATATCCACACACACACACACACACACACACACACACACACACACACACACACACACACACACACACACACACACACACACACACACACACACACACACACACACACACACACACACACACACACACACACACACACACACACACACACACACACACACACACACACACACACACACACACTTTTTGAACACCACTTTTTTCAAGTTTTGAGTGTAGTACAATCAGAATCTGCAATAATCTCGAACACGATTTTTTTTGCCATCACCATACTTCCATTTCCTTAAGGAACATGGAAGTAAAAAGTAAAATTACCCTTGATAAAAAACCGTTGCTGGTAAACTACGCCTTTTACCTTAACCGACCTTCACCAAAAGCGACAGGTCTTGAGTACTCTACAATTCAGGCCTGTATGCAAACAATTATTTGATTCTCCTTGAATTTACGGCAGTTATCGTTCGTCATAGAAAAAAAACCCTAGTTAAAACATAAAACGTTGCCGGTAAACTACCCCTTTCCCTTAACGGATCTTCAACAAAATCAACAGACCTTGAGTTCTGTATAATTCAAAAAGGTATGCAGAAGAGTAGTTGATTCTGTTTTAATGTACGGCAGTTATCATTCGTCAAAAAACAATTACCCTTGATAAAACATAAAATGTTGCAGGTAAACTACCCTATTCCCTTAACCGATCTTCACCAAAACCAACAGGTCTTGAGAAATCTACATTTCAGGACTGTATGCAAAATATTATATGATTCTGTTTGAATTTGCGGCTGTTATCGTTTGCCATACAAAATACCCTTGATAAAACAAAAAACGTGGCTGGTAAACTACCCCTTTCCCTTAAACGATCTTCACCAAAAACAATAGGTCTTTAGTACTGAAGAAATCAGGGCTGTATGCAAAAACGTATTTAATTCTGTTTGAATTTGCGGCTCTTATCGTTTGCCATAGAAAATACCCTTGTTAAAACATAAAACGTTGCTGGTAAACTAGCCCTTTCCCTTAACCGATCTTTACCAAAATCTACACATCTTGAGAACACTGCAATTCAGGCCTGTATGAGAAACATTATTTGATTCTGTTTGAATTTGCGGCTGTTATCGTTTGCCAAACAAACATAATTACCCTTGATAAAAAAAACCGTTGCAGGTAAACCGATCTTCACCAAAAACAATAGGTCGTGAGTACTCTACAAATCAGGGCTGTATACAAAAATTATTTGATTCTGTTTGAATTTGCGGCTGTTATCGTTTGCCATAGAAAAAAAATCTACAGACAGACAGACAGACACATAGACACACAGACACACACACAGACACTTTTCGAAAAACGACTTTTTTTCATGTTTTGAGTGTAGTTCAATCAGAATCTGCAATAATCTCGAACACGATTTTTTTTGCCATCACCATACTTCCATTTCCTTAAGGAACATGGAAGTAAATATCGGTATGGAGAACCATGCATGACTTCCATGTTCTAAGATTTATATTTAAAATCATATTCGAAATGAAATATTTCCATAGAAACTACGTCTTTCTACTTATTGCTTCAGCCTTAACCACAGTACTGTGGTCACTAACGTATAGCACCTCACGTTTTCGCACTCGATTTTCACTGATGATGGCAGTCGATGGCACTGCCGAAAAGTCTGGTTTTGCAGAAAACATTGGACTACGGCTAGAAAGCCCGGGAAGCAATTTTAACAAAAAACTACTTCTTTGTTGAGATAACGTAGTACACATATAAAAAATTCTTCCCTCCACCTTCAACAATAATTTTTAATAATAGAAAATTACCCCCACGCCGTTCACCTAACTTCTTCATTTATAGATATTTCATCTACGTTTCTACTGTGGATTACTATGAGCTTTTTATCAGGATACTTTATTCATAAAAATTAAGTACTTTACTCTTGTTAAATCATAAAATGTTTCAGGTAAACTACCCCTTTCTCTTAACCGATCTTCTCCAAAATCAACAGACCTTCCGTCCTCTACAATTCAGGGAAGCATGCAAAAAAATATTTGATTCTGTTTGAATGTGCGGCAGTTATCGTTCGTCATGGAAACATTTCTCTTGTTACAACATAAAATGTTGCAGGTAAACTACCCCTTTCCCTTAACCGATCTTCACCAAAATCAATAGACCTTGAACTCTCTGCAACTCATGGGGTGCAAAAAATTATTTGATTCTCATTGAATTTTCGGCAGTTATCGTTCGTCATAAAAAAATTACCCTTTTTAAAACATAAAACGTTACTGATAAACTACCCCTTCCCTTAACCGATCTTCAACAAAATCAACAGACCTTGAGTTCTCTTTAGTTCAAAAAGGTATGCAAAAACCTAGTTGATTCTGTTTGAATTTACGGCAGTTATCGTTCGTCATATAAAAAATTACCCTTGTTAAAACATAAAATGTTGCTGGTAAACTACCCCTTTCCCTTAACCGATCTTCACCAACACCAATACATATTGATAACTCTACAATACAGGGCTGTATGCAAAACATCATTTGATTCTGTTTGAATTTGCGGCTGTTATCGTTTACTATAGAAAAAAATTACCCTTGATAAAAAACCGATGCTGGTAAACTACCCCTTTCCCTTAACCGATCTTCACCAAAAACGAAAGATCTTAGGTACTCTACAATTCAGGCCTGTATGCAAACAATTATTTGATTCTGTTTGAATTTGCGGCTGTTATCGTTTGCCATAGAAAACACCCTTAATAAAACATAAAACGTTGCTGGTAAACTACCCTATTCCATTAACCGATCTTCACCAAAAATAATAGGTCTTGAGAACTCTACAATTCAGGGCTGTATGCAAAACATTAGTTGATTCTCTTTGAATTTACGGCAGTTATCGTTCGTCATAAAAAAAATAACCTTGATAAAACATAAAACGTTGCAGGTAAACTACCCCTTTTCCTTAACCGATCTTCAACAAAATCAACAGACCTTGAGTTCTGTATAATTCAAAAAGGTATGCAGAAGAGTAGTTGATTCTGTTTTAATGTGCGTCAGTTATCGTTCGTCAAAGAAAAACCCTTTGATAAAACAAAATGTTGCTTGTAAACAACCCTATTCCCTTAACCGATCTTCACCAAAACCAACAGGTCTTGAGAAGTCTACATTTCAGGGCTGTATGCAAAATATTATGATTCTGTTTGAATTTGCGGCTCTTATCGTTTGTCATATAACATACCCTTGATAAAACAAAAAACGTGGCCGGTAAACTACCCCTTTCCCTTAAACGATCTTCACCAAAAACAATAGGTCTTTAGTACTGAAGAAATCAGGGCTGTATGCAAAAACGTATTTGATTCTGTTTGAATTTGCGGCTCTTATCGTTTGCCATAAAAAATACTCTTTTAAAACATAAAACGTTGAAGGTAAACTACCCCTTTCCCTTTAACGATCTTCACCACAACCAAAAGGTCTTGAGAACTCTACAATTAATGATAGTATGCAAAACATTATTTGATTATGTTTGAATTTTCGACTGTTATCGTTTGCCATAGAAAATACCCTTGTTAAAACATAAAACGTTGCAGCTAAACTACCCCTTTCCCATAACCAATGTTTACCAAAATCAACAGATCCTGAGAACTCTACAATTCAGGGCTGTATGCGAAATATTATATGATTCTGTTTGAATTTGCGGTTGTTATCGTTTGCCAAAAACAAAATTACCCTTGATAAAAAAAAACCGTTGCCGGTAAACTACCCCTTTCCCTCAGCCGATGTTCACCAAAAACACTAGGTCGCGAGTACTCTAAAAATAAGGGCTGTATGCAAAAAATTATTTGATTCTGTTTGAATTTGCGGCTGTTATCGTTTGCCATAGAAAAAAATCTACACACACACACACACACACACACACACACACACACACACACACACACACAGACGCTTTTCTAAAAATGACTTTTTTCATGTTTTGAGTGTAGTACAATCAGAATCTGCAATAATCTCGAACACGATTTTTTTTGCCATCACCATACTTCCATTTCCTTAAGGAACATGGAAGTAAAAATCGGTATGGAGAACCATACATGACTTCCATATTCTAAGATTTATATTTAAAATCATTTTCGAAATGAAATATTACCATAGAAACTATTTCTTTCTACTTACTGCTTCAGCCTTAACCACAGTACTGTGGTCACTAACATATACCACCTCACGTTATCGCACTCGATTTTCACTGATGATGGAAGTCAATGGCATTGCCGAAACGTCTGGTTTTGTAGAAAACATTGGACTACGGCCAAATATCCCGGGAAGGAATTTTAACAAAAACTACTTCTTTGTTGCCGATAACGTTGTACACATATATATAAAAAATGTGCATAAAATTAATGGCTTGTATAAGTTAATGATTGATCTCCATTAAGTAGTGCTCAAGTTTCCAAAGTTTTAATATTATGATGTCCGTAATTAAAACATCAGAGCAGGTTTAGTGTGAATGAGGGTACACCGTGGACTAAAATGTTCAACATTTCCTATTGAGCGTTGCTTAGAGTAAAGCTGCGAATCTACAGTGGATGTTTCACAGAACAAACACGCGAAAAAGAAGGAGCGCTCCGAAGTCACTCATGGACCCTCAGCATCTTGCAGAGGGTTCATTCCCTAAAGACGAAAAGTCTATCTATGAATCGTTCCTCTGTAAACACGTGCAGTTACACTGCCCAGCGATCCACAGGAAGCAAATTGATGTCTATTTTTTCGGCTTGCACGCGTTATGTTGGTGTGGGTTTCGTCACTTTCCATTTAAAAAGCGTGCAAATGTAAGAAAATAAACATGAGTGAGGCCAGAAATAACGCGAATTTTGTGTGTGTGTGTGTGGCTTCCCTGCCTTTTTATTGCTGTAGTCATAATAATAAAATGGAAACGTAAACATTATATAACTGAGATATGCTTACCTGCCACGAACGATATATGATTTTATACATGTACGAGGTGTGTTCAAAAAAAGACCGAACTATTTGTGTAGCACGTCAACTAGCGCATAGAGCGAGCTGCAGAATTAAGTGCTGCTAGCGACAGGTTTTGACGCCTGAATGCCGTTTTCTCTGTTTCGTCACGATCTTCTGTCTTCGAGCTACACGCGCATGTAGTGGGCACGGGCACACACCGTCCGGCGGATTTATAACGAAGTGAGAATGATGATCTTAACACAACGTGTGTGTATAAAATTTTGCTGCTGACTTAGTAAAATCTTTACAGAGCTATTTCCATTGTCTTCCAAAGTTTTCATTACCATTTGCATTGGTACGCAGTTGTTGACCGATTTCAAAACGGGTCTCTTTCTGATCGTCGTCAACAAACACAGTAAGAATTTTTCAGTGATACGATACATTTAATTTTTCTATCAAAATTTAATTTTACGATCTTAAATGGATTCTGTCAGAAAGTATCGGCATTTAAACGATGATTTACAATTACCACATAACGAGCTCTCTTCCCATGATCTTCGATATCGCTTTGATCTGCACCGACCATTGTTTTTCCCTCTTTAAAAATTCTTAAACTAATCGTTCGCCTCACGCAGGCTTCCGCGTATGCTTAACTGAAAACCAGAATGTCTCTGAAAAGTTTTAACCTAGTTTTGCTGCAAAATTTCATAAGCACACGTTGTTCTCGCGGTCTTTCTTAATCGCTTTGTCACTAATCCGCCGGCCAGCGTGTGCACGTCCCCACTCAATGTGATATACCTCAAAGACTACTGCTAATAGCGGAACACAATAAGTGGTAGTTTGTTGTCAAAAACTATCGCTAGGTGCGCGCAAAGTCGCGGCGCGACGTTTGTGCGGATTGACGTGTTACTCAAAAAGTTTGGTCTTTTTATGAACACACCTCGTATATTAGCTCATACATAATTTACATTAAAATGAAAAATATCGGTATGGAGAACCATATATGACTTCCATATTCTAAGATTTATTTTTAAAATCAGTTTCGAAATGAAATATTACCATAGAAACTACTTCTTTCTACTTACTGCTTCAGCCTTAACCACAGTACTGTGGTCACTAACATATACCACCTCACGTTATCGCACTCGATTTTCACTGATGATGGAAGTCAATGGCATTGCCGAAACGTCTGGTTTTGTAGAAAACATTGGACTACGGCCAAATATCCCGGGAAGGAATTTTAACAAAAACTACTTCTTTGTTGCCGATAACGTTGTACACATATATATAAAATATATGCATAAAATTAATGGCTGTATAAGTTAATGATTGATCTCCATTAAGTAGTGCTCAAGTTTCCAAAGTTTTAATATTATGATGTCCGTAATTAAAACATCAGAGCAGGTTTAGTGTGTATGAGGGTTCACCGTGGACAAAAATTTTCAACATTTCCTATTGAGCGTTGCTTAGAATAAATCTGCGAATCTACAGTGTACGTTTCACAGAACAAACACGCGAAAAAGAAGGAGCGCTCCGAAGTCATTCATGGACCCTCAGCATCTTGCAGAGGGTTCATTCCCTAAAGACGAAAAGTCTGTCTATGAATCGTTCCTCTGTAAACACGTGCAGTTACACTGCCCAGCGATCCACAGGAAGCAAATCGCTATCCACGCTGGACACTTTTTCGGCTTGCATGCGTTATGTTGGTATGGGTTCGGCACTTTCCATTTAAAAACCGTGCAAATGTAAGAAAATAAACATGAATGAGGCCAGAAATAACGCGAATTGTCTGTGTGTGTGTGTGTGTGTGTGTGTGTGTGTGTGTGTGTGTGTCTTCCCTGCATTTTTATTGCGGTAGTGATAATAATAAAATGGAAACGTAAACAGTACATAACTGAGATATGCTTGCCTGCCACGCACGATATATTTTCTCTTATACATGACTAGCAGAATACCCGTGCTTCGCTACGGAGTTTCACGTTGTACGTAATGAAAATGTTAGTTTAATTAATAAAGTTTAATTAAAGTAGGCTTCTTAAAAATAAATAGCTGTTGCCCACAACTTTCTTTCGCGTGGTCTTAAATTTAATGCGATAATATATTTAGAACAGAATCTATTCTAATGGGTTGCCATAGTAACCAGATCTAATAGTTTTTTAAGGCCGCAAAGGACCCCCCAGAGGATCGTATCGAAAAAAACACCTGTCCTATGTTGGTTCTCCCGTTGCGTAAAATATTTGTGCCAAGTTTGGTTGAAATCGGTCCAATGGTTTAGGTGGAGACGTGGAAGACCCCAAAGGACCCGCCAAAGGATCGTATCGGAAAAAACACTTGTCCTATGTTGGTTCTCCCTTTGCGTAAAATATTTGTGCCAAGTTTGGTTGAAATCGGTCCAGTGGTTTAGGAGGCGATGTGGAAGACCCCAAAGAACCCCCAAAAGACCACATCGAAAAAACACCTATCCTATGTTGGTTCTCCCGTTGCGTAAAATATTTGTGCCAAGTTTGGTTGAAATCGGTACAGTGGTTTAGGAGGAGATGTGGAAGACCCCAAAGAACCCCCCAAAAGACCCCATCGAAAAAACACCTATCCTTTGTTGGTTCTCCCATTGCGTAAAATATTTGTGCCAAGTTTGGTTGAAATCGGTCCAGTGGTTTAGGAGAAGATATGGAAGACCCCAAAGAACCCCCAAAAGGACCCCATCGAAAAAACACCTATCCTATGTTGGTTCTCCCGGTGCGTAAAATATTTGTGCCAAGTTTGGTTGAAATCGGTCCAGTGGTTTAAGAGGAGATGTGGAAGACCCCAAAGGACCCCATCGAAAAAAATACAGAAACCTTCGCGGACGTGCGCAAAACAACTCACCGAAGTTTCATTGCAATCGGATGAATGGTATAGGAACGCATACGGGACAAACAAAGAAACATTCATTTTTATATATAAGATGTAAACTATACCACTTACTTGACATAAACCGTGATAGCTAAGCTAATGTACAACATATATGTACTAATATGACATTCTATCTATTGGCGAAAACTTGAATAAAATCCGTTCAGTACTTCCTGAGATTAGCGATTTCAAACACAGAGAGAAAACGGACCGACTTTACTTTATACTATGTATAGATTTACATTAAAATGAAAAAATTAAAATTTTATTGCCTGGCAACAAAATTATTTTATTTTTAACAATTACCATTGTTCGAAAAAGTTTAAATGAATTTTCAAGTACTTTACTCTTGTTAAAACGTAAAAGGTTGCAGGTAAACTACCCCTTCCCCTTAACCGATCTTCACCAAAATCAAAAGGCTTTGAGTCCTCTACAATTCAGTGACGTATGCAAAACATTATTTGATTCTGTTTGAATATGCGGCAGTTACCGTTCGTCATAGAAAATTACCCTTGATAAAAAATGTTGCAGGTAAACTACCCCTTCCCCTTAACCGATCTTCACCAAAAACAATAGGTCTTGAGTACTCTACAAAATCACGGCTGTATGCAAAAATTATTTGATTCTGTTTGAATTTACGGCTGTTATCGTTTCCCATAGAAAATACCCTTGATAAAAAAACGCTGCAGGTAAACTACCCCTTTCCCTTAACCGATCTTCACCAAAAACCATAGGTCTTGAGAACTCCATAATTCAGGGCTGTATGCGAAACATTATTAGATTCTGTTTGAATTTGCGGCTGTTATCGTTTGCCAAAAAAAAAATTACCATTGATAAAAAAAATCGTTGCTGGTAAACTACCCCTTTCCCTCAACCGATCTTCACCAAAAACAATAGGTCGTGAGTACTCTACAAATCAGGGCTGCACGCAAAAAATTATTTGATTCTGTTTGAATTTGCGGCAGTTATCGTTTGCCATAGAAAAAAAATCTACACACACAGACAGACACACAGACACTTTTCGAAAAACGACTTCTTTTCATGTTTTGAGTGTAGTACAATCAGAATCTGCAATAATCTCGAACTCAATTTTTTTTGCCATCGCCATACTTCCATTTCCTTAAGGAATATGGTAGTAGAATTATAATTTTATTGCCTGACAACAAAATTATTTTATTTTCAACAATTACCATTGTTTGAAAATGTTTAAATGCATTTTCAAGTACTTTACTGTTGTTAAAACGTAAAAGGTTGAAGGTAAACTACCCCTTCCCCTTAACCGATCTTCACTAAAATCGAAACTCCTTGTGATCTCTACAATTCAGGAGTGTATGCAAAATATTATATGATTCTGTTTGAATTTGCGGCTGTTATCGTTTGCCATAGAAAATACGCTTGATAAAAAAACGTTGCAGGTAAACTACCCCTTCCCCTTAACCGATCTTCACCAAAAACAATAGGTCTTTAGTACTCTACAAATCAGGGCTATTTGCAAAAAAATATTTGATTCTGTTTGAATTTACGGCTCTTATCGTTTTCCATAGAAAATACCCTTGTTAAAAAAACGTTGCAGGTAAACTATCCCTTTCCCCTATAGAGCGTATAATAATCCTGTTACCAGGCCACATGTTTTAAATTATCAGCTGAACTTTAAATCTAATGTCCTGTATGATACTGCGTTGCGATATTGTCGCGACACGAGTCAAATATGAACCAGTGCGCTGTCGGTTACCGTGTGGTGTACACCGAAAATTGTTGTGTGCGTACTTTGTGTAGTGTAATTGTGTTTTGTGTTATGTGGATTTTAATATTTTTAATATATTGACGACTGTGCCGTCGTATGATGGTATGAAGAGACTTTTTTAAATATTCTGATGATGGGACAAGTGTCCCAAAACATGTCAATTGTATAAAGACATTTACTTAAGCCACAGACGGTGAGTTACATAGCGTTTAGTTGATTATAAAATACGTGGCTTGGACTATAAGCGGATTTATTCCATTAACAATATGAATATTGCAAGTCGAGCAAATATAGTACGTAATTTTCAGAATATTAAGATCCAGCTTCATAAGACCATTTTACATATCAGATTTAATAAAACTTGTCTGAAGAATAATATTACACCTAATTACGCTCGTATAAAATTTAAATGCTCATCCTTTGCTGATATAAAAACTAAAAGGCACGCAGAATTGTACAGAATTAAAGAAGAATTAAAATCGTTATAGAAGAAAAAATCCCATCTCAATTCAAGATTATACAGAGTACATTTGCAATTACTTAATGATGTACACCCGGCCTTGCTTGATAACTATCTTGATTTCATAAACAATGACATACAGCGAATTATTTATCAAATGAGTAGCAAGCAAACAAGCAAATTCCAAAGGTTATTAGAGAGACAACAGCAGGAAGCCAACAACATTGCTTGTAAACATAAATTTTATACACGATTGCAGAACTTAACATCAATAGATCTAACTAAAGAAGAATCTAATTTGTTGAAAAAGGGCTTAAATTATAATTTACCTCGTTCAAAATCTAACTTCAGCCATAAACATATTGCTGTTGAAATTATAAATGCTGAAGCTGTGGTCAAAGCAATAGAAGACCAGAAGGTCCAAGATGAGGCGCGGATTTTAATCAATAATAAGCTCAGTAATATCATAAGAAACCAGAATACTAATACTTATTCTTCGGTTCCGTGCACTTTTAATAATTATAATAAAGAACGCAATATCTTAACGGGTTTAAAGCGCAAACTGTCAGACAACTGTGCTCTCGTAACCAAGGCTGACAAAGGCAACACTGTTGTCATTATGGACAATAGTGATTATACTGATAAGATACGGAACTTTATCGCTAACAACAACATTCAGAAATTAAACTCGGACCCTACTGAACAATACGTCAAGTGTCTAAATCGGGGCATAAATAAGAGTGTGCATTTGTTTGATGAGCGAACTAGACGATCGTTAAAGCCCATCAATTCAAGGGCACCCACATTGACAGGGTTACCAAAATTACATAAGACTGGTGTTCCGATAAGACCGTTAATTAACTTCACTACCGCACCTGGTTATAAAACAGCTAACAAATTGGTAAACGTCATTAAAAGCAACATAAACATAGTTAATAGTCACAGTATAACCAATAACATCGATTTTGTCAATAAAGTGAAGGATCTAAAGATCGAACCTCATCATAAGCTGGTTTCGTTTGATATTGTTAATTTACATACGAATATACCGGTTGCTGATACCTTACAAATTTTGAGAAATAACCTCGTTAATACTAATAAATTGAATGTTGAAAGTATTAATGAATTGATGGCTCTTTTGGAGGTGATTCTTAACCAGAATTATTTCACGCATGACAAGCAATTCTTTAGCCAACATAATGGTGTGGCAATGGGTTCTCCACTCTCTGGCCTCCTTGCTGAAGTGTACTTAAACCATTTCGAAAACTCCTTTATTTTTTCCAATAGTGTGTACAATGATAACATAATATTTTATGGCCGGTATGTTGACGACACCTTTTTGATCTATAAAGGTACACATAGACAAATAGATAGGCTACACACATATTTAAACAGTATTAATAACAATATACAGTTTACACTGGAGCACGAGGACAGTGGAAAATTAAATTTTCTTGATTTGACGGTCACCAGAAATATTAATAAATTGGAGTTTAATATTTATAGGAAACCCACTACAACTGACACTATAATACACGCCACATCTTATCATCCGGTATCGCAGAAAATGGCTGCTTTCCACAGCATGGTTAACAGCCTCTTATCATTGCCCCTCAGCGACAAGGATTATCAAGACGAACTAAATACAATTAAACATATTGCGGTCACCAATGGCTACAAAAAAGCGGTAGTAAATGATATCCTTAAAAAACATATGAGACGAAAAAACGCAAACACGCTAAGGGCACCTGGGGACAGTGTGTATAAATACATTTCTATACCATACATGAGCTTTCTACCTAGAATTCTGTCTTCTGTTTTAAACAAGTCAAATGTTGTTGTCACATATAAGACTACAAATAACATTTTAAATAGCCTTCGTACTCGGGAACCAACAGTCATTGAAAAGAAAACAGGGATCTATAAATTAATATGCAATAGTTGTGATGCTTTTTATGTGGGCCAAACGGGCCGTGGTTTTCTCAAGAGGTCTGTTGAACATAAGCCACCCACTTATTTTCATAACACAGGAAATGTAAAATCTAAATTCGCTAAACATCTTATTGATGAAAATCACAACTATACTAACTTTCATACCAACTTGATACCCCTTCACTTTTGTAATAAAGGACGTTACATGAACGCCCTTGAGGAGTTTGAGATATATAGAGCGTATAATAATCCTGTTACCAGGCCACATGTTTTAAATGATCAGCTGAACTTTAAATCTAATGTCCCGTATGATACTGCGTTGCGATATTGTCGCGACACGAGTCAAATATGAACCAGTGCGCTGTCGGTTACCGTGTGGTGTACACCGAAAATTGTTGTGTGCGTACTTTGTGTAGTGTAATTGTGTTTTGTGTTATGTGGATTTTAATATTTTTAATATATTGACGACTGTGCCATCGTATGATGGTATGAAGAGACTTTTTTAAATATTCTGATGATGGGACAAGTGTCCCGAAACACGTCAATTGTATAAAGACATTTACTTAAGCCACAGACGGTGAGTTACATAGCGTTTAGTTGATTATAAAATACGTGGCTTGGACTATAAGCGGATTTATTCCATTAACAATACCCCTTTCATACATGATTTACATTAAAATGAAAAAATTATAATTTTATTGCCTGGCAACAAAATTATTGAATTTTCAAGTACTTTACTCTTGTTAAAACGTAAAAGGTTGCAGGTAAACTACCCCTTCCCCTTAACCGATCTTCACCAAAATCAAAAGGCCTTGAGTCCTCTACAATTCACTGAAGTATGCAAAATATTATTTGATTCTGTTTGAATATGCGGCAGTTATCGTTCGTAATAGAAAATTACACTTGATAAAAAATGTTGCAGGTAAACTACCCCTTCCCCTCAACTGATCTTCACCAAAAACAATAGGTCTTGAGTACTCTACAAATCACGGCTGAATGCAAAAAATTATTTGATTCTGTTTGAATTTGCGGCTGTTTCGTTTGCCATAGAAAATACCCTTGATAAAAAAATGTTGCAGGTAAACTACCCCTTTCCCTTAACCGATCTTCACCAAAAACAACAGATCTTGAGAACTCTACAATTCAGGGTTGTATGCGAAACATTATTTGATTCTGTTTGAATTTGCGGCTGTTATCGTTTGCCATAGTAAATACCATTGTTAAAACATAAAACGGTACAGGTAAACTACCCCTTTCCCTTAACCGATCTTTACCAAAATCAACAGATCGTGAGAACTCTACAATTCAGGGCTGGTTGCGAAACATTGTTTGATTCTGTTTGAATCAAATTCAAACAGAATCAAATAATGTTTTGCATACCGCCCTGATTTGTAGAGTAATTGCGACCTATTGTTTTTGGTGATGATCGGTTAAGGGGAAGGGGTAGTTTACCTGCAACAGTTTTTTTTATCAAGGGAAATTTTTTTTTTGGCAAACGATAACAGCCGCAAATTCAAACAGAATCAAATAATTTTTTGCATACAGCCCTGATTTGTAGAGTACTCGTGACCTATTGTTTTTGGTGAAGATCGGTTAAGGGAAAGGGGTAGTTTACCTACAACGTTTCTATGGCAAACGATAACAGCCGCAAATTCAAACAGAATCAAATAATTTTCTGCATACAGCCCTGATTTGTAGAGTACTCAAGACCTATTGTTTTTGGTGAAGATCGGTTGAGGGGAAGGGGTAGTTTACCAGCAACATGTTTTATTAAGCGTATTTTTTTCTATGGCAAACGATAACTGCCGCAAATTCAAACAGAATCAAATAATTTTTTGCATACAGCCCTGATTTGTAGAGTACTCGTGACCTATTGTTTTTGGTGAAGATCGGTTGAGGGCAAGGGGTAGTTTACCAGCAACGGTTTTTTTTTATCAAGGGAATTTTTTCTTTTTTGGCAAACGATAACAGCCGCAAATTCCAACAGAATCAAAAGATTATTTGCATACAGCCCTAAATTGTAGAGTTCTGAAGATCTATTGTTTTTGGTGAAGATCGGTTGAGGGAAAGGGGTAGTTTACCAGCAACGTTTTTTTAACAAGGGTATTTTCTATGGCAAACGATAACAGCCGCAAATTCAAACAGAATCAAATAATGTTTTGCATACAGCCCTGATTTGTAGAGTACTCAAGACCTTTTGTTTTTGGTGAAGATCGGTTAAGCGGAAGGGGTAGTTTACTGGCAACGTTTTTTTATCAAGCGTATTTTCTATGGCAAACGATAACTGCCGCAAATTCAAACAGAATCAAACAATTTTTTGCATACGTCCCTGAATTGTAGAGGTCTCAAGGACTTTCGATTTTGGTGAAGATCGGTTAAGGGGAAGGGGTAGTTTACCTGCAACCTTTTACGTTTTAACAAGAGTAAAGTACTTGAAAATTTATTTAAACTTTTTCAAACAATGGTAATTGTTAAAAATAACATAATTTTGTTGCCAAGCAATAAAATTAAAATTTTTTCATTTTAATGTACATCATGTATAAGAGAAAATATATCGCGCTTGGCAGGCGATATTAAGATTTAAATATAAATCTTAGAATATGGAAGTCATGTATGGTTCTCCATACCGATATTTTTTTATGGTAAACGATAACAGCCGCAAATTCAAACAGAATCAAATGATGTTTTGCATACAGCCCTGTATTGTAGAGTTCTCAATACCTATTGGTGTTGGTGAAGATCGGTTAAGGGAAAGGGGTAGTTTACCGGCAACGTTTTATGTTTTAAAAGGGGTTTTTCTATGGCAAACGATACGAGCCGCAAATTCAAACAGAATCAAATAAAGTTTTGCATACAGCCCTGTTTTGTTCAGTACTAAAGACCTATCGTTTTTGGTGAAGATCGGTTAAGGGAAAGGGGTAGTTTACTTGCAACGGTTTTTTATCAAGGGTAATTTTTTCTATGGTAAACGATAACAGCCGCAAAATCAAACAGAATCAAATGATGTTTTGCATACAGCCTTGTATTGTAGAGTTCTCAGTACCTATAGGTGTTGGTGAAGATCGGTTAAGGGAAAGGGGTAGTTTACCTGCCACGTTTTTTGTTTTATCAAGGATATTTTATATGGCAACGATAACAGCCGCAAATTCAAACAGAATCACGTAATATTTTGCATACAGCCCTGAAATATAGAGGTATCAAGACCTGTTGGTTTTGGTGAAGATCGGTTAAGGGAATAGGGTAGTTTACCAGCAACATTTTATGTTTTATCAAGGGTAATTTTTTTTTTGACAAACGATAACTGCCGTACATTAAACAGAATCAACTACTCTTCTGTATACCTTTCTGAATTATACAGAACTCCACGTCTGTTGATTTTGTTGAAGATTGGTTAAGGGAAATAGGTAGTTTACCAGCAACATTTTATGTTTTAACAAGGGTATTTTTTCTATGACGAACGATAACTGCCGTAAATTCAAAGAGAATCAAATAATGTTTTGCATAGAGCCCTGAATTGTAGAGTACTCAAGACCTGTAGTTTTTGGTGAAGATCGGTAAACGGAAAGGGGTAGTTTACCAGCAACGGTGTTTTATCAAGGGTAATTTTTTTCTATGGTAAACGATAACAGCCGCAAATTCAAACAGAATCAAATGATGTTTTGCATACAGTCCTGTATTGTAGAGTTCTCAATACCTATTGGTGTTGGTGAAAATCGGTTAAGGGAAAGGGGTAGTTTACCAGCAACGGTGTTTTATCAAGGGTAATTTTTTTCTATGGTAAGCGATAACAGCCGCAAATTCAAACAGAATCAAATGATGTTCTGCATACAGTCCTGTATTGTAGAGTTCTCAATACCTATTGGTGTTGGTGAAAATCGGTTAAGGGAAAGGGGTAGTTTACCAGCAACATTTTATGTTTTAACAAGGGAAATTTTTTATATGACGAACGATAACTGCCGTAAATTCAAACAGAATCAACTAGGTTTTTGCATACCGTTTTGAACTAAAGAGATCTCAAGGTCTGTTGATTTTGTTGAAGATCGGTTAAGGGAAGGGGTAGTTTTTCAGCAACGTTTTATGTTTTAAAAGGGGTAATTTTTTTTATGATGAACGATAACTGCCGAAATTTCAAAGAGAATCAAATAATTTTTTGCACCCTTTCCTGTGTTGCAGAGAGCTCAAGGTCTCTATTGATTTTGGTGAAGATCGGTTAAGGGAAAGGGGTAGTTTACCAGCAACATTTTATGTTTCAACAAGAGTGAAGTACTTAATTTTGATAATTAAAGTATCCTGATAAGAAGCTCATAGTAATCCACTGTAGAAACGTAGATGAAATATCTATAAATTAAGAGGTTAGGTGAACGGGGTGGTGGTAATTTTCTATTAATGAAAATTATAGTTGAAGATGGAGGGTAGAATTTGTTATATGTGTACTACGTTATCGGCAACAAAGATGTAGTTTTTTGTTAAAATTCCTTCCCGGGCTGTTTAGCCGTAGTCCAATGTTTTCTGCAAAACCAGACGTTTCGGCAGTGCCATCGACTGCCATCATCAGTGAAAATCGACTGCGAAAACGTGAGGTGGTATACGTTAGTGACCACAGTACTGTGGTTAAGGCTGAAGCAATAAGTAGAAAGAAGTAGTTTCTATGGAAACATTTCATTGCGAATATGATTTTAAATATAAATCTTAGAACATGGAAGTCATGTATGGTTCTCCATACCGATATTTTACTTCCATGTTCCTTAAGGAAATGGAAGTATCGTGATGGCAAAAAAAATCGTGTTCGAGATTATTGCAGATTCTGATTGTACTACACTCAAAACATGAAAAAAAGTCGTTTTTCGAAAAGTGTCTGTGTGTGTGTCTGTCTGCCTGTCTGTGTGTAGATTTTTTTCTATGGCAAACGATAACAGCCGCAAATTCAAACAGAATCAAATAATGTTTCGCATACAGCCCTGAATTGTAGAGTTCTCAAGACCTATTGTTTTTGGTGAAGATCGGTTAAGGAAAAGGGGTAGTTTATCTGCAACGTTTTTTTAACAAGGGTATTTTCTATGGCAAACGATAACAGCCGCAAATTCAAACAGAATCAAATAATGTTTTGCATACGTCCCTGAATTGTAAAGATCTCAAGGATTTTCGATTTTGGTGAAGATCGGTTAAGGGGAAGGGGTAGTTTACCTGCAACCTTTTACGTTTTAACAACAGTAAAGTACTTGAAAATTCATTTAAACTTTTTCAAACAATGGTAATTGTTAAAAAGAAAATAATTTTGTTGCCAGGCAATAAAATTATAATTTTTTCATTTTAATGTAAATTATGTATGAGTTAATATACATGTATAAAATAATATATCGTTCGTGGCAGGTAAGCATATCTCAGTTGTATAATGTTTACGTTTCCATTTTATTATTATGACTACAGCAATAAAAAGGCAGGGAACACACACACACACACGCGCGCGCGTTATTTCTGGCTCACTCATGTTTATTTTCTTTCATTTGCACGCTTCTTAAATGGAAAGTGCCGAAACCCACACCAACATAACGCGTGCAAGCCGAAAAAATGAACATCAATTTGCTTCCTGTGGATCGCTGGGCAGTGTAACTGCACGTGTTTACAGAGGAACGATTCATAGACAGACTTTTCGTCTTTAGGGAATGAACCCTCTGCAAGATGCTGTGGGTCCATGAGTGACTTCGGAGCGCTCCTTCTTTTCCGCGTGTTTGTTCTGTGAAACGTACACTGTAGTTTCGCAATTTTACTCTAAGCAACGCTCAATAGGAAATGTTGAAAATTTTTGTCCACGGTGTACCCTCATACACACTAAACCTGCTCTGATGTTTTAATTACGGACGTCATAAAATTAAAACTTTGGAAACTTGAGCACTACTTAATGGAGATCAATCATTAACTTATACAAGCCATTAATTTTATGCATATTTTTTATATATGTGTACAACGTTATCGGCAACAAAGAAGTAGTTTTTGTTAAAATTCCTTCCCGGGATATTTGGCCGTAGTCCAATGTTTTCTACAAAACCAGACGTTTCGGCAATGCCATCGACTTCCATCATCAGTGTACATACAGTGCGATAACGTGAGGTGGTATACGTTAGTGACCACAGTACTGTGGTTAAGGCTGAAGCAGTAAGTAGAAAGAAGTAGTTTCTATGATATCATTTCATTTCGAAAATGATTTTAAATATAAATCTTAGAATATGGAAGTCATGTATGGTTCTCCATACCGATATTTTACTTCAGTGTACGACTACGCCTCGAAATTTTGTTTCACGATTTTAAACAATACTGATTCAACGAAATATGCGTATAAGAAAACAATGTGTGTGTGTGTGTGTGTGTGTGTGTGTGTGTTTAATATTATAACATACAAGCTTACACACCCCACCCTACCATGCATACACAACCACAACACAGCTCTCGTCTTTTCTGTTAATCCTCCGCTACGCTCTGCTTACATCCTTGATATCTCGAAACTTTTCCTCAACACTTTCTCGGATTGTGATCTTAAAATTTTACTTGGACTTTCAGAAAACGGTTAAGCAAAAAAAAGTATAGGTCATCGCTTTGGAAAAAAAGTTCCCCGTTGGATGAAAAAATGCTTACGCTCGCGTACTTATTCGATGCCTGTTTAAAGAAATTTACAATTACATTAATAATTTACAGCTTTAGTATTCAACTACTTTTCAGAAAATGTATACATTTAAGTACCGGTATACCAAAGATTTGTTATAAATGAGCGCAAATTATTAAAATATGATCCGGTATAAAGTAATGCAAATAGTCATCTATATAGTAACGGCACGATATTTTTAAGTAGATTATTAGCTGTTGTCCTTGCCAGCTGTCGTCAAGGTCAAGCTTTCAGATTGCTAGCGGCGAGTATACTAAAAGACGTGCAAATTGACGCGTGTGGTGACGCAAATTTAATTAATCCTGTAATTTAATAAGTGAAAAAATTAAGTTATCCTATATACACATAACGAGTGAAAAAACGCGAATCTAACTACTGGTTTGCACATGCACGTTTGCACATGCAGGTTGCTGCCGAATCTAACTACTGGTTTGCACATGCAGGTTGCTGCCGAATCTAACTACTGTTTTGCACATGCAGGTTGCTGCCGAATCTAACTACTGGTTTGCACATGCAGGTTGCTGCCGAATCTAACTACTGGTTTGCACATGCAGGTTGCTGCCGAATGTAACTACAGGTTTGCACATGCATGTTGCTGCCGAATCTAACTACTGGTTTGCACATGCAGGTTGCTGCCGAATCTAACTACTGGTTTGCACATGCAGGTTGCTGCCGGAACTAACTACTGGTGTGCACATGCAGGTTGCTGCCGAATCTAACTACAGGTTTGCACATGCAGGTTGCTGCCGACTCTAACTACTGGTTTGCACATGCAGGTTGCTGCCGAATCTAACTACTGGTTTGCACATGCAGGTTGCTGCCGAATCTAACTACTGGTTTGCACATGCAGGTTGCTGCCGAATCTAACTACTGGTGTGCACATGCAGGTTGCTGCCGAATCTAACTACAGGTTTGCACATGCAGGTTGCTGCCGAATCTAACTACAGGTTTGCACATAACGGCACGATATTTTTAAGTAGATTATTAGCTGTTGTCCTTGCCAGCTGTTGTCAAGGTCAAGCTTTCAGATTGATACCGGCGAGTATACTAAAAGACGTACAAATTGACGCGTATGGTAACGCAATTTTAACGCAATTTTTATTACACCTGTAATTTAATAAGTGAAAAAATTAAGTTATATACACAACGAGTGAAAAAACTCGAATCTAACTACTGGTTTGCACATGCAGGTTTGCTGCCGAATCTAACTACTGGTTTGCACATGCAGGTTGTTGCCGAATCTAAATACTGGTTTGCACATGCAGGTTGCTGCCGAATCTAACTACTGTTTTGCACATGCAGGTTGCTACCGAATCTAACTACTGGTTTGCACATGCAGGTTGCTGCCGAATCGGTAATTCCTCGGTGGATCGTTAGCTGTCAGTGTTCTATAGCCTGATGTTGACGGTGGTACAGCGCTTTACCGTCAATCGTGGTGTGTTTAAGGTGATGATGATGATGATGATGATGAGTTTATGTCGATGATAAAACTGACATAGTGTCCCCGTGATGAAGTTCTTAGCGTGTCTTATGTCGTTTAGCAAACGGACATAATGTCCTCATGTGTAACTTCTTAGCGTCTCTTCTTCGTCCGAAATTGCCGGAGGTATTTAAAGTAGACAGCGATTCTGACCTGTCAGATGCTGTTTCTGACTTGTTTAATTTTGTCAGTGCCTGCATAGCGTCTGTTTTAACGGATCACTTTTTTATCTGTTTTCGCGGTAACGGTAAACTTGATCTTTAGACGAGTGGTTGCATTGTCTTTGTAATTTTTTTCTCGTCATTTACATATAACATAATCGTTAATTAATTGTAAATTGCGGTAGTAATTAACTTTAGCTTGTATAACGTTTTAATTATTGCACTTTTCTGCAATAACTTTGCATCACCATACGCGTTTAAATGTACGTATTCTAACGGTGTTTTTAGAATTCTGATATGTCGTTCGTAACATGGAAAGACATACTTATTTGTTTACTGATCCTGTTAATACCTGATTTACAAATACAAACGAGTAATTTATACGTACACGAAGACATCTCCCCTATCGTAGTATAATGCAGGTTTGTGCAGGCTCACACACACAGACACACATACGACTTACACTGCAAACACTCTAACAATTCAGTTAAGCCAGGTGGTCAAAACACTGCCCTGGATAAATATGCAAATATATGTATTGTTGCAATATATATATATATGAGTGTGCGTGTATACACACACACACACACACACACATCCATAAAAGTATTGTATAAATTTAGTGCCATTTTTAAAAATTTCAGCAAACTTAGTTGAATCCAGTAGAGCGCTTTTAGGATACAGTCGTATTCCCTTCGACAGTGCTTGGCAATCTGATCAAAGGGATACGACTATCGTACCCAAAAAGCAATATTAAATTAGTAGAATGATTTGTGTAAAAAACGGTGAAAGAAAGTGTAGTGAAATTGTGTGAAACAATATAGAAATATTGTTTTGTGTACGTACATATTTGGATACATTTATAATACAACATGTTTTATAAAATATAATTTGTAATGTAAGTGTTAATTTTAAATGTATTAAAATTTCATGAGTTATATAATATAACCTTGTGACGACAGAGCAAGCCCATGCACGACATTCAGTCACTTTCAAATATGCTACCGTCGTATTCTTTGGATTCGTCCAATGTGAGGGCGTGTTTATGCTATGCAGATATAATAATAAACAATAATTTAACACTCACTTATCGCAAGTATAAAACCTATTATTATTATCCTGTAGTTATTATATTATAACGCTAAGAAGCGTACTAGTTAAACGAGTTATAATTTAACTAGTCTACATAGTCTAGTATATTTACATTTACTTGCACGTGTACATAATTGTGTTAGTTTACTCTTCTTCTTCTTCTTCTTCTTCTTCTTCTCCTCTTCAAGTATTAGGTTACCCACGTTTCTTCTACCAATGGCTTTATAGTTCATTGCCGCTTTCGGCAATCGATCCTCTGTCATCCTTTGCAGATGATCCCACCATTGTCTTCTGTATAGCAAATAATTTAATTTATGTCCTTTACCTTAAGTTCTGCTCTGATATCTTCATTCCTTATTCCGTCTTGCAATGTATAACTTAAAGATTTCGAATAAACTGCATTTAAGCAGTCTGAATCTTGCCGCTTTCCTTTTTTGTCATGACACACGCCGCACTGGCATAAATCAACATTGGTATTGTAATTGTCTTATAAAATGTAATCCTTGTGCTGTGTCTTGTTTTATTTCTCAGATTTCCATGAATCGTACCAGAAATATTCCTACATTTATTTACCTCCTGTCTTATATCATATTCAGATTCATAGCTTACTGCACAGCCAAGCTATTTGAAACAGCTCACTTGTTTTAAAAGCCGTTCTTTATAACTGTCTTAGTCCTCATTGGATATTTACCTTTAAAGGCCATGTTTTGGCCTTTTTTACTGAAATTGTCAGTGAGTACTCTCTTCTCACTTCTTGTAATTGAAACAGAGGTCTTTGCAAATCATCCTCATTTTAACTTGAATAAGAACTATGTCATCCGCATATAGCAGGGAACCCATAGAAATTGATTTGTTAATCTGTATTCCCGAAGTCACTCTGAATTTCCATGCTCTCAATATGTCGTCAATGTATACATTAAAAACAAGGTTGGGGAAACACAACATTCCTATCTAACTCCCTTATTTATTGTAATGTCACTTGAGAGCCTACCATTCAGATCCAGGACTACAGATGAACTTTTATAAAGGATCTTAACTGAAATTATTAAATGCTGCGGATATCCTCTTCTATCCATAATATTCCATAACTTTTGACGGTCTACATTATCAAGTGCTTTTCCCAGATCAACAAAGGCGATGTGCGTTTCCTGGTTATACTCCCGCCTTTTCTCTATTATCTGTCGTAATACAAACAATGCATCTACAGTCGACCTACTCTTTCTAAAACCCATTTGCTCTTCAAGAAGTAATGCATCTGTAATGATTCCTAATCTCTGATTAAGAATTCTTGTATATATGTTATACGTTAACTCCAGCAAGCTTATTTCTCTGCAATTATTTACATCTGTTCTGTCTTCTTTTTTATATAACGAAATCACTTTTCCCCGCCTCCATTTTTTGGAATTTTGTTTTCTATTCAAATGTTATTTACAAAGTGGAGAATTTGTAAATACAATAAGGTGACACAATATTTTATTAACTCAGCATTTATTCCGTTAAGTCCTAGTGCCTTTCTACTTTTCATTCCATTCATTACTTGTTGGAATTCTTTTACATTTAACTTATCTTCCACTGGGCGTACTTATATATTCCTTATCATTTTCTATTGCATTGTCAAAATATAATTTTCTATAATGGTTTGTCTATTCATTTTCCTCAATCATATTAATACGAATCTTTTCTCTTTCAGAGCTATTCAATACTTTCATCACTTTATATGCCATAGCCTGTCTACCATGTGTTAATTTACACTCATTATAAATCATGTTACAGTATACATAAAAACAACATATGTATATAACCAGTTGTAAATCGTGTATTGTTATTTATTTCACAATTATCCCATATAAGAACATTTATTATTCTGACGATGCTGATGTAGAACGGAGGCGAGATTACAGTTAATGTAATTTACATACATAAATAAACTGTACATAACGTAAACAAGGGTTACTTGAGCCCAAATTTTTAAATTTTTCAACAATTTTTTATATAAACTTATAAAAGAATAAAAATTTGATATACAGGGGTTATTTTCTTTAACTTATGATATATTCTGGTTGGTTCAATAAGAAAACTTTATTATTTTGGCTTTTTATCATATATATATATATATATATAAACAAATTACTTTGGGTTCAAGTTACCCCTATGATTGGGTTACTTGAGCCCGCAGCATATTTTCCTATTCTATTCCATAAGAAAAGCACAAGGGATCAAGTAGGACCTAGGTTCTTTGAAAATAAACATCTTATTGTACAAAAAATTAAAAATCCTGTTTATTTTTATACAAACGTCATTAAATAAGAAATAATTATTGGGAACCTAAATCAGTTGAATATAAAGAAAAGGTTAATTAGAAAACGTTTTACATTGGCCGTAAAGAAAACAGTCCTCGCTTCATCGATTTTGGTGGGTCAATTTTTAAGACAATATCTTGCCACTTGTAAAATAAAATGTCTTTTTTCTCCGGCCATTTCCACGCCTTTAGAGTAGGTTCCATGCAGTCTACAAGGGCTCCATCATCTTTTATTTCTTGGACAACCCCCGGATAATTTTTTCCATTCCACTCGACAAGAACAAAATTTCCAACTTGCAGTGACTCTTTATTAATAGGAATTTGTTTTTCTTTTGAGGGTTGTTTTGATTGTGTTTCTGAAAGCTGGATTTTACCAAATCGGATAGGCAAATGCTCCACAAATTCATCCTCACTATTGTAAATGCTGAAATCACTTTCTCCGCCTGAATGTAAACTATATGCGTCTTCATCTTCTGAGGTTGAACTACAAGAAACTTCACTCTTACGTTTACGTTTAATTGGTTTTACAGTTTTAGGACACTTTTTTAGCTCTTTTTTGGCCGCCGATAATGACGTTGATGGAATTTCATCCTGCACAGAAGAAGAATTTTCATCAACTTGGAGATCAGACACACAAATGCTCTTCCCAGCTGGAACTTGCAGTTTTTTCTTCTTGGTAGGGCGAGGTTTCACAAACTCATTTCGCTTCTGTTCCAACTGTTCAAGGAATGCTTCTCCAACCATGCTCAAATTTAAGTGTTTGTCCTGATTAGGCACCCGTTGCAAAATTTCTTCCTTGTTAATTGGAGCTATGCCTGCTTTCTTGAAGCCTGCCTTTAGATTGCTTGCCATGTTTGGTTGCAATTCATCTAAGACAGTTCGTAACAGCATGGGGAACTGATCCTTTGGAAGCACGCCCAATCTTTTACCTGCATCAGAGTGTTTCCACCTGTTGAGGACATCTCTCCATTTCATTTTTAATGGCCTAAAATAGGCTATGTCCAGTGATTGGGTTAAGTGAGTGGAATTAGGGGGTAGGCAAATAAAACTGATGGTATTTTCTCACATAATTTGACAACATTAACACTTATATGTGACGTCAAATTATCGCCTATTATAACTTTCTTCCCCTCTTGTCTCTTCAGAACAGGTAGCAGATGACTGATGAACCATTCCTCAAAAATTGCTAAGTCTATCCAACCGTGTTTACTTCTGTTGTAGCGCCCACCAAGTGGCCCATTTTCAGTCCACGTGTCCCACAAGTGCTCAGCCTTATAGATGATGTAGGGTGGAAGTGCAGTCCCTGATGCGTTGCCACAAAACATGACGCTTATGCTAATATGCAGCCCCTCCTACAAATAACTTTTTGCCTACCAGGGTCATCACTCATGTTACTTTCATCGTAATTGTAAATATTGGCTGAAGGAACTCCTTCAAGCTCATTACTTAAATTTTCTATGTAATCAGTGATGACTTTTTCGTCAACAGAGGCTCGGGCTCGTTTTATATTTGCTGCAAATCTTACAGCTAACTGATGATGTCTGTTTAAAAAAGATTTGACCCAATCTCTGCCGGGAAGATTGTTTTTAAACTGACTTAAAATTCTTCCTTGCCTAGCTAAATAAGCTTTCACTATGAATCTAAAATCTATTTCATCACATGGAAATCCAAAATTACAGATTTTGTCGAGATGGCTCGCAAAAGCCAGCTCTTCTTCAGTGGTGAATACTTTAGGATGTCCTGGACTATTTATGTGCTGATTTTTAAGTTTTCTCTTAATGGTAGCTGCACTTATCTTATAAAAAGATTCTGCCTCTCTTTGTGTCATCTGTTTTGTTCTTACAGCCTCCAAACACTCTTGTAGTTTTTCATCTGTGTAGTCGGCGTACCTCCGGCTCCCCGTTGCCTTTTGTACTTGCTCGGCATGCTAGTCTCCGTCCCTGAAAAAAGGAGATCTGTTTTAAATATATATATATTGATAAAAATAATCATTATTCAAACAACTAAATAGAAAAAAAAACATGCATGTTGGCTACTTGAGCCCAACATTAACCTGGGCTCAAGTAACCCGTATTTTTAGGTTATGTTAACATGCTTAGCAAAAAAGATATTTTATAATTACTGAATACATGTAACTATATGATCAAGTGGTGAATAGTTTCTAGAGATATATAGCATAAAAAAATAGACTTACCTGAGTTCTTAAGGCACAAAATGTGATGTACACGGATGAAAGTTTTCAGAAACAAAAATACAACACTTTTCACAACAATCAAAACACTCAGACCTGCAACCTGCTGGTCATTTCTCGAACCCTGAAATCTTATGTCATTCTAGGCAGTTGTGTTACCTAGCAGAAAAACGTCGAACTCCGTCCTTCTCGTGACTTTTAGTTAAATTGAGGGCTGATTGAAACACTTTTTCTTTTTGGGCTCAAGTAATACCTGTGGACTCAAGTAACCCTACTTTACTCGGTACTTTAAAATACCGGTATAGAAAAATATTATCATTATTTTGTAATCAACGTTTACTTTTTCTCTGCTAAAAATCCCCAGCAATTTTAATTAACTTAGTTTATAATAAGTTTTATGTTAAAGTATGAACCTTGCGACTTATAATATTTTTTAGTTTTTATTTATGTTTTATTGCAAAGAGTGTCTTCTAGTATTAGTCAGGTATCATAAAATATAATTAATAACGCTTTCCACACACTATTTAGAATTTTTATAAAAATTTCAAGTAAATTAATTTTACGATAACGTTGTTTTTGAATCTGGACATATTTCTGTTTATTCATTGCTGCAAACCCAATATTTGTCTCTGAGTAACGTAATGAAACAGTATTCTTCACAATCCAGTGTCCTATATTTTTAATTAACGGATTCATATGCGCGCAATGTCTTTTCACGTAGCAATATCAGAATTCAAAGTGATATTTCCACACCTGTGCTTCTGAGAGCATCCGGCGCAGGATATAGTCTGTATATAGTGTTGCGATATGGCTTTATCCAATTGAAAAAAGCGTTCTGCTGAAACAAAACCACAGGCTAGAGCATTCGTTCGCATTCGTGATTATTACAGTTATTTCCATTACCTGTAACGAATTTAACTTTAAAGTGCATAGTCCAGACTTATATTGTTTTTTTAATTGTATCGGATTTTATTAGTCATAACATAATGTATCAAAAAACGTTATCAGTATATAAAAATGTTGAATCATGGTTAAAATTCATTCTAATTTTCAAGTAAGTCTACACACAATAGAAAACGTGCTAATTTCTGTACGAAATGAAATATTTACTTTCTTACAATGGCCTAATCTTTCGATTGAATGTTTCGTGCAATTACAGGCTTCGAATATTTTAATTTTAGAGTATGTATGTGTGTGTGTTTGTTTACTGATACACAACGGTATTTCGGCTGGATTGGGAATGATTAAACCGGGTTAAGGTGTGTATGTACGTCTTGCAAACGGGCACCAGGCCCTGGCAGTAGCTGCTAGGTAACCACTCCCGTCCCAGCGAACCGTATGACATCAAACAAAGTGAACCCCAGTGGTACAATGTTGGTAAGAAAGCTTTCTCCCTCCGAAACACCTATCCTTGCACACGCTGCTTGAGGGGCGCGAGGTTAATTGATTGTTGGCGATATCAGGGCTGATAATCGGACGTAAGCGTGTGCAGCTTTCGGTGGTGCAATCCTGAGTGGTCTGTGTAACCGGCGGTGCAGGAGCTTCTACCCGGTTCGGGTGGTTGGCGTCTTCCCGACTATCCGCTCAAACCTTCTCAAGGTTGCCGCTGCGCAATGTTGTATTTTGTATCAACAGGCATGCTTTTACATGGCACAGAAACGAATTGCGTTAGTCTCCTTTCATGGGGAGAATACCAGCCCGTTCGTAGACGTAGTCGGTGGATGGAGGCGAGGACTTTTCCTACCTTTCCCTGGTAATCTTATGTGGCTTACGGCAATGTTGGTAAGAAAGGACTAGAAGGGTCTTAGGAGCTGGCTTCGGCCGACTCCTGCCCAAGGTACAGCTGTGGCGCTATGCACTCCCTACACTACATGTGTGTGTGTGAGCGCGAGCGGAATTTGTGTTCTATAAAGTAACAGAGGACAGATAAGGTCTCGAATCATTTTAGGGAGTATCAGTAAGACTGGTATCAAAAGAATAAGTAGTCCAGTGTGTGTTGTCACGTCAGTTTGGATTGCGTATTTAGCAATATATTATTTGCAGCCCATTACTGTATCTTATAACGCATTCACTTTCTACTAACACCTGTACCTATCCATATGAACATCTATACATAACCGCATAGCAGAAGGGGAAATCGACACTACCACAACATAATGTACTAGCTGAAGTACCCGTTCTACGCCCGAGTGGCGAGCATTTTTATTGGCACATATTGCCACGGCTGGCTATGAAGTTTAATTATTGGGCGAAAACTTCTTTGTAGACCACATTTTTGGTGTAAACTCTGTGGTCTTTTTTTAAGTTGCCTTGTTGGTCAGTTCCTAAGACTTTTACCTTGACTTGCTGAAAGGACTTTGTTCTTGAAAATGCAACATAAAGTTGTCCATGACTGAATACTGGAGATGGCAAATAAATACCAACTGAATCCAGTGTTTGTTCTTGGCTTTTGTTGATGGTCATAGCAAAAGCAAGTCTAAATGGAAACTGTTTTCGTCTTAATGCAACGGGAAGGTCAGGGTCACTGGGTGCAAGAATAACTCTTGGAATAAATACCCTGGTACCTTTAAAAGATCCGGTCAGGATTTCACAGTCAATGACTTTTGACATCATTTGCTTGACGACCATTCTGGTGCCATTGCAAAGACCTCTTGTTGAGTCAAGGTTTCGTAGCAACATTACTACTGCACCAACTTTCAAGTTAAGTCTATGAGGAGGCATACCTCCAGGTCTTAAGCTGTTCAAAAACTCCACTGGATAGTTTGCTGCCTCCTCGGCATTTGCACTGTCTTGCTGAATAGAATCTATGCTGGTATAGCATTTCAATTCAGATTGAATTCGTCTAAGGACATTTTCATTAAGTTCAAGTGACTCGTGATTTTTTGGAGTCAGGATTGCACGGTTAGCAATGCTGTCGTCTCCTGATTGGATGACCTCAGGAAAGACAGCATCAACAATACATCCATTTTCAATGTAGACTGGAGGAATTTCGAAGATGCCTTCCTCTAATCCAGGCTCTTGGAGTTTTCCATTCCCAAGTTTTAAAAGCCAATCGGAAAAGCATCGGTGTTCTGATGGGACATTGTCTTCATTGGCACGCATGTTTTGGTCTAACTTTAGGACCTGATATTTTTCCAACACTTACTATTCTTCATGCATGAAGAAAATATTTCGGTTCTGCTGCCATGTGGAACAACAGGGAGAATTTGTCTAAAATCTCCACCGAAAAGAAAAACCGCACCTCCAAATGGTTTTTTTAGAAGGAACTTTTGGATCTTCAGCTAAGAGTTCTATATATAGTGTGTCAACTGCATTTACTCCATGTGCTGGGGCCATTGAAGCTTCATCCCAGATTATCACTTTGGCCTTTTCCAGTTCATTTGCCGTATTAGTCCCATGTCGAACATTACAGGTTGATGTTTCATTTATTGGAATAGGCAGCTTGAAACGACTGTGGGAAGTTCTACCTCCCTCAAGCAAAGTTGCTGCTATGCCTGTAAATGCACATGGCAAGACTAATTCATTTTTGCTACGCACATAGTGCATGATTGTGTAAAGGAAGGTTTTACCACTTCCACCAGGTTCATCAATAAAGAATAGACGTTTGGGTAAGTTAGGGTTTTCAATTGCTTCCCTGATTTTGTCGAAAGCCCTTCTTTGCCCTGGGTTGAGCATTTGAAACTTTTCTTCGAACATGGTTTTTTCAGCAATTGGATCGTAATATTTTCCAGAATGGATTGGCTCGTCATAGCTGCCGACTGGAAGTTCTAGGCCAAAATCTACCAATGACTTTCCATGTGTTCGAAGGACAGATTCAATTTCTTTAAGTGTCAAATAGAGAGCTTTTTCTCCATCAGGAAAGCGTCTCTTATAGTCTTCTATAAGATTATCCTTATGTCTGTCGAATAATGCTGCTGCATCCGACGGCTCACACATTATACAAATAAATGCAAACAACTGCCTAAGAGTTAGAGAATGTATTCGGCAGTGTCACATCTGTCAATTGGCAAAATGCAATAACGAAAAAACAGAAGGAATAATGCAACCAATTACATCAACTGGTGAATTAGAGAGAGTATTTTTAGATGTGTGTGGACCATTACCTCGTAGTGGAGGGAGAAAACAATATAAATTTATTATAATCATGTTCGACCATTACTCCAAATTTACAAAACTATACCCCATTAATCGGGCGACTACAAAAAAGATTCTGCAAATAGTGATCCAACAATACATACCAGAGTTAGGAGCTCCAAGGTCAATTATTACTGATCACGGAACTCAGTTTCGAGGAAGGGTATGGAAGGAGACTTTGTTAGACCTAGGTGTCAAGACATATAAAACATCTGTCTATCACCCAAATAGCAACCCGGCGGAAAGAGTACTGAGGTTGGCCGTATCCTCAGGACATATTGTTTTGATAAACACCAGAAGTGGAGTGAATACATTACACAAACAGAAAGCTTTATCAACTTAGCTTACCATGAATCAATACAAGATACTCCATATACCATAATGCACGAAAGACTACCACCCCGAGAAATTAGTGAAATAATCAACTTCCCAAACAACCCAGCTTACCAGTTCGACAACGTGAGATTCCACAGCAAACTGAATGAACAGGTGGAGAGGAGAAGGAAAAAGTACAAAATCAGTCAGCAGAAAATGATCCAGTACAAAATTGGAGACAAAGTATTGTTAAAAAACCGCGAATTGCCAAGTTCTAAGGAAGGAATAGCAAAAAAGCTATTATTACTGTATAATGGACCATATATTATTGTAAAAAACAATAACAATAATACTTATGTCATTAGTGATGTGGAAACAAAAAAGATTAAGGGAACATACAACCAAGTTTCCTTAAAAATGTATTATGAACCCAATAAACAAAGTTGAATAAACCACAAAATTCTAAAAAATAGTAAGATCAACTTACAACTAATTATTTATGAGAATTGATATGGAATTGAAGAATTTATTATTATAATACCTCAAAATTCAAAAAAATATAGTAAGCTCATCTTACCAACTTTACTAATCCAGAATATAATTTTACATGAAGCAAAATAAACAATTTTGAATATCAAAAAATTCAAATAAATAGTAAGGACAACTTACAGTACATTTTGATGATGTTATTATGAATCAAGTGAATAAACAAACGTGAATAAATTTCCAAATTCTAAACAAAATAAGCACCTCTTATTAAATATAATTATGAACTTATTAATGGAATATAAAAGAAAGATGCAACATCCATGAAACAGAAGAAACCATAGTGCTATAAAATGAATAAGAAAAGACAAATGTAGACAATCGACGATGGAAATAAGACAAGACTAGAAACGAATTTACTACAAATAACCTATCATGATTGTGAGAGAATCAACAACAACTATAGATACAGACACTTGTTATGTTTTAATTGAATGAAGATAGTGAATGAAAAATGAAGATTAAGGAGTACTGATAAAAAAGGAAAGAAAATAGTACCAATTGAAAATAAGAAATGTTATTAATATCGCCACAAGAAAATAAACATCTGAAGGAATCAATGGAAAGAAATATTTAGATCTGAGAATTTAAACTGAGTGAACAATCCCAAGAATATATTATATTATATTTATTCGATTTAGTCGTGAATAGACTAGTGATTATTAAATGAGATAGCTCCAGCAATCGATATTATTTATGTATTATGTATTATAAGGACAGCGGGGTATTAGGTCAAGAGAGCCCCCAGACTGATTCCAAAATATATGGTGATTAATTTTTAGGGAAGTAACATGTTCCAGGGATAGAACACTTATAATTAAAGACAAGTATACCAGATCATAAAAAGAATAACAAATGATAATGTGAAAGATAAGATAATTGATAATTTCAACAAAAACAATATTTTATTAAAATAATCAAATTTGGTGGCAGGGTAGTATGTAACATTACATTTGGAACACCTTAATATTGTACCCGATTTAATGAAGACAATGGATAAGAAGCTAAACAAGAAGAAAAATATCTTTCAAGATGATAGTGAAGAGGAACGAATAAATATTTCAGACTGACTAGTAATACAACTGACCGTACCCAAATTAATGATTCAGGCAAAGTGATGCAAAATACATTCAACCCCGATTAAGACATGAATTTTAAATAATGACAAAATAAGTATTATAAAGACAGACAGATTATGTATCAATGCTATAAGGAAACAAATGGTTTCTTTCAATGTATAATAATATCAAGATAATCAAAATACAAATTGAGGTGATTTGTATTTGATAGGCCCAAACATACAATACTATGTAAAAAGAAATATCAGTAAGTGATTAATTTGAATGATGTAATGAAAATATAACAAACCTTATTATAGATACATGAACCATACAACTAATTGTAATAAATAATTGCCATAAGGTTGTCCAGAAAACAACAAATAATAACTTATTCACAGTAATATTTTATAACAAGAGTGAAGTTCTTTTGATGACAATAAAAATGTAAACCCAAATACAAAAACAATGAATGTGACAAATAGAAACACAATACGATATATTGTAGTATTAAATATATTTTAATGGATAAGGAAGTAGCTGAATATTATGTGTCAGTGAAACCAAAACAATCAGTAACAGAAGTGTCTAAAGGTAGAATTAAAAGTGACCCAGTGGAAATTATTTATAATGGGACAAACAAATCTTAATAATCTTGTATAAATAAGATTATTAATCTTATAAGACTAATTAAAACAAATAGAGATAAGATCAAAGAATAACAGTGGACTAGTGCAAGTAATTTTATTATGAAAATATACTAAAAATGATCCCAAGTGAGTGCTATTTTTATCTCACAATATTAGGTAATATGACTATAAATGTGATGAGATAATATAATAAGTAGTGCAGTGATCAAGGGTACATCCCTGAAATAAAACAAAAACAGCAAGGACTGCATGAAACTTAATTTTAAGGAATAATTTAAGTAATGAAAAAATATATGTGTTTTGTTTATATTAATGGTTCATTGAACTCAAGGCTGGAAGGTCTGAGTTAGAGTACAACTCTTTTGTTTTCAAATATATTTGTTATGTATTAATAATAAGGATTAATTAATTAGTTATCAAGGCAAGATGGAGTGAAAGGAGGTGTTATTACTAGTGGTAAACAGTTGTTTATGTTTAATGAAATTTTAACTTATTTATTCAATGTCCATAAAAGTCATAGCCATGTGGGCATGACACTAAATTGATTTGATTATATATTGTTTTGTTATTGTTCATGTAATGATGTTATCAGGATAGCCAGGAAAGCAACCAACCCTTCTAAATTAATGAGAAATAGAAAAATAACAAAGCAGACAGTAGTTAAATAAGGATGATCATTTTTGAACAAATAAATGGAGTAGCAAATGTTTTGTGAATGGCAAACTGTAGGAAGCCATGTAAAACCAACTTTTGTAAATTTTAGATAATAATGTTAGGAATTTTGTGAAACAAATGTTTAAGGATGAATAGATTTATAGTTAATAGTATACACTACAAATCTAGAAGCAAAATAATTCGTTTTAAGCTATTTAAGAAAAATTCAAATAACAAAATTGCAACAGCTGTATTTCTTAAGTAAAGGTAGGCATGATTAGTGTCTATGTGTCACAAATGTAAAGACCAAAATAATGTTGCTAATAGTTTTAAATTCCCAATCAGTACAGAAAAGTTATACTAATTTAAAGGTTTTGAACAAATTCAGACATTGAAATAATGAATTTACATGACAATGTATATCCGAATCAACCAACCAGATTCCAAGTTTACCCTTAGCAACCAGAAATTTCGGATAAATAAAATGAACTTCTTTAACAACGGTCATAGCGTACAGACGCGTTTGTAAAACGTCTTACATAATTAACTATAAACTGTGAAAAAACATTCCAGACATCTTAATACAGATAGATACACATAATACGAGTTATTACAACCGAGTGAGGAACATCCAGCATTGGAAATAGAAGAATCAAGAACCAGGGAGGAGGACAGAAGCAGACGTGAGCCCTATCTTCGACCAAGAACCATATAAAGAAGAGGATTTGGTGACTTTGACATTTTATTATATTATGTATCAACACCAACTTTTGTATACACGACTTTTTAAGAACTAACCAACTAAAACTACAGAAATCATATCACACCAACACTAAGAACACTCACTAATAACACGAGTTGAGATTGACACCTTTTTAAACACCACAAGAACCTTTGATTTTAATAATAACTATTAAACACATAAACTGGACATAACCTATAATAACTAGCAATCACTATCCAACTGCCTGTGTGCACATTACACTCTAAACTTTGTAATATCCTTGAACTGTAAAATTTGTACTTCGATTTATAGAATAATATTTTGTTTAATTGTAATCCCCGAACCAGATACGCCCTGAGATGATCCATTTTAATAGAATTAATAACCAACGCTTTATTTTGGTCTGAATACTGAATAAGAATTGCAACTACTGTACCAACTGGTAAAGAAGACACTTAATTTTTGCCACAATTGTGTTTATCATAAAAAGAAACGAGAAACAATTAACCAATGTTTTACTGAATAAATGGTTTCTATAAAGATATATGTTTGTTGTTATATTGGCGTCGTTATTATTGCTGTTCCATTTAAAAAATAAGTTCACAGAGCACAGCGGACACCACAACGGTTGGCAACGGTGGGTGACGTCACTGAAACGGTACGTATAGTGGGAGCGAGCGGCAAATTACAAAATCATTCGCCGTTCAACATATATTATTAATAGTAACATAATCACAACAACAACAGTGTGGTTGAAAGTAGTTAATACATATATATTTGTTACTAATTGACGTTTCCAACGGGCGGCGTATATAATTTAAGTGCTCGCAACATAAATAGAGTGTTACAAATTGACGAACCCGACAGTGGGGCAGAAAGTAAAGAGCGATACATTTAAATAACACAGTAACACTAAAGTACGTGTTATAATATATAGCTTAAAATTTCTTTGGGGGAATTCTCAGTTACTATGAAATTTTGTATGTTTTGGATCTCGTCTACTAGATCTGTTGCATTAATGTCTTTGGGGCAATCTGTGTTAGACAAATCGGATAATGACAATTCCAAGTCTGCACAGCTTTTCATCAGTTCTAACCTAGATACATTTTTAATTTCTCTAAAATTATGTAAAAAAATAAATTTATCTTTATATGCTTGTATAAGCTCAAAACGTTCTTGTACGGCAGATAACGTAGTATCTAGAACTGCATAGAAGAAATTTATTTTAAACTTACTTTTAAGATCCGTAGTAGTTTCGTCTGCAGATTCGTAGTCGAACATTCGTGGTCTTTTGCAAGATCTAACACAAACATTTTCTGGAAAATTTGCTTCTATATCAATTGCTTTAGCAATTTTGGTTGCTTTTTCGAGTACACTTTTAAAATATTCATCATCATCAGTTCTAAAATTTTTCAAGGTTTCGTTCAATTTCGACAAGTACTCAATTGACTGTAAAATGTTAATGTCAGTACCTTGGAGTAATTTACTAACGATATTTACATTAAACAGAATATCATGCCAAAGGATCAACGAACATATAAATTTATATGAACGAATTTTGTTCAACAAAACCTGCGCTTGATGCTTGGTGTTGAGATCAAAAACATCATCTTTGTCCTCCAGAATAGTACTAAGGGCATTGATAATTTTTGGTAAATCCTTCGCAAGAGGCTTGAGTGCATCCGTTCTACTTTCCCAGCGAGTGTCAGATAGTGGCTTGAGTGTAAAATTTGGAAATTTGTTTAATAATACAGCCCAACGTTTTGTACTAGAGGAAACAAATTATACAGTTCTTGAATGATTCCAAAAAAATCTATGGTTTCATAAGATATTTTTGCCGCATCATTAACCACTAAATTCAGAGTATGCGCAGCACAAGGTACGAAAAAGGCCCGCGGATTGATATTTAAAATTAGTTTTTGCAAACCATTATGCTTGCCTTTCATATTGGCACCATTGTCGTAACCCTGGCCGCGCATATTAAGAATATAGATTTTATTTTTTCTAAAAATTCTAAAATATATTTGGTTAATCCTGCCCCAGTTGTATTGTTAACTTCACAAAACCCTAAAAAGTGTTCTCTTATTTCAACTTCCCCAATCTCAGCATTGTAAATAACAAATCTCAAAATAACTGTCAATTGCTCTTGATGACTAGCATCAGGAGTGCAGTCTAATATTAAAGAATAATATTTCACTTCATTCAACATTTTTAAAATTACGATTTTAATTTCGTCACCCAATAAATTTAAAATCTCGTTCTGGATTCTAATCCCTAAATAATGTGGCATACGTGTTGTGTTATTTTGAACCCTTTGAAGATGATCGGCTAAGGTGGTGTCAAATTTTGCTATCATTTGTATAAGCTGCAAAAAATTTCCGTTGTTATCTTCAAATAATTTGCAGTTGCTGCCCCTGAAACCTAAATTCTGTTTCGCTAAATATTTAATACAAAATATGATTCTCTGTAAAACAGCTTGCCATCTAATCTTTTCCATTTCTATTAAGGTTTGATGATGAGCATCAACAGAATTATTTTGTGACAAATTTTTGTTCAAGCTCAGTAATTGTTTTGTATGCATTATATGAGACAAACTTTTTTCGTGGCGGCAAAGATGTTCAGACAAATGTTGCCAAGATTTGAAACCACCTTGTACAAGAGGAGCGTCAGTATTATTTGAAAAAAGTTTACAATTGAAACAAAAAACGGCGTCTTCTGATATGGAGTATAAAAGCCAACTTCGTGAAACTACTTCACCATTAGACATAATTTTTTGATAATATATTTCAGAAAAGCTCCTGTTTGACTTGTCTTTTGGAAATACAAATTGTTTTATTTGAGGTGGTTTATTTTGTGTCAGTGTGACCTTAGTTTTGTCAATAAGTTATTACCTTTTTATCCGTCAGTGACTTCGTTCAGCGTTTTTTATTTAGACGCGTTTCGTGACATGTGTCACATCTTCAGTAGTCTCTTTAGTTTTGTCATCCAAAACGCGTGGCCATTTTCCGGGATCTTTGAAAATATCTGGGACATTTATTTTTTCAATTTCTTCATTTACAACATTTACTGACTCTTCTAAAATTGAAGTGTTTTGTGTTGCCGATGGTGGAGTACTCACTGTGGTTCCCGCTTCTGTTTCGTTAGATTCTTCAGATGGAGATGTAGCCCGGTAATCTTTGGACGAACACCTTGGAGTTGATTCAAAGAACTGTGTAATTGGAGTTATTACTTTTTTGATAGTTTCTTTTTTTTTTGTTCTCTTTTTTTTTTGATATTGCCATCCGGAAAGCCGCTTTCTTCCATCTGACATCTATAAAATACATAAAAAAAATAAACAAAGGAAGAAAGAAAGAAAATATGAATACTAATTAAATTTTTAACTTTTCACGAAATGATAATGACTAACGTAGGGTTGGGCATTATTACATGAATTGCAGTGAGGTAACTACTTAAATATTGAAATTGAAAAATTTGCTATTACATCGTAAAATCAAGTTCTTGCAAAAATGCATCTAAAAGTGCGCGATTATTAAACGTATTTTATACATAATAATCTAATTAATCTTCTTGAATATCCAATAAATAAATTATATTTACGGTCGATTTCACCGATTTCAGTTAAGGTTTAAGTTCAGAATAAAGCCCTGTTTCCGTGGTTACAATCGTTTTTAATATTTAACTTAAAAATTAAAATTAGTCGAAGCCGGTGAAATCGGTCCTTAATGAATTAAGTATATAAAATGTCTATGATTTAATGAAATGTTTAATTCGATAATATGATAAAAATAAATCTAATTTTTACTTTACTTACCTTCGTTTCCTATGGTTTATAACACTCCTAGTGATTTGGAAAAACACTAGGTAATTATTATAGTTATGTCTTATTATTTTAAATTTTTAAAAACACAAGTAACTATTACAATTAAAATCAACAACTTGTTTTTGATGTGCACCGTAGTATGTTCGAGTGAAAACTGAAAAGATTTACTAAAATACTCACCACACCAGTAACTGAAAAAAAATAGTTTGACCATTGTTGTTTACACACGAAAAGCAAAACATATGGAAGCTTTGGGACAGGAAACAATAAAGCTGACCTTGACATTTACAAAAGATTGAAGCAAGTGTGCGATATAGCTCGTGTGAACAATAGGACACATCCCGGGTGGCCCAACATCTGTTTACACTTTAAAACAAGTCTACTACGTATAAAATTAGTCGTTTAGGAAATCGAAGTATTTCATTTTATTTTATTAATTTTTTCATTTTGTTAATAAGAAAAAATCGTAGTGCTCTTTGTTATTTGCCGCCCCCGCTCACGTGCCGCCGGAGTGCACCGAACGCCTTGCACGCCCGGATAGGGACGGCCCTGAGGAACTCGTTAAAGTTTCCATCACGAATGGCAAAATGGTATGAATACCATTGAAGCTGGGACACATTTCCTTGACCAACAGCTTTCTTCAGATCTGTGGTCCACCCTGAATCCCCATATGGGAAAAGCAAAGGGTAGCACATTGGGTCACAGAGTCTACTCAGGATGGATATATTTTGTAAAATTCCGCTTTTCGGATAAATTGTAATATCCCGATTTTCTGGGCCGTGCACCATCTGCACTGTGAAAAACGGCAGCAATTTCTCCTCCGGCGGTGGGAGCGTTGGTTCTGCCGGGGTGCACATTATTTACTCTTTCTCTCAAGAAAGTCATGCTATATTCAATTGGCGTGCGGTTTTCCCGATTTGCCTTTAGCATTTCGTCTTGTTCAAATTTGAGCATGTTCTTGTATTCTCTAGAGAACGGATTGATATCTCTAAGAAGTTTTTGGAGGTTCTCCATTACGACAGGAATGCATCCATTGTTTGCTTGATTGTTCATTCTTTCTGTCAAGGCTTGGGCCGAATCCAAAATGTACAGTTGGGCATACTTTGGTAATTCACCTTGATTTGGGTGTAATGCTGTAGCGTGATAAATTTGCCCATGGATTCTGTAACAAAAAGGACCTGAACGTCTGGTCACTGATTGGTGAGCTTGAGCTCCCATTGAGGCAAAGGCCATTGCACTGTTGTAGGATCTATGTTTTCCATGAAATTTTTGTAATTTGGATCAGATCCATTCATGTAATTTTTTATGAAGGGATGCTTTCGTATTTCTTCTAATGCAATGGTCCCTTTATGGCAGCAATTTGACATTAATTCATTTTTGAAATGTGTGGCATTGCAAAATGGACATTTAGCGTCCATTGGGCCAAGATAACTTTCTTCAATTTCGTCTTCATTGAAGTTTTCGGGAAGCAAAGCGGTGTTGCGGGATCGGACATATCTACTCAGACGTCCTCTTTGATGTTGGCGTGCAACCCTTTGTCTTTCAGCGTTTGCCTCGCGCTCTTGTTGAAGTTGATTTTGTGGCATGTTTTCTCTGTGTTGCCGTTGACTTCCAGCATTAGCTTCACATTCTGCTTGAAGCTGCTCTTCTGACATGGCCGCTCTACGGCGTCTTTGAGATTCAGCATTACGTGCTTTTTTTGCTGCAATTTCTTCAACAGTTGGTGGTTGCTGGCGTTTAGGAGGCATATTTGATCGTATTTCATTACTTATTCATTGGATCATCAGAAATACGTATAAACATAAATTTCACAATTAAAACATATACAGAAATATAGGACAATTACAAAATACTATTTCTTTTATGAATTTGCTAACTGCTATAATTTTTTTTATTGTTCGACTAAGCTTTTCGTCATTACTGACATCTTCAGGTTTTTAAGACCTGAAGATGTCAGTAATGACGAAAAGCTTAGTCGAACAATAAAAAAAATTATAGCAGTTAGCAAATTCATAAAAGAAATAGTAAGGATGGCTGCTAATTTAAACAATACGAAGAATTACAAAATATATAGACTTACCTGTATACAAAATTACAAATCTTATCAAAACAATCGCATAGTAAAAATATTAAAAACTATAGGAACGGATAAATGTATACATTCGATGCCGGTAAATATAATTTGTTTATTTACTTGTCACTATGGCAACATACCGATGACTGACACACTACCTAGCGCGTTATATTATAGATAACATCGGGAATTTCAACTATTACGTCACCTGTCTAAGTCACTACATTATGTGATACCTAAGGCAGTGGTATGTTATGACGTTTGAAATTAGGTGCCTGACTTACTACGCTTTTCACCCAGTGGAAGCAACCATGTGCTACAAAACTATGAATACATTGAAAAATAGGCAAAAAACAGGTTAAACAACAATCTATTCCTACTATGTAAAATTCTTGCGCATCCGCCTAGATAAACAGTTCACCTCGCGCAACCATATTTGGTCAAAAAGGAAACAATTGGGTTCCAAGTTGTGCAAACTTTATTGGCTTCTGGGCAGAAAATCGTTACTATAGGTATACAACGTTAAAAACGACGTGCACAGAATAACAATTTTTGGGACATTTATAAAAGAAAATCACGTGACGCAAGACGACTGTGTAGAAGGGACTGTGTGTACACCGTACGTGAACTATTCAGCGTGCCATTAATTAGGGAATGGAAGGAGGGCAGCAAGACAGAGAAAGTGGGAGAGGGAGGAGACTTACTTCTCCACCTTGCTCGTACTAAATTCGGTGATGGGTTTTTTCAAAGTTGATAGGCATATCAAAGGAAAATAAGCTGCGTGTTTAGATTATTGTATTCATGCCTGTATGGAAAAATGGTGTACAGCTTTGGGAATTGCTTCTAAATCCAACATCCCTATTATCGAAAGGTTTCAGTCCAAGGTGCTGCGTGTCACAATCGATGCTCCGCAGTTTGAAACATAAAAAAAATCTACAGCGGCTTAGCCCTGCCTACAGTAAAAAAAAACAACCATTCGCAGTTCAGCGTAACAAGTGTGAAACAGTTAGAAGTGCACACGGATCCTCTAACGATAAATCTGATAGAGAATTGCCTGTAGACAAGAAGATGAAAATTAACGCTGCCGCTGCAGTTGTTAAGAATTTGAATGTATGGTATATAACACATCAGTATTAAATACTCATACAGAGACCAAATAGTTGGGGTAGTTCTGTCTAGGGTATGTCATGTATTCAGTCATCAGTTATGCCTATTGTTTTATAATAGCAGAGTACGCTTTCCCACTCACGTGTATATTACCCGACGTATAATGCGACGTTGTATTCGATTCCGTTATTTAATTAACGTGTTTCATTGGATTTTTACAAAAGACTTTTACAAAACATTTTTGACCTAACAGCTTTACTTAAAGTAGTATACTTTTCACAATCAGTACTATGAGTACAAACAAACAAATTCAACAGCATAGATTTTAGTAGACATTAACCTGTACAAGTTTAATTTCAAAAAGTATAGATTATTTATGTCTACAAAATTTTAAACACGCGCAATAAATGAAATAAGATATGTTACATTCTAGGAAAAGACATTTTTATTTTTAGTGTATGGAAGATGAAATTCTATATTCCTGTCATTTTAACGAAATAAGTATTTTGTGTCAATTTTCTTTATACATATTTTTATACACATTGTAATTAAACGTTTTCGTATGGGTTTAAACTTTGATTATTTAGTATTTGTTTAAATAAAAATAAAGATAGTTTATTTAATTTCGGTTTAAATGAATTTCTTGGTTTATGCTCCGATGTTCTCCTTTCGATAAGATGAATCAGTGTAGGTGACTTCTTGCTGGAATTAGAAGTTATTGGTTAAACATATACTTACTTGGATTAATTTTTGTAAAGCAAGGCAGATTTACAATTCTGGTAAAAAATGTTTAAAATTATTTAAACCAATTCACTGCCGCCGCCAGTGCTGCCAACCGTGGTTGCTGTCCACCTAAACTGTAACGTCTTAGTCTATGGAAATAATTTGTATAATTTGTAGAACTCTTTGGTCAGGTAAAATTGTTTTATTTCTCCACCAATTTTTTATTAAATTAAATTACACCACATTAGTGTGTTTTTTTTTTAATATTGGTTGATAGATTCTTAAAAATTCTTATTTTTCTCAGGGTTTGCTAAGCTGATTCTAGTCTTCGCCAGATGCTGGAGGTTAATTTTTTTGGTTAGGTTATTTAAATACAATGTGAGTTCTTTGAGACTGCAAGATACAACAAAACTTATAGAATTACACTACTATGATTACTTAGTAGTAGGAGAGTGATTACATTATGGAAAAACCTTAGTTAATAACACGAAAATCCAATGTACGATTTTGTATCGACATTTGAGGTTAAAGCTGGTTTAAGTGAATAAGAACCAGTTAACTTTTAAATTACTAACAACTCTTAACATTATTAAAATTATCCGTAATGCACGGTTATAAATTTCTTCCTCAGACTGGATAACCAACAAAACAGGTATTGGATATCCCTCATTAATCTGGTTACACATTATTAAATATTTTGAACAATTATAAAATTAGAACAATACAACATAATTATTATACTATAGTTCAAAGTTTCTTAAAGTTCATTATTAATCAACTAATACCCCTTTATCTTGGAATGCTCGGAGGTTAATTATGACAATTGTGTTCAACTATAGTTAATTCTTTTTTATATCTTTCTTTAAAATAACTTAATAGTTCTCGTTAAACTCATGGGAGGTTCATTTACCGTATTACAATGTCTCTTCCGTTATATTTACGGTTATTGATTAAAACAGTTGACCATTTATATAGTCAAAGTCATTTGTCTCTTTGATATATATTGTTTTTTCTTTTTCTTTTAATAATAATTATTAAAAATTGTTAAATTAAATAAGGTCTCATGCCTTGTAGAGTTCCGCTGACATAAAATTATTAATTGTGTTCGATAATCTGGTTATCGAAAAAAGGTCATACTTATTTTAAGTAATTATTAAGTCACTATACTTGCGTTCTTTGCCTTTTCCTGGATTGGCACTATTAATTTTGTATTAATTAATAATTAATAATGATTACACTGCCTATGCGCACATACTCCGTATAAGTTCACTGCAATTTAAAACATCACAACTTTTGTTTACACTCCGTCTAACGTCACTTTCACTTTTTGATGTTACCCTTGCTCTAGTCAGCTGTATGACATTAAATTTTCATTGTTGAGAATCGCGACCGACGTGGCTTCCTCCTCGTTGTCTGATGAACTGTTCCTCTCACCGGGGTCAGAATTCGGCTTCTAATGTTGGATAATGACCTCTGATTGGTCAGTTTTCGTAAATTCCGTAATTCTTCGGTAACTTTCGTTAAAACAGACGCGTTCACGGCGTCCTTTCGTTGGGTTTGAGAGTATGAAAAATTGGTCCGCTTATCAACGCCCACGGAGTTGTACTTTATTAATTCTTAATAATTAAAATTGTTCCCTTATCTATAATCGAATTCACTTTTCATTACTGCCATTGCTCCTGTCTTTTTGACGAGCAATTTGATTCCCCACTCTCTACATGTCTGATTATTATTAACAGAATAAACTTATTAACATTTTTGTTATCTATTTACATATAATACTTTTTATTTTATTTTAATTCTTTTATTTTATTTCAATAAAAATTTATGACTACTATCTACTCATCGCCTATTATTCCCTTTCATTAAGTTATAGTATGGCAATTTGCTAAAATCGTCCTTTGGTAGTTGAGGCCTACCTCACCATGATCTATTAGATCTTGATAACTCACTTATAGTAATATTACTTATTTTTAATATACTATTATTGTACACAATTATCCTCTACGACTCCTTATAACTATTACATTGCTGTATTTGATATAATTAATTAGTTATTGATAATAATTATTATAATTATCTTGTCTTTGACCCTTGGTCTATGACACTACCATTTGCTTTTGGTTCACGTTAATATTGGTTTCTAAACCATTTCTGTTTTGGCCTAACCATTCTGGGATAAGCATTACATCTTTTGATTATCTCAGTTTTAGTTAATAGGTGTTTATTCTACTGTACTTATACTTTCGATCAGTCTATATTTCATCACCATTGGGTGTTACATTATCAAAGTTTTATTTTGTGTTAAAACTTTGTCTTTTGATTCATTACTGTTTACATAATGTTCATTAGTATAGTGACAAAGTTTTACAAGGTTTTGTTCTGCCCTAGGGTATTGCAATTTGTTGGTAAATCCTTAACACTTCTTGCACCTAGTTTTATATGACAATTATATTTAATTTCCATAATTATTATTTAATTCATGGCAATAATCATTGATTTTCCTTCTAACAGTGGTACTAAATTTCAATTTTTCAATTATACTAGTGACATTAACCCCTTCCTCTTTCATTATCATTTTTACATGTTAAATAGTTTGGTCATGGTGCAAATTCAATTCTGTCCATTTCAGCATGTTATTTTAAACTCATGATTTATACAAGTCTTTCTAGATAACTAGTTTTGTTATTGGGATGATCCTTATAATCTCTAGTTTCATTTTAGTGTACTTCACTCTAGATTAACAACATTTTTTATTATTACTTTTGGTAATTACATTTGACAATTGCTTGTTAGCTTAAGTTATGTGTCCCTATCTTAATGCTCAACAATGGTTTTGTCTTATTATTAATTTCTACACATTTTACTTAATTTTTCAACTGTATTAGTATTATTCTTTATTATTTATTGTCTGGCGTTTCTTTTTATGATTTTCTCAACCTTATTGTTGATTAATAGTGTTTCTTATATTCTTATACTTACATTAATCATTTAACTAGTCTTTGTGATACAATTCATTTGCTAATACTATACATTCTTAAGTTATTTTCATAAAATTCTTAGACTCACTCTCTACCTTATTTTTCTCCTATCATTGTTTTACCTTTGAGTTCTCGTCATATTGTCAGCTCAGTTAGACTAATTTATTGATGGTTTGATGTCATAGTCATGTCACAGTATAGGGTTTGCATTTGGCTTTTAAAGTACCTCTTTTTCCTTCCTCATTAACAATATTTCATATTCTTTTTATTGGTTTCATTCTTTTCATTGTTTATTTCTTCTTTTCGTTGATTTTATTTGGTTTTCCCTAATTGCACTGATTCTGTTATCATCCTTAATAAATATTTTATTATGGTTGTTTTGTATTTCTCTCCTCACTGTCCGATCTATTGGGTTATTGGGTTAATCACATTACTATGTTTTCTTCTATTCTTCTTCGTCGTTACTATTTTTCTTCTTCATTTGCTTTTTTCAATTAGTTCGTGGACCGGATATAATTTTTAGTACACAATTATTCATCCTTTGGGTGTTCTAGTGTTTATCAATGAGTGTTTAATTTCTTACAGTTGCTTTCAATGGTACGGTGAAGATATGTACCGTTACAACATACATATTTTTGTATTACATATGTATATTTATTTAAGCAAGATTGTTTATATAAAAACATATTAACGTTAGTAAATTATGGTGTTATAACTTTTGCTAACCTAACAAGGTTGGTTTATTTACTTTTGTACTTTTCCTATCACATTCCAGACTTTTAAATTTTATATTAGGCCTATATAAATTCTTAATTAGAATCCTTTATGGTGAACACGACATACATTTGCACAAATAGAAACTCAAACTATTGACTAATAATATAGCCTACACTGTCAAATTACAGAGTTAACACAACGTTTAATTAATATACAACCCACGCCAGAATTGTGTCAATAGCTGTTATTCAGTATGACGTTTGAATTGCTACAATCAAACGTCCTCAAAACTGTAATATAGGTGAAAACCTTGTTGAACAAATAAACATGCCCCTCTCTACTGTACCATGCTGGATTCTAATGAATGTAGGTAATAACTAACAACCGGTTTTGTGTTTGAGCACATAATTAGCGATATAGGATTACAGCGTAGACAGAGGCGTATTAAATTCCTCTCTGTGCTGAATGTGATATTTTATTGATAGTGAATTTGAATAGAATGGTTTCGACTGTAGAAACCGAAGTGAATACTTTAACAAAAGTAGACCCTATATTTAGTAATGTGCTTTAAATTAAAAAAAAAATCATCGAAGTTACTGATCTAAAACGGTTCTAGAAGTTTGCTTTTTAGGAGTATGAGATATCTTTTGAGTTCTAATTACTTTCTATTGCTTCACTTTATTCAGAATATTTTGTTCTCTTTGGCTGAGAAAAGGATCAATACGAATTTTTTAAAGAACAATAAAAATCCAACTGCATCGTATCTAGTAGACGCTATTAAAAAAAAAACAAAGAAAAAAACGAATGTGTTCTTACATAATTCTTTCACGGGAACTGAAGTGCCATGTGGTCATCCATCTACTTTTTGCAAACCATGTCATTGTGACGCTTGATTTTAAGGAACCATCTGTGTTAGTTACAATAATTTAATTTTGTTCTAATTGCCTCAGACTACCTAAACGTATTGTTTACTACAAACTGTTGTATAGAAACCTGTAAGCGGCAGTAACTTAACAAATTGTTAATGAACTATTCAACTGTTCGTCTTTTGTCATCGTGAGACATCATACATATTATATGGTAATTCAGAAACAGGAAGTTTGATGTCATCAAGCAATTGTAACGCTGTTGATGAACATATGCTGGAACATTTACTTGGGAGAAATAGAAGATTTTACTAACATCAAAATATTAGAAAAAACTTTACAGTTGCTTATGCTGAAAACAAAATTATTTCTGTATAGTTGAAAATATATACAGCTATTGAAAACCACTTATTGCAAATTTTTTGTGCATTTACATTCGTTTCATAGATTTGTTCAACAGTACGCGAGATATAAAAATGCAACATAATAGTATGCATTCGTTTGATTAAACTAGTTATGTTAAGCTTTGTTTCAATATAAATGCAGCAACAGTGTTTAAGTTGCTGACACTGTTTTCCCGCATATATTCGCAAGTCATAATATTCTGTAACACTGTTATCCTTTAAAAGTATTGTAAGTGTAACAAAACTTCATCTTTTATGATGTATGTTGGTAACTACTGCTTGCTATGTTTGCTATTACATTACACTTTAATAAAATTCAAAGCCATATATTGCAGAAAAGTATTCATTAAATACGAAGAATCCCGTGATAATGTAGTCTATTTTTTCCTATACTCTTCTGCATGTTATGCAGTATTGTGTTTTGGGTTTGGTTATTTTTCAGTCTACTTCTTATAGTTGTCTGTAGCAATACCTCTAGTCGTGCCTGGAGACAGTAAATTTCCCTGTTTCTACGAAAACAGAACAATTTCTTAGCCACTGTATTGATGCATCATTGGTACGACAAAAGGTTATATACCATAAAGAGTTTTATTTTCCAAGTTTGTTTTTTGTCTTTTACCGTTGTTATATCAATAGCTTGGCCCAGCAAACAGATGTTAATTGGAGAGTAGGTAATTATGATAGTACTAATGCCTTCACGTAAACTTTCTGAATAAAATATTTATTTGAGTGCCATATTCATATGTTACAAAAATCTGTTAGAATTAGAAAATCTCTGCTCTCTTCCTTTACGGTAAATGTAGTCATTCAACGGGCAATTTAGCATAAAGCATTTTGTTGGATGTTGCGTTGGTACAAATTTGTGTGCTGAATAGACTACGTAATAATATATAAATGAATATATTTCTAAAATATAATATAGTCTCAAAAATATTATCATTTTTCTTCTGCCTACGTGTTGCATATGTTATTTAAATAAACTAAATGAAGCTACTTAATTTTTACTGCAGAAAGGTACTAATTATTTGGGTTTGTCTCCTAATATTTAACACCAGTATCAATCTTTGACAACTTAAACATCCCTTTTGTCATTCCCTTTCCACCTAGAAAAAAGGAGTTTCTAAGTATTTTATAGGATATCATTCATTGGCTTCCAGAATTAATAAACTAAATCATTCTAATTTACACTTCATATTGTTACGACAGCCTCACTGATCGTCGTATGGTACAGTGGAAACAAAATACAGACGCTAATGACATCATTAATTACCAGCTGTAATGAGTCACAAATAACAACTAGAAATCAACAAGATACTCTCATACAGTAATTCGAGTTAAATTTGTCCACACGCAATAATAATATCAACTAAAAAGAGTTCTGCACTAACTAAAACATAATAATCACTTTCCACAACAACTACTTTATATCCGCATTTGGTAAACTGCCCAACGTAAACTAACTGTCAATGCCAGCTGCTGTTGCTTAAATGGGTAGCTCAGGTGTTCCAGAATAATCCATAATTTGCGTCGTTAACAAGCACTTGAAAGTCTAGAGCGTACTTGTGTGCGGCCTTGACAGAGACACGCTCCTGCTCGGCTAGCAGAGAAACGGATAGAACGAAACTCTCGAATGTTCGAGAACGTTCCGTCGTTAGAATATTTAGGTTTACATGTTACTTTAATAACCGCTATTTTAATTAAGTGCATAAACAACATACTACATATATAATATACATATATCACATAGCGTGTAATATACAACGTAATAGAATACCACATAGCATACTCTTAAATAAGTTTTTGCATGGATAGTGCCGTACCTAACACAGTAAAAGTATATAAGTCAGCCATTGTGTTGAAGAGAAAACGTTCAAAGGGAAGATAAAGCTGACGTTGATAAGTGGTCTTTACATTCAATTCCGACAAGAGCGTGCTGAGTCGTACCCGGTATGTTTAACAATAAGATGTCCGCAAAAGATTTTATGAAGTGATCTACTTGAGCCAAGTGCAGCCTGTCCTGAGCTATAAGGGTGTAGTGTTGTAATGAAATTTAATGAAAGATTTTGATATTATGTGCCTCTTCAAATTTCACAGGAATTTTAGGTTAAGCTTCAGGGGCAGTGAGCGGGCCCGGTAGTGGTAGTGTTAGCGTTGTCCGGGTTGCAGCCCGATGAACGCCAGTTTCTTTCAGTTTTCGTAAATTAAGATCTTTTTGTATATGTTTTATTGTTAAACATACGCTTCAGCTCGCTCCTGAGCGGTCACATGTGTGTAGCTCAAGGAAGTTAAGATGCAGGTACTCGTTTCATAAAATGCCTAGCAAATAAAAAAGTAGTTATAGGTAACTAATAATAGGGTGGATACATAGCATAGAAACAACAGTTATCAAAACTAAATGTAAAGGTGATAGGTTGAGTTTATTACGGTAGCTGTAATATCGTCATCTAGTGTCAGTAGCTGTCCCACGTGGCTTTTCGTGTACCATTTATCAACGTCAACTTTGTCTTTTCCTTTAAATTTTTTCTCTTCAACACCAAAAACGGTGCTGATTTATGTACTTTCACTGAGTTAGATAAAGCACTATTCCCCCAAAAAAATAATGAAGGCCTATTCATATTATTATAATGTAATCTAGTTTTCTAAGTTAAATCTTGTAAGCACTATTGTATGTTTTTAGATTCCTTATTTTCAACTTTTTAGCTTTAAACAAAAAGTTGTGTTAGTACTATCAGGCTGGAATACAAACTAGTTATCAAAAAGTTCGCTCGGTACATAAAGACCCATTAATTGATTTTTTTGTATTTTGATTAAATATTTTCTCACCATGGACATGTGTTATTGAGCTCACGATAACATCCGTGAATAACTCGCTACATGAATAATTACACACTTTGAATGATGTCTGTTTTTCACTGTAAATTACATGAAATTAATCTCTTATGTGTGAGTGTGTGAGACTGAGTGAGTGAGTGGGTGTATGTAATTGTGAGTGAACACATCCAACGTTGAATGTAAATATCGGGATGAGGATTAATGACTGCAAATTACCGTTTGGAGGCGCTTTACAATAACAACAAAAATATGTTACTTAATGATGTATCGTGTGGCATCATTAATCTTCCTCTATTAGTTAACCCCAGTAATCTCTATCACCTATGCAAGCATCGATCATCCCATGTAAAAATGTACATAGATTTTTAAACTGTTATTTTCACACATTTCATTTTACCCTGCAAGGTTAATGGCTTATCAAATTCCAGTCACCTCTTTTAATGGTATCGATAGTTTTGGCAGTGACAGGGAGCACGGTTATTAATCGTCAGATCAACGACTTTTATTTTGTGCAATAATCATCTAAATATAAGTTCACCGATAATCACTGATCAGTGATTATAAGTTCACTGTAACGCAAGCCCGCGCGCGCGCATTCACTGTATTTGATTTTGTAAATTTTTACAAAATAGAGTATTTTGTAAAATTCTCAAGTTAAGTTAACTTCTAGGAGAAATTGACTTTTAATTTAACCGATAAATAATACGGTTTGCTAAACATATAGAAAACGTATACAGACCGCTAAGAGAACATAAAAAGGAAAGTGTAATAGTTGAAATTGCGCAGAACAGTGAAGATACGAGATGTTTTGCACTGACGGACGTGACGAAAGAAATTAAAAACACATTGATTTAATATCAATTTATTAAAGTCTCTGGAATTCAAGATGATAGTATGAAAAACATTGATGGCACTTGCTAGAGAAAGCTATAACAAAATTATACAGTTTCATTAATGCCACGTTTAGACCACGTTTTTGAACTGTTTTAATAGTTATCGTGATTCAGAATACAGGTAAAGAGCCAAACGAATCCTAAATTTCCATGCCAATTTGACTGCTTCCATTCGTGTCTTCAGGCTTTAAAAAATTAATACTTAAAGATTTAAACCAATTGTTGGGAGGAAATCCTAAATACACAATTTTGTAAATCTTCACAAAATCAAACACAATGTGTTCTTTTGTGTGTGTGTGTGTGTGTGTGTGTGTGTGTGTGTGTGTGTGTGTGTGTGTGTGTGTTTTATTGGATACTAGAGAACAACCACATTCACAGTAATATTATGCATATTGACTGATGTTGTAAAAACTATTTGTCATTAGAATAATACGTAAAGGTTAAGTGCGTAAGTTATGTTACTCAGTTTATTTAAATTATCCAGAATTGATATATAACATTTATATATTGATGCATACTATTTATAGACACTGTTTATATATAGACATTATTTATAAAATACATTAGAATATTCAGTATTAATGTACAATACATTTATAGATAAACATAATTTGTTCTACCAAGTTCTAGATATTACGCCTGGAAGAACCTAGACTATTCTAGTAGTAAAGTATGCTGGTTAATGACACCGTTACCAGCTACATATAGAACAGTAAAAGACGGAGAGAGTTAGTTCAGGTTCAGAATTCAATTAGTGAGTTATACTGTAGAGTTAGTGCGTGTGTTTGATACCAGTTTGTGATCACTGTTCCATATTTATTATTTCCTGCCTCCTCCAGTGTTCCATCCACTGCAAGCACGCTTCAGCTGGTTTAGATTTTATTGTTGTGACAAGTATTTTTTGATTATATAAGTAATGGAAGTGTATTTGAAAGAATATGAATAAACTAGAGACGACTTACATTGCTTCGGATATACTTATCTACTAAACTACGTGAAGGGAAAGGCAGTCTTTATAACCAGACTTTATAATCAGTTTTTTCCCAATTCTGCGATATATTTTAAGAATATGTACTCCATATTTTGTATACTACAATAAGAATGATTTGTGTAAACAGGTGGCAGCTTCCCACCGTTATTGTCCCCACCTTGATATGTGTAATGCTTCAAGGTTTTGTACACAATATGTCATATTCCCAACATGATACAATACTAAACACGTAGCCTATAAATTTGATAATCATAAAAATTATTACTTTTGTATATAATTGTTTGGAAATAAAAGAAAAAAGAATAATTTTATAATCAATTTTTATACAAATTGAAACTGTAATTTGAATTTAACAGTTACAGTGCTTTCTTTTTATTATCCTAGTCTTACATTTTATCTACTATTTTGTGCGGTGTTCAAAGTTTTCCGTTCCTATGTCGGGTAAATTTTATTGATTAACATACGTTTTACACTTGCCAAGAAATTACCAGTGTGTTTTTATTTGTGAAGAAATCACTATTTTGGTAGATTTTTAAGGGTGTAGCAAATTGCCGTCATATTAAGCTTCCCATTTATTTAGTTAAGGCTTTTATCTACTTTCCTTTCCACCGGCATGTTTGACAAACATGGCAGGTGAACAGTCACGGATGGATGTAAACAGATAGAAAAGATGAGAAGGTATAAGCTTTACTTGTTAAAACAAGGAAGTATTAAATGTCTGTATGAAAGTAGACTTAAGAACAGAGTACAACCCATTGAATTGAATCAGAATTGTGAAGAAGATTATGAGAGAGCAATAAAACAGGCTGCGCGATAGTAGTTAGAAGATGAATCAAAATCAAAGAAAAGGAGACAGGGGATTTTGTAAAAAGAAAGAAAAAGAGAGCATAGTTAATTAAGAGTACAGCAGATGAAACAAAAATAGTTTTAGAGAAAAACATGCAGTGGGAGAGGAAGTGTCCTGAAAGAGACGGTATGCTGGGAGGGTCGCAATCGTCGGAAGTCTGGTGTTGTTTAAGACGCTTAAATACAAACAGGAGTAATGCTGGAGTAAACATTGGGTGCATGGGTGTTACACTACATACGACTTTTAAATGACTATCGTCCACAATTCAAATAAAATTTTTCGGAAATGCAGGCGATTAGAGAAGATGTGAATAATTGAGGTATTAGTAAAGGCGAGGTTGAATGCCATCAGAATTGCTTCAATATGGCAACCCTGCGCTTGGTGAACTGCTGGCGGAGTCCTTTTCCACATATCTGTGGAAAACCTCACACCATCGAAATAAAAGACAGCTACATTGCTTCTGTCTATAAAAAGAGCCAAAAAGCCCAGTAATTACCGTAGATTGAGTATGAACAATACATTGAGCAGACTTTTGAGAAAATTATAAAAAGTAAGTTGAAAAAAGAAGTAATTAGAATTAGAAACAAGGAATTTAGCGAATTCTGCAATGTCAGATCATGTACAGACAATTTCTTTATAATACAAAAATTTTTAGAAAAAGACGAATGGCTTAGAAACTCGTCTAGCATTTATATGTCTACGAAAGGCATATGAATCTGTCCCAAGATTGTATCATGGAAATCACTGTAGCAAATCAATGTACACGACAATGTGTGTAACATAATAAAGGAGATGAACAATGGAAATTATATGCGAGTGAAATCAGGAAAGAACCTATTGCGGTTAATAATCATAGCAAAAGGGATGAGCTAGGGTTGGTCCAGTGTTACGCTCTAGATTGGAAATAGCTTGAATACTGCAGCTAGAAGTAGAAATGCTGGCGACATGGTTTCTTGAAACAGTGCAGGGATATCGAGACTGTATCTATGATTCGGATCAGAAACGAAACCATAGTAGCTCAAATTGAGAAAAGTGGGGTGAAGTGGTTCAATCATGTAATGAGAATGGGAAAGAACGATGCTACAAACGGATATTTAAGTAGATAGAAGAGATGAAGACCGCGAAGTTCTAGGAACGATGGTGAGAGAGAAAACACGAATAGATATAGGTGGCATTTGAGAACGGCAAATGGAAGACGCTGTATAAATCCCATTAAAAAGGGATATACTTACGTTCATTGCTAAACGTATTGTTGTCAGGCGTGACAGAATAAACTACAAGAATTTAATTATTAATTGTTTCCTTACTAATTTTAATGTTACGTATATTCATTAGATTTACGTAAAGAAAAATTTAGTTTCATTTAAAAAAAAATTGATTTATTCTTCACATTTTTCTTTTTAAACTTTTTAAACAAATAATGAATTGGCGTATATTCTTGCTAATTTGAGTTTCTTGTGTGGGATTTGATAAACAAAACTTAAAAAACTTGACAACAAACCTCTTAACAGAAACTGTTAATGAAATACGTTTTGTTGAAAGCAAAATTAGTTCTCTCACAGGATCAAAAATAGAAACCTTAAAATATAAATTCAAAGTTGTGTTTGAAAAAAAAACCACTGGATTTGAAAATGTAAGTGAAGTTGCCCAAGTTCTAGAAGTTCAGCAAGTAGACATTGTAAGCCTAAGTGTAAGTGATGTTCCTCTTTTTATGTTTGCCAGATTTACTTTAATTGGGAACGGTCCTTTTCCCATTATCGAGCTTTGTTCGGGTGATAATCGGCAACTATTTGTAATTCACAATTTAGAGATAGCGTTTATTGTGCACTGCAAGTCAAAGTAGATTTTCAAGAAGGAACTGACGATTTAACCAGCATGTTTGGTGAGTATTTATAAACATTATTTTTGTTACTACTTGTATGATTATGTGAAACTAAAACAACATGTTTTTAACTTTTAACAGGTTTTTCTTGTTTTTTAACATATAAAAACAAAAATTTTAAGTTTTTTTTCCAGCACCTAGAAATCAGTTTTTTAATTATTACACACATGATTATATTTTAAAAAACACAAAAACAAAAGACAAACATATTAAAATTATTAATAAAACAGCTTATTAAATAGTCCATTAAAATTAAAACAGCAAAACTAATCTGCGCAACGGTTACAACACAAACATTCAAGACAAATCAGATTATTGAAAATGTTTCGTGTGTTTAAGTTAATGCAATAGATTCACATATTGTTAAGTAGAGTGGGTAATGTTTGACCTGAACGCTGCGAAACAAGGGAAGGGTATTTCAGATTAGGCATTTGTTGGTTGTTTACAGCGGGCGTTAAAACTTACAACGGTGTAGGCTAAATACATTACAGGAATGTAATTCTGTTGAACTGTAATAATCCATTTATTCGTTACATCTCCATCAGTAATTAAAATGTTACAGTAATACTAATGTTCAGTCAACGCGTATAACTACGAGTGGGCCATTTGTGGCTTGACATTAACGTATTTATAAACAGTCGCAAGCAACTTATGACCTACTATATACATTAATGTATTTTATACGTGACTAATTTACAATACAGTTATGTACTGAATGGAAGAAGGTAAAAATTGTTTTTTAAAGAAAATATTTTTACATTTATCCATTGGTCTCTTTACTATAGGTTATTTAAAACCTGTGATACCTATTAAAAACAAATATATATATATATATATACATCATTTTTTATATAAGTAACTCGATGTTTCTTGCAGTAATTATATAATTATATATTTAAAAAATATACGAAATTATACTACTTGCAGAAGAAACAAATTGAAAACATAAAAAAAAAATATATATATATATATATATATATTTATTTATTTCCACAGGAAAACACGCAAATGACAGTAATATGCTTTAAATCAACATACAATCAATGTATTAAATATCAATGAAGGTAATCGTTTACACATTAAAAACGAGAGCAAAACTTTTATTGTATCATTTAGGATTTCAATTTAAGGACTTTGTTTCATTTGTCAAATTTACTTTATTTTCTCGAAGAAAAAACGTATCCCACCAGTTGTATATATCTGACCCTCTATTGGTTGGATTTGTTTTCATTTCAACTCTGTAGATGGTAATATGTCAGAAAAACTACAGCTTTAAAGCTTTAACCTAAATCATGAAATCAGTCTCTTTATAGTAGGATATACGTTTATATACGTTTATAAAACAAAAGAATCAATCCCAATGGAAGGGATTATTTATTGGGTGTGAGTTGACGTAAGCTTACACAGTCAAAACCATAAGAAATATTTTATGTTTAAAACAGAATCCTAGAATGAAATTTTAGTAAATTTACAATTCAATACTTCAACCGTTAGAGTCGGTCAAGAGTAGTATTATTAAGTCTGATAGGTGGATGAGTAATACCAAAAGAGGTTACTTATTGCCATTTAAAGTAATTTATGACAGTTACTTTCTTAGATATAACGTCTACGTTGACTAAACTAATACAAGTTTATTACTTTTCATTAAAATTATTTATTAAAACCTTATTGCCTTTCCTTGTCGCGAAACATTATCTCTTATTTCGAATGAACGAAATCCAAAGTAAAACACATTTTTTAAATAAAAAGTAATAAACTTGTATTAATATATGTCGACTATAAAACTGCATCTTACTTGTTAACATTTATGCCAAAACGCCTAATGTTTACTTGCTGTCACAAGCGACTAGCACCGTAATGTGATGCCATTGACCTTTACTGTACGTGGGAGAACCATTAGCTGATATTAAATTATTGGAGTGAATTTTACCAGCATACAATACGCGTTCTTTCCTATACTATACATACCTTTTTAGCAAAAATAATTGATTCAATTGCAACAACAAAATAATGCTTAACTGAATAATCGACAATCAACACCTAACAATCAATAATGAACAGTGAACCATTAATTGTCAGCAGTCACCAGTCAGCAATCAATAATAACCATTCGAAATACCAATAGGCAATCTATGATAAGTTAACAATTAGCAAACACCACAACGAAAAATAAACAACAGTTCACAAGCCACAGTTGACAAATGACAATCAAAAATGAAGTTCTAAGAGTAAAACATTAACAATCAACAAACAACAAATAATCAAAAACATACGTTCAATAAACAACGAATAATCAACGTCCAAAAATAAGCAATAAACTATAAACACACACACACATTCAATAGTATATCCATTCATGTGCTGGTGCACAGACAGCTACTGTCATCTTTCGCACCCTTCTTGCTAGAGTTTGTGTCGTTTCATTCCTTTCCTTGAACAACTGTATCCATGACATCAATAGTGTTCTTTTGCCACGATCTACTGGGTTTATCTCTGTTTGGGATCCAATTTATTTATTTATGTAATAGCATTAATAACCAGTTTTATTGGTGTTGTTATAGCTCATGATAAAATGATACACACATATAGATGATGAACATAAGCACATGTATTGTATATCAAGTGAACAAAATGAAAGACTACGCAAAAGCAAGATGAATAAACTAACGTGACATTTCTGTAACGATACTTAAAGTGTAAAATTATAAATTACAAAGATACACAAAGTTTTGTAATATCTTTTGTGAAGGCTTTACAACAAACTTCCTAAACTTACAGAGAATACTTTTTAGGATATACAGTGTAAAGTATCTTTAGCAATAAAAACCGTTTACTCTTTTGAATACATTAGATTCAATTCTATTAAAAGACCCTAACAGAAGATCAATTTTTCTTAGCAACACTGACAATTTTTGGCATAATAAGCCTATAATTAAATTTCTGTTCCGTAACCGACTAATGCTACATACTGTAAAAAATTTCACATTCGTAGATTTAAACAATAATAGACTTGTACCAGATGAAAAGTAAAATTAAAATTTATCAGTGCCATAATGGACGTGCACGTGTATTAACGTGCGCGTGCGAACTTGAGTATACTTATACACTTTTCTTTTATAGTACAGCACTAACAGAATTTCTAGGTTTCTTTCAAATTCGTTGTTTCTTCTTTTTACCTTGTAAAAAATAAACTGGTAATAATTTTTCTTGTTATTGAGTATCTTGATTATTATTATTATTATTGATTATTATGATAGGCTTACTTATTGTTTCGTATTTTCTGCTTTAAATATCACATTTTGAATTTTCGTAGATTTGTACACCTGATTGGTTATCTAAAATTGTGCCATATTACATGACTCCATTTGCAAGGTGTAGAAATTGTGAAAATGGCAACAATTATAAGCGAGAAGAGCTCAGCGTTATGAATTTACTTAGTTCATACAAAATAGCAGTTAGGCCTAGCTGCCGTTTCGGTAGTTTGGGTTATTATTGATAAGCGAGTGTACACACTGTTTTTTAAAACCTCGCCTATTTACGTACAGAAATCTGTATATTTATCACTATTTATACATCCACACAGAATACTGGCAATAATAACAATATGTCAATTTTTACACTCCCAGTGTTAGTAAATAACAACGCTGACTACTCCAGACATTGGTTACAATACATATTCCTATAGTTTTCATGGGGCAAAACGTACGACGGAAACAACCTTACGACCGAAACTTTCCTGAGTTCTCGCCGTATGGTTCATTCCATACATGTTACCATTCATTACATTTTATATGTTGTTCTACTCTGTCTAAACTGCACCAAGGAATCTGTCATCATTGTTACTGTCTAGCTCTCATGACGTTGATATTATTGTATTAAATCTCATTATTTAACTTTATTAAAAATGTAACCATTATTTATATAATTTTGTTTATTTATGCAAACAAGAAGCCATCACATTTGAAGTTTAAAAATGAGACAATTGTTGTTTTTTATTTATTTGTTTTGTTTCGGTATATATGAAGTCTTAATATTATACCTTAAAGTAATATACATTAATATGCGATAGCGATGGTTTCTGTATTCAAAATGTATATTGCCGCAGTTGATTAAAAAAAAATTCATGGCACGTTTATAGTAGTAATTGAGTCGCAGTAATTGAAAATCAACATTGAAATCTGTATTAAAAGATGTAAATGTGACCACAAAATCAATTGCATTTTGACTTTATGTTTTTTGAATAGTTTATTTTTATACTTGACAACTGAATAAGTGTACATGGTGCTGCTTTATCAAAGAAATAGTGTTGTACTTGATCAAAAATTCGCTACTTTCACTTCAGTGATTAACATTGTAAAATCAACCTACATTTCTGTTTCGATTATAGAAACTGTAATCTTTAATAACAATACTCGTCTGGAATTTGTGTTGTGAAAGAATATAACTTTGGATGAGTAAAATGTGAGACTACAACAGTGTTTACCTTTCTCCATTGAAAAGTCTATGATTTATATTTCAGTTTGATATTTCATGTTTACTTGACGCAGATGAACGTTAGACATAATGTTATGAAGACATATTATGTAGATTTGATGATATTTAATATACACTTCTAAACTATTTTTGACAAGGAAAATAGTGTTTCTTGGGTTACCGTAATCCGTTCATAAAATTTAAAATTTATTACATCTGACAAATTACAATCTAAATAATTGTCTATGGTAAATTTCAAATAAATCGTGTAACTGTTTTCACCATTTATTTAAAAAAACTATAATTAAAGATGTTGAAATTTCTTTAAAAATACAAAACATGGACTTTCCTTTCTTACTTTATTTAGTATATATAGTTGTCTGTGTTACTTCAGTTATAGTATAATAAATTTGAGCGAAGTCTGAGATACGAAATTACAAGTGCAATGTGAGATTCTCTCAGCACATTGCGGCTACATTCAACAGGCGACCTACCTGTCGGCGTGTCGCGTCACACTTGTATTACTAAATATGGCACGTCCATTGTAGTACATAATGTACAAAATGTGTACACATTACATATCCAAGCAATATTTTATACTGCGAAATATTTCAAATTATGTGTTTGTGCTGAAATCAATTGTTAGGGTGAAAACGTACAAGTCACACTCCATTTGTTAATATACACTGACGTTGCATTAATAAATGGAAAACATTTTAAATTACTTGGTCCTGCTTAAACATTAACTTATTAAGGGTCCATTGGCATAATTTTTTGTTTTTCAATCTGTTGCAACATTGGTACTCTCGTGTAATACCAATTCGGGTAATGCTGTTACTACTATCTAAATTATCAACATTGAGTGGAATTACGCTTCAATTAGACATGTTGCTATAAGGTGGGATAATTTAAGCTACGTTTAATGGCAAGTAGCGTTTCACAACCAAAGCTTTACAAGTGTGGTCATTAACCAAGAAGATGGAACCAAGAGATACAGCCCTCTACTGTAGCATTTCCATGGACGTTCGCAAATACCTACTTCTTGAGCATTTCATTTCACGACATGGTGACTTCTGCATAATCGATCAACTTGCCGTGTGTGTTTCTTGCTGAAACGCTATCTCAAAGGTAAAGTTTTTAAAGCCGATCACATTCAATTGCAACATTTAAAGACGGTGTCCACGAATAAGTTGCAGGAAAATCACAAAAATGATCCAACGGGTGGAAAGATGATTCAGAGTGAGGCTAAACTAATGTATAAATATGGGAGAAATTTAAACAACCTAGAATTTACCAGATTTCGCAGTGTTAACAGTTAGAATGATATATGAATACAGTAACAACAGCAGTTACGAAACCGGCAGATCATATTACAAGACCGTATTTACCCTAAGTTCTATGAATTTACCAGGAAAAGTGTTTTACCATTAAATTCATAAATTTACAGTTATAATTATGCATTATTACGATGTTTAACGATAATATATTTTGTTACGAAACCTAATTATTTTATTACTTCGAGGTAGCTACCGCAAACTCGTACTACCGTAACTGGGATTATAAAATGTTTCTTTACAGACAAAATTCGGTAACCTAAATAATGTATTCAATAAATAAATCAAATTCAAAAGGTATTTAAAAAATATATAAACACTTGGTACGTTTCACAGTTTTTATTTAACTCTGACAGCTGTTTCGACATTTTAAGCCATTGTTAAAGAGTTGTTTCACCAAGTGCCCAACAAGTTATCAATTAATAATTTATTCAATATTTTTTCTTGCTATAACGTATGGAGTTATCGTATTCTCTGTTGTTGTGAATTATGATTACTATTTTGAGTTTTTAAGTCTTTTTTACTGTCGTTTTAACAGCCACATAGAAACAGACATACCAACATAATGGCAAACAAGCAAATTTTCTGAAGTGCAGAAATAATTTTCTTAAAAGAAACTTTATAGTGGATATTATTAACATACTAATGTTATTAAGAATAACATAATTTTTCTTAACAATGTAATGTTACCATCATTAACATTTTAAGAGTTACTTATTTAATTTTGTTAGAATAATTAAAATATTGTTTAGATATTAACTTTATTGGAAATGAATCCCAGGCAACAGTAAATAATTCAGACTAGTAAGTTTAAAAAAAAACGGACATGACGACTATTTTATGAAGGAAATTCCACTTCCTTAATAGTTTTGTATATGTTAGTGTTTATGAGATTTAACTGTCTGCTTACCTGGTAACAGCTGACTTGCTGCAAAAAGATTGTTATGATGTATAGTTTAGAATTTTAGCAATAATGTTCTCGAAAAGTAAAATATTGTAAAAATTATCCTAACGACCACTACAAGAAGAAGTAACATGTCAGGTGTGGGATTTGAACCCTTGTTCCCAACCAAGAATCAGAGCTTAAATATGGCGCTTACAATTACAACGACTGTACTTAGCCTTATTAATTATATAATTTTTATTTGCTTTCCTACCTAGAGGCTTGTTGGTTATTTATTACGATTATCTTTACTATCGATTATAATAACATTTGTTTGTCGAAACTGACTGATGACGTGGCAATGAAATGAAAATACATTGAGACATACTGCTTACCCAGGAGTCAGTCAGTATCCATAATTATTATTAACGTTAGTAACAATAATAATAATAATTTTTTAAGAAGGAGGAGAAATTAATTTTTGCACGAAGGTTCGGATTCCTATCTTAAGTGGACTACTCACTAAAACTCCTCCTCCGTCGAATGAGCACTAGTCTGGGACTAGTTCCGGAGTTCCCCTTTTAGCATGGCTCCGACTATCTTGTCTGGAGCTATCATTCCTATATACGTAAACAGAAACGCTTTCTCTCGTGGTCCACCTATCACAGATGAAAAAGGTATGCACCGTGCTATTCGCTAGACCCGGGCGGTGCAGACAAGGCTTTACCCATTTTATGGAGTTAGGATCGGAAGCATCCATGACCGCTCTGAAGCGGCGTCGTGTAGAAACCTACCTCCCTATGCTTTCTCGCAGATTCAGAGCTGGTGCGGTAAGCGGAGCCTTCCTTCAGCGCTCCCCTCCCTTTGTACCTCGACCAGTTTATTTCGGTACACCTTCTTGTTCAGGACATCCGCCCATCCACCGAAGCAATTACATCATGTACTGAATCTAATGTTAAAGAAATACAGAAAACTGCGGTAGGCCTTATGGTTGAAACACAATACGGTTATTAACACTGAAGAGAATTGGCGACATAGATGTTAAAGTGATTCTTCATCGAAAGTTAAACAGGACGAAAGGAAAAAGGATAGACAAAGGGAAACCCATAAAGTAGACCTGAGTAATAGTAATTTGTGCATACATAGCACTGTATTACTTTTTGAACTATTACGTAGGTAAATATTCTTTAGTGAAATATACACAGAAAAGCCTTGCATTACGCAACGTCGCATTTAATATGCAACTGACTATACACGCCCACGGTGTGTGTACATCGAGGAGATACAACTGAAACCAGCAGAGTATTTCAACATCAGAGGGTAGAAGAACTTCTCCTCTAATGTTGAGGGAAATATAAGAGCTAGAGGGGATGTTGTTATTTTTCTCAACAATCAATTTTTTGTTAGAGACGTCATCACACGTCTGCAGGCAGTAAGGACAGATCTATTTCAGCCGCTCAATACGACAATCTGCTGCGTATTTATACCCCACGCCCAATGACAGTTAGCAGACCTGCAATACCTTATCGAGTAGCTGCCGACACCTGTACTCTTATTAGAAGATGTCACTGCTCACAGTCCTAATTGGGGGTACGTAACTTCGAACGGGATCGGCTGTAGATTGGAAGAATTGATATTCACCAAACCCTGGTCTTTTTAACACCGATGACGACACATATTTCAAGAGCCGGAGTAATACATTTTAGCCTATCTATGTAGCCCGACTCTTGCTTTGCGTCTTTCGTGCAGAGTTCTTCCTGATCTCCACTGAAGACATCACTTTACTTAACTTACAACTACCAGCGCCTCGAAGAGGAATGTATGCGTGAGAAGGATGTAATGCACGGACCATGCCAACTGGACCAGCTTTGGCGAGAATCTGGGACATTACTGGCGACGTGGAGCAGGACATATATCGTTTCACGGCTGCCATCACGAAGGGGGCTCAGAGCCACATATCGCGGAATGGATGTTCTCTACCAAGGGTACCAGGTCGTGGTGAAATACCGCATAGAAAAACCGATCACACAGAAGCAATAGATTTAAACATGTGCAGACTTTAGACAACCTGATGGCTTACCGGAGCCTTAGATCCTTAGCTAGGCGAAACATGGTGGTTGTAAAAAAGCCCATCTGAGAGAAATTTACATCCGGCATCACCTGGTAGACGCCAGCAGCGGTGATCTGGAGGCGCGTGCAGCCAATCAGTCGTTCGTTGGTGTATAAGCCTTTGACCGCCCTCGAGTAGGACGGTCGAGTGATGTACAACAAAGCTGAAATTATGGAACTCTTGGCTGCGCATTGTGCTATAGTTCGAATAGTTATAGTGAAGATTTCTTCAGGAGAAAATAAGAAACAGAGCACAATGCTCTAGACTTTTATAGCTCCGGTAAGATACCGTACGATCACCTGTTTACGAAGGAAATTAAACGCCGCTTTCAAATCTTGAGGCAGTACTGCAGCAAGACTCGATAACATTCCTTGCAGCATCGTAAAACATCTGGCAAAAACAAGGAAATGAATTATCTTAAAAATATGTAATAATCAGTTGTTTCTTTTATTATAAAACTTGTTTTTCACCATCCTTTTTCATTTATTTTTTTACTCATAGAAATATTGCATACTTTTTAAATAATATATAATTTGCGCTATTTCGTTTCCGTCTTTAGAATTAATATTTTATGTATTTTTAGTAACTGCAATAAGTTTGCCTAGATTCTGAAGTAAAAAATATCTACTTTGAACCAAAATAATAACTCACCCATATAATTTATATTTGCATGTCACCAGTAACTGTTAATATTAACTATTATTAAAATATATCGGAGAACCTATATACTCCTACAGGACTACAGTAAACCCCCCCCCCACACACAAATATACCTATTCGAATGCGCTTGTGCAAAGAATGTTGCATGTATGTAAATAATGTTGTATATCTGTGTTCTGTATGTGGTTAATATTGCTTCTGTGTTCTTTAAATGTCACTTGAAATAATATGTAGCACACTTAACTTGTTATATAAGATAGCTGCGTGTGTATGAGCATGCAGGTGTATTGTCCTAGTACTTTTTTGTAATGATAAGCGCACAGGCACACGATTACTTGTAATGCTTGATTACATAAACATTAGCTTGTAATGCTTGATTACATAAACATTAGCACTGTGTACTGCAGATGCAAACAAGATCATTTTTTTCATTTTCTGGACACCACAGCAATAGTCACTCATAAGTCCCTATGCACAGGGGTTATATGTTTCTTCTCAGGAGGTTCATTTATTTACAGCACGCTCGGACACTACAGTAATTATCAAGAGGTAAGTCCAAATGAGCATTACAAGTTTTACAAGTAACATAGTTCTTTCTGTTATTCAAGTACGTTTAGCAACATAGGGATATTAAGACATTAGTTTACTTAATTCTATATCGTATGACTATGGAGAACTAATTGTTGTGTACAAATTGTACGTCAGAACGTCCGTTTTTAACTTAACACATAACATCCAAAGAATGATAATTGAGCCATTCTAAAACCATCGTTTACAATTTTTTGCTTTTCTGAATAACAAACTTCTCTTTTGAATACGACTATTATGATTATATTTTTTATTATTATCGTTATATTTAATACTAACTTTGTTCTTAGTAACTGCATTTAACTGCACACTAAATTTACTTTAGCTGCATTTGTGCACAGTTCAGTGAGATGTAAGGGAAACAACAAAGTAGGCTAACGAAAGAAATCGGTAGACGACAGAAAAACTATTATCTTAATTGAAAGGCAGCCAAAGAGGGAGAGAGAAGTTTGTTTAGTGATGTAAGTAGAGAAAAACAATTACTTTAACGCTCTAGGTTTGTGTTTGTTTACAGGCTCGGCCTCGTGCACAGGTGCGCCTTCATAACCTTCCTCAGCTGCTGTAGTACTGTACTGGATTTAATCTATTATGCAAAGTGATTAACGTGTAATAAATTACTGCTATCAAAGTAGTGAATAGACTATTGTTTTGGCAAATGCAACTGTAGGTATGTCTGACTCTATGAATGGGTGTTAGTGCTTGGTTGTCTATTTTCGAAACATACATATTGAAATTAGATAGAGATAGAACATGAGATAAAGAAACATATTGTTTATACATATATGGACAGTATATTACAGATACATATAGATATAAGTTGGGCAAACTTAGCTTATTTTATTCGACGTGTTCAACAGGCGACAGCAGTACGTGGTTCAGTGGTGATTATGTTGTACGATATATAAAAAGTAAGAGGATAGTAAACATTTTTTACTTTACACTAGTGTACCAAAAATTTGTATGTAAACAGAAATCCTTTGGTACACGCAAGTAAGTAGGTGTAGTGAAAATCATTGCACATTTATAATTTGTTCAAAAATATATATCTAACATTCAAATGTAGTATTACCTTTAATAACATGCACATATCTTACAAAACGTAATAACACTGTGTGGACTTATGGAACACTGTATGTATGGACCAAGCTCTGACCGTATGGAGTTATAGTTCACCTTGTCCACTTGACAAGAATCTTAAATTGGGTAGAAAAATGACGGATGCTTCAACCCGGCTTGCTAGATTGAATGATTATTGGATTATTTCCTCTTTCAGAGGAGTGGCGGGGCATAAACATCAATAGTGTTAAGGGATTCGCCGACTCCATTACTGTCGGAAGGACGCTTTCACGAGGAGTTGCTATGGGTTTCCACTAGACCTACTTTCATCTTCCCGCTGTCGTCACTGTATCAAGCGATATCTCCTTCTTTATATCAGGCACTTGTAGAGGAACATATTGGCTGAATGAATAGCCAATCAGCGGAAGGTAGTTATCGCGTGTTCCTCCTTATAAGAGAAACCGTTTTGGAGAATTTGATTTTACCGCGCTGTTCCATCTGTTTATACGGCAAACATTATGCTTTTACGGACAGCGTAAGAAAACTCTGAAAACTTCTCCTTTTATGGTAAGTGTTGTATAGCTTTTCTTCCTCAAGCATTCACTCAGCATTCTATACTATTCTTATCTAAGGGCAGATATGCATTAGGTAATTGTTTCTGGGCAAGGTAACTATTGCTATAACTCCTACAGGTTAGAGGTTATTAAGATTATTCAGATTATTAAGCTGAGTTCCTTAGTGATAAGTGTAATTAATGCTGTTACTAGTAATTAATACTAATCAGGTAACATTTATTAGGTGTTAAGCTGGATTAAATGTAACGTTGCTAGTTGTTAATAATATGTTTTTTTTACTGCACGCGGATGTTGGTTAACAGTAATTTTATAATATTTCTCCATACACTAAATAAAGCATGACATTATTTATGATTGAAGCAACGAAAATGTTTAATGTAATAAAACGTAACGTTTTAAAATACACGAAATTTTATTAACAATTTATTTTTATTTATTTTTGGTTTTTATTTATTCTTAATATTATTATTGAAAGATTATGCAAAATCATAGTTTAAGACAGTAAACGCACTGTATATGATAAAAGGTATTTTTTGAGATGATTGTGCAGTAAAGTGTTTACGAGGCTTACACTGATCGTCATCGTGAGAGAGTGGAATAACTTATTACCAGAGAAATCGATAGTCACGATTATAATTAACGTAAGTGTAAAACAATCGCACTCGTATTGTAGTAGTTCCATGTTATGTAAATTCATTTAATGTTATGAGTAACGAAAACTGTAAAAGTCACCAAGTTAAGTAAATTTATTAGCATTCGCATTCTAACACTTAAGTAATCACTTGCAATAGAGGCTTACATTTCGAAAACTGACTCACTTTCTGTCGCTGCCCGGTACTATATAAGTGCGCAAGGTAACGTCACCTTGAGGATAAACCAGCGGTTTCTATCTTAAGTGGGAGTGACATTTACGGGACATACAATCGCATGTTTGTTTTTGCTAGAATGTACTTGTTGACTACTTGCTGGCTCGGCTTCACATACGAGTACGAGTCGACGGCGCCTAGCTGTAACATTATTATGCTTTGGTTAGTGTTGTATGTGTGTGTTGAGATGGATATTAAATACGATATTTGTATTATGTATGAATACGTACATCACCTACCCAAACACACACACACACACACACACACACACACACACACACACACACACACACACACACACACACACACACACACACACACACACACACACACACACACACACACCACAGAACTTACACTGATTACGAAGGTTACAAAAGGAGTAACAAAATCTACAACGTGTGTAAATATTTGTTTCAGTATAAAAATATAATATAATTTTCATGAGAGTCATCTAAATAATAATGAACATTATTCATATGTATAAGGTTACACATGAAGGTTGTAACGTGACAGATATAAGCATAATATTGAATGGCAATTGATCATAGGAATAATAAAATTTTGACATTTAAATTTGGAAGAAGGCATTAAGTTTAATATAAATGGATTAATTCATAGCCACCGTGGAAAGAAATCATTATTATAAAGAAAATACAAGTTCAAATAAAAGGAGTTACTAGTGATGAGTCATACAAAACCAGTCTCATAACCAAAGGTTTTCAAGGTATAACCCAGGAAGGTAAGAAAGTGAATAACCAAGCAGTACTGAATATGACCAAACCCACAACGAGGAAGAATAAATAGAATAGAAACCCTAAAATAAGCCAAGATCAAACAACACAGGTGGTGTATTTCTAAAATAAAGAAGAAGATGGAGAAAATCCCAAGAAACCTGATGGCATCAAGAAGAAGATGGAGAAGATACCAGTCCCAGAAGGCAGGAGAAAAGAAGACTGATGAAAGAAGAAGAAGGCAGCATCCTGAAGAAGATGTCATGCTCTTATAAAAGACACCCAAATCCCTATATCCCCAAAATAAATATTTAAAAATAAAAGTATAACGAATTGAAAACCACATGTATACAAATTTAAGAGAGAGAAGTGTATAAAGTAAAAGTTGCCTGTGAACTAAGATGAAACAATAATATAGTACCCATGGAACAAATCTCCATTGAAAAACGCTAACCAATTTATTATGTTAATAAGACTATACGACCATTTAGCAATAATATAATATAAAAGTGCAAAGTGAACCAGTGATAGTTTTGGGTATTATAAAAAATGAACCTTGTGTTTCATTCTTGGCAATCACAAACATTGAATGCAATGAAATATGCAATTTTCAATGACTTGAAATGTGTACTGTGACAATATGTTGTTCATAAGACATAAATCTGTTTAAAATAACATTTTTAAACATCTTTCTTAAAGATAATTTGAAGATGTAAACAAACTATCATAAGTCTTCACATAAAAAATGATACATACATACACACGCACACACTCACATCACCAACACGTTCACCCAAATATTTAATTGTTTCATTGTGTTTGATATTTCTATTGTATTTCATACACAGGTCCTGAAGATGACAATAAATATTGTCGAAACGTCGACGCAAAATTACTAAAAGTTGTATTATTGACCGAACCTCACTAACTATCCACTAAAACATTCACTGATTGACGGTCACTAAAAATTTAAGGATTTAATTTTGTTTTATAGGCAAAAGGAAAAACAGATTTCATAATACTTTTTGAACAATTTATGCTATTTATTTATTAATGACAGGGTACAATTCCCCAAAGACAATGTGTAAAAGACGGTATAAAAACTGTAGAATCCTACTTATAATAATAGTTAGAAATAAGAATATAAATATAAGGTTTTTATGTATATAGTAAAAGAATGTTTAAAAATTTATTAGATATAAGGCCATTTGTTTGGGTCTGATACAACTAACATCAGAACTATAAAAATAATTACTACTTGTAAATAGTAGGAAGTAATTAAGATGTTAGTTAGTAAAAAACCTTTTACTGTGAACCATATTTCCATGTTAGAAATAAGGATTTTGTTGTAAAATGTCTGACTTGAAGACAACCATTTATTTAAAAATATTCTTTATTTGTTTGACTGTTATTTGTATTGTAACCAATACTAATTGTTATTGTGTAATTTGGAAAACATGTTTAATTTATAATACTATATGTAAAAGTCAGAGAGGGTATCACACATCATATATTGTTTGTAAAGTTTTTGTAAGGAAAAAATATTAAAAAAAATCATAGGCCATAAGAATGGAAACCAAACTTCATCAAAACAGAGAAATTACTCATTTAAAAGCAAATAAACAAAAGGGGTTTAGACAAAATAAACTTGAGACCATGCCATATAATTGCACATACCATTTAGAGAGATTTTAATAAATTATATTCAGAATTATAAATAAAAATGAAAATGACTAAACTCAGAAATTTAGACATGGGAGTCATATATTTCAGAATAATGTTTCAGAATACAACTAATTTAATTAATTACAAGCAAATAAGGGAATATAAACCTTTTAATACAATATAGGATTATTAATATTAAATATAACTGATAAAATGGCTGAATTTACATTATAACAGGAAGTAAATTTTGGAAATGTTTTGACTTATCAGAGTATACCAAACTGAAAGTAAAATTACTACTTTTGGACAGAAAACACTATAAAACGGCATTATTTAATCTGAAAATAACCAGAATGAACTGAAAGATTAATTTAAATAACATCTAGTGAATAAAATTGACAAATAACCAAAGTTTAGGCATTTATATAGTGAAATATTAAAGTGTGCACAGGATGTGAAAATATATTTGAACAATGTTAAGGATAATATTATATGGGCTAAGAGTTTAATTGAAACTGAAGGAAACAGTTAGTTGATTATTGGTATTCGAACGGTTAACATGACGAGAGTTTCGTGACGATCTAACCTATCTTACAACGGCAAAGTTGAGCGGTGAATAGTACGTTATTGTGAAATCGCGAGTGACTTATAAAATACATCTAGAACTCTCATATTATAACAGAAACAATCAAGAAACACTACATAACACTGAACAATACATTTCCACTCCGAAAAACACCACAAAACACCAGAAAACTGTATAACACATTAACCAAGTATTAGTGTCGGTATCGGGAAAAGTGTTTGAACTTATAATTACACGAATACACTAAATACAACCCAGAAACATTACACGAGGCACTAAACAACATTTAACAAGAGATTTGCAGACACCAGAACAGGAATACTGCCAGAAAATACATTGTTTGGAACGAAGCAGGAACGAGCGACATTTTGATCAACTTGACGGCAGCCATCTTTCTTTGACAATTCCAATGCCTCTACGTGATCATATCAGCTGTTGGTGAAAACAATTATATATTTTCAAATTATTATTCAATGTCTGTATTTAGTAATAATTATTAATTTGTTGTAACGTATTACTTTTTAAATATTGGCCCGATTTCTCTGACTTTGATAATAATTGGCTGTTTAAAGAACCCCGTATGAATTTTATATAATATACTTTGTAATTTTTTTCGATATCCTGAGAATGGATATTATAATCGGTAAGAGTCAATATTGCTATTAATTAATAAAACATTAATATTCTTCAACACTAAATAGTTCTTTATTTCATAAATATTACTAGTTATCATTAATATAATTCTAATTAATAATCCACCAGGACTTTACCACCTATAAGTGAAGATAACCTAAAAATAAAAAGGTAAACAAGTATCGATTGGTTTGAAGACAATCTTATGAGTGGTGATAGTTTATTTAAAATATACCAAAACTTTAATAAAATTTTTCAGAAGAGCATTACACTTTTTAAAACTTCACAGCCCTATATTAATTAATTGATTATAATTAATTAATTAATAAAAAGAAGATTTTTTTTTTAATTATTTTTTTTTAATAAACAATTTTTTTTTTAAATTTTCTTCAAAACAATAATTTTTGTTTTGAAACTTTCGGTGAAGCTGAACATATATTTCTTCATCAACATTACGCTACTCGACCGGTCTTGCTGCCATTGAGACTCGACCAGCTGGGAAACTTAAGGAAGTGTTTCAGATCAATGAGACGTCGAGAGCCACACCAATTAAGAACATACAGACTCAATCTTTTTATTATTATTACAAATTGGCGCACAACTTTAGGGGCTTTAATTAGCGATTGGAAGGCCAATACATTCTGCCCAATCACTAGTTGGAGCTAGGCAACAGCTACAAAGCCAGAGAATTTCAAGGGAAAATGCAACGACGTGCAACATCTAAGAAACGGGCGGCGGAGGCCGAGAAAGAAATAGAAGTTGACATGGACAACAAGGAAGCAACGCCAATAGACGCGGAAAGTTCGTTGCCACCAGTGTTGTCCAAACAACATGAACAACCAGGGGAACAACCTGAGAGCCTACTCAGACAGAGGAAGTCAATGTCCAGGAGGAACGATTGGAAAAACCAAAACGGACGGAGGATGAGAGATTACATGAAATGCTCAGAAGAATGATGATGGAAATGAGTAAAGAAATAAATAAAAACATGGACAAGAAGATAGACGAAAGTAATAAGGAAAGGAAAGAAGATAGCCCGTCTTTGAAAGAAGATATCAAATCCGGCAAGGAAGAAACAAATAAGAAGTTAGAAGATTTGAAGGAAGACAACCAGTCCCTGAATAAGAAGATGGAAGAAAACAGCAAGAAGATGGAAGAAAATAGCAAGAAGATGGAAGAAAACAGCAAGAAGATGGAAGAAGAGATGGGGAAGAAGTTAGAAGAATTGAAGGAAGACAACCAATCGTTCAAGGAAGAATTCAAGTCGACTAAAGAAGAATTGATTAATAAAATTGAAAATACTAATCAGAAAATCGATGAAACCAGGAAAAAGATAGAGAAGAACAACCGACAATTGAAGGAAGAGTTGAAGGAAGATAACAAGAAGTTGGAAGAGAAGATGGGGGAGAAAATAGAAGAATTGAGAGAGGATAATCAAATTTTGAGAGAAGAATTAAGAGAAGTCAATCAGGAGAATTTGGACAAACTGGACGAAAGGATGGAATTGTTGCGAGAAGAACTGAATAAAGAAATCAATGTTAACAAAAAAGCGATGAATAAGAAGATGGAAGAAGAAAATATAATGGTCAATCGACAGATTCGAGAGATTGATGGAAAGTGCAACCAGACCGAAAAGGAGGTGCATGAGTTTAAAGAAGTGGTGAACATCAAGTTCACAAATATCGAAGAACATAGTCGTAGGAAGGTAGAAGAACAGAGGAAGGAAAATCAAGAAGAATTCGGAAAAGTTCGCAACCAGGTCACAGAACGATGTAATGATATACAAGAGACCATGGCGAGTATCACCGGACAGGTGCGACAAAGGCGAGAGGAGATGGAAGCGATAAGAAACAGACCGACCCATTTCACCGGATTACCCGTTAACGAAAGCCGAGAGTGGCTCAACTTCCGGCAATACAAACGCAAGCCGATGGAGTTCTTGGCTATGGTAGAAGAATATTTGACCAAGCATAAAATTACCCAATGGAGCCATAGCAGGGAGATATTAGACGAGTCTTTCCGAGACATAACTGATAATTGGTGGATGGCCAACCGGAGTGAAATTCCTGACTACCAACAGTTCCGGAAAATGTTTAAGACAAAATACTGGTCTGAGACCACCCAGAACTTGATCCGTGACAATATTTGTAATGGAAGATACAGAGCACAATTAGGTAGCAGTATGACGGCATATTTCTTGGGGAAGGTGTGCATGGCAAAACACCTCGAGCCAGCAATCCCAGAAGAATGTTTAGTGAACAAGATATCGTATCATTATGATGAGGACATTATCAGGGCCCGGAGAGGTAGCCAGATCAAGACGATCCAGGGAATGACCGAGTTATTGGAGGGATACGAGAACGAAGAGTATTATCGGCAGAGCAGAAAGAGAAATGAGAGACCAGAAGTAAGGCCGACTACCTACCCCAATAACGGCAATAACCATACAAGTAACCGGAACCAGCCCAGTAATTACAACGGCCCTAACAACCCGCCGCGTAATAACCAGTTTAACGGTAATTTTAACGGCGTTAGGAATAACAACCCCTACCCAAACAATAGAAACAAGTTTTATCAACAAAATAATAATGTCCCATACAGTCAGAGAAATCCATATCCCAACAATAATGGTGACAGACCTTACCCACCTAACCGAAATTACTATAATAATAATTTTAGTAATAACAACAATAGCAATAATAATAACCGAGTGTCGCGTCCTAGGGTAAATTTTATAAGAGCAGAAGATCGTGGACCCAGGAGATATTATCAACCGAGGAGGAGCAGCTTCCACGGCGCCGACCGAAGATGGAGGAGTGCGGAACGAGACGGCCCAAGACACGAACAGGGAAGACGAAGTACCAGCCTGGAAGATCTTGGCAGACAACAGAACAGGGCGTTAAATATCACCCAGGGTACAGAACGTCAGGAAACAAACCAGAGTTTCCCGAACGATGCCTCGGTCAATAATAACATAAACAATGACCAAAATACTTTAAACGAGAGGAGGCAGTAATCAACAACGATGACCCGTTACTGCTTATACTTCCTGGGTTAGAAAAGGATGAAGTGCGACAAGCAAACCAGCATAAAAACATCACTATTATAAGTAACCATTATCTGAAAGACATACGAACTGAACTTTTGGAAGAGAACGAGAAGAGTCTCAGCAACAGTAATAATGAGATAATTTATATAACAGCGGAGGTGGAAGGAGTTCCCGCTAAAATAATGATAGACACAGGAGCTAATATTTCAATAATAAACTCCAATGAGCTGGAGAGAATACAATGTACATGTGGAAAAACTTTGCCAATGTTACCAGTCAACAACATTGTGTTGGTAGGTGCAACTGGCCGCCAGAATAAAACCATTAGGAAGCAAGTTTCCTTAAGTGTCGTTAGCCGTGATATAGCTTTAGACATGGAATTTTTAATCGCCACCGGATTACCAATTGACATCTTAGTCGGTTGCGATATTCTTCGTAGATATTCGGCGGTAATCGATCTTAATTTAAATAAAGTATCACTTTTCCCAGACGGAGTAACATGGACCCCAGATCTGGTAGGAGGCACAACTATACTTCCTAGCCCTATACATCAACAACTTCGGAAAATTAATATTATAAGAAACAGCCCTCTTTCTAAACCCATAATATACAATCATGGAGGAGAGGATTTATGGTCAGTTAAGATCCAAGAAATACGGAATTTCCAGTGCGGAAGCGATAACAAGAAAATACCAACACATCTGGCTGATCGTCTAATCGCTATATATGAGAAATACAAGGCGGTGTTTTCTGATGAACCAGGGAAGGTAAAAAACTACCAGTGCCAACTTCGTTTTAAAGAAAACGTAGAGTTTAACCGGAGGTCATATCCAATAGCGCAGTCGCTCAAAGAAGCCGTGAGGACAGAGATAAACAAGATGATAGAAAACGACATAATTGAGATTAGTCAATCACCTTACACTAGTCCAATTATTGCTGTTCCGAAGAAAGACGGACAAGTCCGGCTCTGTTTAGATGCGCGTGAGTTGAACAAGACAATTGTGAATGACCGAACCTCTCCCGGTGAAATAGAAGAAATCTTAAAACGTTTTCATGGTACTAAATTTATTAGCACCTGGGATACGGTCTGTGGTTATTGGCAGGTAGAGCTGCATCCACAAAGCCGCCAGTATGTAGCGTTCATTTTCGAAGGGGGCAATTACCAGTTCAAGAGACTGCCCTTCGGACTTGTCAATTCTGTCGCCATATTTGTGGCATGCATGGACCAGATTCTTGGACGAGAAGCGCTCCAATTTGCCACCGTCTATGTTGACGATTTACTAATCACATCCGGAACCTGGGAGGAGCACTGTTACAGAGTGGAATTTGTACTAAACAAACTAGCGCAGAACAACATAACACTGAAGTTGGAGAAATCCAAGTTCATAGCGCGCGAGGTACAATTCTTGGGTTTCAACCTAGACGATAGAGGTATTACCCCATCAGCAGAGAAAGTGGAGGCAATTCAGAGGTTCCCGCAACCAAGAAACAGGAAACAATTGCAATCTTTCCTCGGACTCTGTAACTATTACAGGAAGTTTCAGAGCCGATATTCCGAGTTGACCGCCAAGTTTCAACCACAGTTATCTGCCAAGAACAAATGGACTTGGGGTGAAGATCAAGACCTTACTTTCCGCTTGATAAAAGAGAAGTTTCTGGAGAGTGTTATACTTCGTCACCCAGATTTTAAGAAACCGTTCTTTCTAAACTGTGACGCTAGCGGCTTAAGCTTAGGAACGACATTATACCAGGAAGATGAGGAGGGACAACATCTGGTAATAAGCTTCGCTAGTCGCACACTGAACCAGTGCGAAAAGAACTACAGTGTGACAGAAAAGGAATTGTTGAGCGTGGTGTTCGCATGCAGTAAGTTCCGGACGTACATTCTCGGATATCAAGTCACGGTACGAACTGATCATAAATCCATCTCGTTCCTTCATAGGTGCAAGTTGAGTCACGGCCGATTGGCTAGGTGGGTACTCGCCCTACAAGAATATGACCTGAAATGGGAATACATTCCAGGAAAGAAGAACGTGGTAGCGGATGTGTTGTCACGTATAAATCTGGATGATCAGACTTTCGAAGGGGAGAAGGAGAGCTTGGTCAAAATTTATAACATATTCACGACCAGAGCCGATTTACAAGCTTTGCTAATAAATATTCGAATCCATCAGCAGTCTGATCCTAAGCTGGAAAACATTGTGAGTCGTTTGGAAGCCAATGATGAAACCATTTCTAAATATTACCACCTTAACAAGGGAATTCTATTCATAAAAACCGCCTTAGACGATGAAACATGGAAGGTGATAATCCCACACCAAATCGAAAAGGAGGTCATCATCGATTACCATGTCAGGTATGGTCACATGGGAGCGTTAAAAGTGATACAGGCTCTAGAAGAAAACTGTAAGATCAAGAATATCAACCGCAAGGTGAGAACGTACATCAAATCCTGTAAGATCTGCCAATGTGCCAAAATAAACAATGAAAAGACAGAGGGTATCATGATACCAATAACTTCCAACGCAAAACTGGAAAAAGTGTTTTTGGATATCTGCGGGCCATTTCCCCGTAGCGGTGGTCGGCACAGATATAAATACTTGGTAATCATAACGGATCACTACACCAAGTATATAAAGCTATATCCGGTTAATCGGGCAACAACAGCAAAGGTTTTGGCGGTGATTATTGATTTGTATGTTCCAGAGATCGGTAGACCGTTTTCTATTATTACCGACCATGGTACACAATTTAAGGGGAGGAGATGGCGAGACACTTTATTAGCACTTGGGGTCAAAACGTATAAGACATCAGTCTACCACCCAAGTAGCAATCCGGCTGAGAGAGTACTGAGAGAAGTGGGTAGGATATTGCGCACGTACTGTCACAACCAACAGAAAAAGTGGCAAGAGTACCTAGCAGCGACAGAAACATTCCTAAATTACGCCCACCATCCAGCTATAGGAATTCCACCATACTCGGCCATGTATGAGAAGCCGACTCCCCGAGACATTGAACAAATCATTGAATTTCCAACGAACAACAATAGGAAATTCAACCAGTTGAAGTTTTACAATAAGGTAGCAGAAGATCAGGAAAAACGGCAAGCCAAATACCAGAAGGCAATAGGGCGAATTGTAACATATAAAGAGGGTGAAAAAGTCCTCCTAAAAAATAGAGAGCTGCCTAGCACCTTAAAAGGCGTAACCAAAAAACTATTATTACTTTACACTGGCCCATATGTTGTGGTAAATGATAAGCATAACAATACATATGAGTTGAGGGAAATCGTTTCAGGAAAAATCAAAGGAGTGTACAATCAAGCTGCTATGAAGAAATATTATGAAGAATGAGTTGTGAGTTTTAGAATTTAGAATTTATAATTTTTAAAATTCTAAAATAATGTAAGTACATCTTACAACCTAATATTTTGAGAAGAACATTCTGGAGAATTATAAGAAGGAATTTAGAATTTTTTTTAAAATTCTAAAATAATGTAAGTACATCTTACAACCTAATATTTTGAGAAGAACATTCTGGAGAATTAAAAGAAGAAGAATTTTTTAATTTAATTTTGAAAAAATTCAAAAATTTGTAAGAACAACTTACAACATAATAATTTGAGAAAAAACTTTATGGAAGAAAGAAAAAGAAAGAATTTAGAATCTGACAAACATATATATTATATTGTTTAAAAAATTCTAAAAATATGTAAGCACAACTTACAACCTGATAATTTTGGAACAAACTTTATAGAAGAAAGAGAAGGAGAGAGAATTTTTTATATATTAAAAAGTTCTAAAATATGTAAGAACAACTTACAACATAATAATTTGAGAAAAAACTTTATGGAAGAAAGAAAAAGAAAGACTTTAGAATTTGACAAACATATATATAATATTGTTTTAAAAATTCTAAAATAATGTAAGTACATCTTACAACCTAATATTTTGAGAAGAACATTCTGGAGAATTATAAGAAGGAATTTAGAATTTTTTTTAAAATTCTAAAATAATGTAAGTACATCTTACAACCTAATATTTTGAGAAGAACATTCTGGAGAATTAAAAGAAGAAGAATTTTTTAATTTAATTTTGAAAAAATTCAAAAATATGTAAGAACAACTTACAACATAATAATTTGAGAAAAAACTTTATGGAAGAAAGAAAAAGAAAGAATTTAGAATCTGACAAACATATATATTATATTGTTTAAAAAATTCTAAAAATATGTAAGCACAACTTACAACCTGATAATTTTGGAACAAACTTTATAGAAGAAAGAGAAAGAGAGAGAATTTTTTATATATTAAAAAAATTCTAAAATATGTAAGAACAACTTACAACATAATAATTTGAGAAAAAACTTTATGGAAGAAAGAAAAAGAAAGACTTTAGAATTTGACAAACATATATATAATATTGTTTTAAAAATTCTAAAATAATGTAAGTACATCTTACAACCTAATATTTTGAGAAGAACATTCTGGAGAATTATAAGAAGAAGAATTTTTTAATTTAATGTTTAAAAAATTCTAAAAATATGTAAGCACAACTTACAACCTAATATTTTGAACAAACTTTATGGAAGAAAGAAAGAGAAAGAGAGAATTTTTTATATATTTTTATAAAAATTTAAAATTGAGTAAGTACATCTTACTACAACCTGATAATTTAGAACAAAACTTTATGGAAGAAAGAGAAAGAGAGAGAATTTTGAACTTAATTTTACAAAAAATTTACAAATAAAGTAAGACCAACTTACTATAACTAAGTTTATGAGAAAAACTTTATGGTAAATAATTAAGAAGAATTTGAATTTGGAGAAATACCAAAACATTCAGAAATAATAGTAAGATCACATTACTATAAACAATTCTGAATGAAACAATTCTGGGAATAAATGAATTAAACAGAATTTGAATGTTGATAGAACGTCAGAACTTTGAAACAAGATAAGATCAACATATTACAAGGATTTATGAGAAATATTTTTCAATTAAATAAAAAGAATAGTTTGAATTTTACATTAAAACTAACCAAGTTCCAAAAAATAATTATGTGTCAATTATGATTGAAGTGAAAAGAAAATAAAGTGATTAATTCAGAAAAGAGAATTAACGTTAATCCAGAATAAATGCTAGATATTCACAATAGCATTTGAAGGAGTAGAGAAGAATAACAAAAAAGAGTGTAATATGCAAGAGAAGAAAAAATTAAGAGCAAAGAAGAACAACTCATGCCAAACAGATGGAGAAGATGATTTTGAACCAATGATAATAATAAAACCTATATGAAATGCAAAGAGAAGAAATACCACATGAAATATAATATAAATGAATTAATGTTAATGAATGCGAAGGCGGATTAATAACTTTCTAAGAGAAAGGAAAGAACCAAAATGTTTAAACAAAATGATCAATATAACAACCTGAATATCTAAAGTAAAGATACAATGTTGAAAAATTAAATATAATATATTAAGACCATTCAAATAATGAATAAGAAAGACTATATATAAAGACCATACTAATACTATGAGTAACCAGAAGAAAGTATAAAGAGAATTCAGATGGAGAAGAAAGAGAGTTACACTGTAAACAGTAACCAGAATTATTAAAAGAAAGGTTTTCAACCATAATTAAATTAAATATATCAGACAAGTTAAGAGTTTTGAAAAAATATATATATGATGAGTATAATAATAATTATGAAGATATTAAGATAGAAAATGTGAGATAATCTGAGAGACTACGAAGTGGAGAATCCAAAGATGTTTTTATTAGTCGAAAATGAGACTACTTTTTATTTATTTATTCGATGACTGACTGAAGATAATTCCAGCAGCATTATGTTTTTTTTGAGCAGGGATGGATATGCCTCTGTACTCAATTTATAGAAGTGGTGTATGGCCAGCAGAGAAGTAGCGTACAGTGCCCCTCTGATCTGCCCCAGCCCACGTGATAGGGAATGTTAGGGAATTAATATCCCAAGGATGCAACACGAAGTTGATAAAGGAAGAAAATGTGTTACAATAATAATATATCTCAGAAGACACTAACTATCCGAAAAGATCAGTAGTAAAACAAATAACCATATATATAAAATTAATTAAACTCTAATATAAAAAAGTCGATATAAAAATGGAGAAGAAAATGAATTATAAGAAATGATGAAATTATCATAAGAAATTATTTCATCCATAAACATGTCTGAAATAATTACTTCTGGAGGAGAGCAATCTGTAACGTGACAGATATAAGCATAATATTGAATGGCAATTGATCATAGGAATAATAAAATTTTGACATTTAAATTTGGAAGAAGGCATTAAGTTTAATATAAATGGATTAATTCATAGCCACCGTGGAAAGAAATCATTATTATAAAGAAAATACAAGTTCAAATAAAAGGAGTTACTAGTGATGAGTCATACAAAACCAGTCTCATAACCAAAGGTTTTCAAGGTATAACCCAGGAAGGTAAGAAAGTGAATAACCAAGCAGTACTGAATATGACCAAACCCACAACGAGGAAGAATAAATAGAATAGAAACCCTAAAATAAGCCAAGATCAAACAACACAGGTGGTGTATTTCTAAAATAAAGAAGAAGATGGAGAAAATCCCAAGAAACCTGATGGCATCAAGAAGAAGATGGAGAAGATACCAGTCCCAGAAGGCAGGAGAAAAGAAGACTGATGAAAGAAGAAGAAGGCAGCATCCTGAAGAAGATGTCATGCTCTTATAAAAGACACCCAAATCCCTATATCCCCAAAATAAATATTTAAAAATAAAAGTATAACGAATTGAAAACCACATGTATACAAATTTAAGAGAGAGAAGTGTATAAAGTAAAAGTTGCCTGTGAACTAAGATGAAACAATAATATAGTACCCATGGAACAAATCTCCATTGAAAAACGCTAACCAATTTATTATGTTAATAAGACTATACGACCATTTAGCAATAACATAATATAAAAGTGCAAAGTGAACCAGTGATAGTTTTGGGTATTATAAAAAATGAACCTTGTGTTTCATTCTTGGCAATCACAAACATTGAATGCAATGAAATATGCAATTTTCAATGACTTGAAATGTGTACTGTGACAATATGTTGTTCATAAGACATAAATCTGTTTAAAATAACATTTTGTTTTATAGGCAAAAGGAAAAACAGATTTCATAATACTTTTTGAACAATTTATGCTATTTATTTATTAATGACAGGGTACAATTCCCCAAAGACAATGTGTAAAAGACGGTATAAAAACTGTAGAATCCTACTTATAATAATAGTTAGAAATAAGAATATAAATAGAAGGTTTTTATGTATATAGTAAAAGAATGTTTAAAAATTTATTAGATATAAGGCCATTTGTTTGGGTCTGATACAACTAACATCAGAACTATAAAAATAATTACTACTTGTAAATAGTAGGAAGTAATTAAGATGTTAGTTAGTAAAAAACCTTTTTCTGTGAACCATATTTCCATGTTAGAAATAAGGATTTTGTTGTAAAATGTCTGACTTGAAGACAACCATTTATTTAAAAATATTCTTTATTTGTTTGATTGTTATTTGTATTGTAACCAATACTAATTGTTATTGTGTAATTTGGAAAACATGTTTAATTTATAATACTATATGTAAAAGTCAGAGAGGGTATCACACATCATATATTGTTTGTAAAGTTTTTGTAAGGAAAAAATGTTAAAAAAAATCATAGGCCATAAGAATGGAAACCAAACTTCATCAAAACAGAGAAATTACTCATTTAAAAGCAAATAAACAAAAGGGGTTTAGACAAAATAAACTTGAGACCATGCCATATAATTGCATATACCATTTAGAGAGATTTTAATAAATTATATTCAGAATTATAAATAAAAATGAAAATGACTAAACTCAGAAATTTAGACATGGGAGTCATATATTTCAGAATAATGTTTCAGAATACAACTAATTTAATTAATTACAAGCAAATAAGGGAATATAAACCTTTTAATACAATATAGGATTATTAATATTAAATATAACTGATAAAATGTCTGAATTTACATTATAACAGGAAGTAAATTTTGGAAATGTTTTGACTTATCAGAGTATACCAAACTGAAAGTAAAATTACTACTTTTGGACAGAAAACACTATAAAACGGCATTATTTAATCTGAAAATAACCAGAATGAACTGAAAGATTAATTTAAATAACATCTAGTGAATAAAATTGACAAATAACCAAAGTTTAGGCATTTATATAGTGAAATATTAAAGTGTGCACAGGATGTGAAAATATATTTGAACAATGTTAAGGATAATATTATATGGGCTAAGAGTTTAATTGAAACTGAAGGAAACAGTTAGTTGATTATTGGTATTCGAACGGTTAACATGACGAGAGTTTCGTGACGATCTAACCTATCTTACAACGGCAAAGTTGAGCGGTGAATAGTACGTTATTGTGAAATCGCGAGTGACTTATAAAATACATCTAGAACTCTCATATTATAACAGAAACAATCAAGAAACACTACATAACACTGAACAATACATTTCCACTCCGAAAAACACCACAAAACACCAGAAAACTGTATAACACATTAACCAAGTATTAGTGTCGGTATCGGGAAAAGTGTTTGAACTTATAATTACACGAATACACTAAATACAACCCAGAAACATTACACTAGGCACTAAACAACATTTAACAAGAGATTTGCAGACACCAGAACAGGAATACTGCCAGAAAATACATTGTTTGGAACGAAGCAGGAACGAGCGACATTTTGATCAACTTGACGGCAGCCATCTTTCTTTGACAATTCCAATGCCTCTACGTGATCATATCAGCTGTTGGTGAAAACAATTATATATTTTCAAATTATTATTCAATGTCTGTATTTAGTAATAATTATTAATTTGTTGTAACGTATTACTTTTTAAATATTGGCCCGATTTCTCTGACTTTGATAATAATTGGCTGTTTAAAGAACCCCGTATGAATTTTATATAATATACTTTGTAATTTTTTCGATATCCTGAGAATCGATATTATAATCGATAAGAGTCAATATTGCTATTAATTAATAAAACATTAATATTCTTCAACACTAAATAGTTCTTTATTTCATAAATATTACTAGTTATCATTAATATAATTCTAATTAATAATCCACCAGGACTTTACCACCTATAAGTGAAGATAACCTAAAAATAAAAAGGTAAACAAGTATCGATTGGTTTGAAGACAATCTTATGAGTGGTGATAGTTTATTTAAAATATACCAAAACTTTAATAAAATTTTTCAGAAGAGCATTACACTTTTTAAAACTTCACAGCCCTATATTAATTAATTGATTATAATTAATTAATTAATAAAAAGAAGATTTTTTTTTAATTATTTTTTTTTAATAAACAATTTTTTTTTAAATTTTCTTCAAAACAATAATTTTTGTTTTGAAACTTTCGGTGAAGCTGAACATATATTTCTTCATCAACATTACGCTACTCGACCGGTCTTGCTGCCATTGAGCAACCAACTCACATTGACCAGCTGGGAAACTTAAGGAAGTGTTTCAGACCAGTGAGACGTCGAGAGCCACACCAATTAAGAACATACAGACTCAATCTTTTTATTATTATTACAAGGTATGGCACGAATGTACAAACATCAACACACGGACACACACACACCTATATTATAGAACGTGTGCGTAAAAGGAATACTACCCAGACTTACGTAAGACGAATAAACTTGACGTGTCTATAAGGATGCTTTGTCTATAAATGAGTAAAGTTTTGCAATATCTCTCGTGACCTCTTTACAGCACACTTTGTGTCGCGACAAGAATACTTTACTGAATGTACATGTAAAGCATACTTAATAGTGAAACTTGTATATTGTTAGCAATTTAAATTAAATGGCAACATAAATATATTGTGGATCTGTAGTTATTGGAAAGCGATAACTTTTTAACATAGTAGGCCTATAAACAAATTTCTGTGTTTACGACACATAACAATAATTTATGGAATCATAAATTGAAACAGTAAATAGAAGTTTAACCAAAAATTCAATTTATATAATCTTGTAATGATTGTCTTGTTTAAACTTTTGTTTTCATAGTGTTTGCTTTATTTGTCATATTCCATGTATTGTAAAAGTTTTTCGCCTTGATATGCCTTTGTACCCCAACGGACGACCATATTTATTTTTGCAAGATGGAAAAGTGATCTAGTTGGTGATACAGTGGTACAGTGAACTGGAGAGAAAGTACTGGGGAACGATTGGAGAAGCACTTGATCAACAGTAAGATGACAAGAGCTACAGCTACTAATGACGATGAAGAAAAATGATAAATCATAAGCTATACAGTGTATACAAAAGCTATTGTAACAGTAAAATACGTATTGCCCCGGTTACGTAATGAATTTTCGTGAATTAATGGCTCGGCTACAAAGTGTTCAGTGTTATGAACAAACATACCAATAACTATATTGGTTTTGGTTGTTACTTATAAGCTGCTGCAGAAATGTATTCAGTACCCTATCTTGTCGTTAAAGTATAGATTTTTAATAAACTTGTTTCACAAAAATAGTACAGCGATTTACCTTTGTCAACATGTAAATTTTTATTATGTAAATTTTATATTACTTTCAATCGGCAAAATGGCAACATAATTCAGGCTGCTAATTTCTGCACACCCAATATTCGCCTCAGTGTAACACAATTTTGGTTATTTTAGGTATCAGCTACGGTACAGTTTCGTATATTTTTAGTTAACAGATTCACATGCACAAAGTAGGAATATATTCACCATTCATTAATAAAAAACTCAAATTGGTATTTCCACTCTCGAGCTTCATAAAACATAAGTGCAGGATTCAGCTGCGTATAGAATTGCACGATGGTTTCATTCATACTAAACAAGTAAATGTGGCTAATACAAAACAACAAGCCAGTTTACAGCTCGTCCGCATTGTTATTACAGTGCATTTTACAAACATTGTTCATGTTTAATTAGGTTAGGCTGTAAACTGTTAGTAGTGGAAGTACTATTTTATGGGTTACATTAACGAGATACAATTATAAACGTTAATAATTATTTTGGCTGTTGAATGCCGCTGAGACTAGTGATGAATTTAACTTTTAACATAACGTCCAAGATTTATTTTAGTACCATATTCAAAAATATAGAGAGCCTTTCAAACTACAATACAGTACACCTGTAGCTATTCTGTTCTTACCTTGTACACAGTACAGCAAAGGTACAATAATACGAAATCGCAAGTGTAAACTGAGATACCACAGACACACCACATGTCTGCGTGTCGCGTGTAAGATACTGAATATAGGCCTACGCAGTAAATATGGCCCTTTAATATACAAACAACAGCTTAATTGTTGGCTGTCAGACATCCGGAATAAACACAAATTACCTCTAACTCCAAACAAAGTGGAAATAGTGTAAGAAGATCATGCAAAATGGCCAACACGTTATGTGTCAGACGGGGTTCGCGTTAAAAAAGACCCAAAAACAAAAACAAGATCCAAAATATTACTTTCCTTTATCAGGTGATGGTAGGCATTATGATTCAAAATGCTTTTTTTCAAAGACTTGTCTAGTGGCGAAACAGTTAAGTACAGTTAATGGTTACTATAGTCTCACAGTTTGTTGTCCATGACGTGTCCGTTGATTAACTAAATATAAGTGTAATACTACTGACTCGGAACACTAAGTTTCTTATCGGTAAAAATGTAAAATTTTCACCTTGTAGCCTGAACCAGTTTTCGTTTATTACAAGCTTCTTCAGTGGGTGCCACTAAGAGCGCTATCCGTCTTGTTCTTGGTGACGGCGCCGTCGTTCGAAAGATCGTTGTTGTGTGTGTGCGGTGTGATATGTTCGAATAGTATGTATGACTTGAATTATGTCTGTTTGTTTGGGATGTCGTTTTTATGTGTTTTTGAGTGTTTGTATATTTCTAGTTGTTCAATAGTGTCTAGATTTCGACTTGTTGTGTGTACTTGTAGAATATCCATGTTTCTGTTCATGTTGGTGTATGTGTGGTTTGCTTCAATTAGGTGGTTTGAAAAGGTGAATTCGGTGGCGGAGTGTAGTGCCTTTGTGTGTTCAATGTATCTCTGTTTGAAACAACGCCCTGTCTGGTATGTAGAATTTGTTGCATCCTGAGCGGTTTAGTTTGTAAACACCAGGTAAATCAAATTTGTTTTGTTAATTGTGTGTTTTTTGGTAGTATGTGTTCTGTTTTGTTTGTAGTTTTGCACACAATTTTATATGCTGCTTTTTCAAATTTGTGGGCTACTTTTTTAGTGTGTTTATTGATGTATGTTAGTGTTATGAACTTGTTTTCTGTCTTTGTCTGTTGTTTGTTTTGTGTTGGAGTTTATTGACTATTGTTCTGTTGTAACCGTTGGTTTCTGCTAAATATTTTTGTTTTTTCTAAGTGTTGTAGAAAGATTTTTGCTAATATGGTGGATATGCATGAGCCCATGGGTAGTCCGTCATTCTGTGTGTAAAATTTACTGTTAGTAAAAACATTTATTTCTTAAGTTAGTAAATGCGAAATAATTCTTTTATTAGTTCTGATAACTTTCATCAGAATTGCTACACTTCGATACTACTGATTAGAGTAGTATCCAAACAATCATTTACAGAAATTATTATTTCTGTTTTATTTTTTAAATAATGAAAATTTAGTACTCCCTGGTTTTTTATCAACACAAAACTCGAAAATACGACCGATATTATACACTGGTCGTATTTTATTATTATATTCACTCCGCACTATACACTCGTTAATTGTTTGTCATGTGTAGGTTAGGTGTGTGTAGAATGACTCTTGTATATGTCGCGCACAATTCAAATAAAACTTCTTCATCGACCTTGCCCGTCGAATTATGCGTGTTTACTCCTTGATGATTGAAAGATGACTGTGTCGCTTCTCCTAAGCGTCTCTGGCTTGTCTGCCGGTTTTCATTCATTTGATTGATTCAAATTTTCGAACTCTCCGACCCAAAACACCTTGATTTAGTAAAACTTTTAATTTATTACCAATTTCGTATATGGGTTGGAGACTAAAGTGACGTAAACGTTGATGCACTAAATGATTAAAAAGTTTATAATCGTTATAACTTTTTTATTAGTTGTCATATCGTTGAATGGTTGGTGTCAATAAATCGCGGACATCCTGGGCTTTAAATAAAGTCCAAACAAGAATGAAATCCGTCCATTATTAACTTATTACAACGATTTCACAAATTCTTTTGGTGAATCTTAAAATCAATAAGTTTATTTCACCAAATCTTATCTAATTACACAATAACACTTCTGATTAAACGTTTTGAGTCCATTTCTCAATTGCTTAATACAAAAATTGGGAGTAATTATTATTCAAACCATGTTTGATAATGGCGTCTCAAGCGTCCATATTCGATTATTTATAATCGCCCTTAATACTATTATTCCTTATCTAATGACATTTGTTTTGTATTCTAATAATAATATAAACGTTTATTTACATTGGTTTACACTTTAGTATATGCACAATGTTGTTTCATATACTAGTAGGCTTATCTAACTACCTTCTGATCTCTTTTCTTTAAATTGTCACTTTGTTTTTGTTCTTCTACATAAGGTATATAATGTTGAAAATGCAAATAGTGTACAACTATAGTACCTAGTTCATTTAATATATTTGTTAGCCTTTCGCTATCTGAAAACCTTTCAATTCCTAGTATTGGGTTTGTTTACATCAGGTTATGACATGGCAGTCAGTTATTTTTTAATAAATCAATAACTAAATTGTTATTACTACATTTGACATAGATTCTCAAAGTAGTATCAGATATCCTTCTGATTACTGATAACATTTTTATCTACCTTTGAACAAGTTTGGATGGTGCATTTTGCTTAAATAACTTGCTACATAGTGTTTGTTTACATTCTGATTCCACCATCATGGTCATTTAGTTTTCAATAATTTGTCTATAAAATTACTATCCTTATGCTTATGGTCTGTTCTCATAGTAGTATTAGATGTCCTTCTAACTACTGGTAACACTTTCATCAATCTCTGTGTAAGTTTTAATAAGGTATTTTGCTTAACTAGTTTGTTACATTGCCTTTGTTTACATCTGGCTATTCATTCATAGTCAGTTAGTTTACAATATTTTGATCATAAAACTATTATTATTACACTTATAATCTGTTCTCATGGTAGTACCAGATGTTTTTCTAACTACTGGCAACACTTTCATCAGTCTCTGTGTAAGTTTTAATAATGTATTTTGCTTAACTAATTTGTCATATTGGGTTCCCTTTCATCTAGCTTTGTGCTATCATATTTAATCTGCTTTATGTGCAGTGTATTTCAGTATAAGACATTATTTATTAGCGTGCATCATTATTTATAATGAATCTTTAATTGAAACAATTGTTGATGGTTGCTTGGTTTAATTAACATATATGATTTTTTGTTTTATAGGTGCATTTCCTATGGGGTTATGTATCAATGTACAATATATTCTTATGCAGTATTTGCTACTACTATCATGACTTCATTATGGTATTCTATTACAATGGTTCAATTGTTGATTATTACACATGTTTACACTATTTTTTTCTAAACAATAACACAAATATTCTTAAACTAATGGTAATACATTTCTTGTTGTGCTTTGTACCTAATTTCTGTTACATTGTTGTTTGATACTTAACAAACTAGTTTGTTTGTTATTATTTTTTCTGGCTTTTCTTTATATTGTATTCTCTTTTGCCGTGGCATTCAGTTACATTTCCTTTAAAATTTACAAAGTTTTTTATTATCAGGTTCTATGAACAATGATTTTACTGTTCTATCTTACATTTCTTGGTGGTCTTATGATTATCTATTTGGATTACAATCTTCATTAAATTAGTCACACTAACTGTCTGTGTATTTTTGACTATTTAATCTTTGATGTTTCCACTATGAAGGTAACACATTTTCTTCTACTACAAAACCTTATCACTTGAATTGTCTGTGGGGTTTATTAGGTTAAAATTGGTTAAATGGTCACAGGTTCTCACACTTACATTAAGTATTCACTATTACTGTTTGTGATTTCTTAAATATGTTAAACACTGTTTCTTCATAGTTGACAATCGCTATTCTTCTTCCGGTTACTAGTATTGTCTCTAGTATACTTGGTGAATGGTGATTTCTTGTATTGTCTATCCATTATCTTCTCTCTTCATGTCATGTTTCCTTGTCCTTCTTCTTCCTTTCTTCTTTTGGTTTACACGTCTTCTTCAATATTTCCATTGTAGTATTCGTTGTTCCATAATATTTATATTTGTAAATATATTGGTTTGCCTGCCATCATTGTGGTTGCTCTTGAGTTGTCTCTTTTTTTTATTTTACATAGTCATTATCTTGTTGGTTCCCCTCACTGTTGGAATCCTGTTGTCTTCTTCTTCATTTTATATATAGTCATTATCTTTTTTGGTTCCCCTCACTGTTGGAATCTATTGGGCCTGGTTTCTAACATTTTATATTGGCTCATGGTCATTTTCTTTCTCTATTTTGTGTACGATGCTGCTATGTTACACTTCCTTCTTCTTTGTTGGAATTTTACAATAATATATCTGTAGATACACACTTTTTGTTCACATAATTTTACTTAGAAATATTTTCATGCTTTCCCGTCACTTGACGTAATAATTGCTTACTTTATGTAACTACCAAATTTGGTAACGTTACAACATTTGGGAAAATTTACAAATATACAAACATAAAACACAAAACAAACTAATACATAAACAAATACAAATCAATACAAAACATGACACAATTTTCAAAGCACACAACATAGAAAATACACAAAATAGTAATATATACAACACAATCACACAGAATAATACCAATTTGAAGCACCAGAGACCAACAGGAAACCAAAGCAACAACCAGCCAACACATAAATACTTCACAAGGCTCAAAATTCGGAAGGCTGAAGATGGGAACACAAGGCTTTCCGAAACATGTTCCAAATAGGGAGAAAATATCTTGAGGTAAAGTCATTATAAAATAAAAATATATATATATATATTGCAACGGTTCAAATTTGATTATACTAATAAGGATATGGTGAGCGTGTGAAATTTACAATCACGTCAATATGGAGGAGATGAAAAATTATTTATTATACACACAAATATAGATTTTAAAGGTGTATATTGTATCATAAATTGTCATGTATTGATAATAGAAATAATACTTTGTATGTTCGATAATATAAATCGATTTTACTTGGTTGCTGCAACGTCCTCCTCTCCTCTCTTCGCTCCCGTCCTGGCGTCCTCTTCGTCTTGTCATCCTCTTGTACGGCAGGCGGCTCCAGCGGCGATATTTCAACGAGTCTCGTTGTTATTATGTTTGACTGCTAACATTAATAAATTAGTTTCTTCATAAATTGTTCACTCACAATGATTATAAATTTCACTCGTACAGTTTATTATTAGTTTATACTTTATATTTTATTAATCTCAGGGTTAATATGGGTATTAATTAATACGGTGCATTTAATGTACACCTTCCACGATATCTTGAAGTGTCTTTAAATTCCCTAAGCGGATATCTTAACTTACACGAAAACAGCACTATATTATATTATAATTTTTATCTAAATATTTTATCCACTCGGTTCTTAACGCAAAACTTCGTTAAGAATTACCAAGGTTTATTTTATATATGATATTTCTACGTTCGTAAGAGATCAACTCTCTTCACCGGGCACAACTTCCCCTTGCTAAAGCAGAACTGTGACCATCCTAACTCTACAACGAATGAATCTTACTGAGTTTAGTGTATTCTGATTGGCTAAGCCCAAGTCACATGATTGATGGAACAAACAGATATACGAATTTCCTGAAAAACTTTGTATAATTTAGCAAAGGCCTGCATGGAAATTATCTACGAATTTTATTACCCTATCTTTGATATGGGTTACAATTGAGTTTTTCTTCAACTAAAAAAACCTATATTTCTAAAATAGTTATGAACCATAGAGTACACATAAATTGAAGCTATTTACATAAATAATTCCTTGTCAAAGTTTCACGTCAATCGGTTTACTACCACTGAAGCTATAGCGATCACACATTATCACACCCGCACACGCGCACAAATTCACACAAAAAATTAATGACAATATAGAACACCTTTTTATGAAGAGTTTGGTATACCCTACATGCTTATCTATTTCTAAATACAAAACTTACGGCTAAAAGACCAAATATTACATAAAACAAATTTAAACAAGAAAATGCTCGTCATCCATGTGCTTTGATACAAACAGCATAGCTTATCATCCTGTGTTCCGTTGCAATATAGGTTTATAACGTTATCCTACGTCTTCCGATCCCTAGTCTCCATTGGTCTCGATCTAACCAAGATTCTTCTTCCAATTCCCGGTCTCTCATTGCCCGGTTGATGCCTTCTCTCCAACTCAACCTAGGTCTTCCTCTTCGCCTACGACCGTATGGTGTCCATCTCAAAATTTGCTTGGGGAGTCGATTATCCGGCATTCTTTGCACATGTCCAAACCATCTTAGCATTTTTGTTTTTATGTCGTCGACAATAGAGTACTGTACTCCCATTATCTCCCGGATTCTGACGTTTCTTACTTTTCCCAGTTTTGACCTCCCTGCCTTTTTGACATTCGCCAATAATCCATTTCAGTAGCTTCCAAAACTTTTCTGTTCTTTGTATTATTGGCCATATTTCACACCCGTATGACGTAATTGGTTTCACGATTGCACTGTACATACGATGTTTATTTTGTTTTGATATTTGTTGGTCCCACAATGTGCTGTTTAGCAATGCTATTGATTTTCTTCCCAGGTTATTTCTTTCTGTTATCGCTTTTTCTAGACTACCATCTTGTGTAACTGTTGTTCCTAGATATTGAAATATAACTCTTTCATTATCATTATTTTTATCTATTAGATTATCTTGTTTTCAGTGTTGAAATATTAAAAAAAAAAAATAAAAATAAAAAAATTAAAATTTTTGTTTTCTTTTATCTGGATTTACTTTAATTTAATTTAAATTAATTAATTTTATTTTTGTTCGTTTATGTTTATTTCGAAATTTATTCCTTTGAGAATTATTAATTAATCCTTGTTTGACTTTCACCGGTTTGGTAAAAAAATTGTTAAAAGAATGTTTTAAGTATGTTCAGTTCGATTATGATATCGACTTGGCTATCGTAGGTTATCTGTTTCTTCCTTGTTCGCTTTGAAGTTCAACTTGCCAATTGTGTGCTCACTCTTCTTTATTACCTAAAAAATCCCTTAACCTTAAGCTCCTTTAATATCAATTAATTAGTTTTATTAGCAATTATTTTATTTCGCATTTGTTTGCTGACTCGTAGGTCGAAATATATGATGGCCTTGTCGACTCTTTTAATGAAATCGATTCCTAAAATATTTTTATTTTTTTATAATATTATTTCATCAGTTCATGGGTTCTTTTAAACTGCTAGGTAAGATCAAAAATGCATACAGAACGTACAATACATTACAAATGTTCGAAAATCTTAATTACTAATACAAGGGAGAATTAATTTTATTTAAGTGTAACGAAAATAATTTGCTTCAAACTTCCACAAGCCATGTAATAGCGTCTGCATAAAATACAATATGGCCGCTTGTTGTTCAACTGACTCGATGTGAAAAATTTTTTCCAACAGTTTCTTTTAAATAAAATGATTTATATTAAATGTCCACAGTGTTTATATTTAATGTTCTTTCTAGTTTTCACTGGTATCTGGTTTAACAGTGTTTGTGCAGTTAATCTTAGTGCTGTGTAGTTGTAACTGTTATTTTAGAATAAGGTTATTTTCCTCACCAAAATTCGAGATATTTATTCACTTTTTATTTTTTAGTCTTTATTCTTCTTATTTGTTCTTGCTTCAGTTTATTATAATTAGTTCATTTTATCTTCACTTATTTACTGTTTGACTTTTTTGTTATAATTTGGTTTCTTCTTCCAACTCGGATCTGATTTCTAGTTATAATTTTGCCTTTTTGCTACACAGAGCTGATCTGCACTCTTTTAAGTCTAACAATAGAATAATCGTTTCTTCTTGTTCCTTCAACGGTCTTGACCAAAATTTAGTGAAATCTCATTGGTCAATACCGGTGAACTCATAGGTCACGTGATACTTATTATTTAAAATATATTATTTTTACATCTGGTACTATAAATTACTCCCTAATTAATCTTTAATTATACTGAAATTGATTTACATAGTGTTTTTACTTATAAAAAGATAAGCATTCTGATACCTCATTTGATATATGTGGGTCTCATATTAGATGTTTTATCATCTTTACAAAAATTCTGTTTATAGGATCAATGTAGGATAGAACATCGGTTACGATTTCAAAACGCAGAGGACAAGATAACTATTTTTTATACACTATTGCTTAGAAATAATGTATTACGTTAGTTGTTGGGAAAGATAATGTATATAATTAACACACAGATGTAACAGTTTGAAATCCCTTCCCTCGAGTCGGCAAAACGGCAAAACCACAAAATAAACACCAATCAGTAACGATGTGTTGAACGCTTAACAAACTTAAATGCTGTGTAGAGGAACACACAGATAGTAAATACAGAACCTAATACAAGCATTTTCTTTGAAGTTGTCAAGGTTCCTAAAATCTGGGTAACAAGTTTAACGATATTGAGTAGAGCTCTGTGAAACACATAAAATAAACCTTTCACAGATAGTTACACGTGTTTGACAAGATATATGGATTAAAAAGAATAGAGAATGAAAAGCAGTTCAAAAAATTATAACTAAAATGGAATGTTTTAGAGCAATAAATGAAAACTGAAAGTTGCAAAATTTTCAGCATTTTACAGGGTAAAATCATTAGGCTGATGTGAAGAACCAGACAAAATCCACTGATAGGGTTTATTTAAAACATCACGTAAACTCTATGTGGCAGGATTCTTGTAACAAAAATAAATGTTTAACCGTGGTATGAAAAATTAGAAATATAAATTTAAGATCCAATTTTCCTGTTAACAGATGAATCCTACACGACTACGTTGTGAAAAACAATTTCGTGCGTAAATTGTAACAGTAATTTCCAGTCGAGACGAGTTTGTGTTGTGACAGCCATTAGATTCTAGGATGCTGTCAGTTTGAAATATTGTTAGGTTGACACGTCTGAGCCCAATGTGTTCCGCTATCACTTCAATCCCAAAATAATAATACTGCTATTGCGTCTGCTGTCACCAAAAAGAAATATTCTACTGTATTTTCACTTATTTGAAATATTTGCCAATTGTTTTTATTTTGACTTTCATACATCATGCTCCTTTGTTTGTCTGTCACTCTTTTTATGTGATGCTTCATAGTACTTGAGTACTGCTTCAAAGAATTTTCAGTATTATTGCCTTTTAACGGGTAGTTACTAATAAATAATTTTTAATTATAAGTAATTATAAGAAATTTACAGTTTAAAAGTTCATTGTAGTGGTGTATAAAGTTAGTGAGTCACATCTGTGCATATTAATTCTATTAATAGACGTCTTACTATTAATAGACGTCTTACTATTAATTATTACTATTAATAGACGTATTACGTATGTAATCGGTAACCAGAAACAACTAAATAGTACCATACACAAGAACACCCTTACCTTGTTTTTTTAAGAATAGGCCTACCTAATAAATTAGGCAATAGTTTTATTTTAAATTTTGTTACGACGGTCTACTTGATCGTCGTAGGTACAGTGGAAACAAAAATACATGCCACCAGTTAAGTCACTAATCACACCTTTAATTTTTACAGTTAAACACTTCGTAACTAACAACACAGTCTCTACAACAAATCAAATGAAAATTGTTCATATGCAATAAAATGTTCACTAAAATTAAACACAATTGTATTACAATTATACCGTCCGATTATAAAACACCACTCTCAACTAATAACCACTTGAACGCGCACAGTAATATCGCTACTATAACTCTCGAACCGCTCTGTAAATATATCGCCACTATACTGAACTGAACGTCGTTGAATACTGGTATTTATACCGCTCCAAATTACTAGATTATTCCATAATGCGCGATAGCGCTAGTATAGTTACGACGTAATTACTTGCTGCCTTGACACAGTCCGTGCGCCCGAGCGAAGTCTGGCACAGTCTAGAAAATGTGTCAACAAGCACGTACGCCACACACGTTACATTCCGGATCACTCTAGAACATTCGATAAACAAGTAGATTGTTCTGTGATGTCGTAACACTTCCCTCTCCTTAAGCCTGTTCGTCCCGAACTGGCAAACCGTCTCTGAACTAGTACTTAGCCAGGCGATCTAGGTGGACGACCTTGAACTTTCGCTGCCCTTCCTATTAAATCCGAGAAACAACATCGTTGATTCCTTTTTTAACAGTTTAGGGTCCTTCCCAGTTAGAATGAAGTATAGAATGAGTGACCAAGTTAGAATGCGCGACCACGACGGCGTTTTGGGTGGAAAAACCAGACCTGATCTCCTTCTTGGAAACCCACACTATTGCTGCAAATGTCGTATCGAGTTTTTATTTTATCACTGGCAATCTTCAGCCGTCCTCTTACCAAGCGATTCATTTGTCGCAGTTAGTTTTCTAATTGCGAGGAATAGTTCTGCGGCTCTTGGGACTGAGTCTCAGGTGATCCGAACATTAAGTCCGCAGGAAGACGAATCTCCCTCCCAAACACCAATTTTGCTGGAGTCATGCCGGTTGTGTCGTGTACTGATGATCTATATGCCATGAGGAATAGTGGTATACGTTAGTCCCAGTCTGTTTGGTTCTCCTCAACAATCTTCGAAAGATGCTGCTCAAGTGTCCTATTGAATCTCTAAACCATCCCGTGCAACTGAGGATGCAGAGGCGTTGTCCTGGTCTTTCGAATTCCGAGTAGACGGCATAATTCTTTAAACACTCCTGATTCGAAATTTCTCCCTTGATCCGTATGGATTTCCATAGGGGCTCCATAACGGCAACAGAAGTTGTGAACTAACTGCCTTGCCACAGTGGTAACCTCCTGATTTGGAATTGCGTAAGCTTCCACCCACTTAGTAAAGTAGTCACCTACAACCATGATGTACCGGTTTCCATCATCAGTAACTGGGAATGGCAAGTCTATTCCATCATCTAGCAAGTCTATGGCAATTCTCTCGAAAGGCAATCCAACGTTATACTGTCTCATTTTTCCCCTGCTTCTGGTTTGTGGGCCCTTGCTTGCAGCACATATTTCACACGTCCGAACACATTCCTCTACGTCGTGGCGAAGATGAAGCCAATAGAATCGTTTCCGTATTTTGTCAAGGGTTTTGTTAACGCCAAGATGGCCTCCAGATGTTTCATCATGAATCTCCTTCAAAACAGACTGCGTTTTACTTCGGGGAACTAATAACTGCATGACCACGTCTCGTCCATCTGCGCTTTCCCAAGCCGTTTTCAGCAATCCGTTTTCTAAGGTGAGAGATTCCCATTGTGCACAGTATCCCTTCAGCACTTCGGAACCATGGCAGATATCTTGCCAATCCGGGCGGCGACCTTCCTCTTTTGCTGTCAAGATCGGTCCAATGTCTTCATCAGTCATCTGTTCTTGCCGACAGTCTTGTGTTGTCCAGCCATCTGCAAGGAAATCTACAGTGATGGCTTGAACATGTTGGCTTTAGTTTTGTTCTTCCTTTCTGTGGCAATGTCGGCAGTCTTCCGGGCTCGGTCCTCGTGATAAGCCATCTGCATTACCATGCAGGCGCCCCCGTCGATGTTGTACCTTGAAGTTGTACTCTTGCAGACGTTCAAGCCACCCCAACTGTTCTTCCGGATTTTTAAATCTCAAGAGCCATGCAAGCGCGGCATGGTCGGTACGTAGTGAAAACTCTCTCCCATAGAGATATTTAAGGAAGTGCTCCACTCCAACTCTCGGACGATTGCCAGCAACTCTCTCCTTGTAACGCAATAATTTCTCTCTGGCTTAGAAAGTGTCTTGCTGTAATACGCTATTACTCGTTCTTCACAGTTTTGCACTTGAGACAAAACTGCTCCTAGACCAGTATTGCTTGCGCCTGTGTCCACAATGTACTTCCCTTCGGAATCTGGGAAAGCGAGAATTGGCTGCGAACATAATGCAATTTTCAAAGCCGTAAATGCTTGATCACACTCCCTCGATTACTGGAAGTTTCGTTTATTTTCTGTTAGCTCATGTAGTGGTTTAGCAATAGTAGCGAAGCCTTTCACAAAACGTCTGTAATATGAGCATAACCCCAGGAAACTCAGAACTTCGTGTTTACTCTTCGGCACTGGCCATCAATCTTTCAAATGTTGCCGGTGGATTACAGAGTCCAAATGGCATGACGTTAAATTGGAATAAGCCACTTGTGGTCGAGAAAGCGGTCTTCCTACGGTGTCTACTTTATTAGGATCCATGCTAACATCCGACGCCGAAACGAGATGGCCCAGGTACTGTACTTCCTTCCGTGAATTCTAGTTAAAACCTCAGTTGAGCACCGTGAATTCTGGTTAAAACCTCCTTAAGGTTTTCCAAATGGTCTTTGAAAGTCTTCCCGATGACTATGACATCGTCCAAATAAACAAGACAAGTTTTCCATGTCAGAGCTCAGAGTACCTCTTTCGAATGTTGCCGGTGCATTACCGAGTCCAAATGGCATGACGTTAAATTGGAATAAGCCACTTGGGGTCGAGAAAGCGGTCTTTTCCTTGTCTTCTTGATGAAGACCCACTTGCTAATATCCACTCTTCAGGTCCAATGTGGAAAACCACTGTGCTCCGGACAACATGTCGAGTGTATCGTCAACGCGAGGTAATGGATAGCAGTCTTTCTTTGTAACGTCATTTAACCTCCGGTAGTCTACGCAGAAACGCAATGCACCATCCTTCTTCGCTACCAGCACTACAGGAGAAGACCAAGCACTTGACGAAGGTTCGATTACTCCCTCTGTCAACATGTCCTGTACTAACCGAGACATTTCCTCTTGTTTAGGTAATGGAGGCCTTCGAGGAGGTTGGCGTATCGGTGTTGTGTTCCCGGTATTGATGCGATGTTGCACAAGAGGGGTGACTGTCCCCGAACTGCAAAACAATCTTTGAATTCATGTAAAAACTGTCTAAGTTCTTTTACCTCACCACTTGAAAGGTCGTTAGAAGATCTGTTCAATAATTCTTGCAGTTCCTCTGGTAATTTGGAATTATCCGAAGCACTGGATATTCGTTGCGTTATTCCGGCTACCCAGGCCACAGGAGTCAATTTGCCTAGGAGCGTATTGCTTTGTAAAGTGATAGATTGATCCAAAATATTCGCCACTCTAATAGGTACATTTCCGGTTTCGTCAATTTTACTAAACTTCTGGCAATTAGTATGCCCGGTGTGCTGACTACCTGGGGTTCGAATATAGAGCACTGGTTGCCCCTAGTATCTACATCGGTTCTAACCATGATGATCTTTCGGAGTTTGGCGGAACAGTTACGGCCACTTGGTTTATGACGTCCATCGATTTTTCTGCTGTCGTCATTGTTGATAGCATTACCTTTTCGCCTCCGATTCTCAAGACATTGTTTTTGAAGTCGACTATAAATCCGTATGCGTTCATAACGTCCACACCAAGAATTGCTTCATCTACAATGTCTGCAACAAGTACTTGATGATTAAACACAAGTCGATTGAGGCGTAGATGTATCTCCACTTTTCCATACACTTTTACAGGCCGTCCAGTAGCTGTTCGCAAGCTGCAAGAGCACCAGATTGGCTTGAGATCTTTCACCACGTCAGGGTGCACAATAGAAACTGTTGCACCTGTGTCAACTGTAATCGAGGTTGGCCTTTCTTGAACAAATCCGGTAACTACCAAGCTCCCGCTGTTTTTCTGAAGTGTAGAAATTGAGTATTGTCTAGGGGCTTCGTTCCTCCAGTTAGTCAGCACACGCCCCGTTGTACCGACTATTGCTCGTTCCCTGCTGCTGAATTCTAACTTGACAATCTCGTTGTAGATGTCCAGGTTTCCCACATCTAGGCTATAACACTTCTGTCCTCCATCCTTTCTTATTTTATTCTATGGCGCCGACCGTCGAGTCTCTGTTTCTTGTTCTTCTCCCTCATCGCCTGTGCCGTCGCGATTTTTAGCGCGCGAACTTTATGACTTGTCCAACCAGACGCTGATTTGGCGGCCTCAAATTGCAAAGCATGTACCAGGGCGTCCGCACTGTTCTGGTGTCTTGCCATTCGTAACACTTGCTATAGTTCGTTATCTCGGACACCAGCAGTATATGTCTACATCGCAAACCTCGTTCGAAAATCTTCTGGCGCTTCAGGATAGGCCAGTCTAATTAGTCTGTCGATACTTGCTTCAAACACTTGAAGGGTCTCCCCGGCATGCTGTCGCCTTGCTCTCAACTGGATGCAGTACACATCTCGCAAATGTTTATCACCATACCGTAATTCCAGAGCTTTTATCAATTCGGCATCGGTGTTTTGGCTGTCAGGTGGCACTTTCTGTAGTAGTTCTGCCGCGGGTCCTTTTAATGAGAGAACGAGTGAAACTGCCTTGTCTTTCTCTGTCCAATTATTTGCGCATGCAGCAGCTTCGAATTGGGGTAAATACGTCGCCCAGTGCGTGCTTCCATCAAAGGTTGGGGCCTTAACATGAACTGTCCTAACCGCAGGCGAGGCGACCTTCTCTATTGACTAATTTTCTGCGTCTTCCTCTGTCTTTATCACTGGTACAGTCTGTTCAGAAATTTGTTTTGGTTGAATCTTCATGGACTGTTCAACTTCACTTTTAATTTGTTCTCTTATGTTTGCCAATGAGTTTTCTACTGCAGATATTTTTGTTGACATAACTTCTTCCACAGTCAAGACAGATTTTTCTACTTCAGACATTTTTGTAGACATCGGTTCTTCAACACTCGAGACAGATTTTTAATTATTTTTAATGTCACTGATTCTTGTACCTCCGATATTTTAGTAACTTGTCTATTAAGCTCACTTCGTAGGAGACCCAATTCTGCGGTACTATATTCTTGCATCTGTTTCTGCTCCTGTATTAATGCTTTGATGACTTCTGTTTCACGCTTTCGTTCCTCTGCCTCCTGTCGTCGTTGTTCCTCTGTCTCTTCTCTTTCCTGTCTGCGTTTTTCATCCTGTCGTATTTCTGCTTCTTCCGCCTCCTGTCTGCGTTTTTCATCCTGTCGTTTCTCAGTCTGTAACAGCAGCGCCTGTAAATTTTCCATCATCTGACTGGCATCCATTGTTTACCTATTAATTACGAATAACACTCGTCTTGTATAAAGTGTCCACTGTTTCCACTATTAACCGTTCTAACCCACTTCTGACACCACTGTTACGACGGTCTACTTGATCATCGTAGGTACAGTGGAAATAAAATAAGTACAAGACAATATAATAAAATAAGTACAAGATCAAGTCACTATCACCAGCTTTAATTTTTTACAGTTAAACAGTTCGTAATTAACAACACAGTCTCCTACAACAAAACAAATAAAAATTGTTCACACGCAAATAAATGTCAATAATATTAAACACAATTGTATTACAATTACACCGCCCGATTATAAAACGCAACACTTCACTAATAACCACTTGAAGTTACATAGTAATCTCGCCCGATAATAACTCGAACGCATTGAAAATATATCGCTGCTCTACTGAAACTTAAGGCCGCTGCCGCCATGTATTTATACCTGCGCTCACAGACCAGAATGTTCCTAATTGCATCTTAGCGCTCGTGTGAACTATGTAATTAACTGCGGCCTTGACACAGTCCGCGCGGCTGGCGCCTTCGAGAAACCTCTCGAAAATGCATCGACAAGCACGTACGCCACACGCGTTACATCGAGATTCTTCTGGCACATTCGACAAACACGTAGATTGTTCTGTGATGTCGTAATACTTCTCCCTCCTTAAGCCTGTTCGTCCCGAACTGGCAAACCGTCTCTGAAGTAATACTCGACCAGGCGATCTAGGTGGACGTCCTTGCGAAAAATAATTCTCACGTTCTTCGAATTCAGTCTCGTGTGATCCGAACATCACGTTCCCAGGAATGCGAGTCCTCCGCTCAACCATTAGTTTTGCTGGAATCACTCCCGTTGCGTCATGTACTGATGACCTAAATACCACTGGCTGATCCACGTTTGTTTGGTTCTCGTCAACAACCTCTTGCGTAACCTCATCTTCAGCCACTTTGCCCTCGGGCGCTTCTATCAGCTCAGGAACAAGCAAGAGTTTTGTCTCGACACCCATAGTTGGCTTTCCAATCACTTTTTTTGTCGTTACACTTATTTGTATTTCCTCTGCTAGTTCTTCTTCCATTTCCGATTGCAATAGGGAGGGTTCCTCTTGCCCAGACCTGTTGACTTTTTCTTCGACTAATGCCACTCTCTTAATCGAATGGTTGGTTGACCCTGCAAACTTTATCTTCTCTTGGCCAATCTTCAGGACATTCTCTCTTAAGTTCACAACGAATCCGTAGGCATTCATAATGTCCGTGCCAAGAATCACTTCATCGACAATGTCTGCAACGAGCATTTGGTGGCTAAACTCGAGAAGACCCAGGCATACACTTACGTCTACCTTTCCTAGCACCTTGACGTGGCTTCCAGTTACAGTCTGTATTGTACAAGAGCTAATTAGAGGGTGGCGGTTGCTGACAAATTCAGGGCGCACAATGGACACTGTTGCGCCCGTGTCAACTGTAAATGATGTTGGTTTACCTTCCACAAATCCATTAACTATCAAGTTTCCACTGGTCTTATGTAGCGTGGAAATTGTGTGCTGTTCTGGGGGTTTACGTCTCCAATTGGTGCGATCACTCGGTATCGCTTCTCTCGGTATCTTCTTCTCCCAACAGTCTACCTGTAGATGACCACGTTTTCCACAGTTGTAACATTTTGGTCTTCTGTCTTTTTCAAATCGTTGCGACTCTCTTCAACTTTTGAATTGTTTGTCCGACAACACTGTTTTTCTGCACTCATCGTAACGGCAATGTGATGGCACAAACCCATACATTCGATAAACACGTAGATTGTTCTGTGATGTCGTAACAATATTATTCATAGAGTTTTCTTAAGGTTTATTGTCAGGAACGTTTACTTAAAAAATACGAAAATTTTTACATTGACGTAACATGGGAAGAGGTCAGTCTCAAATTTTTAAAAGTACGTTTATAAGAGGGATGTGTTTGGTTGGCAAAGCAGATAGTGTAAACCCCCCTGTCTCTCGTTCTCTCTTTCTTTCACTATCTCTGTAGAACTCTCTCTCTCTCTCTCTCTCTCTCTCTCTCTCACACACACACACACACACACACACACACACACACACACACACACACAACATTTGTTACTAAAATGAATAACACTCCCTAACTGCGAGTTGCAATGCGCTGTCACGAATCTAAACAAATTACTGTACGTAATTCTAAACGTATAGCAATACGGAGTACAAACAGTTTCCAGACATTTGTATATTATAAAGCCATAAGAACCGAAAACTGCAATATATGGAGTAAACTTGTAATCAGCAGAGTAAACTCACAAATTAAGGACATATTATTTATGTAAATATTGGAACAGGGATATTCCCAGTTACTAATTATATTTTGTGCAACTGACAACGACAAAACTCGCACTGATATCTGTTTCCATGTTCAGCTAAAAAACCTGTGTAGGTAGTTAAAGTCATTATATATACCTGTACTTATTAATAGTAATGTAAAATAAACTATTTTTTAAAGTTTTTCTAGAACTATTAGAACGGTGCTCTTTGGAATGCTGTTAAATAGCAGAATGGCATCTCGTTGACTCGATGTAGATTATGACAAGTTTGTCGTTTATCGACTTATTTATTTTTATGCAAGCTACTTAGATAATAAACCTTATATGTCGGTATCAGGATGTATCAATGAAACAAAGATTTACATACATCATCTGGACTGAAAAAGTGCCAAAACGAAGGTTGCGCCAATAATTGAAGTTGACAGGAGAAGGAATGCTAAGAATTTTATATAACTCGCATTAAATGGTGTATGCATACAAACGCTCAGACGTAGCTAATGGCATGCAATAAGCAGACGTTCCTTTAACTACGTTTTTGTCTGTAGTAACAACAAGCACAGAATGCTAATTCAGTGAGTAAAACATGCAATACGTATACCAACACCACCACAAACAAGGTTATAGTACATAACAACGTAGAAAGAAATAAAATGAAATAAAACGAAAACAGAACGAATAAGGTACGAAGTGTTCTAATGAAAACTATTGCACTTCAGATTTTAGTGGAATAACTGGATGTTTTCTAATAATCAGAACTAGGGTTTGAAACGCATTTTGCAAACGTTCTCTCTAATTAATTTCTTTGCAGAACTGCTCATGGAAAATGCATTGGCGTAATGAGTTTGGTAAAGCACGTAGTACACACTTGCACGCTCGCATGCACGCATAAAACTGTATCACTCTGAATCAGAAAAACTACATTGTGCCAAAAATATTTGATTAAAATATTATTCGTCTTATTTTTCTGCCGCACAGAGTTGAATCTGCACAATTTGTCTAAAAAAAAAAATAATATAAACTGACAATAACATTCCATATGTTAGAAATAATATTTGTAATTGATTACAAGATAACCAATTAATGGAATCTGCTATTTTTGTTTAAATTAGTAATTATTAAGATTATTAATTACTGTCAACAAACAGTAATTTACGCGGTAAAATATGACTATTTGTTAACTGTAGGGTATCTTTGAAACTGAATAAAACTGTCTTGTGAAAATATACAAATATTAAAATTTAAAATAAAATTTGAAATTGTATTCATTTATCTATTGTTAGTAGTCTAAACATTTATGTTATCAATTGTTGTTGCCACTAATGTTGTTCCCTTATTCTGTCTAAGCTTTCTGGTGCTTCCCCCGTTGTAAAGTACTATTCTGCAACAGCGTTGTTGGTTGCGACGGCGTCATTTTAATCGGACAATCGTCCTATTCAAAACTACATGGTAAAGTATAGCTGTCTGGGCTGGTCGACCTCGTGGGGCTTACACGAAATTTATCAATTCGAGACAAATAATACGGGAAAGTATAGTGAAACATTGCTTTGCCAGGGAAAAGAACAACGTGACTCCGGGAAACACTGTCAGATCATTCGTGTACATGTGTTACAGAATGGTGATGAGGAGAGGAAATAAGGAACACCAGCGGCGAATGGGCGAACCCGAGACCACGCCCCGTTGAAACTCGTCATAAAGGTTCAGTCAGTTAAATACGATCGTATGAGATGCTCACTGGACACTAGTATTGACGTGTAAACCAGGTTTGTATAGCTTCGTGCCAAACCTTGTCTAAGAATTTGCTCACGTAAAACAGGACAACGTGAACAGTTACCTGTTGGTGTCGTCTGCCTCTGGGTAAAGACCCTCACTAGCTGAAGAGTAGTCGATTCCTCCGAACTGATCCTCGCGGATGATGTCATCCACCAGGGGCTGGATACGGGACAGTAGGGGTTGCTTGTATACCTTCGAGATTGCTGCCATGAACAATTTCGAGCAATAGCTTCCAGGAAGCGCTGGCGGCATCTTAGGTTTCGAAATCAGGATGATGTTCGCGGTCTTCCACAATCAAAGAACGTGCCGTAGCCTCTTTATCGTTGATCAGTTTACATAATCTACACTGGAACCTACAAGATTCGCTGTGAATCACTACCTTCACTTTGTATCACTCTAAATCTATAATATTCAAGACTACGGCTTTGCTGTACTATAGGGTGTTTGTCCATTTGTCCATGGCAGTAAAAGTCACACTTAGCAGTTGCCCGTTTTTGCATTTACTTACCGTACTAATGACGAAAACTGTACAACTAATAAAACTAATACTGTTCCTATTCTTTATTCCACAAACACACATTGCAAATACAGGTTTAAAATTATCACTACACTTTTAAAATATTCCCATCATCCTACACGATGCGTTAGTAGTTTGTAATGGTAAAGACAAAACAACGGATTAGCAGATTTAACAAAATATTTACGATGTACAACTTAAATATAGAATATAAAAAAATATAATTACAATACGATACAATTTTTAAAAATCCGATTAGAAAAAAGTTTACTTTGATTTGAAAAATAATCAAAGTAATGTCCGATGCCTTAAATCAAAAAAATTACATCCGATGTCCAAGGGATGTAAAAATATTATAACGTGTATGCACTTAATGCCTGAGTATATGAATAACAAGGTTAAAGTTAAACAGAAGAGACTTTGATTTTGGGATGTACGTTGACAATCTGTGCAGTCCGATACGAACAAGTTTTATCATTATACGATTATGCCAACTATAAACGTCAACATAGTTAAATGTAAAACAGTGCAACGTTGATAACATTATATATGTATGTACGTTTTTTTGTTTCATTTTTCAACTTTCTTATTAAATTTTAAATTAAATTTTCAGCTTATAAAATTTTAAATAAGCTTATATATTAGTGTTCTATTATGAAATTTTAAACTCTACCTATGAGAAATGTATTTTGCGGTAAAGAGACGCGAATGTGTCTTTTACGCAATTGTAAGTAGCAGCAGACATAACTCATTTTCATTCCTATATTATATTTCGACAAACACCAATCCTGGTAATGATTGTGATTCCACATTATAGTTTGTATAATAATTATATAACTTCTTATAGCGTAATAAAAAAAAAGGAAATTCACAAATATCCAAACAGGTACTAATTTGTGACATTAATAAACATCTCCTGCAAGAGTAAACACGTTCGGAGACTATAGTAATCTTTCAATTAATTCAAACAATCAGTGATTTTCACGTAAGAAGTGATTTACGTCAGACATAATGTTGTACGTGACAAGCTACTAAGCGCTGCATCTTCTGTAAGTAGCTAACTTTACTAATTATACTATACTGTACTATAGGCCTATACTATATCTCGCTGTTATTTGCAACATTTACATCTTCTTCTATGTTTCTAGAATTTATTCATTACCCATAAAATTAATACAAATAATGATACAAAAATAATTTATTTTGAATACAAACTATAGATCTTAGTAAAAAATTTGTTTTTCTCTGTTTTAGAGTACGAAATACACTTCACTATTTTAAGAATTAAACATGAATGTTACCTCGTTTTAAATCGTAATTAATTAAAAACCCAGTCATTTAATTAAAAATTTACGTTTAATTAACGTTACTTTAAAACGTCTGCCCTGTAAACTAAACTTTACTTTTCTCTTGAATCAGGCAGTACTTCTTTCGCGACTGTTACGGAAGCAGTACTCTAAACATTTGTCTTTATTTAGATATCTAAGGGCCGCTTTCGCTTACATTAAGTCTCATATGTCTGTAAACAACAAATTTAGTCATTCCTTATTTAATTTTATGTTTAATGAAATAACATTTGCATCTATTTATGTAAAACTCGTTTGTAATTAGTTTATCTTCATGCGCCATTGACCCTCGTTTTGTCCAAACATGAGCTATTCTTTGTGCTATATTTATTTTTTTATGGATTATTGAGTATGTGTATTTTTTATAAACGTTCACGCTTTAACGTAAGAATTTGTAGAGTACTTTACAAAAGCATGAGGATGTTAATGGACAGTAATCTGCAATCTATTAAAATCTGGGGATACTCTGTGATAATTTGTATAGCTAACCTTGTTTCAACTATCTATTCACCCCAATTCTGGTAATCCGATTACTTGAATTTCGAACAATTTCGTTATCTTGTTTATGTGGTCGCGCATATTAACATTGTGCTTTTGAATTATGATGAGTTAAACAAGCAATGATATTAAATATTAAATAAATGTGCCTATAAAAATGAATTAAATTACTATGAAATTACGTCACCATGAGTATAAAAGATTCTGTCCTCTAGATCCTATCTGCAAAATCTTATCTAATCCTGTTGGGTCTAGTATAATCTGCGACATAAACTGTGCCATATTTCATTGCACATACGGTCATCAGCATATAATATTCTGCATTGTGGACATCACAGCTGCCTCCATTCCCATGATTGATTGAGACTTCATTTCCGCATACGATAGCCCACACTTTATGTCATCCAGGAGTTTTAATCTTCACTTCCAGCTGTTATTCTTCTCTTTCTCTGTATCCTCAGAAACGTTGTTAATAATCCAGTTTTCCTGAATATATTATATAACAATTTAACACCCAATTAACAATGAACAGGGTAATAAAACATTTTGGATAAGTTATATTGTGAGCCACTTGGGGAATATTTCTCTGAACATAAGCTCTTCAAAACAAGGTCGACGGGTTATTGCATGTTGTAGTCCTTTTATCAAGACAGTACACAGTTTAGACGAGAAATTCAAATGCGCTATTTGTTATTGCTTTACTGAACTCTATTAACAGACAATATACAACGTAGTATATGGAAACAAATGTAATTTGTTTTAATGGTTTATACGGTCTTAGCCGTTCGACTGTCTCGCGTTATACACAGATTTTGTATAAAAGCCCAATATTTTTTACCTATTATTTTTTTATAAATATTATTGTATATATCTTGTCTTTATTAAGTATCCTGCATCTGGCAGTTGAATTCAAATACACTCATACTCTGTTTGTTAGTTTCACAAAGCACATTTTGACTTAAGGGGGATGAGAATTTTGTCAGCTGAAAAGCGTGAATATATATATATATGTTCAATAAATTATTACGTACTTCCCCTTATATCCTGTTATATAATGTAATATACGCTATTTAATATCACACATAAACTAATTTAATAACATATATTTACAAATACGGTATTGTACAACAGGTACTAATTTATTATACATTAATATTTATTTGCGGCGGATCAGTAGACCAGTGGGTATGGGATCTGGCTGCTAATCTAGAGGTCCCGGGTTCGATTCCCGGGCCCGCACCATAAAATCAAGGTGCGTTTTTCAGCCCCCAGGTCGACTCAGCCTGTTGAAAATGATTACCTGGGATAACATACTGGGGATAATAATCCCCAATGTGGGGGTGAAGCGTAGTGCTGGCCACACTGCCTTCCTTGTATGTCGTACGGCTCGCATAAGACAGCCTACCCTGCCTGACTCCTACGCTCCTTCGGTGGTACACATGGGATCCATTATTATTATTATCATATTATTTGCTCATAACTGAACAAATTAAGAGTCAAGGACAAATTGAAGTATTTTCATGACAGCAACGCAAACTGTAATTACAAAATTACAACAGACGTTAAAATATTGATTGTAATTAAAGTTCAATTAGGAAATTATTTTTAAAACGTTGGCCAGTAATCGTTTTCCCCCTTTCTTAAAAATATTAGAATTTAAAAATATTTCTCAATAATGCCTAATTATTGTTTTAAATGTCAGACAATTTTTATTAAAACAATTTATTTAAAGGCTTCTTGATACTACTGATTAGAATCTGTATAGCAGCAACAGGAATTGATAGAACGGTATGTCACACAGTACTGTGTTCGTTTAATGACAGATTTACAACTTCAGTGAAGACATACTCCATCCGTGTAAAGTTACTTTTACCATGTAATTAGCCCTGTAATTAACTGGAATAACTAAACTATATCATCACCACACGAGAAATAAATTTCTTATATGATATTTGGAAACGTCTTGCTAATGTAATGTCAACTAAACGTTTTTGATGTTGGATTTTAGAATTTTCATTTCACTTCTGTTTTTGGTGTGTAAGTTATATGAAATTTGTTAACGGCGAAAACATATAGACGTTCATAAAACCATAGTCACGTTTTGAAATCGTTGATTTAGAGTAGTTATTTAAAATTTAATTACTGTACGTAGGCTATTTAATTTAATGATTTTCGTCGAAATCAAAATTTGACCACATAAATCTTTTTGTACGTTTACATTATAGTGAAATTTATAATATCATCCCTTCATCCTAAAATATTAACATCAAATGCAACTTCTTTATATTAATCACTCGGTTAGTTAGAAATTAAATTATATGAGTTTTACTGAAAACGTGTTTGCGTGTTAGTATGGAACGATTACTTGGAGTAATAGGATATTCAAAGCTTTAAATTTAACTCTCACATACTTAGGTCATATTTTGGTGGAATGTAATGGACAAAAAATAAACCAAACATACAATTCTGTTGACTACAGTAGTAAACAAAACAAATACGCCAGATATATACAATTGTTGTGAAGTTTCTTACATGTAACATATTACACTTTTACTTTTATACCAGGTTGCTTTTAGTATCTGATGAAGCAGAAATCGTTAAAAGTTTCATCACGAATTTCGAGCATGTAGTCACTTTTACAATAAAAGTTAAATCACACTTATATTTTGTTTACAGTTGAAAGAAGTACACAAATAAATATCTATGAAATAACGATTAGACATTATTATAATCATTATTAGAAATTAACACAGTTCTGTTTTACCCATAATATTAGTAGGTTTAAGAGTAGAATTTTTACAGCTTATAAGAAAATTTAGGAAATATTTTATCTGTTTTTGCCAGAGGTAAAGAAGATGTTTAAGGCATAATAAAATTAGGCCGTTAAATTACATTTAACATAACTTACAAATTTTAAATGATAAAAGACAATGTAATTAAAAATTAACTTTAATTAATATACAATATTAAAATATATTGATATATTCTCAAATATTTCTTGTGTTTATATTATTATTAATAATAAAAACTTTAATTAGAATATATTTTTTTATTTTCAAAATTACAAGTGTTTCGATAGTAACATAACTATCATTATCAGATATAATTAATAAATTCAAAATTTTAAAAAAAATTGTTCAAAACAACTGTTGTATATGTAGACTATATTTACTGTTTTTATATGTTTATATAAAATATGTTGTATAATTATTAATTATAAAATATAATATAAATATTTATTATTTTAATAAATTAGTAATTTTGAAAATATTATCATTTTTTTGCATTAATCTGAAATTTTTCTGATCATAATAATTATGTTACTATTAAAACATTTGTAATTTACAAAATAAAAAATACATTCTTGTTAAAAGTTTAAAAAATTTTTTTTAGTAATAATCTTAAAATAGTAATTATTCTTTTATAATTAATAAACAGTTAACAACAGTTATAAACAGTTACTTATAATAACTGTAAACAGCTAATAAATTTTTAATATTGTATATCGCAAAAAATGGTTTCTTAAAAAAACAGTAAAAGAAATGTAACTACTTAGATCCCTAATTATTATAATGGGCATAGTCTAAACTCCACAAAAGAAAATGATAAAAACTATTATTATGAATTTGAAATTTTAAATTAAGATAAACTAACATTTTTCCTGTCTTGCAGTTTTCCTATACAACACAGGGGTACTGTCGGTAGGTAGGCCCTACAACACCCTATGAATCTTAAGGGTACTGTGCCTTATATTCGGAATTTATATATTCAATTAAACCAATTTTATTATTCAAAATTAATTGTAGTTATAGTTTAACTAACTAATTAATTTTAAGTAATTTAAATAGTATAATATTTTTTATTTTTACGACGTTATACTCTAAACTGTACGCAATGAACACATTCAACAGTTTTAGTTCATATTCGTTTGGCAAAACATTTCACCAGCAGTGTATGTCTTTGTATAAATTAAGCGTGTTTATTTGGGATTGATGTCTTGAAGAATCTGTAAGAAAAAAAAGTAAACAAATTTATGCCACGTAGGTTCAGCTCGCACGCTGGGGATAATTTCCACATTTCGTTTCTATCGCTAAAGAAACCGCCAAGGGAGAAACAACGAAATTCTGGCGACAGAAAACTTAATCGATTCTACTGTTATTGCATTTCACTGTGGCGCAGAAACATTTGCAACGGAAATCTCCCATTACTGCAAAGTGTTATGAGAAGACACGCCTCCATGCGTTCGATTAGGCCTATTCTTAAATATAAACAAGACAGGCTTATTTTACAATAGGACCTTGGCAATTGTAATTTTATTATAAACTACAGAATTAGCTATTATTTAACACATTCTACTATAATTTGCATAACTTATAATATACTTAACTTATAACATATGAGTATATAAGCCATGCTTGCAGATAAACATAAATAAATAAATGTACCCTCTTATATGTATTCAATTCATCTATTACTGTGTACTGTGTTTATGATGTTCTTGAAAGGTGATGCTAAACTTATGGAAATTATTCTATTCATTAAACTGAAGAAAAATATCATTAAGCTAAAGAAAAATGTCATTAATACTCCATTTTCCGTCTATGATATTCTGATGCCCTGATGTGATATCCCGAAATTTGGTACACAAATAAGTTTGCCATTTCTTGTAAGTACAAAACAAACCAAAAAGTTAGATTAAAAAGTTTCAAAATTCTGATTGTTTAAGTTTTTAATTCTAAATTACAAAAATCTTTAATTATAAATTAAAAAATCATATTACTTAAGAAGTATCCTTTTATTCTTAATATAAGGATACATTGTTAATTGAATTCGGATAGAAAATAACAGAGATTTCGTTCCTAATGAAGCATTTGGAGTATTTTCCTTATAAAAACCATGTATTTTTTGTGTTATTAAAAATCTGGTTACACTTTAATTTTTATATGATTCCAAAATGCTAAACGAAATAAATTTAGATAAATATTCAATTTTTTAATGTACTATCTAGTGTAAAAAATTGACCATGATATAGGCTATATATTTATGTTTTATTACTGAATAAGAATGAGCATTTGGTTGAGACTTTGAGTTACCATGTGTACCAGGTACAATATTATTTAGTAGAATTATTAAATTATTTACGGTGATAAACAACCTAACGCAGCTTTAAATAATTACTCGTGCACTGATCATGGCAAAATGAATGTTTATTTACTTATTTTTTATAACGACTAAGAAAAATTTACGGTCAGTTGATATTACAATGTTTAATATTAATTACAAATTATTACCATTAAGTTTATTATATACTCTAGGCTAATACAAGTACGTAAACAGCTGACGTTATTCTGTACATCGTTGTCATTGTTTCAATTCAAAACAAATTGTTTTTACGGTAATTGTCTTAACTATTTTTGGTGAAATTAAATTATTTCATGTTATTTAAAACAACGATTTTTATTGTCTGTAATAAAGGTTTTTATTCTTTTAACAATTGTCATTGTGTTAATAGGTTTTTATTGTTAAGTTGGTTTAACGTTCATCGTTGCAGATAACATAATGTAAATGCAACTACATGTTCATTATGTACATTTTCTGGATCTTATTAAGAAAATAAGTCAAATGGTTTATTATGAAAGAATTGTAATATCTCAGTTTTTTATTCGAATTCTGTAAAGAAGGTATTGTTGAACTAGGAACAATAATGGTGGTGCATTTTGGTGTACACACAGAGGGGTCATTTACAAAATTTTTAAGATACCACTTTGGTTTGTTATGTATTATTAAGAAATGGCAAACTTATATTTTATACTAAATTTCAACTCTACATCTCATCTCATTCAACCATAATTAATCTTTTTATAAAAACACATACAGACATACTAATAGAAATCGAAACATTTTTTGGCATATCTTTATTGGGTATTTTTCCTTTAGTTAAATAAGTAGGATCATCTTCAGAAGCTTGGCACCACCTTTGGAAAACACTCTGTATCACAATAGTCAGGAAAAGGGTATATGAAGAATAGTAAAATAATATTGAGTAATTCATTAAAGTAACAAATAAGGAACGTATACTAATGTAGCTATTTGCCAAGACCTTGCCAAGAATTTAGTTTGCCAAACATGAATTTTTAACAACTTCTCGCCGTAGGCCTTCGCTGTTGTTATGAGATGCTATCCGTAAGAACATAAGACGTATCCAGCACCCATAGACTCATGCATCTCACGCGTCTCTAGCACGTATATCTCATATTGACTCACGCATTAATAGTTTGCTTAGTAGCTTTAACAAACTGTATTATATCGTTACTGTCCTTTTGAGGAGAAGACATGGTTATCTGAAGCAACTGATTTGGTAATGAGGGATGTATAAGGGCATGTCATATGTGAATATACGCAGTGCAAACAAAATATACCAATACCTCATGTTTTTGACAGTGTTTTGACGTTAGCGTTATTTGTTCACAGTGTAGAACTTTAAAAGTCTTTATTGTTAGTTTCGTCTACAACTACCTAAAAATAATTTAATTAAATTTGATGAAACTGTGAACTGCTAACACACTTTATTAAAATATTTCTTTGCAATATGCTCCAAAATTATTAAATAAACAGACGTAAAGTTTTATGATAATGCTTATTCGTGGAAGCATGTATGCTTTTTTAAAAATATACACAGTATGTGAATACATAGAAATAAACATAGAGACATTCAATACATATATATGGACATTGCACTACATTGATAATTGATAACATCAAAACACACTTAAACAATCGTAACACTTGACTGTTAGACTAGTACTGCACTGTAATGGTTTGTGTAAACAAATCGCAGAACTGAACACCGTCGCACTCATCTGGTTTTGTATAGTTGCCGTCAACATAAACAAGACTTTAATCACCGTGAATGGTCTAGAATTTACTCGGTTTACTTGAATCACTGTAGAAACGTCAAGCTGAATCACTACATCGTTGTAAGGTTACTCAACCAGCGTGTCAAGTCTGATAACACGAGTTGTATACCCACTGAACTATACGAGTTAACGCTGTAATACTGCAATTTAATTCTCTATCTATAGTAAAAGGTTAATAAATGTGAGGAAATCCCTGTAGAGGCTGTGAAATGAAATCATTCGTATTGTGACAGTTTTCAGTTGAACATGATTGCTTGAATGAGTCACATTTATCCCAAATCTTGTTACACCAGACGTTACTTTTGCAAAATTTTTCTATATACTAAGCGGAAAAAAGCGTCGTCTGCCTTTTATCAGGTATACTATACTTACAATATTTTCTTGTAGAAATCGTATAAGCTCTTGAACATCCAATAATTCATTAGTGATATTAAAAATTAAGTTGTATTTTCTCCGGTTATAGTTATTATTACACTTTAACCTTATTATTCATTTCTTTACTCCTTATTTATTCATCTGTAATCTAAAAGCAACGAGTATACAGTAAATTCTCAACAGTAAAAAAAAGTAACATTGAGATGACACGATTTGTTTGCATACTGATCAGGTTTTTTATTTCGGTCAAGAGGTTAATCCAAGGAAGTGTCTTAATTTTTTATCTCTTATACAGTTATTAACTTGGTATGATAATAATATACGTAAATAATGCGTAAATGCATTGTTTGTAAGGTGCCTTAAAATCAAGGTGTGTTTTCCACCCGCCAGTCCGACTCATACAAGTGACGAGTACACGCAGTGAGACAATAATAGCCGGCCACTTTGTACGGCTCAAGATCCATAGGATACCGAACTTCCCTCATTCTTCTAAGCTGCCTCAGTGATTCCTTAAAAGAAACCGTTATTAAAATTATAAACCTAATATTAGTTGATTATATTTTATTAATCATAAAATATTTACATAACTCACATTGATTTAAAACGGGGAAATTAAAATTAATTAAAGCAGTCTTGTAAGTGGCGTGTTAAGCAGAGATACATGAGAGTGAGTACAGACATATAAAGTCACTGTGTAATCGAATATGAACAACAGTGTACTGTAAGTCACAATAGACCGTTACGACGCTAAACAAATTATTGTGTACATAATAAAATATGCACTTTATTTTAACGTCTTATGTTTATGCGGAAAATCTTAACGTCTAAAACAGCTTGACTGAAAGTTAATTTGCTTTGAAACAAACACACACAATAGAAAAAGATCTATTTTGGTGGTCTATAATCTAACCAAATTTTATACTTTCAATGTTCATATAAACTATAAATGTGTGAACAGAACTAAAGCAGTATTGGCATCGGCCCAACGTTGATGCAACAATAAACATTATAAAATCCAATTAAATCTCAATACAATTTCCATTTATATATAAACCGTCGGTGTAAAGCGGGGAAAGTGCTAAATAAAGCTGGGTCTACGCCCGAGACATGTAGCTGCAGTTTAAAAAAATTAATGAATTTATTGTCACTGGACGGTAACTATGAAACTGAATATTTATACGGTAATCTCGATTTATCGATTTGGGAAACTAATATTTTTATCTATCTCAGGAAAAATTTTATTATTTTTAAAAGTAAATTCCATTGCAATTATTGTAATGCAGTTTTTGTTTTTTTTGTATTTTTGGTAAAATTAATTAATTTTTATATTAGTTTATACAATGTTTCTATAAAGTTCAACTTACAGACCACGACTCATTAATATGTTTTGAAATTACAATCAAAGGACTTTTTCAGGAAACCTGTGGTTAAAAAAATCCCTAATATAATTAATTTTATCGCTATGACTCATTCATACGTTATGCAGCTAATTACATCTAATATGACTCAATCTAATTTGTAGCTTTAACTAATAGAAATTAGAATACAGTCATATGTCGATAAAAATCCACTTGGCAATAAGCAGGCTGAAACAGTTTCTTTACGCAGCTCCGGTATCATCAGCCAGTAAACTGTTTTTCATAGTACATTTTTTTTAAAAGAGATTTTGATAAATGTTTACAAGTGAGTTAGAAACCCTACCATAATTTATAAAATAATTATATAGTTACATCCTTTGTTACATCTTTTTTTTAATATAATAGTATGTGAGTATCTAGAATAAAGAGTGTTTATCGTGGTTAAATAAATTCAACTATTTGTATATCGGTTAAAATTATACAGCTGTTAGTAAGCAATACGCTACTTAGCACATTTTCATTTATTGTTTCCATTCTAATACAGTAATTTTCTGCTTGAACTGACACTTGATCTAAATTTGTTGTTTTCAATTTATTTGTGATTACAAATTCATGAAGATTATTCTTGCCTCACAGTATACCTTACCTTACCTTACCTTACCTTTGTATATATATATATATATATATAATTTTATAAAAAATATTTTAAATAAAATTTGTTTTTCTGCAAAATTTTTATAATGGATCCGATTTCTTTAAAAATATGACGGATTTTACTACTATCTGCAAACAAAAAAACTTACAGTAGGCCTAGATTAATTTAAATTAATTGTTGTAATTCAAAAATTACTAGTCTAGAGAGCAGTCCTTTTTTTCTTTGGAACGCGGCAACATTTTCTATTTGCCCATTACAGTAGACAGTTTGGTGCTTGTAGACATTTATCTCAATTTAGTCCTATACGGCGCTTTCATTTATATAAACTCTATTATTTATTCGTGTTTATTTATATTTTGACGGTCGGGCGGATTGTCATGTTTGAAAAGTGGCAACAGAATATCTGGCATTAGATCAAATCACTAATTATAACTGTAATTACAGTAAAAAAATAAACTAAGAACTCATATACAAAAGTTTTTCAAGCTAAAAATTATCCAACACAATCTAACGTAAAAAATAATAAATTTCACCTTACAAATAGCTAAACTGAACAATAAAAGTCGGTAATTACAGATGTCCACACACAACAATTCACAAATCACAATAACAATAACGATAACGCACGCCAAATACCAGATCCAAAGCTGTTATGGCAGGTCGCTGCCCACCTATAAGTATAACCCGCCTAGGTTCAAAAAGAATCTACGCCTTTTTTGGCCATGCGTAAAGAATAATTGCTTAGTTACAAACACCTAGAACACACTGGAAGCCTACTTTGCCGACCTTGTACACACTCCGAAGTCATGGGCGTAAGAATTGAAGACTTTCGAATCTCCAAAGCTGAGTGCTTAACTTCTGATTACAGTGAATTAGTGAATTGACAAATGAAAATTTAATTATACGGCAGAGTTAATATTTACTTGTAGTTATGTTAAAATTCAGTCTCGGAATAGCATTCACTTATCATTTATTTACTTAGCTGTTTCCATATCACGCAATGCAAATGAAACCGTTTTTATTTATTTGTGTGTGTGTGTGTGTGTGTGTGTGTGTGTGTGTGTGTGTGTGTGTGTGTGTGTGTGTGTGTGTGTGTGTGTGTAGTAAAGTAATCTATTGGTTGTTTAATAAATATAATTCCCTATTGTCATCAAAGATTATGTTTAGGGATGTTTAATAGTGTTGTTCTATCTATATGAATTAATGAAAAAGTCGAGTAGCATTTAAGTTATAAATACACCAAGCAATTTATAATTATTGGATATGACTGAAAATCAGAGAAGCAACCAATTATTATTGGGTGTGGAAAGTAATAGAGCGAAGTTTTCGAGTTACTAAAAAAATATTTTCATTCGTTACAAGTTGAATACCATAAAATTCCAGGCGCAGCGAGAACGATGCCAGTTGTGTTTGTTGCGCGTTTTATGATCCATATGGCGTCATAATAAGTTATTTCTTGTTACTAACTTAAACTCATATATTACGAGATTAAATAATTTATTCATTTTTATGGATTAAACATTGTAACATGACAGAAAATCTACCTTATTATAATTCAAGAATAAGCAAATATAAAATAAAAACAAACTGGCATAAAGAATAACTACTATAATAATTACTAAATAACAACAGTAAACTGAAATTCTAGATCCAAAGAAATCATATTCATTAAAACCAAACATTCACTTTCTAATAAATAATAGGAAGATGATTATAGTCCAACGTATAGTGTACATACACCCAGATAGAATAGGAGCAGGTAAGGAAAAACCATGGACAAACAAACCCACTGAACTGAAAAATAAATATTGAAAAACAATACCACATTATAAAGGGCCGTAAGTACGAATTACCGAAATTATTTAAAAGAGTCCATAGGAATGAACGGTGAAACCCATAAGAACATGACAAATAACTATATATAATTTAATTATAACTCTAAATGTAAACATAAAACCCCAAAACGATAAAATAAGAAAGGTACAATACCATAAAATAAAAACGATGTAACTTAATTTTAAGTAAAGATGTTAGATATAAGACGACCTCAAGACAAAAGATAAAAGCAATTATGTCATAAGATTATATGACTAAAGGTGGACAAGTGTAACTTATTTTATTGTGAAAAGTGACTACTAATAAGCAAACAGCATAATACCTATCAATGATGAACAAGAAATTGAGTTATTGTTTTTATACAATACATAATTCAACTTGGAAGTGCAGTTGAAAAACAATTAATAATGCAAATTAAGTGATGTTCCTTATTCCCCAAGACTAGATAAAATTATTAGAAGTTTAATGAAGAAAGTTGTGTTAGTGGTTGAAATCACAAGCAGAATGATCACTGTTGCACACCACTATATAAAAATTATCCCGATTAGCGCTTTCAAGCTTCACAGCTCATCGTCAGATCGGAAATGAAACAAATCACCTGAAAACAAACCCTTCACCCCATCTCACCACACCATGCTCACACACAACAAGCTATAATTCAAATGTCCCTTCCCCACCCCATGAGCCCTGTACCTCCATCTGGACAGTTACATATTTTTCTAGCGAATTCCTTGTGTTTCAGTGTTATGTGTGTGTGTGTGTGTGTGTGTGTACATTCCTTTTAAACCTACCCGTATTTCTCTCCACACACATGGGTCAGTCACACACCCTTATTTTAAAACATCCAATTAGTACTATGTAATTTAATTCTTAATCTTATCTATCTGTCCTCTATCATTTACTTCTTAATTATGTTATAAACTATTTCTTCATTATCAAATTTAATTTTAGTATTAATTAAATTGTCTAACCCTTTTTCTCTTTCTTTCAATATTTCTAAATCCTCCCTAAGCTTCCTTTCAACTGTGTTATTTACTACTTTTACAATTTCGTAGTCTTCCAAAGGATTAACAAACATATGGTTGTCTTCTATGAAATGTCTTGCATATAACGAATTCGTTGTTCTATTACCTTCTCTACGTTTGTGGTCAGACAACCTGGATACGAATTTTTGTCCTGTTTCATCTAGGTACACTTTGTTGCTGTCTCTACATTTTAATTTATAAATTCCGCTTTTCTGTAATATTGGGATTTTTTCTATATTTTTATTCCTTATCTTATCAAATACCGCTTCACATTTTTTAATAGCTATATCTACTCCGTATTTATTAAAACATTTTATAATTTTTCTAGTATGTGAACCTATGTATGTCAATAACCCTGCATAATTCTTTTGTTTTGGTTCTATTTTAGCTTTTTGTATGTTAACCCTTTTCATAATTTTATCCACTATGTTGGTGTTATAATTATTATTCCTTACAATTCCCTTTATCGTTTTTAACTCCCTATCTTTTGATTCGGTCTCTTTTAAACACTTCTGAGCTCTATAACAAAATGAATTGATTGTCGCCATTTTATATCTATAAGGGTGGTAAGAGTCTCTTGGTATAATTATATCAGAATACGATTCTTTCCTAAATATCCCAAACTGTAGTTTCTCATTATCTTTAATTTCTATGTTTAAATCTAAGTAATTTATTTTCTTACCTTCTATCTCTTCTTTAAATTGTAAGTTTTTATCCTTATTATTTACCTCATTTATAAACTCATGCACTTCTTCTATGCTTCCTTCCCAAATTACTAATACATCGTCAACGTATCTAGTCCATAATTTTATATTGTCTTTATACTTAGTGGAACTTATTAATTGCTTTTCAAAATCATTCATGTATATGTCTGCAAGAATAGGAAATAATGAAGACCCCATAGGTAAACATTTTTTCTGTATATAAAACTTGTTATTAAACCTAAAATAGTTCTGATTTACACATTCTTTAATTACTTTAATCAACTGCTTTTTATACCTGTATTCTCCCATATTATTATCGTTTATTAACTTAATAACTTTATTTACTGTGATGTTGGTAAACATGTCCTTAACATCCAGTGATATCAATTTTGTATTTACATTAATTCTAATATTTTCTATCAATTTTACATTATTCTCTATGCTGTATTTTGTCCCAAATTCATATTTCTCTTTCAGTACTCTGCTAACTTCCTTTGATAGTTTATAAATAGGTGCATTAATAAAAGAAACAATCGGTCCAATTGGTTTTCCTTCTTTATGTATCTTAACCTGACTTTTAAAAGTTGGTGCCGTTGGATTACTTTCCAATAAATACTTTTTCTTATTTTCTTCTATAAATGTTATCTGTTTCACATTTGTTTTATCCTTGTCTGGTACTTACTTGTATAATCATACTTTATTTCCTCATATGGTCCCTCACTTATAAATTCTTCCGTTTTCTTTATGTATTCGTCCTTCTCAGTAGTACCATTGTATTTCCTTTGTCCGCCTTCGTAACTATAATATCATTCTTTTTTATTTTATTCTTTAGTTTAGTTACAGTTGATTTGATTTTTTGTTCATTTTTTGAATTATACAAATTTGTCTTAAATATTTTATCTACTACATTCCTTACTTCCCACCTTATTCTTTTTTTATCATTTTCATCTCCTAGTTTTTGTATTATGCTTTCGCATTCAATAATCGTTTTTTCTTGATTTAATTCTGGTGGCGGCGCGTATTTTAAGCCTTTTGCTAACATTTCTTTTTCTTCTGTATTGAAAGTTACCTCTGTAAGGTTTATAACTCTTTTTTCATAGTTATTCTTAGAGAGGTGTTCCTTTTTTTACTTCGTTCTTCCTTATTAATTTATTTAACTTATCTACCATTTTTTATTTTTATTTTCCAATTTCTTTTCTACGTACCCCAAACCAAAATTATATAATATTTCTTCTAACTCTACATACAAGTATATTCTTAACAATTCGATATGTCTGTCGTATAATTCCCTATTATATCTATTGATTAAGCCGTAAAGTGACCTTATTTCTAATTTTATCCACAACTTCTCGCTTTGTTCTTTTACTTTTGTAGCCACACTGTTCTTATTTTTAATTTTTACTTGCGCGTATTTTGGGATGACATTATTATCCAGACATTGTTTATTAAACCACATTTTACTTAAAACTTTCTTCTGTTTAACTTTAAACTTAAGATATTTAATGTTATAGCGGAAAAGGTAAAAAGTTTTGACAAAAACTAAGCCTTAGAAAGGAAACCTAAAATATGAGTTGTTCATACAAAAATTAACTAATTCAAACCAAACCATTACTTTTATTAAGATTGGCAATTATAAAACAGATATGGAAACGGTCAAGGCACTAATAGAGAAAATCCGACTGTGAAAATTGTCACGACATTCTGGATGAACTATTTGAAACGAAGACACTTTTAACCAACACCTATCACCGAACCAAAAACGGATCACGAACACGGAATAATCACACTACAACGAAGAAAATTAATAACTACTGCTCGGATGAGGGACACTTAGATAATAAACATTTATTTGGAGGAAAATCGTTGAGAAGCTCTTTGTATAAATCCGAAGTGAAGGAGTCGGCCATTTTTGATGAGATAATCTGTTGAGACGACTTCAATCAGCTGTGATGACGTCAGCCCAAGCGTAGCCTGTGGTTTGAACATTTCCATTTCACTAACATTTTTTATGATAAATATTATTTCTATATTATTAAGTAAGAACTTTTAGTTGTAAGTATTGTACTTTTCAGCATTGCCCTTTTCTGACTTCTGATAACAGTAAAAAGTACCCTATTATTGTTAAAATATTATTAAATTTAAAAGAAAAATTACTCGATTCAAATCGACCTGAGATAAGAGTTCGAGCAGTTAATAATTATTTCGACTCAAAGTCGACTAATCGCAATAAGATCAATAAATTAAATTAAATATTCCATATTTGAGTTTTATTTCTTTGTAGAGTATATAATTAAAAGAATATCAGATATTAATTGAAACCTGGATGTCAAGGAGGAAGAGAACGACATCGAAAAGGAGTAAAGACACCGAATCTACAAATACTATACATCGATTATTAAAATCACATAATCTATTTAACGTTATTAAACAAATTATTCATCACCAACCAAAATGAGTACTCTAAGAAAGGAATTAATATAACAACTAGGATTAATACAATAACTCATAAACTAATAAATAATAAATCAATAATAAATAATAAAAAAAAATTTTTTCTCAATAAATTAAAATTAAACAAAAATTTTTTAATCTTTAATTGAACAATAAACAGGATTTGTTACAACATATATAACAAAACGTAAGTTTCATTTATGTAGAACTCGAATAAATGTGATAAATTTGACACTCTTTCTGTTACTAGTGTCAATCCGGATCTACCACAGAATAGGCGTGCTCACACTAATCTAACGTAAACGTTGATATCAAGGTGTAAGAAGTAATAATTAGCAGCAGTGGACATAACAAACGAATAAAATGTCTTACTTTTATTGAATTATTTAATTAATCACAATGGAGAGCCTGTGTTACATGGTCTTCTAGCGACGATAGTGGAACAAGAGGAAGAAAAGTGACGTTGTTAGAAGTCCCAGAAGGTCAACGGGAAGCAGAAGAAACATGAATGTAATTCTGTAGAACAGGCTCTGCTTCGCTGGTGATCTGGTCACGCAGAAGGTGAGAAGTCCTAAAGAAGTTTCTGTGTAAAGTATTAAAGAACATTTCAACAAATATTAAGTTTGCCAAATATTAGATAACACCTATAATTAAAGTACATAAGTTATTGATATTGTGTGAATTAATACCGTGGATTTTCAGTTTTGTTAGTTTTATTAGCAGCTATCTTAACACCAACTTTGTCACTACTTGTTGCCACACTGCTAAATACTTCGTTCTTGACGAGGTCTTTCGGTGTCTCCACCATCTTCAGATCTTAAACGACAATTTAAGTCGATGGTGAGACACCGAAAGGCCTCGTCAAGAACGAAGTATTTAGCAGTGTGGCAATAAGTAGTGACAAAGTTGGTGTAAAACCGTGGAGTTCAAAACAAATAGATAATGAGAAAATAAAAGTTACAAAATATAAACATTTTTAGGAAAAAACCCATAAAAAACGGTATTGTAGTGGGGTTTGTTTATACTAAAGGTTCAAAATGATGGAAGCTCACGGGGTACTCGTGGAAGCAGATTACTTCACACGCAAACTATTGGTCGGGACTCTCATTACCCTTTGCTCTCCTCTTCTCTTTTTACGATCAGGTCTTAACGAAATTACAGTGGGCCTACTTACAAAATTTGTTTAATATTGTTTCTAGTTTATAGTAATTATGACATTTTATAGATTTCCTGATTTAAATCTATTATTATATTGGTAATCTCAGTTAATCACGCTACAGTTAATGATTTTAGTATTCTGATTGGTGGTGACGATAATGTTAATAATAATAATGAAAATCATTTATTAAATCCGTTGTCATAAAAATTAATTCCCCATTTATAGTATTTCACAACACGGAATTTGCACTAAGTTTTTGAATTACTGACATGTAGTTTTCTTTGCCGTAAACAGAACATATAAACAGTGTTTCAGTATACAGTGTTTGTCTTTGTGCAGTTAGTGTAAATGAAAATGAAAAGAATTGAAAGAAAATGAAAAAACCGTTTTTGTTTGTGATTCCACGATTACGAGAAATACGTAAGCACAATTATGTATTACAAAGCTTTGACAGTTCAAAACATTGGGATAATAGTGTGGTTTTTTATGTGGTCTTTCCTTTTATATTTTGTTTTATTTTTAATTACTTTCATCTATAATGTGGTTTTGAAGGTTACATGTACTGCAGTAATCAACATACATAGCCAGACAAACTTGGAGAAAGCATCCACACAAACAAGCAGGAAAGAATTACCTGACTTGCTACGTGGGAGAGGTCCCACGTAGTCGATGAATAACTTCTCCATGGGTCTGTTCGCCACGTCCGATGACAAGAAACCTAACTTTGTGTTTTGGGTAGGCTTGCTTAACCCGCAAAGATGACACGCCTTCACTCTAGCCGCAATATCCCTATCCATGCCCTTCCAGATAAAATGTTTCCTAATACTGGAAATGGTCTTTGAAATCCCCTTATGTCCTCCTACTGGGGAATTATGGTAATGGCTGAAGACCATGGTCACTAACTTGCTAGGCAGCACGATTTTAGGGACTCGTACATTTATCCATTCCTGCAGTACATTTTCAATGTTTTATATAATATGCGATTGTATCCATATATAACCGATGTGGAAAAGAAGAAGTGTACTAATTGTAAATTGTCCTATTACTTAATGCAAAGCGAAAATACGTGTTGTTTTCATTTGTGAGGTTAGGTGACAACGGTTTTGGGTTTTTAGTTTACTGCTGAAGTAAATAAAAGCCATGGTTGAGGAAAACATAACGTTTAATGTGTTATACAATGCTTCTAACACAGTAACACTTAAAATAAAGAATTTAGCGTTTTTGATTTAACAGGTACTTTATAAATATCTTTAAAGGCTTTATAAAGGGGTACTTTTAAATCTCCAAAGGCTGTTGCACCAACATAATAATTTAGTACAATTTAAAATAGTACAAGTGTTGAAAACAGTTTTGGAGAGAATTTGACTAATGAGTACAAAATTGTTATATGAGCTGACAGAACGTCATATAGGCATAGACAATATAAATTATATTGAAATACTTATTAAAGTCTAATATTTGCGTGCAAAGCCGCGGGTAACAGCTATTAAAAAAAAACTGTTATCCAGGAAACCGAAATAGTTAAAAAAAACCTTAAAGCACAGAGCTTAAACAAAACGGATTCGATAACTAAGGCACATTTATTTGAAATAAATAAGAGAACTTAATCTATCAACGGGCTATTAAAGTGATAAAGAAAAATTAGTGAAAACATTGAATATGAATGGAATTACTGAGAATAAAGAGACGTGCAAGAGAAAAATTACGAAATGAGAAAAGTATAGGTTGCCCTATTTTGTGTTGAGCAAATACAAAAGAGAATGTGAGCTTAATCAAAGAAAAATAGGCTGTGAACGTTTGTTGGAATAAGAACGAGGGAAATAAAAAAAAATGATGTATGCATTCTGTATTGTACTTATACACGTTGTAACGAAGAGGAAACCGTTAAAAATGTTCGTTCCTCTATTAAAAATGTTCGATGTTTCAAAATGTAGGATACTAGTGAATTAGATTAGAAGAGTAGCCTATCAAGTCTGTCTTTGATTTCGTCTGACTGTGTCGTACAGTATATGGATTGGCTTGGGTAAATAAAACAGTAAGCTAATCTGTAAATTTGAGTTAGAGGGTGGGGTGGGGGGTAACAAAACGATGTACGTAATTAGTCTACACTTTATTGGATATGTAATGCGAGAACCCATTAATCATAACACTATGGTCCAGTTTTTGCTCTGCTCAGACCGATCAATACGTTTTACCTTATTACAGGAACTATTCACGCCGTGTAACATACACAGGACGTAGTAACATTTAATCACATTATTACGATAACAAAATGCCACACAACCCTGTTAGCTTTAACAAAAAGCGCTTTTATAACTACTACTTTCAATTAAACTTCCCTCAGTAGGGGATTAAGCGCCTAAACGTTACCTGATCACAAGTATTATCACTGAATACACAAGTTTAGGTTACACAGCTATTTTGTAAATTACCACTTTATATTCACCGTAAACTAAAAACGTGCGCCACAACGAAGCCTTCTAAATACGATACGGAAACATGAAATAACATTTTTTTTGTTAGGACTGAGGTCAATTGCGATACCACCTAACTGCGATCAAAAATGTCGTTTTGTCCTATCAGTTATAGACATAGACTGCGTCTATCAAAGCCATGTGAAGAGATGAAGGTTCACGCCTGGAATGGTACTGCGATGATAAGAATGGTAATGAGAGTTTCTACGAACTGCAGCTGTTCAAATGTTTATATACTGTTGCGACCAATCAACTTTCACTGTGCATACTTTTGCATACTTACAATCTGTATACTGAACCCTATGTGCGAATTTTTGCGCTTGGCCTACCTAAGCATCGAAACGGCGCTCTTCGGCCACCTATCGATTTGCGGGTTACTAAAAACATCACTTTGATTAGATGAATTGCGACTAAGTGACAGTACACGGGCACAATTGACCGGGTAAGAACAGGTAAAAAATGTTGTTTTGTTGCAACTGTCCGAGACCGGTTAACAGTAATACTATGTTGATCACTCACTATCCATTACACAACTACAATGGATGGGACCGATGTTGTTTCTGAAGTTTTCTGCTATTAAATCTATAGATAGTAAATGGTAAAGAATTGTCTTATCTGTATAAGTTTACAAGCAAAACAGAATTTTTAGATAATTTTTATTATCTATTTTTACAAATAAATACGAAATGTAGCCTAAATTTTTTATTATAATTATGCGTATTATACATTAATGTGTCCTATACAAGAGACAAAGCAATCGGATGCAAACGGACGTTTTCGCGACAGGCAGCATGGGAGTGTAGTATATTCCTTGTTAAGTTTGAAGCAACTGAAGAAATTTGTAAAAATGCGCATGCACCTGGACAGCATGTAGTTTGTACACATAGTCTTCCTTTTGCCTGAGTTTCCAGAATACTCTGAAAAATTTATTATACGAGTACAGTCTCTCTCCGAAAATTAAAAAATAAAATATTTATGAGCGACGCCAGTGGCATAACTAGTAGATGTAAAGCGTTGTCTGTTATTTTGTATAGAAAACATTCAATTAAAATAAATTTCATAATTTTAAAGTTATTACTTATTTACAATTAAAGTAATAAATTGTAGTAAGAATATTTAATTGTTATTATTTTTGGTGTAAAATCCTTTTTATGCGATCTGAATAGAAGGGGCACTAACAGTTTGTGGATCCAGATAGACCATATCTCTACGGCCTTCTTAATTTTTTACGTACCTGAAAACATTACAAATAATTAATTGCATTAATTTACCATTAGGTTTTGTATATAACTTTGTTTTACGAAGGGTTTTTTTGTTTAAACATATGCTTTTAATAAGTATTTTGTATATTGAGACGTATCATTCAGAAAAATTTTAACAGTATCAATTACCTGGATAATAGAAGTACAGTGGAAGATTCAGGAAATATGTTACATCTCTGATACCTAAGAAGAGTACACTTATAACTAAAACAAACTTTAGAATCAAAACAAGGAAATTACACAAAAGTCTTTTGTGGAATTGGTTTTGTATGGCTATGAATCTTGGAACAACCATCCCCATACAACTATGGAACTCTAAGCCGGACGGATGGAGAGATGTGGGACGTCCGAGGCAGCGCTGGAGTGACCAGCTATAGACTTTGCCTATTTGACACCGGAACAAACCACCCTAGGTTTAATACCATAATGATGCTGATGATGAATCTTGGACCATTGGAAGAAGAGAGAAAGAATCATGAGAAGTAATTGAGACATGATGCTGAAAGTGGGCTAAGAACAAAAGTAAACATTCAGTGGCAATGGTAAAGAATTGGAGAAGATATATAAGAAAATTATGGAAAACCCTACCAAGTAAAATACATTAATGCTGGGACATTTAGGTTTAATAGACTATGCCAAGGGGAGAGATTGGTCCATAGGAAAAAGTAAGGAAGCCAAAGTACAGTATTTGGTTTGAAGGAAACTAAATATTTTAAACTAACAAAACTGCAATTCTACAGTGCTGACCTTAATCTTTTGATGCAAAACTTAGTACATGATTATAATTTGTTCTAATTAGTAGAGCATGATATGTTAAAAGAAAAACTGTTTGCGAACTTTAACTATAAACTAAAAAGCATAACGCAAAAAACTGAATTTTTTTATACTGGTTACTTATAATTAAATAAAATATAAAATTAATAAGCATTCTAGTTAGATTGCTTACACATACTGTCACACAAACGTAAATTCTTTGGAAATTAGAAATATTGTAACTATTATTTCTTTACAATACTATTTGAAAGAAATTATTATTGTAATTATTTCTTTCACATCTTCTTGTCTTGGTTTCTTACTCTTGTAAAGTATAATATTTCTTAGTAAAAAATATTTGAGAAGAATTAAGGATTTTCTAACGTTTAGTTCATTTCGAGATACATAGTTCACAGAAACTCTTAGATAAAAATTAAGAAGCAATATACGCTAAATTAAAATTGCTAACTGGTTCTTGGTCCAGACTAAAATTCTATAAAGTGCTAATTGAGTGATCACAAATAAAAATAAATTAAATCCTCTACGGTTTTTTATTCAAGTATTATACTGGAACAATTTTACTGTATTCGGAAATTAATTGTGTTTAGTAATGTTCTATTTAGGTGTTATAGTTTCATTAATCCGTATTAAATTGAAATATATTTAGCCGATTTATTAAGCAGGTTTAATATTCACATTTTTCCTAAACGTTCTATAAAAATCTAATATTTTTGAATAGGTTCCAAGTTTAAAAATTCTCTGGTGTGTATGTTCAATTTTGTGTTGATAGGACCATTAGACTTTTATACATTACAACATGATTTTACAACATGATATATTTAGCATTTTGCGATACACTGTATTTTACTTATAACGTATATGATTAGTATGCCACTTGTTATTTTATTCGTTTCTAGCTTGATGACGGAAACAAAAACCTAGTATAATAGCCTTTTGCAATTTAAGTCTGCATATCTATAATGTACAGTAATTTTATTCGCTATCGATGTTGTATGACGATTTTAATCCTTTTTAAAATAAAGGTTAGTAGTTTTAAGGAAGTTTTGCTAAACAAGAGGTTGTTATAATGTAGTTTCACTTCCCTTGCACGCTGGAATGCGTCTCGAGATAAACGTTTTGATACCAAAAGAAATTCAGTTCAGTTGCCGAGGAGAAATTTAATCGGTTGAGTTTATTACAGTTGAAGTTTACTGTGCCGCTAAGAAATTCTACGAGAGTATCTAAAAATAAACCTATTGCACTCATTTGAGATCAAGCAAAAATCGTATTAGTTATTATACGATTAGTTATTATGCAAAACGTAGTACATGATTATAATTTTTTCTAATTAGTAGAGCATGATATGTTAAAAGAAAAACTGTTTGCGAACTTTAACCATAAGAGGACACGAATCGTATTAAAGCACTATAACTAAAAAGCAAAAACGCAAAAAACTGAAGGTTTTTATACTGGTTACTTATAATTAAATAAAATATAAAATTAATAAACATTCTAGTTAGATTGCTTACAGTAATTTAACAGATCCAATGTACTTACCTATCAATACATCATTACTAGTATTGATAGGGACAACTGTATATTGGATCGTGATTACTCAGTCAGGCTCATCACTGTTTTTAGTCTGAAGAAGCAAATTTATAATAAGTCCGAATTCTTGTTCAAGTTTATGGTTTGGTGGTAGGTATGCTTCAGGAAAGTACGAGTGTTTTTGAATATGTTCGAACTTAAAAACGGAACCTGACAAAATTGGTAAGTATTTTCATACACCTAAGTTATATATACGAGGCATTTATTTTGAGTAAGGTCCGATTTGAACGTTTTGAAATAAGAAGACATTAAATGATGAAAATAACTTACTATGATACAAGTTTGCAAACGTTCTTTATTTTTCTACATAATCACCATTGGACTTACCTAAAAAAATGCCGACATTTCCTAACTTTACTGACACCAAAAAATTTTGCTTATAAACCTCACATACCCGTCTGTGAATTTTAGCAGCGTTAACCTATGATCTAGTTACGTAGTTTACTATGTTTACTTAGTCAATAATATCCCTATGGCAGTGTACTGTTTTTGTTTGTACCGCTTTTCGTTCTACATACACCTTGTGTGTTAATGTAAAACAATATATCAGAAAGTGAATAACTAAGACCTTGTACGTTTATACGGTAATGAAATAAATTTTTATCAATCTAAAAAAAATCTTAAACGTTAAATCTTAAAATTTTAGATAGCACTAAGAGTTAACGTTTACAAACGAGAATAAATTTACTTCACCTTATCAAAATAATTTGTTTAGTTTATAATCAAATGCACTCAGAAAATGTAGGCATTTGAAGTGAGAACGTTTCTATAAATTGACAACTCTGAATAGGAACTGATTGCATGAGATACGACTGTAATGTTGTGACGCACTCCTTGTTGTAACGGACCACTCGTCTCACTGACTGCCTGATTTCTTCTGTCCCTTTTTGTTATTTTTAAAACGATAAATTGTTATCACATACGCAGAATTTTATCAGTAACACACTGTTCACAATCCCGCGGAAACACGCAACACATTGACACGCAGTCTGAAGTACACAAATATTATTGATTATCTACAAGGAATAAAGTTTATTATTTCTACATTACTATGCTGCATAATAGTGGTATTAATTGGACGTTATGAAGTATTTATTCTTGACAATCCACTATCCGGTTTGCCAGCTGAAATACTTAAAATTATATGCTCCTTAAACGTAAAATTCGATGGCATAAAATTGTCATTAATTGTGTTGTAACCTGCCATCATTAACAAATTAAAATTCATAAACTTTTCGACCGCCAAGAATCTATGGTAATCTTCAGGTGAAGTAATAAACGTAAACAGTAGAACAAACTATTAAAAACCAACATATCGTCGAAACAGTTAACTTACAATTATTAAATGATAAATCATGAGTTACCTTAAAATAGTTACCTTAATAAATAAATTAAACTCTACTAAAAGTTAAATATCTATTAAAAATACATTAGTGCTCCTTAAAAATCCCGAAAAGTTTGCTTGACTGAGTGTGAGACATTTCACACGTCACTACTTAAGACTACGACAAGAGCCGGTGGTAAGTAGCTTGTCTATGTATGCCTATCTTCTTTTTATACGGAGCGATATCCATAGCTTAGCGGTAGCAACTAAAATTTTTCATGTGTTGTTAAGATTCATATTCTATGTGAACACCTGTTTATTTCCAAATCTACCGGTCAGTTTATCCATTGATTTACCAGGTGTTCGAAATTTACATGACACGCGTGTTTTGAAAATGACAAAATCAAACATTGTGCCATGATTATTTGTTATGAAAAGTCTAGCGCCAATAAAAAATTGAAAACAAATTAGTAAATGCCTTAGGAGATAGGTACCTTCAAAAACAATGGTTTTTAACTGAGTGGAAAGATAGTCGTATGAGGAACGGGTTGGTCCCCGCAGTGAACGCCTCAAAAGTGCAGCAACGCCAGCTTGCACAAACCTCTTTCACGCCAAGATTTTGAGTAAAATTTATTACACACACCCATGTAAGATGCCTATGATCGCATCAATGTCATTCACAGTCAATGGCTGCTGGTCTTTCAACACCATGTATGAAATTATTTTAATGATATCCGGAGTTGTTATATTTTTGGTGTGACCACTGCTGGGATCACTTCCAATGCTGGTACGACCACTTTTAAACTCGAATGCCCACACAAACGCACACGCACAATTTTATTTAACGATGTACGAAGACCTAACGAAGGGGGTAGACACATAGTAGGCCTACATACAGAAAGTTGTAAAGCAAGGCAATGAAATAAAATGCGATCAATTTCAGAAATTGCATAAATAATAGTGTTTTTAGAGAAACCATTGCTACTTTTAAGGAGCAATTTTTTAAACAATTTTTGAAAGGAGCAATTTTTAATAAATTCTTAAAACACGCACACATGCAGAAACTTTCTCATACAAAAAAGGATATATTTTGTTTAAAATAGTCATTTAAGGTATTTAAACGAGTCAAAATTTATTGAACCGTTACACGACAGTATGATAAAATGGATCGATGAACCTGAAAGTACTTGATTAAATTTGAGTTATCTCTTTGCTTCATTGAAAGTTTTATAAAAGAAAAGCAACGATAAAACACGATTACAAAGACATCAGCAGTAATACTGTATTTACATGTTTTTTACTTTTATATTAATAGAAAACAAACAAACAAAATTTCATGACAAAGATGTGGCTTATTAAGGTACGGTCTGAAAGTAACAGTTCACGATTATCTAAAACAATCAAAATGTGTCGTCCTAGCAGCAATTCATGTAACATTTTTTTCAAATTCTCTTGATTGATTGATAAACAAGAATTGAAATATTTTAATTTATAACAGACACATTAAATTAAATTACCAATTAATATGGTAATTAATAATAATACAATAATATAATAATTTAATACATTGAAACAAATTATTTCATGCTTATACAAAACTGATTACTGACCAGGGTTACTGATATTACCCATAAAGGCTTAATGAAAACACTGTATAATAAGAATAATATTGAATACAGCAATGTCAATCCGTCTGTATAAGTGTAGAATAAAACGCATATTTGGCTCATGAAATAGTTATCCACAAAAAATAACAGTTTAGCATTTATTCCCAGTTTAAAGAATAGGTATTGACTTTAAACTATGTATTCTGTGATTTATAAAATTATTATGTTATTAACTACCTTAATTTAAAATTTATTGGTAAAAAACAAACATCTTTTAATATATCAAGTTCAAAACGGGGAAAATATACAGTTACATCCACACTACGATTAAAAATAATTAACAAGGGTTTAGACTGTGATTTGCGTACATATTTCCCGTGTATTTGCTCCCTCAAATATTGTAACATACAGGTTGCAAAAATATAAAATTTATATATGCCCCAAGTTGTTGATGCCAATTTACAACATACAGGTTACAAAATATATAAAATATTTATATAATATGATTTTTTCCCGATTGGGTTTCTTGTTTTTACGCTTCATGTTGTAAGCGCCAATTTGTGATCTACTGATTACAAATATAATATTTAGATCAGTACTGTGTTGTAGGCCTCTCGTTGTAGACGCCAATCTGTAACGTTTTTTATTATAAATTGATAAATACTTTTCAAGTTGTTGAGCGCCAAATTGTTTAATAAAATAAACAATTAAAAATTAAATAATATATTTTCTTCTTTTCTTTTATTTAAATTAACTTACCTCGGTAAATTATTCAAATCAAACTTGGTACCAAAAAATAGGTATTGCCAACTTCTCTTCTATGGTTAATGAAAAACTAACATTCGAATATACAAAAAATTTGTTAGTTACCAAAAAACAATAATTATACATAAAAATTATATTCATCAATACTCTTTTATTTTTCTTTAAATTTCTTATAGTTTCCTTTAAATCAAACTAAATAACTTTCATCTTAAGTATATTTGTCCAGGCTAGTAAACTTTTTTCGCTCAGTGGGTGCCATTCCTTCTTGAATTCAGGCGTACGTATAACAGAAAAATTATTTCTTTTATAATTGTGTGGATCCTTTTGACTACAAAAATATTAACGAAAATACCCCTTGTGAAGTACAAAACATCACAAACACAAAGTCAATTATAATATAAGAATACAGTAAAGTAAATATAGTATTACAAACAGTTCGTAATATGAACAGTGTCGGTTTATAGGTTATCTATTTTTTAAAAGGTTATTCTCCTTTAATAATTATAAAATACAAAGAAATAATAGTTCAAAATTGATATAATTGTAAGAATATTAGTGTATCGGTTCAGTGATAGTGTAATTAATAATTCTTAAGTGTGTGGAACGTGTAACAGTGAATTATTGGTAATCGTTATTAAATCGTTTTATAATATAGTACCTAATCACTATACTTTCCTTTTATTTGTTTTATACACTTATTTAATCACTCTACACTTTTCTTCTCTTTTAAAATTATTTAACATAATTTTTCTTCTTCAATAATTCTTCCTGTTAGGTCTTCCTTCACCTAACCTGATCTTCGTTTCGATTCTGGGTTCACTTTCTTTACTTATGTATTACAGATTGTTTGAAGTGTACTGTATGAAATCCAACAAAGAACTAACTCTTCTCGTTTAAATTTTGGGTCGTCAAAATACAAAAAGTGTAAAATTGCCATTGGTGGAAATTTATAACATTGTTATTGATGTCATCACCTTTTAGGATTAAAATTTATAAAATTATTTAAAATTGATATAATTTTCTTGTACTAAGTACTAGCTTGAAGATATTAGTATACCAGTAAACAGCTCTTTTCTTACTGATTATTTTAAGATTTTACATGACCAGTTTCTGTTCAGTAATTCAAAAGTTACATTTTTAAAATGTGGCCTACTTAAATAAATTAGATTTACAGTAATCGTTTTTGATACCTAACTTATTACTGTGGTTGTGCGAATAAATTTATGTTAACATAATACATTTAGACACTAGTGGTTACTAATAAGAGCATTAACTTTTACAAAATCTCTTGATTACACTATAGGCCTTATAATGCCTAGTGTTCCTTAAGCTAGAACTCCTTTTATATAACAAAATTTCTTATTTCTATTACAATTTAACATTCGTTAATTAAGCCTAATGAACCACACTATCTATTATTATACATTTTATGGTTTAAAACATGTGTAGTATGTTGTAATGATCCTTTCTACCTTCCTAGGTAGTTGTAAGTTTTTTCTTTGTCACAGCAAATACATTCATATTACATTATAGATTATCCATCATAAACACTTATCATTAATTATAACATACTCAAATAAAAAACACTATCTATTACACTATATAATAGAGTCTAACACACATTTTTATATATAAAATTGTTCTCTTTTACCTAGTAATCATGGGTAGGTTTTTTAGGCTCATAGTCTTTTATTGTTTTGTACTTCAGTGTTTTTTTTATTAAACCATTTTTATGTGGAGGGAACCATCACGTCATAATATGTTTAACAGATTCATGTAATTTTTTATCTATTCTTTATTGATGTTTTCAAATAGTAGAAATACTTCTAAATTGTTATCTTAATATCAAGTTTTGTAACTCGGTGCGACCACGCGGAGCGTATAGACGACTACAAAATTCGAAAGGAAATACTTGTGTTTATCAAGCATAAGGCAGAAGGCTTAGAAGTCTCTTTTAATTAACGTTATTGTAGTAAAGAATGCAAAGGTTTACGATAATTCTGCTATGTCGTAATGATTGTTACGGACAAATGGATTTAGGTTCCAGAGTCTTGTTCACCACTAGCCCGAGTCAAACGTGCAGAACTATCTCAAAATTTTAGAATTTTAAAGTTCCGGATTATCAAGGTCTTACTGTAGAATTAAAGAAAGCAGGCAAAAAGGCTCAATAATAAACAAGCAACAAATATAAGAAAATAATAAGGCAATAAATGGATAATGAATAATGTATGAATATGTTTGTGAATATTAAACGTCTCTTTAAGTAACATTAGACCGGTACACACAAATTAATTGAATAATAACCGGTCATTAGAAAAGCTACAAATATCATCAATCGACAAAATATTGGCTATTACTGTACGCGCTGAAGCAGAATATTGGTTTCCATTATCTTTGCATTTAACTGTTCCAAGTTTACTAAAAAGAAAATTAAAATTATTTGAACATAAAAAAGTAAAACCGCATTTTACCACATTTTTAAAAAGATACCACATTAAGAGCGAAAGAAACGTTCCTTTCCATAATTATACTGAGATAGGAAAAATTCACATTTGCGATCTCTGTAATCTCCTACAAAACACTTTTTAGTCAACTCCGGTTTCGAGGCCATTACACAGGTCAGAAGACAGATTACTAAAATTGCAAGACATAACCAAGGCTCTGTTAAATCTTTTGTTAACAGCAAAGGGGAATTATATTCTTGGATTGCGTTCGTTTGTAAAATGTATAATACACACCACTGTTGCCACGTATTTATTCTAGTAGCTTGCAAAATATTTAAGTGGTGTATTTCAAACGTTTTTTGTTGTTGTAGGCTATGTAAACACGTTACATAAATTCGTGACAAATACCGATTACAGATTTTGTGTTCGTTTGTATATTGTTATGAGATTTTCTTGTATCGTTGTCTTAAATCATTGAAGTAAATCGATATTTACAATGTTTTTTTAAATTTATATGAAACATTGACACACCTACTACAGTTGTTTCGCTAGAGAACAAAATATTCTCTACTCGTAAGCTAGAATCCTAAACAACTGAGAACTACGCGCTTTCCGTTCATAGTTAAGATTGTCAGCATTAAAAAAAAATATACATAAATCCATACATGTACGTACTCTCGCGTACATACACGCACACCTACGAATATATCTGCATATATACTGTGTAAACACACGCATACACACAGAATAAATTATCCTTAAAAAAATAGTTCTTATTTTTCTGTACTTACCATACTTAAACATAAAATGAGGATGGATGAAAGAAAGTGAATCTCATCACAGAAGCGCGATGAGACAGTGGGAGAGGGGGAGGAAAACCAAAACTGGAATCGAACAACGCATGATATCATTAAAAAAATTTCATAAGCAGGCTTATTTTAAAAGTAAAATGTGAGAGTTCATATTGTATCTTACAAATATCATTTCAGGTGACAGTTTCATTAAAGCAAATACAACTTTTACTTATACAGTAATTTTTTAAAGTAGTGACTTATAATAATAAATAACACTACAGGAAGTAGCGTGATGCCTATGTAACCTTCCAGTTCTGGAAGTAAGAGTAAATAATATTAATTATATCACAGAATGAGTGCTTTAGTTATTGAATCATTTGAAATACGAACAGTATTAGTAGGGAAACTTGAAGAAAAGCGTAGCATTGCTTTTGAACTGTTGAGCACTTGCACCGTCTTGTGTTGCCGGGTCAGATATCGGCAATGTTTTACTGCGTACGGTCATTGACCTCGTACTAGTTGTCACTGTAGAAACTCCGGAGAGGGGGACACTCGTCTGTCCAATATGTTGACGCTCTGTAAACTGGCAAAACGCTCACTGGCTTTAGTCACGAGTTTCTCTGTTTGCCTTTATTATTTTTAATTCGATTATTTGTGTTCTTATTTATTCTGTTATAACAAACAAATTGTATGTGTGTGTTGTTTGTGTTGTGATGTCGGGTGTTACACTCCGCGCACTTGGTATACTTACTAATGGCTGGTTTCTCTGCGACGATGTTGTCCTGCAAACACAACTTAAGCTAACATGTGTATGTGGGCGCCACTTGGATATTTGTTCCAAGAAATTATTAGTATTATTATTAAATTTGATTTCTTAGTTGTTAAATTAATTATATATAAAAAATGTGAACAAGACAGTTTGAATTGTAAATAACGTATGTTTAATGAACTTTCTTTTCATAAAAATCGTCTGAAGGACTAACACTCAAATTAAACAAAATTGCAGAGTTACAAAAAATTATTATTGACAAGTTTTTTAAGTAAGTATCGGCTAATAAATATTTTATTGCTCAGTTGAATAGCATGAATTTAGTGTATGAAAAATCTTTATATTCAGGACGTGACTCCTTTGAACTATCAAGACAAATCAGTGGGATGCTTTACAAAAATTGTGTGATTTGAAGGTGTTTGACATGTGTAGTACAATTGTGTGACAAAGGATACCAGGTAAAAACGATTTTAACTTTTGAACAACTCACGTAAGTATTTTCTTCACTGGACACTGTTCTTGGGGACGATTCCAATCTTGCGCTTCTTCGTGTTTACGTTCCTCACGCACTGGTAATTATTTATAAGTCAAATTACGGTTTTTAAAACTCCGCACGATTGTAATAAATTCGTACTGTATCTATGCTTTGAATTCTGGCGGCGGCGAACAGCTGTCTGCGTGGTTTCTCTATTCGGCCGTCACAAACTCAGCTAGTTCCAAACTCAATGTAGAAGGCTCGTGTCAGTAAATTGTTTTGGGAATGTTGTCAAAGTCAGTTTGTCTTAGCAAATACCAGAAAAATTGATTCTCTCTATTAAAATCGGTCCTTTTCAGGGCCGCTGGATATCTGGCTGTGTGCATTCTATAAAATATGGCGTGTTGCTGCTCTATTCAACAACACGTTAGCGTATACTCCTTGTATAGGTTAAGTTAGTCTTTTGTGATGTACGGGAAAAAGCCTTTCTGTGTCCTCGTGTTGAATTCTTGTTCTTCGACTTCGCCTTGGACGAGATGATCGGATTCGTAGGTGATGTGTCTCTTGTGGATTCAAAGCATAAAGTGTTTTTTGTGTCAAATTTCGTCTTCCTTTTATACTCTGTAAGGGGCATTGTTTTAATTTTTAAACATGAACTTCCGGTATTTTTGAGTAAAATTTTCTTCTGGAACGTTCGAGAATATGCAAATGGAACATCATAGAACAAATTTGACTTCCGTAGAAGCTTTAGAACAAAAACTTCTTATTCTTCATACTAAAGGATATTACTGAAATTATTCTGGTATTTGTCAAACAATTTTACAGAACTACTTACAATCTGCATGCCATTATTATTTTTGGATTCTCTGCTTTCAACTGAATAAAATTATACCATATACGATTGGTTTTGAACAAATTAAATCTAATAAATTAACATAAAATACAACTCTTACCTTGTAGTGTTTGCACAAAATTCTAATTTTCTAGTTATTAAAATCTTATGAAGTTGCTTGGTCCTTGCTATAACATTAATACATAACATATTTATCCTTTCATAACAAAATAAACAAGTATTAAAACATATAACATATAAATAAGTTCATTTTTCTATAGGCATTACTTATGGCCTAGATTTTTGTCATTAGTTTTAGATGATAATTTGTCTTTTTCGGTATTATTATGGGATTTTTTGGGTATTCACTTAGAGTTTGTTAAATTGTTTATCTTTGGGAATACCTGGTTTATCCTGATACATTTTATTTTTACTGTAATATTACTTAGCATCATACTGTTTTGCACAGAAGAGTTATTTTCTTGGTGTGACAATTTTCACTTTTATATTTAAAATTCTCTAAGAATTAAGCTTGTCTTCAACTGAGCACGTATGTTTCCATTGTACATTATAGGATTGTACCTTTTTCCTTTATTTTGTCTAATATTCTGCAATTATTCTGTCAAATATGACTATTTTTGTGATTGTTTTTTGGCCTCAGCCTGGTATGGTATAGGTAAATAGTTTCATAACTTGACTGTTAAAGTGTTTTAGGTGGTCATATATATCAGTATAGTTACATTATATTGTATTTCAACTTTAGAATACAATTTTGTTGCATTTTGACAACATTAAATCCATAAATATTACAATTTTATATGTTCATCACATGTTTTCAGTTTAACACTGTTATTGACTATTTTGATTAATTTCTAATCATTTTACAGCTTTCTCTATTTAAGATAATTTGTTTGTCTCTGTCTAATTGACATTCACATATAGTTTTTATAATAATTCTATAATAATTAATTTTCACATACAATCTGAGTGATTGGTCTCAAATCCAAACCCTTGGTTTTTTGTCATAACATTTATATATTTTTTTATTTTAACTTACATCCTTTTTAATGATGTATTCAAATCATTTAATACATTTATTTTATTTATATTATAAAGTATAATAATAGATCTTGTCCATTCACAATAAATTCACAATTCACAATTCACAATAAATTGTTTTTTATACCCTATCAAGAGTTACATTTCTTAATATGTAATGACCTCATTTTGGTCATTTCTGAGATTATCTGTGTCTCTTATAGCATATTATCAGTTTTACACTGTTCTTCACTTAAACAATATACTGTATATGGGGTTTGAGTCTTAGTCATAGTCTTTGTCGTTTTTTCATGTTAATGATATTAATTATCGGACATTATTACAAAATTTTTCGGATTACTTGGGTTCGATGCAGTTCACCTCACCTTCTTTACTTTGCAATTAAATTCCTTTATGGAACGTTCTGTGACGTTACACTGTGTACGTATAATGAGAGTCAGATCCCGTTGAACCGGGACCTTCTTCTGCCAGCGAATGATAGAAAATGATCTAAAAAAAACACTTGGTAGAAGAAAGAATTCGAATTAAATTTTAGGTTAAGTATTGGGCCTATCACAACCGGCAACAGGTGTTTTATGTACCCACGCCACGCCACTGCACTATACACTACGCTAACACTATGTTTCACTAAATTTGTTTAATGTATTATACACTACATTAAATAACCTGCTACAGTGCACTTCTAAAAAACTAACCAGTACTTTTAAGTTAACAGTTATTCAAAATCCGCTGCAGAGTTCCCCTTGCTAGTGAATGAAGCAGGATATTTCTATAACGGTCGCACAATTCGTCGTGTTGGAAAGTGGAAATTAATAATTGGATACAGAGACATCGCTTATTACAGCTTCAGTTACAGTTTGAAAAAACAAAGACAACACTAAACTGCTGTATACAAAAGTTCTTCAATTTAACGAACGTCACTAAGCACACATACCCACATACAACATATCCACATATTCACTGTAACCGTTTTACATTAAACGCACTATGAATCACAGTCTTAAATTGACTAACTGGTTGCTTTAGAATCCTGTATTTACACCCCGTGGCCGTTGCTACATGAATCTTCTGCTTTCTGGTGATGCGTCAAGATTATTGTAGTTAAAGAAGCCTATAAAACACTGGCAGGTTCTACTACGTTACTGCTCACCTTGTTTGCTTGAGTCTCTATCTAAAACGCATTTCCCTTTTGAAGCTGAACATTGTGTTCAGTCTTTGGAACGGGCCAAAGACTAACGTTGTCTACTTCATTGGAGCACAATGGAAACTATGGCACCCGTGTCAACTGGAATTGAGGCCGATCTCGTGAACGAATCCATTAACAACAAAACTCCCCCCCCCCGTTTTTCTAATGCAGACATTTCATGTTGACTAGGTGTACGTTTCTCCAGTTACTCAGCACACGTCCCGTTGTAACGACTACTTCTCTTTTCCCTGCTATTCGCTAGAATTAACTCTGGGCCGGCAGTCTATTTGTATTTACGTTTTCCACATTTATAATACTTTGGTCTTCCACCATTTCTTTTCTTGTACTATGGTGCCAGCTCGATGAATCTTTGTTCACTGTTCTTCGCCTTCAGCATCTGTGTCGTCGAGATCTTTAGCCGTCACAGACACCATCAGAGTAAATATCTGCGCAGAAAACGCTATTCGAGAATACTGTGATGCTTCTGGAGAGGCCAGTCTAATTAGTCTGTTGATACTTGCTTTAAAATCTTCAAGGCTCTCTCCGAAACCCTATTGTCTTGGTCTCAGTTGAGTGCAATACATATCACGCAGATACTGATTACCGTATCGTAAGTTTAGAGCTTTAAATACTTCCCCGCAATTGTTCTGGCTGTTAGGTGGCATTTTTGTAGTAGGTCTGTGTCGCGATAGTTACAGCGAGAAGGAGTGTAATTGCTTATTCTTTCTCTGTCTAATGATTATAGCACGCAGCGGTTTCAAATTGCCGAAGCTACGTCGTCCAGTGAGTGCTTCAATAAAATGTGGGGCCTTGACATGAACTGACCCTGTTATAGCCACAACCACTTTCTCCATGACGTCACGTTTAGTGTCTTTCTTTCTTTTAATTGTTGGTACTGTTTGTTCAACTATTTTTCTGAAGTAAGACATAGGTCATTTTCATTAATTGCTTCACTACAAATTAATTTTGTTACCTTATATTTGACTCTTCAACTGCAAAGGATATTTTTATCGACATTAATTCTTCTGTAGTTTAGACAGGCTTTTCTGCCGGACATAAATTTTGTGACTCGATTCTTGTACATTACCTATACTAGTAACTTGTTTAATCAGCTCACATTGTTATTGTCCCAACTCGACAATCCTTGCATCTGTTTTTGTTCCTGTATCAATGCTTTAATGTTCTCGTTTCACACTCCCGTTCCTCTGCTTCTTGCTTACGTTCTTCTTTTTGTTGTACCTCTGATTCGAGTAGCAGCGTCTTCTTCTCAAGCAACAGCACTCCACTTTTTTTTCACAACTGCGTTTCTCCTCGTGTCTTCTTCCTGCATGTTCTGTTTCCCGTCGTCGTCGTTTCCCTGTTGGTCGTAATAGTGCTTGGAAAGTCTCTATCGTCTGACTGGTGTCCATTTTGTAAATCACTTGGCGATAAAATTTCTGACGATATGTCTTTTCTTGTTGAAGGCTCAACAAACGATGTCTCCTTTCCACCCTTAAAGGGTCATTTGTCGCACTTTTGGACACCACTTTTTAGGACGGTTGCAAGAACCGCCGTGTTTAAGCAGTTGAAATTAATTGGACAAGGAAATATTGCTAATTAAAACTTTAATTTTAATTTTAATAAATAAAGTCATCATTAAATTGACCTATATAACACTTCTTGAAGTTAAAGTTTGTGCAAGACATGTAATGTAAAAAACAATAAATGTTACACTTACACAAATAACACTGTGACAATGAACAACGCGCAACACTAATTACAGATGTCCGCACACAATCATTCACTATAATCACTTTACACCAAACGCATTTTAAATCGCAGTTTTAAACTGACTAAATAGTCGTTTCAGACTTTACCACGCCCCGGTTGCGCCACATAATGCATTGCTTTCTGGATATTGCGTCGAGAACAGTCGCTTAGTTGAAGGAACCTAGAAACACTGGAAGATTCTATACGTCATTGCCGCCCATGTATACATTCGCAGACTGAATGACGCATGCACACGCCACGCAGGTTGTTTATCTCATTGGCGTAAGTATACTTATCTGAGACCACTGTCCTGGTAAACATTTACCTGTATTTTGTTTTATAACGGTCGTTTTCATGTACATAAAAGTTCCGAGACTTACAGACTCTGACAAATTAATTTCTGTCTAGTGTGAGTTAGAAATTAAAATCTCCCTCATTAATTTTTATGTAACAGTTGATGCTGTAATTATTAGAAGTCAAATCAGTTTACTTAGTGTTTTACCTCCTTCGACTGTTTTTTTAGATTATAAATTACAAAAGAAATCTGTAACAACTTGTGAAACCATTGGATTCTCAACTAAAGTGTTTAAAAAGTTTTGTCTGATTTGTACTTTATCCGATGATGTTGTATCGTTAACGAAAGATGTAAATGTGCTAGAGATGTACTATTTTTGTAAATATTATGCACTGTATATTTTTATAAAATATAAATAAAATTGCGTAAATATTATCAAGTAAATTACCGTGTTTCATATCATAATTGAGGTTGGTAAGAGATCTGTCTACTAATGGAAGGCTGAATAAAAATAAACAGAAATTCGTAACGAATATTTATTATGCTTCTATTTTTTAAACGTAAATAATATTCAGGAGAGGTGTTGATTTTATTAAGATTACTGGAATGGTTGTTACAAGAGACGTTACTCCTCGATTGCTATTGTTAATACTAATGATATCGACAAACAATAGACATTTATTTAGCATGTTTTGTTACTTAACACATACTTATAGTTTTGCTTTTACTTTTTCTCTGGAAAAATGTTATTTACTTTATCGCATTGTGCGTATTTATGTATGTCAAGGAAATAAACGTAAAACGAGGTATATAAACAGATTAATGTGGCATACAAATGTTTAATGTACATACACAAGTTTGGAAGCTCACTAGCAGGAACACCTCTTTATAAGGTGAAGTTTTTAAACTCACCGGAGCTTATAGTTTGTTAACCATTAGGGAATCTCAGACCCGTAGAACAAGGCAGGTACTGCGTGGTAATGTGGTTGATATAACAATACTGTGACAGACTAATGGCACGTTTAGGGGCAATATACGACCCCGCCACGACACTATTAACCTGTAGCTGCCTGACGTTAACTAGACTTGGACGACGTTACACATCAAAACAAACGGCGTCTTATAGGGATTCAGGGACCTTGATTGTGTTACAAAGAGTCGAGTTGATTAGTTTTTGTCAGACGAGTTTTTAATGGACCATTAACTTGTGTACTGTCGTCTAGCACTTACCGATATTAAAGACGTTTACGTACAATCTACACTGTCCTTGGTATTCCGCTTTTCGTGCCAAGTTTTACTTGGTATTTGTCCACGTTGTAAGTTACTAAAAATTCTTTTAAGTGGAGTCTGTACTATACAACGGTGTTTAGCGAACACAGCAAATAGTTACATGAGTTCCCAGTTTGTGTCATCTATTAACCCCAGTGAAAAGTAGTAATGTGATACTAATGAAAGCTGCCTAATGATTCTTATTATTTTAAGTACGTGACATTTTTATAAATGGAAAATTAATTAGTTCTTTTGTTATTTTATTAAATTATATTTCTCAAATACTTAGTTAACTTTAATGTTTGTATAAACTGATATTATATAGGATTGTTTTGCAATAAAATAATCAAGACGACTTTGTAATCGGCATTGTTCAATTTTCATCTTACCTGAATTGTTATTTTATAACAAAAATTGTACTTTGTTTCAAAAAGTTTTAAAAAAATGTTCGCGGTAAAAGTATCTTATATTTAATTAGACACGGCTGTCATTATGGAGGAAACTGAACAGACCAGTGGAATGTCAGATACACGTAAAACAGTATGGCACACAACAATACACAAATTTGAATTTTGTTTAGTACAAAAAAATATTTCAATTAATTTTCCAACAATTAGTCAATGTTTTTTGGACGTGTTGCAAAATTATTTTTTCAATTAATATGAATGAAAAATTACTTTAATAAAAGTAGTAACCAAGTATGTTTTATAGGTTGTATAAACTATAGTAAACTAACAATACGTTAATGCCAGAAGGAATATGTGTATGTACGATGTTTGGGTACTAATTGGATTCTGTTGGCAAGAAAAATATATGCAATATAAGTAAATACAAATTCTTAAACTACTAAATGAGGAAAGACAAAAATACTTGAGAGAAAATTTAGCTCGTATATATGTAGAAAAGACCTCGTGTTAATTATATGTACAAGAATATTTAATTATATGTATTAAACTAACTCGTGTTCAACAATGACTACATAAGTATTAAGACTGAATGATACAAATATTGAGTGACATATAAACATAAAAGTTGAAACTTTTGGAAATAAATGAAATATATAATCTAATAAAACTGTAATATGATGTCTGTTATAGTACAAGGCTTTCAGATTATCTATTTCTTCCTTCCCGTTAAACTCTTAAAAACATGGCTGATCTAATACTTGTAAGTGTAAAATTAGAGTTTAATTTCACAGAAAAATTCTAAATGTCAAGTCGTTTCTACATAATCTGACAATCTGAAGGCATGTGAGTATGATAAATGTATATTTTAATAATTATAACGGTTAAAATTATGTCTAATAATAAATAATATAAAATTATAACCGGAAAAAATAAAGCCAAAATATTTTTACCCTGAATGTAAGTTTAGGACTGAGGTTTTAAATACAAATAATTCCTTGGTGGATGAAGAAACGCTACTTATTTAACGGTTACATTTAATGTAAAACAGAATGTGTATTGTTCTTTATTTAGAATAAAGAACAATTCACATTCTAAATAAAATGCTGATTGTTCTTTATTCATTCGTTGTTACGTGCTGATAGAACTCAGCATTGAACAATGAATGAACTCAGCATTTTTGAATTCCAAAGTGAGAGTCTGTTATACTTAATAGAAACACTAAGAAACTTATGACTTTTGGAATTTCATAGAAGTAACAAATACATTCTACGTTACCTTGGCAGTTAAAGAAATATTCAGTACTTTAAAAGTTATAATTAAAAACGGCTCCATAGTTACCAGAGTAAAAATAATTATGTTTAAAAGAAAATAATTAAATGCATTGCAGCATACACAAGCGGTGTACAAATGCACGATGCTACAAAGTACAGTGTTCATTAACCAATGGCATCGTGATTGTGATAACGGAAAACAACAAATGTGAAACGATTGTGCTCTCTGGCTTTTACATATTTGTACGCCAGTGCATGAGGGCCAACTATATTATTTCCACAACATGCAGCAGACAAAGGGATAGTTTTTCAACGATTAAACAGAAAACGTGAGTCGCAAGTCGATATACATATAAAAAAAAAACAAAAAAAAAACAAATTGTACTTATTGCAATGTATCTACTATATGGTTAGGAATATGAAAAAATGCGCGTTTTTGTGTGTGCTGATTATTTGAATTTTTCTTTTTATCCGTTATCAATACTGTAGTTCGACGTGTAGGAGCGTGATAATTTTTTACATTCATTATCTTCAAAAACCCTTTGGTGTATACGAAATAAAAATGTCATAAAACGTGTTACATTAAAAATATATGTTTCTATATATGTAGTTATTGATAATTAAAAAATCTGTAAAAATATTATATTTTATTTTGTAAATTACATACGTTTCGGTAGTAATCCAACTATCATCATCAGATATAATTTAATAAATTTAAATATTTTTAAATCAATTGTGTAAAACAGCTGTTACTTAGGCGACCGTCGTCTTTGCCAACCTCCTTAACCATTTCACCTCTGTTTATAAAATAAATGTTTTCTCAGCTAATCGGCTGTATTCCTTTTGCAAAAAACGCCAAATAAATTCTAAATGTTTGTAGTTTTAACAACATATACATGTACCCATACTGACAGTAATGTAATAATCAATACGAGTAAGTTATGAAATCATTTTAAAATACTTTAAAAATAAAACAAGTCATTAATAAAATATTAACATTATTTTAAACGTCAATGGTACTTTAAGTGTATTTAAATAAACACTGATTAGTATCACTAAATAGATAATAAAATAAGATAATACACTTAAAATTTAATCACAACGTATTAATATCTTGGATAGATAAGTATTGTAATAAACAAAACGGACGTTAGCGATGTTATTCGATTACACTGTTTGGATGCACGAGAAAGCAAACAGTAACAATATATTTATATTCCTGAATATAAATCCAAATCTTTGAGCCAGAATTGTGAGTATCAAACATACAATCTTATAAAGGCTTTTTAACATACACGTCTGCAGAACTCTCATCACTGTTAAATAAGCCTACACCACTGACGGAAATTTCTTTCAGAAGATCTAAGCGTGTTTCTATAATTTCTATAGTACTTAGTCTTCAAGAAAAAAAGTATTAAAAACTGATAAAAGTTTTATTTTTTGTGTGTGATAATACAGTATGTGATACAAAATTCTCACCATTCTCTGGACGACAAGATATATGTACTTCGGTAAATAGTGGATACATTGTGTTATAATGTATTTCTATTTTGAATTTTCTCCATCCCAAGGATGTTGTTCAGGAACGACGCAAGAAAGTTTATCTTTACATTGGCTGCGTCAAAATAAAAGAGAAAAGAATAAAGAAACGACAGACACAATTTTTTTTTGAAGTACACCGGTATTGTTAATTTAGTATACGCTAAATTAACAAAGGTTAATTCTGTAAAATATACTCTACAGTACACTATTGTGTAAACTGTTATAAAGGCCCATACACTTAGAGTGAAACAAAATGAAACGTCATAACAGAATACACATTGACCTACATAAATGAGTACGCACTTGGATCATTTGGGATTTACTCATGCATTTCTAAATTACTAATGTAAATACATACTTTTTCACAATAATTGTAAAATATTTTAATTCTTATTTATCTGGACTAATAAAATCTTACGTACCAAATATAACCCTAAGTTTATAACGTATACGTACAAACGAAAGTCAGCATAATTAAACTTTAAACTTATTTTGAATTAAAAATTGTAAAATTAAACTAAGCGCTTAAGAAATTAGTCTCTGTCGGTACCGGGTAATAATCTGCTTACATAAACAGTTTGATACCTGCTGTGGAACTACATAACCGAAATAACGGTTCAATATATATCTGCGAAATTCTTTTTACCAAATATTCGCAATATGGGTAAATCTTTTCTGCGAAATTGGAAAATTAATTTCTTTAGAAATAACTGATAACCTTAACTTTGAAATTTCCAGATATATGTTTGAATTGTTTTAAGCACGTTTATTTAGAATTAATTACAAGTTATTATCACTTAAAGTAAACTAGTTTTAATTATGAATTCTACACCGACCACTGTTATAACAACCAAAATGAGTATCTATGTTTCTCTGTACTAAAAAGGTACGAGTAAACGCGTGGTGACCATCGTTATAAAACGAGCGCGTGTTGTGTGCAAGGAATCTTCAATTCCATTTAAAACACATCAGTCGCCCGAGAATTTATTCCCTCCACTGCCCCTACAGCGCTGCATCCAATAAAACGTACTGTCTCCATCTTAGTGGAGCCGCTGTTATAGTCTAGCCGTGTCATTAGAATGAGATTTAATTACCATTTTCCATTACAAAGACCTATGCTCGGAGTGTATAGGTACTTAAAGATATATTACACGTAAATCTATACTATCAGTTAAGTTACACGTAAGCTTACAGTAAATGTCACTAAAGTTTGTAATGAAAACATTAACATTAACATTAATATATTTATACACAATATCGAAATCTGATTTCCAGGGAAAGTACGTTCCCTAACATGCTTTGGATAAATATATCACAAATATGTTCATTTTATAAAGTATTTACATTTTTTTATTTTTCACTCTTATTTTTTTTGTATTTTTCTAAAAGTAACAACCTATGCGGACATTATAAAAACTTTATATTCATCATGTGAACAAGTTATAATAAAATGTCACATTAAAAATACGTGAGGCATAAAAAGTACGAGGTGTTAAGGTTATGATATCCAGTAGCCTACCTAAAATGAATAAATACGCATGTACAATTTAGGATACACTAGATACTAGATTTCGCGTGACTAGATACACCAGCTCACGTCATTCTGGGCTTCATGGATTGTCGTATGGGCACACACGACGTATCCGAAAATGACACACTGGATTGTGAACCAGCCCGGCCGGAGTCCTATACCCCGACATTCATGGGGTCAGGAATTGATAGTAAGTTTTCAGCATTCTCCGGTTCATTTGGATTACCTACCCTTCATATACACTTATTTCTGTATAATCCACTCTGCCTAGATGAACTGTGTAACTTAAGAACCCTTTAACTCGGAAAGATTAAGAACAAGATATTATGCTCAATAATCTTGGAGTTTGTTAAGAAAAATGTGTACGAAACTGTAGCACTGAATCGTAAAGAAAATGTTAGGACAGTAATTAATTAACACGATTTTGGAGTAATACACTTCAATATACCTGTGGAACTTATACGTCTCTTCTAATTAAAATACTATATAGTTTTATAATATGATATACAATACAACTCTAATTTAATTTTATAGCCGTTGCAAAAGTACTTTGTATTCTAAGAAGAATAGAAATTACTTTTCAACAGTTTTCAGATCAAATTACAGCTAGTTCACAATAGAAAGTGCCAGTGGCATTCAAAGAAAAACTAATAATACAAACGAGTTAAATCCTGTTAAGGACAGAAAATAAAAATCAATTACGTACTTTACGCAATACAGAGAAAACACCCAATCTGTTTTGTAAGAGATATCAAAGCTTAAATAAATTAAATTGCGTTTATCTGATGTAAATTGAACCATAGGGTCAATGTAATTTTCTTTTAATCGTGCGTTAATCGCTTTGAGAATTAATTGTGACAGCCTATTTATATTGAAAAAGAAAAGCCAACAAACATTTGAAAAGGACTTGATAAATGAGTATATGAATGTAGAAATATAATAATGCGTTGTAATTAACACGCACTTTCTGTCGTAGTTTCTCATCTTTATGAAGAAATTAAATTCTTCATTGAACAGTATTGTAATTACAGAAAAATTTGCTTAACAGTAATAAAGCCGTCTAAGTTCTCGGCTGCCGCTTAAGTGGTTGCTCTTGTTTTGTCGTAATCATTTATATAGCACTCATGTAGGCCGTGTTACATAACAGTGAAGTTTCAGTGGGTTGCTGTGGTTACACTTTGAGTAGAGGCGGCCACTTGACTCCTGTAACACGTCCTAGTGTGTACTGAACCAACACTTTCATAGTTACAGTTATCTAGAATACCTGGGTATTTTGCGGCGTGCAAAAAGAATCAAATATTGTGAATTCTGACTCGTTGGTGTTATCGAATCGTTTTGTTATAGACAGCATAGTTTAATTTTTTGCGGAAGTTTTGGTATAATTGATGTCACGATTGATTGCTTCCTACATCTAACGACTTACATCCTATTTCTGTTGACTATTCAATTGGTTTAATTTCAGATAACAAATGTCATCTGGAGACGTTATGAGAGTCTCTTGATTTTAACTAATGTCAGTTATGTTTTCAGGCCTAGGAATATTAAAGAAATATGGATGAGAAGGTGTGATTTAAAGTTACTGTGCTGGGAACCCCCTCTTTAATCATTTTCAGAAGGTACAAAGTCCCCTTTTTTCAGAAAGTCTAAAGCCCCTGTTTGATGAAGAAAAATGGAACATATCTGACTTTATTTTTGAAGAAGGAGTTCTTTCCATTTGTAAATCAATTTTTGTTAAACGCTTTATCACAAAACCTGTGTTACATCGATATAGGCAGAGGGACAAATGTTTCGTATTCAAAAATCCTCTCAATTTTATTTGTAATTCAACAAATGTAAAAAGTGTTAGAATATTTATTTCAAAAACCAATCTAAGATAATGTTAAGTTTTTAATCAGTTATTTGAAGTAGTCTTTTCAGTATGAAATTCCTAAATACTTTCAAGGTAATTGGTAAATACCTTATTTAAGGCAATTATTTAAAGGTATATAAAAGTAATTGTCCACTTATTTTGCTGGGATTCTAGAGTGCTTCAGGATCACACTAAGCAAATTTCTAAGGGATATTACATATATTAGTGAGTTACTATTACAGTGGATCGTGCTTCAACCCATAGTAGCGTGTATCGTTTTAGTTAACTTGACCAGCATTTTATGCTAAAATGTTTGTAATAGTGACTCATTAATGAAATCATGGTGGGAGCTTTTTCAGGTTAATATATATGGTTTCAGTTTAGACTATTTTTGGAGTGTCTATGTATTCTGAGGCTTACATACATATTTGTAAATAATGTTTGTAAATTCTTCGTTGAACAGTATTGTGATTTCAGAAAAATTTGCTTAACAGTAAAAAAGCCGTCTAAGTTCTCGGTTGCCGCTGAAGTGGTTGCTCAGTTTTGTCGTAGTCATTTGTGTAGCACTCATGTGGGCCATGTTACATAACAGTGAAGTTTCAGAGGGTTGCTGTGGTTACAGTTTGGTTAGAAGCTGCCACCTGACTCCTATAACACGTCCCCTAGTGTATACTGAACCAACACTTTCTTAGCTATAGTTACTTTTGTTGAAAAGGTAAAGACATGTATAAAACTATTATCTTCAATACTGTGTACATTTGTAACATCTTACCTAGAAACTTAGCCGCAGGATTATCATGCTGTACAATGATAAACTTGTGGCTAAATGATACTTGTAAAGAAGCTTTGAAGACTAGCGGGTTTGGGTTTTGTTGATAACGAGGAATATTCTCACTATACAAACAATACGAGAAGTTTACTACAGTTTAAAATTACAATTATTTTGCTTCATATTTGAAGGTTGGTTAATCATAATTTTAAGTTATGGTTATATTCTAATAAGAATAATTTTTATTATGATAATATAATACATTACTATACTATTATATTCATATTTGCTCACATTATACTTATATATATATATTTTTCATTATCTTGTAATATTGTAACGAAACAGAAAACAGTATGACTAATTGTAAATAATAAACTGTTAAAAGTCATTCAGGAGTAGAATCAAACATTATGATCACCAGCTAATAAACCGAAAACCCCAAAATTTAAGATAATGAATGGACAAAATTAACTCAACAACACCAAACATTGACATGACTATGACTAACCAATAATAACCAGACGTTACCCAGTTAGATAAGGCAGTAAATCATTAAAAAAGTAAAGCTGTAAACGAGCATCAAGTAAAGAAACAGTAACCAAAATAATAAAGAGTACAGCCACTTCATAACATAAAATGTGTATTACCTATAGAACTAAATAGGCCAATAAAAATCTTCCTTTTAGTAAAATAAGGTGATAAAAGGGCACAAAACCCTATAGTGACAAAAGTGAGAACAAACATATAAATGGTGGCATAATAATAATCACACAGACTATAGTTAAAAAGTGGGGTGTTATTTAGTATTAAGAAGTTACGTTCAATCAAACAGAATTTGATACTAGTGATTTAGAAAATAACACACAGACAATTGTTTAGCAGTGTGTAACCACTTAAATGTAGGAAATTATAATTATTAAGATAAGGAGTATAGTTAAGAGTTTTGTGTTATATTAAAAAAAATTCTTGTTACTAGCAGATCAAGTTAAATTAATATTGTATCAAAGGGTCATAGTCAACTGTCATCCACCATTCTAAATTGTTTAGCAAGATAAATGTAAAATCCACAAGATACTAACTTTTACATGACCAAACCAGGCCGTGTTTGGTATCAAATGATTTATAATTTTAATTGTAATAACCACACATAAATTGTATTAAATATTATTGTGTTATGATAAAAAGGTAATTTGAAGGCAAAATATAATATGTAATGTATTTTAATGATCATGGTAATGTAACACTTGAACTTTGCATAAAGGGCCAATAAGAATCCAAGAAATTTTGGTCAGTTTCTGTAAAAAAAAAGAAGAAATTGGGACACTTGATTGTTTACCACGATAGAATACGGTTGAGGAGTGCTGATAAAAAAAATTATGTAAACAATTTTCAAGAAAGGAACCAAACTCAGAAGGATGAATTTCCAAAAAAGAAAAATCATGAAGTCATTACAATAAGTCATCTAACCCAACATGAACGACTATCAGTGAAGTTAACGAAAATATAAAGAGATGAACAAGAAGGAAGCCTAAATTAAAATTAACTAAAGAACTGTATGTATTCTACAAAATTTAACCAACCAATTCTTGTAATCCCAATACGAATAACCACCAGCAACACCAACAACTCACACCACATTAGTAACTGATAAAACATTTTATAAAAGAAAAAAGAACAGAATATAAGAAATAGTGAACACGAAGTGGCAATATTTTATTAATATACATTGGGAACTACAGCTGGTCACTCATCGGCCATGATAATGACGTCACTAACCAACCAGCATGCCTTGCGCACATAACGAAATGAAATATTATAGCCCATACTGTTATTAATAGCTATTGATAATATTATGTTAGATAATAAGTACTAATCTATTTCCATTGTAATGTACTCTTTATTTGTTTTTTATTAATTAATTGAACTTTGCGTAGCAGCCAAAAGAACTTCACTTTTATATACTTAATTCATTTGACAAGTGACCCTGAGATAAGGATCGATCATTGCTAACGTTAATATCGAAATAACAATTTTTTACTAAAACTGAATAAAGATTTTAAAGATTAAACATTATTATTACCAATATCATTTCCATGTGTTTTATTTCTCGAAGGTAAATTATAAATAGGATTCGCTCTATACGCACGAAGATCAAGAAGACGTCTGCGAGTTGTAAAAATAACAAAAATTACGAAACCGAAATTAACCTCAACGAATACGTTTGAGATGGAAATCGGACGTATTTATTAAGAAATAATTTTGGGACGATACAACCGCTATATTCAAACATTTGTAGCAGACGAACTGAAGAATTCTCTTCAGTTAATTCTAGAATTAACCGATAAAGAAGATTCATCCATAAAATAAAATTATAATTAAATAGAACTAACATATTGCGACAACACAATTGAATTAATTTTTGCGCATAGGATTAAAATGTGTGTGTTTTATAAATCAAAAGTCTATACTGGAGGTATTAATTATAATTTATTGCACACCAATAACTGGTTCATACGATATATTTTAGACATACACAAATGAAATGAATTTTGAATATTGTTGAAACAGTTTATATAGAGTTCAGATCTGACATTTTTACTTGAATGATGATGTTCCAATATGCTGCGGCGAACTGGCTGAAGGCGATGCGTAGATCACGCGTGTCCTTCCCTCGTGGATTCTGCTGGGCTGGTGTCCTGATGAGACACGCTGAACCTGCTCGTCGAACTGCAACACTGCCTCGCTGCGACAACACTGAATATTGATTGTTAAAATTTTAAGAATGTTTTAATATTTTTTTACGTATTTACGTAACTCAAGGTGTAACGTGGGTATTAATGAAAAGCGGTGTATAGCCACACACCTTCCGGCTTGTCTTCAAGTGTCCTCGCGTCAACAGTTCTACCGCGGTCGGTAGAATTCCCTATGAGGAAATCTTGAACTAACACGGATATTAAAAATTCACAATTATATTAAGAAAACTGAATTACTTGGATCTGTAGAGTAGCTCACACAGAGGTCCAAGTTTTGAGTACACCCTTCGCACAGTTTACGTGTTCACGCAAGAGAAACTTCTTGAACGCGAACCGCACGTTTATTAGACGAATGCTTAAGATGAACTGACTTTGATCTGCACATGGCAACAGGCAATTTTCAATGAATTTGCTGCGTTCTAATAGGCCAGTTACCAGTCACATGATATTATGCACACGGCCCGAATATTTCTTCATGTAACATTTTGCATGGAATTGGCATAAGCCTGCATAGATAATTATCAGAGATTTTATTACTTCACGCTTGAGTGAGTTTCATATAAAGATTTCATATACTAAAAATTCACATTTTACAGTAATTTGAAGATAATAGAATATAGGGAGATTGTAGCTAATATTATATTTTATGTCTTGTTCAAGTCTCATGTCAATCGGATAATTACAACGGACACTAGAGAAAAACGTTAAAACTCGTTAATAAACCTTTTTTTAAACTTTTTTTTTAGTTTGGCTTACATAAAATGTTTTACAGTCAGTGCATTCACTTTTATATATTTCATTTAAATTATGAATTAAGTTATTTGCTTAGGTTCGATTCTGTCAAAATCTGTCTTATTACTACAATAGGTAATTTTTGTATTTTGGTTTTTGAATAATTTTGTAATTTTATGATTAGTAGTGCCTATGTACGTAAAATTAATATATTTAATATGTTGACTGTTCTGTGTATTTTTGTTAAAAGAATTATTTAGCACTTTTGGTTAATTTTGTTTGCCATGTTGTAAATTATTTTGCGGTTACATCCATTTTGTATTGCAATATCGTATAGAATCTTCTTTTTTTTTGTATTTCTAATTTATTGAAAGGAATATTATTCTTTCTGTATAGCATAGAATTAAATGCAGCATATTTGTATTAAGGAAGATGAACTGAAATTTTTGGAATTATTCAAGAAGTCTGAGTAGGTTTTCTGAATATATTGAATTCAACTTTATTGTGGTTATTTATAACAGTAATATCTAAAGAAAATTTAATTTACTGGTTTCATGCTCTATAGTAAAATTCATATTTTTATAAAGATTATTAATTAAATTAAATATCTGATAAATATTATGATAATTATTTTGTGATATGTAGAGCGTGTCATCTACATATCAATAATAATGACATAGAGGGTCTAGATTTTTAATAATGTCATGTATTTTTATATCTAAATATTGCAAAATATTTCTGTATTTCTGATATGATTACGGAAGTAAGAGCTGCCATTGGTAGTCTATTATATTGCAACGACAGAACAATGGAGAGCGTCGTTCTACATGTTTCCTGGCCAGCCGACCAGCTGAGTGTTTCTGCCAATGTTCTAGTCTTTTCGAGTGCTTGTTGACGCAAGTTATGGAGCATCTGCGGACTATAAATAGACAACAGCTGCCGCTTAGAAGTTAGTTATCAAGTGGCGATTTATGAAGTGTGCTTCGAAGTACTGTGGCGAAGTGATTATTGTGTTATAATTAGTGTGGAACTCTAATATTTGACATTATTATTGCGTGTGGACAAATTTCATTAAAGCTGGTAATTAGTGACTTCATTGGTGTCTGTATTTTGTTTTCCACTGTACCATACGATGATCAGTGAGACCGTCGTGACAATATAATAATATTATATATTTATATTATATATATGATTATATAATAATACTAGAAAAATATTCTTTACTATAATGCTATAATAATACTATATTTACTATAACACTAAGTAGTGTAATAATAATTATTGTTATACTATATTAAGAAATTGTTAACTAACTATTCTATCTCTGTAAGCAATACGTTTAATACGTAATAAGGAAATTTTACATTTTAAACAGTCAAGACATAAATAGAATGACAAAAGTATTCCGATCACGGAAAGTATTGTTAAACATTTGAGCATGTAAAAACAAATTATTTCAAAATTGTTGTTCTCCACTAACGGTCTGTGCTAAATAATTTCCACTCTACACTTACAGTATCTTAACACTGTTTACAAACTTTTTACACACTGGTTTGAAATCTTGATACATTATTGTATGTCTTACACTTTCCAGTCCCTTCTCGGAGTATGTGAAGATCTTCGTGAAGCACGAAGTGCTCAGCGAAACAAAGCGTTGGTATCACTTTATTAAATTAGTTTACAAAAAAATAGTAATTCTTATTAGGTGTTTGTTCCAGATGTTGCGTCGTCACTCATGATTTAGATTCAGGTAAGCAATTTCTAATGCCCCTGTAATTTACAAATCTAAATAATCAATTTTATGTTAATATTTTTAATATAGATATTATTGAAATCAATTTCATATATAACACTCCATTTTATTTAAAATATGGGACGACGTAACGGAAAATGCTAATTTAAATTTATTCAACAGACGGTGCAGAATCAGTCAGGGCTAAGACAACAGAGCCATTAAAATGAAAGCAGTAGAGTTTTGTTTACTGTAATACTGTGGAAGCAGTAGGGAGGGGGGATTAAAGGGGCCTATGTGAGAAACAAAACAAGGAACTGAAAACATTTAATCGCTTCGAGCTTGCTTTTAAAGGTTATTGCATTTCTATAGTACATTTGTTTATAAAGACATAATTCAGCACAACACACACACACACACACACACACACACACACACACACACACCTGTATAATAAATACGAAGTTTGTTCAAAAAAAGACCGGACTTTTGTCATACAAACTTTATTACTGTAATTACAACATTACAAATGTTTGTCCCCTTCAAAGTACTCCCCCCTGCTTGCAACACACCGCTCCCATCGTTTCTACCACTGTTGGAATGCTCCCTGGAACTCGTTTTGTGAGATGGTGCGTAGTTGTCTCTGCGAATTCTCTTGAATCTCGTCAACACTTTGAGAACGACGTCCTTTCAGGGTAGTTTTCAATTTTGGAAACAGGAAAAAGTCCGCGGCGGCCAAGTCTGGAGAGTACGGAGGGTGAGGAAGGACGGCTATTTCGTTACCGGCCAAAAATTGGCTGACTAGCAGAGACGAGTGGCTTGGCGCGTTGTCGTGATGCAACACCCAGCTCTTGTTTTTCCACAGCTCAGGCCTCTTCCGGCGCACATCTTCCCTCAAACGCCTTAAAACTTGTACGTAGAACTCCTTGTTAACAGTCTGACCCTGTGGCACGAATTCGTGGTGGACTACTCCTCGATAATCAAAAAAAAATAATCAACATCAACTTCAAGTTTGACCGACTCATGCATGCTTTTTTCAGTCGGGGCGACATTTTTCCAATCCATTGTGACGATTGCGCCTTGGTTTCGATGTCGTAGCCATAAACCCATGTTTCGTCTCCTGTTATGATGGTTTTTATGAAGTTTTTGTCGGTACTGGCACGATCAAGCAGCTCTTGGCTGATCTTGACACAGTTCTCCTTCTGGTCGTCGGTCAACAGACGTGGCACGAGTTTTGCAGAGACGCGATGCATGCCATGTTTTATGGTCAAAATTTCGTGGCACGACCCGATGTTGATGCCGACTTCCTCAGCAACCTCTCGCACAGTCAAACGACGATTTGCACGAATCACGGAACGAACAGCATTGATGTTTTCATCGTTTGTTGACGTCGAAGGTCGTCCCGATCTTGACTCTTCCTCAATCGATGTTCTGCCCGATTTAAAACGTTTAAACCACTCGAGACACTGCGAACGGCTCATACAGTCTTCCTTATAGGTTTGCTGAAGCAAAGCCCACGTTTCAGTAAAAGTTTTGTCGGTCTTGCAGCAAAATTTCACACAAACGCGCTGCTCCATAAAATCTTTCATCTTTACTTCGCAGAACGGTGAATGCACGTGTTTACTTCGTCAGTTTTATGCCGCCAACTAATACGAGTAGAACGACGCAACAATCGGGGTTAAGTTGCCGAAGGTGGCCACTAGGCGGCACCACATGTCACAACATGCTCCGTACACTGATAGGAGTGCTATTTCAAAAGTCCTGTCTTTATTTGAACAAACATCGTAAATACAAACACACACAACAGTACAAAAAGCTAATTACTGGAAAGAAAAGTGAACATGTGTAGTGTCACTTTACAGGTATTATTTATTCGAAGTGTTATATTTGAAGTAGTAAATGTGTCTAGAAAGGACCAAACTTTAATTCTTATCAAATTCTGAAATATTTGTCACAAAAATATGTAGCAGTTATTTCCGTAGTGTTTCCTTTACATTTTCTACAAATAAGGGCTGTGTGTCTGTGTTTTTGTGTCTGTTGTGTATTAGGTGTTAAATAAATTTCCGAAGGCAATTATTTTAATGTATTATTTTGATAAGACTGTTTATTTTTCCATTGAACCATAGTATAATTTCCTAAAGTAACACAGTATGATTCCTCAACTTATGATGAACCATTGCATAAGACTTCGGACACAAGAATCGTGTAACAAAGTGACTTGTAAGAATGTAAGGTTCTGAAGAGTACGGAATCTAATTAACGTGCATACTGTATAAGAAAAAATGTGCGTGTGTGTGTGTACTTTGTTTTAATTATTGGAACAGTAGATGTAGTTATAGTTTTTTAGGTCTAATGTTTGGTTATCACTTATTTAATACAAATATAAACCATTTTCTAGTAAAACGTCGTTGAATTGTTTGCAGTTTTAGTTGGTTAATGCAATCAGTGGTTCTTATGTATCAACAGAAAGAGATTTGCTTCACTAAAACGCTGCTATACTTTAAATTCATTACATATGGCTATACGCAAATAATTACATAACAGTAACCCCTGATTATCTTTCTGTTAACAAACCCTCAGCCTGAGCCTGAGCCCATTATCTGTGTGTCTGTTCAGGCAGCTGGTGCGTTTACATCAAGTTTCTGTACGCATTCTTCAATTTGTTAGTCAATTTGCATGCTTAGTTATAAAAAAAAATTGATTGTTTACTTGCGTGTGTAAAATATTCAAGTCTTCTCTGTAACATAACATATTTATATAACTCTCATCTACGCACTATACTGACACCATTTTTTAGGCGATCTGACTCGATTCAGTATTTCAGTTATATGCGAAATACAAGTATACAGTACAAAAGTAATTATTTTGTCATTTACACAATTTGAGTGTAACCTACACATTTATGTATGTGAAAGACAAAAAATGTAGCATGACAGAATATCCACATTGTTCTAATTAAAAAAAAAATCATGTATAAAATAAAAATAAAAAGACCTCAAGGAAAACTACTATAAAAATTAATCAAGGACCAGAGTAAAGTGGAATCATAGTTCGAAGAGTTAAATAATTTAACCAACCATGCAATATACAATAAATTATAGGAAAATAATGATAGTCCAATGTATAAAGTAATTATACCCAGGTAGTATAGGAGCAGGTCAGGAAATACCCAGGATAAACAAACCTCTATAATAAAAGAATAACTATTGGAAAAACAACCACATATAATAAAATTAGAAACCCCCAAAAAAGATGAAATGTCCTTAATAAAAGTACAATACCATAAATTAAGAATAAATGTAAAGTATGTGTAAGTAAAGTTTCTAGATATATAATTAAAAGTGTACCAGTGCAATTTATTTTTATAATGAAAAGCAAATCCTGATGATCTCATATAAGTGATATTCTTTATCATACAATCCCAGATAAAATGACAAAAAATAATATAAGAGTATGCAATAAATAATGAAGTGAACAAGGGGAAATCCCTAAACTAAAACCAAAAACAGCAAAGGACTGCATAAAATTTAATGTTAATAAATAATTTAAATGAAAAAACAGTTGTGTTGTGTTGATGTTAACAGTTCATTGAACTCAAGACTTGAGTGTTTGAGATTGAGTCTATTTTTTTTATTATAGAATATATTTATTATGTTTTAAGGATATCAATTAATAATAAACATTACTGTAATTAAATATGGGTAATTTAGTTAAGATGTTATAAGAATTGTATGTCAGAGAGGGTATTAGCAAGCTGAAATAATAATAAACATTGTATATGAACAAACATAAATTGTAGGCCAAATGGTAAATATCACCAACCTAATAATTAGTAAATGAGTTAATAAAATTAATTAAATTGATGAAAATTGTTTAATGTAAGTCAATAACTGTGTATTATAACTGTAACAATACTTTGCAAAGGTATTGTAGGAATGTATAAAATATTATTAAAAAAAATGCAAGTGTAATAACACTGTAGTCTACGGAAAAGCCTAAATTTAAGATAATATTTAAATCAGTTAACCAAATCATAAAATTACTGAGAATGAAAAAAATCAACCTATAATAAGTCAATCAATGATCTTGTTCAATGTTAATTGGAATCTAACAGAAATTGTAAACCATTTAATGTGACAGGAAGTACAGTTTAAAGCCTACATTCAAATATACTGCCAGATGATTAAAACAATGTCAATTTAATATTAAATCAGCCAGGACTTTTTGTATGGAGAAGAAAGAGAGTTAGTTGATTGTTACACGTTGAGATGCACACATCGGAACGATCTCACACAAATTAATTATTTAAAAAAGATAGAAGAAAAACAATGGATATGAACTAAAACTATAAAAATAAAACAAAAAATTTGAAAATAACAGTCGTCAACACCGAGTTCAAATGAAATAAAGCAAAGTAACCTATTTATGAAGATTGGAAGGCGTAACCCAGATATTCGAACAGATAAACGTTAATTCAGAATTTTATCGATACGAAATTTACCATTTTAAACCTTATGAACTACATGGGACAAGAACACATTTGAACACTGATTGCCGAGCCGAATAACTGACCACTAATCCAGGAGAATTACACTGTTATGAAGAGAAATTAATCACTACTGCTTGGATGAGGAACACCTAGAGAATAAACATTTATTTGAAGAAATTCCGTGGTAAAGACTTCTACTACGTACGCAGCACGGGAGCAGCCATTTTTGTTGTAACGGACCAAGCCGGCCAGCTGCGGTGACGTTAGAATATCGTCAGATCGTTGGTTCGAGAAATCTAATTTATTAATATTTTTATATTGAATAATCTTTCTATTTTTATAATTAAGAATTTTTTTATTGTAAGTGTTGTACTTTTCAGCTTTGCCCTTTCTCTGACTATTTAAATAACAGCTAAAAGAACCTGTAATTTAATATTAATAATTTATATAACGAAATCAATTGCCCTGAGATATGAGTTTGCGAGCTGTCGATTAGCCGATCGATTCAAAATCGTTTAGTCTCTATAACATTAATAAATTCATTGAATATTATAATTTTGAGTTTTATTTATTAGTAAACATATAGATAGAAGAATTTCAGATAATATTTGACACCTGGCCTCCAAGAAAAGAAGATAATAACATCATTGAAGGAGTACACTCATTGAATAACGGAAGACCACTAATCGATTATTACGTTTTATAATCTAGTTAACGCGGAAAAACAATTCTTGTTATTCGAACATAATAAAATAACTAAATTAATTATTCAAGGAAATAAGAACTAATAAATAAATAAATAATAAATAAAATTGATAAATAATAAAAAAAGAGAAAAAAATAATATAGACATTTTTTTATTTTCAAACAAAAGTTATATCATAAATTGTTGTAACACCGAAACTTAAACCCATCAGATTAGGTTTTATTACAAAATTGGCGTTTTCAACGTGGAACTTAGTTAAACAACAAACAGGAGGAGAAATTTTGTTTTATTACAAAATATAAAAATCTGTTAAATAAGCACTTTAAATATATAACAACTAAAAATTATTGCTCTTATTTTAGTAACGTCTTCTTAGGAAGGACGAAAGTAACAAACAACGATATGCTGGAAAACAGTTGTGAAGAAAGCCAAAGCTGCCCATACAGGTGTATGAGCGCGCGCTTTCTGTGTAAGTTAGATGCGTGTATGTTTTATCGTTACAACAAACTGTCCATATTCCCAATTAGTTATATGTGTATGCTTTATCGTTACAACAAAACTGTCCATATTCCCAATTAGTTAGATTGGTGTATGCTTTATCGTTACAACAAACTGTCCATATTCCCAATTAATTGGTAGCTCCACAACGCATTGTAAGTTAAGCACCACAATTACAGATATAACGCAGAATATAGTATTGCAGTTGAGGGCAATAACACTTACTTTTCAAGACTACAGATTTACAATCCCAATGTGCACGAACTGTTGTGTCTGGTGCCTGAGAACAATAAAATGCAAAACTGAGTTTGAGCACAGTTATACAGAACTGTGTTAAACCTCACTAAGCCCTGTAAATGTTGGGTCAGATAAGCCACTGAATGCACGCGCCATAAAAATGTTTGCACCAAACTTGAATTTAAAAACGCTTGAGAAGTAACTATGCAAATAACTTGGCTCGAAGTTTTGCCATGTTACTAGAACTTAGTTATGTTTAGTTGAAATTTAGTTTACTTTTTCTTCTAAAATCATTAATTACGTGTACTTTTTCTGTTATCATTTTATAAGAAAAATTTTAGTGAAATTGTAACATAAATAATTTTACAGTTTACAATAACGGAAGCAACGTAGCTGAATGTCAGTACGAATAGATCTAAAGCACTTAATTAATTAGGTTTCTCAACTTCATGTAGATATAGGCCTATAATGGTTGATGTTTTTTCTCTCGCTTTTATGATGTACCGTATTAGCAATAAAAGGTATCTTAAACGCACTTTCCTATTGATCTTTAGCGTGCATTAATTTAATAAAATAAATAAGGAAATTATTATGCATTCGTTTGTAATAAGATAGGCTCACTTTAAGAAAACTATTAACAATGCAAAATACATCTCCACTGTATTTTTTGTATTAGTATTATTGTTGCTAGATATGCATAAAAAACAAGTTTCGTCAGAAATGTTGGGAAAAACTTTAAAAAATTGAGAGTAGTAAATAGAGTAGAACATATGAGTAGAGTTAACCCTACTTATATATAATCGGGAGTAGCTTTATCACATAGCCTAATAACTTCAGATTGTAAGTAAATAAAGGACTGAAATGCACTAAATTTTTACATGCAAACAGAAAAAACATGAAACCTAAAATTGGTTTTCACTAAAACTCGTTTGTCCACTTTGAGATAAATGACTAGTGAAAAACCATAACCTTATCCACAAGTCCGAATAGTTATATACGGAATCTTATTTATATAATATTATTTTTTATTGCTAGACAATAATAAGACAGTTTTCCTATAGCGTTCAAAAATTACTTTAGTCAAAACTGACTGTGACGATAAGAAGATAAAAAGCGGTATAAAAGTTATGGTTTACTTCAATACTCATTAAAGTTTCATTAAAGTACGCGCGAAGCCTTTGTACTCACTACACATACAGCTTTAAATGACAAAAGTTATAGGGGTATTAGTTATTAAGGAAAAATTACCCTTCGTTAATGAAGTCTAAAGTATAACACAATGGAACAGAATGTTTATCCTGCTTCTACTATTGCGAGTGCAGGGGCTCCGGTCACCTAGATACCGTGTGGTCTTCCATCCACGTTTTATATAGGCTTACACGGACATGACGCTAATATTGCCGGCTCTTAGCGTGTAATCGTAGCATATAATTACTTGTCACTTGTAGTATATGTTGCAATAATCTGTTATTCGGTTCGTTAAATAATGGTAAGGAACAAATTTACGTAAAGTTATAGTCAAAGGATAATATGTATAACCGATGAGGCCTGCCATAAGTCAGAGAAATTCTATTTCCTCGAGCTGTACTGTTTGAGGTTTGTACGTCATAACGAACTCCAACGTTGTTAGTCGTCATTAATTTTTCCTTGCAGTGAAGGATGAGTTTCTTCATGAGTTTTATTCAGCGTAATGAAACGACGTGACAGAACTATAAATACGGTAAGTGCATCCATTTGTTCACCCTACTATAATTAATAGACGTACTTTACATCACAATATGTTTAGCTGTTATTGTCGCTGAAAAGTCGAAACTTACCAATAGTCTTATATTAAGTAAAATTAAATTGTCCTTGTACTGTATTTAGATAAAAATATAGCAGAATATTTAAGTCAACTGTAGTTTTTATTATCATAATTTTGCTCTTGTATACAGTTAATGGGAGAGACATAATTGATACATTTCGATTTAGAAGTTTATATAAGCATTTCATTTATTACCGTTTTTTCTTATTTATACTTTTAACGTTGAATATATCGACTAAAAATAAAAAGTTGTTAATTATTAAAAAAACTACAGTATAAGCGTGTGTGGTCAAAGTACACGTTGTTAACATTTTCGTATTTGAAATAAATCTCAAATTTTATTTCAAAATCAGTTGATACAATTTTAAAATCTACTCAATATAAATTATTCAATGTCACTCAAAGTGTCAGTAATTTTAATAAGTTTCTTTACTAGTATATCGCTAGCAACTTTTAATATGGGTAAGAAAATTAGTATGTTTATAAAGCGTTACATTAACATCTGTGATCAAGTTATATATGCTCAGTATATACCCTACTGTCAGTTTAACATGTAACTTTATGTAATGTTTTAATAACAACATTTTTTTTAGATTGACAACCACGTTTGATTGCTATCATTGTGATACCAAACTTTCTGTGATGTACCATACTCGTTGGTAAATGTGTATGCCAGTCATACAATAGGAGACTGACTGTAATATCAATAAAACGTCGTCAACCTAAAAATGTGTTGGTATATAAGGCAACAGTACCGATGCAAACACTTAATGTTTACATTTGTAGTTTATAGTTTTAATTTTGACTAATGGTTAATTTAATTAATGCAGTCTATCAGTTGATCGGTTACAACTATTAAATTAAAAATATCGAATTCATATTTACTTATTGTTTACCTCTTTGCAGGTATATTCATTATCTGTGATGTATTGAACTACTCGCTCATTAACATTTACATAAATTGTTTAACTTCTTTTTAAATTGTTTAAACTCTTATCTTGGATAGATTTTATTACTACTATCGTTTACCAGCAACGTTGTGTATTTCTCATGTATTTATTTTAATTTTCCTGCAGGCAATTACGAAAACACAGATGCTTAGTAGCTCTTCGTTTTAGTTAGAAACTTCAAGAGGGAGACATCCATTCCTTATGATATTTAAATAAGTAGGGATAGATTTGTTTCACATAATGTGAGAGTCAACTTCAATAGAAAGGTTTGATATTGTAACCCGGTGTGTTATGCAAGAAGCATACATAAGAATATGCAGTGTTTGGGTGTTTTTTTATAATTGGGAAAAGTTTATTGAACATTTGAAAGGGTTCTTGTTGCATGTTTGTAACTGTAACTTCTGAAATAAAAGTCGAATGTAGTAACAGTACAGAGCCCTGTTGGTGAATATTTAGACTTATCATAAATTTTGTGTGTGGATGTATGTTGTATGTTGTATGTGGAGAATAATCTACATAACTTACGTGGCTCCCACATAACTTATTAATACGCTGAGATGAAAGATCATTATGTAACGTTATAGATAATGTTTCTGAGTCCGTAGGCTATACCGCATGCGGACGGCGCGACGTGTCAAGGTTGTGCACTGACCTAGCTTCTAGCAAATTCCAGGGCGCTTGTTATTTGCGCAAATCTCTTCACTCGTCGGCGGGAAACTATAGATTTCTCTGGAACCTCTGCTCGGTACATATAATATAAACATCAGCGCCCAGATTAGCAGTTCATTGTTTGTTATTGTGACTTGCGGATTAGTGGAAAGTGATTATTGTGATAATTAATCCAAAACTGTACATTTATTGTCGTACATTGGATAAATTTAACTTGAATTATTGCATAAGAGTGCCTTTGTTGATTTCTAACTGCTGTTTGTTTCTAATTAAAGTTTGTAATTACTGTCTTCATTAGTGTCAGTTACTCTGTTTCTAGTCTACAACACGACGATCTGTGTGACCGTCGTAACAGTATTAGATAAGTACGGATACAATCAGTATTGGATCTAGCGCGCAAGAATACTTACGGAAGTAACATAGCGTCGTCGAACTCTAACAACAATTTTAGTCAGCAGAAGGAATTCTTTAAAGTCCAGAATTACCTCTCCACGAATTCGTCTCGAGTGATACCGGAGTTTGCGGAAAGCACTCGGCATGGAGTACCTCAACTTCTGTTAAGGAAGATTGCAATTGAACAATAAAAAAAGTTACGAGCTCTGTTGTAGGTAATAATTGTTGTTTGATGACAAAAGAAAATAATACTCAGTAAGATCATGTGTTTATGAACACGCTTAAGTATTGTTACGACGATTGCACGGATCGTGATCTTATGTCAGTGAAATATATAATTGGGCACCAGAGAAATCGTTACTCACAGCTTCAGTAAGGTTTCAATAATAATAATAATGAAACTCTTATACAATTTTCCAAGTTTTAATTCGTTCAAATCGAACACACCTTCGCAACTAACAGTAAATATCTCTCAAATAACACTGTCGCACACAGTAATTAACGATTTACACAAAGTACTTCTCTTATTTAAGAAACACTGTATTGCACAAATCAAACCTCATAGTAGCACGTCTTATCGTTTCGATTTTCAATACGCAACTAAACTAACTGCAATGTACTTCTAGTTGAAAGAAAATGTGACGCGTTATAATGTTTGCAAAAGGTGTTTAATTGCCAATAGATTAAACACTCATTGTTTATAAGGTTCAGAAATATCAAGAACTTGCTCGGAGTTAAGAGAACGTTATGTCGTCCTGTTGTTGTTTAATACATGCCAAGTTCCACATCAGCCGCACTTGTTGCCTATCATCCCACAGTCAGTCTAGTAGTTAATAATTTAAGTATTGTATAATCATCATCATCATCATCTGCAAGGATTAAACAAAGGATAGTTTGTTCCGGTCTCAAACAGGCAAAGGTTACAGCTGGTCACTCCACCTCTTCCTCGGACGTGCCACAACTCTCAGTCACCTCGGATTGTAGTTCCATAGTTGTTTGGGGATGCAGCAGTCATCTATTCGGCAAAGATGTCCCCACCAATTCAGCCGATACTGGGCAATCCTGTCAAGCATACTCATATTATTCAGTTCCTGCTGTATATCTGTGTTTCTTCTATGATCATGGAGAGTATACCCTGCCACGTGCCTGCGAAATCTCATTTCAGCCGCTTGGATGCGACTTTCCCTGGCCTTTCGTTAAAGTCTAGTTCTTAGACCCATAAAGAAGTGTAGATAGATCCACCTTGTAGAACTTTAGGCGTGTTTCTTTACTTGTTGACTTAAGAGTTCGCTTGATGGTGCTGCACATAAGGCTAAACTTATGCAACTTATTCATAACGTCGTTGCCTGTAGCCCAGGAATTCAACATTGCTGACTTGTTCCAGGACAGTACCATCTATAGTTTTGCCCATACGGGATCAGTTGCACAAAAGGCCATAACCTAGTTGTTAAGAGTGGATATTTGTAATCCAGAGTCTTTGCAGATTCGATTTAACAAATGTATACCCGTCTGCAACCTGTTTTCCGAGTCCGACAGAATAGCCTGATTGTTCAATTGCAGAGTGGCCAATCATAAACGTCTCTGAAAGACACATCTGCCAGTTTTGTATGACATCATCAATTTAAACGATAAATACAATTTAGTGGTTCAGTCTAACATATTCAAATTGCACCTTTGAAAATGAAGATATGTTTTACCATATATTAATAAGATAGAAATATAGTATAAAAAGGTTGGTAGCAGTATGATACTTGGTGAAAAAGTACAAGGCTATTGGAAAGTTACCAGTCAGGAATGGAAACGTACTGAGACAAGGGGTGGTAACCCGGCTGTTTGTTTGTTTTGTTGTGTTCGTTGAGGCGTAACAAGGGTGTTTACCTACTGTTAAGTTGACGCTTCCGGGTGTATGAAAGATATATAAACGGGGAAGGTTTTTAACCAGGTTGTTGTTTCCATCTGAAGATGACCCGAGAGGCTAGAAAGCGCTCATGGAAGTTTAAGTGAGTATTAGTGGTAGCAAAACAAGTTTAGCAAAAGTACATCATCAATTTATAAATTAGAAAGAGGAGATGATAATGGACACCCTTGTCGTACTCCACAATTGATCAAGCCAATTCTAGGAGCGTTTCTCGGTTTCCCTGCTTTAATTAAGATTTTATTCCCCACATAAAAACTCTCTATAGCTCTAATTAGATGTTGTGGGGTCCCTTTCCTTCCCATTATTTCCCATAGTTTGTTCCGATTCATTCTGTCAAACACCTTCTCGAAGTTGATGAAAGCTACGTATGTGAGCAGTTGATACTCTCTACGCTTTCAGTGAGCTGGGCTACTGTAAATATTGTAAGGTCTCGCGGTTAACGTCTCGGAGTCTCTATAGACGTTTCTTAGAAAAGTCTCTATTCGTTTATTTATTCTCCTCGAAAATCTCGCTTTCATGAGAGTCACTGTTAATCCTTTATTGATTGTATTTGCAAATTTTCAGTGTCCGTTATAATTTATGTTTAACTTATATAAAACAAAAAAAAAGAAATCGAGAGTGTGTGATTTGGGAGAATTCAACGAAGTTGTTAGGAGAGAGAATGCAAAAAGTATTATCCTTTTGGCATACAATTACTTAGTTTAAATTTCTCCGCCCATGAGAACAGCTGATTTTGACGTCTGCACCCCAATTTGAGGTTAAATTAACACCAATTGTCGGTAATATTTTTCCGGCTGTTCGTCCTCTTCTTTGTCTCCTGAAACTCTGTAACAACTACCCTCTACGAGGGTAGTCATAATATTTGTTATTATTTATAACAAAATATTCAGGGTATTTATTTATAAAATACACTGATTTTTATCTTCTCCCAATACAAAAAGTTATATTCGATTCTCCCGGTCAACACAACATTGGTTCGATCTTATTTGGTAAACATAGAAATTATAACAAAATATTTTTTATTCTTGATAAAATATTAAAACAATAAAGAATTAATTTATTATTTTCCCAGGGTTTATGGTAAGTTCTTTGTGTTATGAGACGGTCAGAAATGAATAATAAAATACCAAGCTTTACATAAAAAAATTAGATTATATTTGTTTTTTCTTTAGTATGTAGTTCCGGGTTTATCCGTCAGAGTACAGGTTATGTTCTTCGCTACAAACACGGAATTATTTAATGGACGCTGAAAATGCACAGAGATCCGTTATGAAGGTTTTTTGGTTAACAAATATTAATAAAGTTTGTTTCACCTCTTTTCCTGAAGTGTTTACTTGTATGGTGCTGTTTCTAGTGTTGAAGTTATAGTTGATTTGTAATTTAGTTAATTTTTACTAGGATACGATCTCACCAAAAATCTCGTAGTGCTAGATACTAGGCCTGCAATCTGTCGTTAAGTTTCTCAAGATTTCGTCAAATAAAGGCTTGGATGGTGCTACTTGTAGAAGTTCTAATAGAAGGTGTACATCTCTCGTCAATTTTTATTAAATTTCGCACTGTTTATTCCGAAAGTATTCATAAATTTTCTAATTTTAAATAGGCATTACACTTTTTTCAAACGTTCACTTCTCAATCGTTTTAACAATTAAATTTTTATCTTGTTAGTTGGTTACTGTTAGTAACCAAGAATTTTTTTGTGATTTTACTTCCATGTTCCTTAAGGAAATGGAAGTATGGTGATGGCAAAAAAAATCGTGTTCAAGATTATTGCAGAATATGATTGTACTACACTCAAAACATGAAAAAAAGTCATTTTTCGAAAAGTGTCTGTGTGTGTGTGTGTGTCTGTGTGTCTGTAGATTTTTTTCTATGGCAAACGATAACAGCCGCAAATTCAAACAGAATCAAATAATGTTTTGCACACTGCCCTGACTTGTAGAGTACTCGCGACCTATTGTTTTTGGTGAAGATCGGTTGAGGGAAAGGGGTAGTTTACCTGCAACGGTTTTTTTTATCAATGGTAATTTTCTTTGTTTGGCAAACGATAACAGCCGCAAATTCAAACAGAATCAAATAATGTTTCGCATACAGCCCTGAATTGTAGGGTTCGCAAGATTTGTTGGTTTTGGTAAAGATCGGTTAAGGGAAAGGGGTAGTTTACCTGCAACGTTTTATGTTTTAACGAGGGTATTTTCTATGGCAAACGATAACAGCCGCAAATTCAAACATAATCAAATACGTTTTTGCATACAGCCCTGATTTCTTGAGTACTAAAGACCTATTGTTTTTGGTAAAGATCGTTTAAGGGAAAGGGGTAGTTTACCTGTCACGTTTTTTTTTATCAAGGGTATTTTGTATGGCAACGATAACAGCCGCAAATTCAAACAAAATCATATAATATTTTGCATACAGCCCTGAATTGCCGAGTTCTCAAGACCTATTGTTATTGGTGAAGATCGAATAATGGAATAGGGTAGTTTACCAGCAACGTTTTATGTTTTATCAAGGGTGTTTTCTATGGCAAACGATAACAGCCGCAAATTCAAACAGAATCAAATAATTGTTTGCATACAAGCCTGAATTGTAGAGTACCCAAGACCTGTCGTTTTTGGTGAAGATCGGTTAAGGGAAAGGGGTAGTTTACCAGCGACGGTTTTTTTTTAAAGGGTAATTTTTTCCATAGTAAACGATAACAGCCGCAAATTCAAACAGAATCAAATGATGTTTTGCATACAGCTTTGTATTGTAGAGTTCTCAATACCTATCGGTGTTGGTGAAGATCGGTTAAGGGAAAGGGGTAGTTTACCAGCAACATTTTATGTTTTAACAAGGGTAATTTTTTATATGACGAACGATAACTGCCGTAAATTCAAACAGAATCAACTAGGTTTTTGCATACCTTTTTGAACTAAAGAGAACTCAAGGTCTGTTGATTTTGTTGAAGATCGGTTAAGGGAAGGGGTAGTTTATCAGCAACGTTTTATGTTTTAAAAAGGGTAATTTGTTTATGACGAACGATAACTGCCGAAAATTCAATGAGAATCAAATAATTTTTTGCACTCTTTCCTGAGTTGCAGAGAGCTCAAGGTCTCTTGATTTTGGTGAAGATCAGTTAAGGGAAAGGGGTAGTTTACCTGCAACATTTTATGTTGTAACAAGAGAAATGTTTCCATGACGAACGATAACTGCCGCACATTCAAACAGAATCAAATATTTTTTTGCATGCTTCCCTGAATTGTAGAGGACGGAAGGTCTGTTGATTTTGGAGAAGATCGGTTAAGAGAAAGGGGTAGTTTACCTGAAACATTTTATGATTTAACAAGAGTAAAGTACTTAATTTTTATAAATAAAGTATCCTGATAAGAAGCTCATAGTAATCCACTGTAGAAAAATAGATGAAATATCTATAAATGAAGAGGTTAGGTGAACGGGGTGGGGGTAATTTTCTATTATTAAAAATTATAGTTGAAGGTGGAGGGCAGAATTTTTTATATGTGTACTACGTTATCGGCAACAAAGAAGTAGTTTTTTGTTAAAATTGCTTCCCGGGCTCTTTAGCCGTAGTTCAATGTTTTCTGCAAAACCAGACTTTTCGGCAGTGCCATCGACTGCCATCATCGGTGAAAATCGAGTGCGAAAACGTGAGGTGGTATACGTTAGTGACCACAGTACTGTGGTTAATGCGGAAGCAATAAGTAGAAAGACGTAGTTTCTATGGAAATATTTCATTTCGAATATGATTTTAAATATAAATCTTAGAACATGGAAGTCATGTATGGTTCTCCATACCGATATTTTTATTGGTTAATCTATATACTTTTGAGTATATAGGCTGTTTTTAATTATTATAAATTTATTTCTTATTTATAGAAAAATAATCCTTTTACTTCCATATTCCTTAAGGAATGGAAGTATGGTGATGGCAAAAAAAATCGTGTTCGAGATTATTGCAGATTCTGATTCTACTACACTCAAAACATGAAAAAAAGTCGTTTTCCGAAAAGTGTCTGTGTGTGTGTCTGTCTGTGTGTCTGTGTGTCTGTGTGTCTGTCTGTAGATTTTTTTTTCTATGGCAAACGATAACTGCCGCAAATTCAAACAGAATCAAATAATTTTTTGCACACAGCCCTGATTTGTAGAGTACTCGCGACCTGTTGTTTTTGGTGAAGATCGGTTGAGGGAAAGGGGTAGTTTACCTGCAACGGTTTTTTTTATCAAGGGAAATTTTTTTTTTTGGCAAACGATAACAGCCGCAAATTCAAACAGAATCAAATAATGTTTCGCATACAGCCCTGAATTGTAGAGTTCTCAAGACCTATTGTTTTTGGGAAGATCGGTTAAGGGAAAGGGGTAGTTTACCTGTAACCTTTTTATGTTTTAACAAGGGTATTTCCTATGGCAAACGATAACAGCCGCAAATTCAAACAGAATCAAAAGATTATTTGCATACATCCCTAAATTGTACAGTTCTCAAGACCTATTGTTTTTGGTGAAGATCGGTTAAGGGAAAGGGGTAGTTTACCTACAACGTTTTTTTAACAAGGGTATTTTCTATGGCAAACGATAACAGCCGCAAATTCAAACAGAATGAAATAATGTTTTGCATACGTCAGTGAATTGTAGAGGACTCAAGCTCTTTAGATTTTGGTGAAGATCGGTTAAGGGGAAGGGGTAGTTTACCTGCAACCTTTTACGTTTTAACAAGAGTAAAGTACTTGAAAATTTATTTAAACTTTTTGAAACAATGGTAATTGTTGAAAATAAAATAATTTTGTTGCCAGGTAACAAAAATAAAGTCATTTTGATTATAAAATATAAATATTTACAACAATAAAAGAATTTTCAGTTTTCAAAATTTAAATATATTTTTATAAAACAATGGGTTATTCATTGAGGTGGGGACCATGTCACTCACTCCATCTCAAGCCTCTCCCATTTTGCAGAAAAAGAGGACCCTGTCAAGGCTGATACTTTGACGACAGTGACAGGGCTTTCCACCAAATTCAGCAGAGTGACAGGTTGGCCCAACTCTGATTGGCTTCTCAGATTTCCCCAGCGTTAGTAGGTTCTATGAAAATATTTTATTTCAAAAATGATTTTAAATATAAATCTTAGATATGTTTTATAAATCTCATGTTTTATGTTTTAACATGGGTAATTTTTTATATGACGAACCATAACTGCCGTAAATTCAAACAGAATCAAATAATTTTTTACATATGTACCTGAGCTATAGAGAACTCAATGTCTGTTGATTGTGGTGAAGATCGGTTACGGGGAAAGGGCAGTTTACCTGAAACATTTTTTGTTGTAACATGAGTAAAGTACTTAATTTTGATAAAGTATCCTGATAAGATCTTAATAATCCACTGTAGAAACGTAGATGAAATATCTATAAATGAAGAGGCTAGTTGAACGGGCTGGGGGTAATTTTCTATAAATCAAAATTATAGTTGAAGGGGGAGGGGATAATTTTTTTTTATATGTGTACTACGTTATTGGCAACAAAGAAGTATTTTTTTGTTAAAATTCCTTCCCTGGCTGTTTGGCTGAAAATGATTTTAAATATAAATCTTAGAATATGGAAGTCATGTATGGTTCTCCATACCGATATTTTAACTTTTGTTTACAATCCAATTTAATTTATATAGGGTTTTACTTTCTATTTTCTCTTAAACTTATACATAGGTCTTTAATATTTTGATTTCCTTCAATTGTATTTATTTATTATTTGCTTAAAGTATCCTTACACTAAACTATTTTCCTCTGCCTTTTTTTTTTTTTTTTTTTTTTTTTAGCGAATTGACCACTTAGGATCACGCTACAACTTTATTTCTTTTTCTTTGCCTGGAGTTTCCTCTGTCTCCAATACTCCTTCATACGCTCACTGGCTTGTTTCCTTTGATCCTCTGTCCAAGTTCGTCCACTTCTATTAGGTCTTCCTGCATCTTGAAACAATTCCAGATTTTTCACTGTACTCCTAAATTTACTTCTTTCTAACATTTGGGACTCTGTGATATTCGACTTTTCTAAATCTTTTCTAACTTCCTTAATCCACGTTGTAGTGGTCTTCTTATTCCAGAGGTAGTCGAATATTTGTTTGGTTAATCGATTTTTGTCCATTCTGTATAGATGTCCGATAAATGTCAGCCTCCTCCTCCGCATAGTCTCCGAGATCCTTTCCACGTTCTGGTAGACTTCCTTATTGCTTCGCAGCTTCCATCCATCTTCAGTCCGAACTGCACCCATGATTTTTCTTAGAATTCTCCTTTCCAGGACTTCTAGTTTGTCGAGGTTATAGTTCATCGAGAGGCATTCACTGGCGTAGAGACATTCCGTTTTTACGACGGTGTTGTAATGCCTTATTTTGGCATTCCAGGAGATGCATTTCTTGTTGTAGATATTTTTTGTTAATCCATATGCTCTTTCCATTTTTAGAATTCGATCTCCAACAGCTGCTTTTTCTAACCCATTCTCCTGTATAGTCTGACCCAGGTACTTAAACTTTTTGACTCTTTCAATTCGTCCTATCTCCGTTTCAAGGAATTTTGGTCCATGTTTGTCATTTGTCATAAATTTGGTCTTTTCAACTGAGATCCTTAGTCCTGTTTGGCTGGCTATCTTTTCCAAGAGATTGATTTGTACGGTTGCTTCTTCTGGGTTTTCTGATAGTACCGCAAAGTCATCTGCAAACGCCAGGCAGTTGACTTTAATTCCTCCCGACTTTCTTCCGAGGCATATTGGGTTTATTCCTCGACTCTCCAGTTCCAAGTTCCAAATTCTCACGATCTTCTCTAGGACACAGTTGAATAGGAGTGGCGATAAGCCATCGCCCTGTCTCACTCCTGTCTTAATTTCGAATGGACGAGAGAGCTCTCCCATGAACTTCACCCTGGATGTTGTGTTTGTTAGGGTCTCTTTGACTATATTTGCTAGTTTTGTTTTGATTCCAAATTCTCTTATGATCCTTTCCAAGGTCTCTCTGTCCACTGAATCAAATGCCTTTTTGAAGTCTATAAAGGACACCACAATTTTCTTGCTGCTCAGCATTCTATGACGGATTATTGATTTTAAGTTGAAGATCTGCTCAACACAGGAACGTCCTTTTCTAAACCCTCCTTGGTATTCGCCCAGCTGTTTGTCCAGCGTATCTTCTATTCTGTTTAGAAGAATCTTCGAGAAAATTTTTATTAGCAATTGAAAGGAGGGACACTCCTCACATTATTATTTTATATTATTATTATTTTATATCTAACCCTGGGTTCTTATATTTAAACACAATTATTATATTAAACACAAAATTATACCTAGGTACAAGACCTTTGTGGCCTACACAATACAAATTATACAAAATACAAACAAAATACAGAATTTGTCAGTAGCAGTATAGTCTACTGCTACAACTGATTGTTTTTCCATCTCCAGTATACATCTGTGAGATGCTCCTTTTTAACCACTTACTTTCTCACTATGTACACTATATCGCACTTTGTACACTATATGTCACTTAGTTATAGTTTATAGTGTTCTGTAGTACAAAGTAATCTATAGCTAGGTACATAATACCCATTTCTGACCTTTACAGTGGGGTGATTAAGTTATCATTTTTTGGGCATGGGTTATGTAACGTTACAATATACAATTTAAACATGATCTGCCCTTCCTGAAACCGTTCTGGGTCTCTGAACCATGGTCTCCGTTATTGCATTTAGCCGTGTTCTTAATATAAATGCATATAATTTATTAAGAAGGCTGTAGTTTCCGCAGTCATTACGATCACCTTTCTTGAATATGGGAATTAAATTTGCAATCCGCCAGTCATAAGGAACATGACCAGTGGTCCAGCATAGATTAATGAACTGCAACAAACTTTCATGCAGCAAGGCTGGTGCATACTTTATAAGCTGCACGTTCAGCCCATCAGTGCCCGGTGCTTTTCTCTTTTACAGCGGTGTAGAGCAGCTAACAATTCATCCATTGTTATTGGGTCCACACAATCACTGATATCAGCAAAGGTTGTTTCTTCCAGTTGATCCTAGGTCCATAACTGCTCATGGTATTTAGGCATTGTTGTTCTGAGATATTACTGATCTTCAGGTTATCCCGTTCGATTTAAATGCCTTAATACTTTGTAAGCCTTGTCCTGCCTGCCATGTACATCGTGTTCTATATCACCTACATATTTATCCCTTGTACTTTCCTTGATTTTCCTGACATCTCTTCTGTCAATAGCACAGCAGTGCTTATATTCACACCTTATCTGAACAGTGTTTCATGCTAGATGTTTCAGATATGTTTGCTTCTTAGCAACTATTATTTGTCTAATATCGTCATCCCATATCTGTAGGCCTAAATTTCCATATTTTTTACGTTTCGTCCCCAGTGCTTCGAAAGTATTGTCTAATGTTAAGGTAATTATTATTATTGAATGCAAATTATTTCAGTCACTGAAACGGCACATCAAAATTGAGTTAAAAAGCATCACTTGAAACTCCTATTAAAAATATGCACACACACACACACACACTCTCTCTCTCTCTCTCTCTCTCTCTCTCAAGTGTGTGTAACAAATATGAGCTGTAACAAAACATCGTTTTAAACATAAAATCGCTGATGTGATACAAGCAGTCAAAGTATTGGTCCTAGCTAATAACTGGCTTTATTTAGACGTATGTCGAGTGAATCAAGAAAACTTAAAAAAAAAATAAAACCATGTGTTTGTACGTGAACGAATTTAGTCGCATTATTTAATCCTCGGCTTGAAAACAAATGAGTTTGCAACTGGGCATGCGCAGTCGCTACAGTTTCGTATAGTTCAGTTCAGTATACAAAGTGTAAAAAAACTGCAGTTACTTCAGTTTTAGCAGAGTTCATTTTTGTTTTCGTTATTTGCGATATATGAAGTTTATTTAAAACTGTAGTTTTGCAAAATTACAACACTGGAGCCATCAAATATAATCTATATATATATATATATATTGCAACGTTACGATTATTTCATAAATTCACACAAATCTCCAGAACCATGTACTCAACGCAACTACTAAGTGTAGTACACCGGCCAGGTCGCAGGATTTTTGTTTCTCGTTGCGTCAAGTATATGTAGTTGCACAATAATTAAATAAATTTTAAAGAGGAGTGAGATGTTGTTGACATGAAATAATTATTTGAAACCATTTAAAATAATCATCCTAAGATTTATTCATTAATAGAAAAATATTACAATATTAAAAAATTCAAACATTAAATAGATCGAATATCCACTTTCATAAGTTTCACACTTATTAGGCTGTTCATAAGATCCAAAAACTAAACAATCATATACTCTTATTAACTAAACAGACATGTTAAATAAGTCATCTAAATTCTTTCATTTTTGTGTGTGTCTGACTTTGATTCAATCTGCAAATGCTAATAGCAACTCATTTAAAAAGAAACAAAAATAATATTAAACTTAAGCATAAAATTACTAGTTGCTATAGACAAAAAAACTAATTAAATTTACTTTCAAACTATTATTTAACTCTATTGACACCCCCAAATGTTTAACATATAACAAAAGATTTAGTAACTTTTCAATTTTCTTATAAAATTAAATTATTGACTTTAACTATTATTTACGTTTAAAATTTTAAGTCTTACTGGTCATGTAAAATTGTCTTTCTGAAAGTTCTGTTCACAACAAAATTATAATATTTAGTCATCACCTGCATACTGCTACCGTTACCGTTGTGTGTGTGTGTGTGTGTGTGCATCCTGAATCCTGAGAATTTTATGATGATGATGATGATGCTGTGTTCTCTGTCTCTATGGGTTGTTGTTGTTGCTCCTGAGTTCCTCCGTACGTCTTGTGTGAGCGTGGTTGTGTGTGTGTGTGTGTGTGTGTGTGTGTGTGTGTGTGCATGTCGATCCGCAACGGGCAGCGTAACATCGTCTGAAGATTTCTTGAGTCTGAGAATGCCCTAAAATTGTCGGTCGTATTTATACTGGACTCAATCTGACATGTCCAGGATTGCTCTTGACATGTTAGAAATTGTAACTTTCATGCAAAGCGTCCTTTTAATTACGAATCACTTTTTTGTTCATTTTAGCTATTTCGTAAACACACTTGTAGCATGCGCGATATCATTGTTTGCGTAAATTTTGTCTGTTCACGCACATATAACACACATGTTAATTACTCTTTAATTACACCCGTAATTAACATTAATTACTTAGCGTCTTTAATATTGCAAATTTCTGCAATATTTTATATATCACTGCATTCTTTAAGAATTCCTTACTGCAATGGTGTTTTATAAGTGGCGTAAGTCTTTGCTTACAGGTTTAACACAAGTAATTAGCTTATTATAATCCTGTTCAGACATGATTACAGACAAAACAATAAGTCGTTCGCATCACCCCATATTTTCATGTCGTAGCGTGCTCACACACACACACACACACGCTGTAACTTATGCTACCACAGCAGGTGTCCCTCTCGACAGGTTAGATATTGCCAATTCCTGCACAAAATTGTATAAAACTGTTCCTTATTCTATTTATACTAATTACAATATAAAACATACCGCTCTGGGCAAATATGCACATATATGTATTGTTGCATATAATATATATATATATATATATATATATATATATATATATATATATATATATATTGTAACGTTACATAACCCGGTCCCAATAAATTAAATCATGTAAGAACATAAAGGTCAGAAATGGGTAACCTATAACTAGCTCTAAATTAAACAGAATTGTGCTGTAGGTTTGGGAATTATAAAACTATGAGAGTAGACTATAACGCTACTAACTGATTCTGTATTTTATTTATTTATTGTAATATTTATATTGTGTAGACAACCAATTGTAATACCTAAGTTAATTTTATATTTTTCAAATATTTGTGTTATAATATAAGATAACACAGGGTTCGTTTTAAAAAACATAAAAAGTTTAAATGTCAAAGGATAATAAAAAATTAAAATAATACTGTATGAGGGAAATGGCAACAGGAAGTAGTGCAGTGTAGGAATACTATGAAAAACTGATAAATAATATATAAATTTATTTAAAGATAATAAAAATATCAAATACTTATATACAAGGTCATAAGAAAATGAACAAAAACCTATTATGTAAACCAAATTGGTAAAGAAACCGGAATGGAAAAGAATTATTTTTCGGTAAATAAAATATAAATTTATAATAATTACAAACTGCCTGTATAATAAAAATATTATGGGTTACTAAGAGTGACGGAAATAACAAGTATTGTTAATAATAAAATTTGGAAAAAACCTGGCGAGTTGACAAAATGATGCTACTACAATTCTAATAAAATATCCTTTCTGAAACTTTGGAGAAGTGAAAATTAGTACAAAATTAAAAAGCAATATGAACACTATATAATCATACCTTATTTATCAAAATTAAATGGTTATACTCCCTAATAAACAGTGAAAGAAAACCTTCTGATGATTCGGCCTAGTTTCGCCATGTTTCAAGTTGACAATAGAATATGAGCCAGACGGTAATGAAATTATAACTCAAGACGGACCTCACCAGAGAAAAGGCTTCATTCCAGTAAGAGCTATAAGAAGAGAGGTAATATAAACATTTTGTCTAATAGTTAACGAAGAAAACGCATTCCGAATGGTGATATAGAACACGAAACTAGTCAAATTTAATCACGTGTTCAAGTAAACAAACGCACGCTGCTCTCTTACGGACATTTCTGGAACTACATACTAAATAAACAAATTTGATTTAATATTTTTTCGGTATTTGTAAAGCTTAGTAATTATCCATTTCTGACCATCTCATAACAAAAAGAACTTACCCTTAACCCTGGGGAATTATTAAGAATTATATATTAATTGATGTTTTAAAAAATAGTGTAAAGTTTGGTAAACAGAACCATATATGTTTTTTTTCTTTAGACAATTCCATGTTTACTCGATGAAGTCGATCTTATGTTTTATTTGAGGAAAGATCAATAGTGATACTTGTATTTTGGTGGCAGGAAACAAAAAACCAATAATATAAATAAATAATATTATTGAAAAATGATATTGAATAATAATAATGTGTTATAATTTTTGTAGTGGGTAGTTGTAATAGATTTCAGCACAAAAACAGAAGAGATCAATCCATCGGGTCATATTTTGCCATAGTGTAGGTTGGTTGAACTAGGCGTGGAAACTCGTCTCACAATCCGCTGATTTAAATCACAGCGAACAATTTGAAAAAATTTCAGAAATCGCCTAAACCGAGTGTAAATAATCGGTACTTACTCTCTCTTCCTCATAAGGCTGAACAACTTCCCTACTTGACCCCAAATCACACACTCTCGATTTCTGCTTAGATTGAGTAACATTACAAAATACTTTATTTTTTAAACTTCAGTTATTATAAGTCATAAGTGGCGACTGCGGAGAGGCGGAAACTTTAATATCTCAAAACCAGTACGTTACAGCTTGGTGCTTACAACAGTGGGGCTGAATTAACTAAACTCGTAATTGCAATACACTCATAAGTGGTGGACACCTCTTTAAACAGCTACGTTAAAGATTGGCGCCCAAATTGGGGCTGTAATTAGAAAAGAATTTTGATATTTAATAAAAATATATACCAAAAAATCTAATTATCGTCGGCAGTTATGAGAAAACAAGAAATGCGTAATATCCGAGGCAGATCGAAGAAGAGGACAGAAGAAAAGGAGATTGAAGAAGGTGGACAGGAACAAGAAATAGAGTTAGGCACGGACAGTGAAATGGACCAACAGACAGGCGATAAAGAAGAAACCGAAGTAATTATGGATACGGAAAAGGAAATAGTGGAAGAGGATGCCCAAGGGGACCAACCAGACAAAGCGGTAGCCAGAGAAGAACCTAATTGGCAAGACATGATGAAATTTATGGCAGAACAATTTAAGGAACAGAATAAACAAACTAATGAACAATTTAAGAAACAGGAGGAAAACTTGAGACAAACCAATGAGGAAAATAAAGAAAATTTTAGGAGACAGGAGGAAAAATTTGATAAAATAGATGAGAACTCAAGGAAACAAAATGAAACCTTGAGCGAAAAATTCGATAAAATAGATGAGAACTCAAGGAAACAAAATGAAACCTTGAGCGAAAAATTCGATAAAATAGATGAGAATTTTAAGAAACAGGAAGAGAACTCAAGGAAACAGAATGAAACCTTGAGGGACAGTTTGAAACAAATTGAGAAAATAAACGAAGAAAGTTTAAAGCGGATTGAGGGTAAGATGGAGAAGTTCAATAAGGAGATATGGAAAACTTTCGGAGAGAAGTTTGAAAATGTTAATACACTTAGCCAAAAAGCAGATACATACAAGGAGGAGACAAATAAACAAATGGACCATAGTGTCAAGAATGTGGATGAAACATCAGACAGCACTTCAGAAGGTATTAAAGTAAGTCCGAATACAGAAGAGAGGAGGAAGGAAATAGAAATTACAGAATACCAAGGTGTAATGCCATCGAAAAATAAAAATAGCCACAACAAAGAGGATGTTCAAACCGTGGAAAAGAAGACCAAGAAAATAATAAAAACATGTAGAAAGAGAATAATAAATACCAAGGAAGAATGGGAGATGATTACAGGTGGATTAATTAATGTATTTAACCTTCCAATTAATGAACAAAGGGAGTTAATTAAGTTTAGATCTCAATTAAATATGTCGACGATTGAAGTGTATCAGACAATATCAGTCATATCTTCAAGACGGAATATAACGTTCAAATATTTGGCAAATAATCCAGAGGTAAAAGGGAATGAAATGAGATTAAATATGAGCAACTATGTTATGTTAGAGGAGGTACAATACTTGTTAGTTAAAAAGGAACGAACTATGACGGGAGACCGATACTTAATTAAAGGTTTCGTAGCAGCAAAGTGGGAGAGCCGGATGATAAGGAGATTATCGAGGAGAGAAGTAATTCCGAACACCCCAGTAATCCGAGGAAGAGGAATAACTGAGTTAATGGACCATGGTTGACCTAAATAATAACAAAACAGAAAAGGGGACTGAAATTCTGAAAACCGACCCAGCAACCCATTGAAGAGAATAAAAACCCCAAAATTCTAAAAGCATGTAAGGACATCTTACTCAAGTTATTTTGAAACCATATAATTTAAAGTGAAGAGAATAAAAACCCCAAAATTCTAAAAGCATGTAAGGACATCTTACTCAAGTTATTTTGAAACCATATAATTTAATAAAAAATAATAACAGATTCGTAAATAAGAGTTATAAAGAATTGATTTAAAATGAAATAATAGGAAAAAGTAATATTTTTAATGGTAACAAACAGAAGAAAAATAAGTGAACAAAAAACAATTGATGGTAATGTGCTCAGATAAGAAGAATAAAGAATAATTTAATGACTCCAATGAAACTGAAGGAGGATGATAATTAATACAATAATTAGAATTTCTCGGAATTGAAGATTATATAAGAAGTAATGATACGGAGAAATATGTCACAAGAAGTAAAGTCAAAAGAATTTTAAAATAATGCCTATCAATAATGTTATATGCTATTAGTTAATGGAAAAGAAGAAGGAATCGAGGAGAAGAAGAAAAATATAAATAAATGCAAACAGCTACAGTATGAAGAATCCCAAAAGTGTTTAGTATTAGTCGCTAATTGACTACTACTTATAATTTTTTTATTTTTATGTATTGACCGTAGAATGTTCCGGCAATAATTTTTATGAGCAGGGATGATGTTCCCCTGGTCTCAGAAGGTGTAAGGATGGACAGCGGAGTTATGGACCCAGAGTGGCCACCCGACTGGTACCACCGCACAGGATAGGGAAAAATGTTAGGGAAATTGAATATTTAAGGGATAATAATTATAAAATAGCTGAAAAGAGTGATATTAGATTCCAGAAGTATAGATGAAGAAAATAGAAGGAAGATAGCAGACCGAAGCTTAATTGATAAAGATAATTTATAGAAGTAAATAGAAATGAGTGTTAAAACAAGTTTAATATGATTAGTGTGACCAGTCCTTATCAAATAAAATGTGGAAGTACCACTACCCAGAAATAAATAATTGATGAATTTGCCTCCAACAGAGAGAGAGTTGAGTAAGAAAACAGCAATTACCACCAGTCTGAATTACCAGTCAGTATATAATCAGTCGGAAATGAAACACTATTATGAAGATAAAACCAAGACTATTAGGTGAATGGAAATAATCAACAATTTATTTTTAATAAACGAGTTAAACTAAAATAAATTTGTTCTAGTGGGGGGGCTTTATGTAACGTTACATAACCCGGTCCCAATAAATTAAATCATGTAAGAACATAAAGGTCAGAAATGGGTAACCTATAACTAGCTCTAAATTAAAGTATATCACTAAACATGATAAACAATTCGAGTGATATACAGTGACAAGTGAGTTATAGTGTACCCATGGAGGTAAAAGTGAAAGTGAATGAACTTCTTACAGAATTGTGCTGTAGGTTTGGGAATTATAAAACTATGAGAGTAGACTATAATGCTACTAACTGATTCTGTATTTTATTTATTTATTGTAATATTTATATTGTGTAGACAACCAATTGTAATACCTAAGTTAATTTTATATTTTTCAAATATTTGTGTTATAATATAAGATAACACAGGGTTCGTTTTAAAAAACATAAAAAGTTTAAATGTCAAAGGATAATAAAAAATTAAAATAATACTGTATGAGGGAAATGGCAACAGGAAGTAGTGCAGTGTAGGAATACTATGAAAAACTGATAAATAATATATAAATTTATTTAAAGATAATAAAAATATCAAATACTTATATACAAGGTCATAAGAAAATGAACAAAAACCTATTATGTAAACCAAATTGGTAAAGAAACCGGAATGGAAAAGAATTATTTTTCGGTAAATAAAATATAAATTTATAATAATTACAAACTGCCTGTATAATAAAAATATTATGGGTTACTAAGAGTGACGGAAATAACAAGTATTGTTAATAATAAAATTTGGAAAAAACCTGGCGAGTTGACAAAATGATGCTACTACAATTCTAATAAAATATCCTTTCTGAAACTTTGGAGAAGTGAAAATTAGTACAAAATTAAAAAGCAATATGAACACTATATAATCATACCTTATTTATCAAAATTAAATGGTTATACTCCCTAATAAACAGTGAAAGAAAACCTTCTGATGATTCGGCCTAGTTTCGCCATGTTTCAAGTTGACAATAGAATATGAGCCAGACGGTAATGAAATTATAACTCAAGACGGACCTCACCAGAGAAAAGGCTTCATTCCAGTAAGAGCTATAAGAAGAGAGGTAATATAAACATTTTGTCTAATAGTTAACGAAGAAAACGCATTCCGAATGGTGATATAGAACACGAAACTAGTCAAATTTAATCACGTGTTCAAGTAAACAAACGCACGCTGCTCTCTTACGGACATTTCTGGAACTACATACTAAATAAACAAATTTGATTTAATATTTTTTCGGTATTTGTAAAGCTTAGTAATTATCCATTTCTGACCATCTCATAACAAAAAGAACTTACCCTTAACCCTGGGGAATTATTAAGAATTATATATTAATTGATGTTTTAAAAAATAGTGTAAAGTTTGGTAAACAAAACCATATATGTTTTTTTTCTTTAGACAATTCCATGTTTACTCGATGAAGTCGATCTTATGTTTTATTTGAGGAAAGATCAATAGTGATACTTGTATTTTGGTGGCAGGAAACAAAAAACCAATAATATAAATAAATAATATTATTGAAAAATGATATTGAATAATAATAATGTGTTATAATTTTTGTAGTGGGTAGTTGTAATAGATTTCAGCACAAAAACAGAAGAGATCAATCCATCGGGTCATATTTTGCCATAGTGTAGGTTGGTTGAACTAGGCGTGGAAACTCGTCTCACAATCCGCTGATTTAAATCACAGCGAACAATTTGAAAAAATTTCAGAAATCGCCTAAACCGAGTGTAAATAATCGGTACTTACTCTCTCTTCCTCATAAGGCTGAACAACTTCCCTACTTGACCCCAAATCACACACTCTCGATTTCTGCTTAGATTGAGTAACATTACAAAATACTTTATTTTTTAAACTTCAGTTATTATAAGTCATAAGTGGCGACTGCGGAGAGGCGGAAACTTTAATATCTCAAAACCAGTACGTTACAGCTTGGTGCTTACAACAGTGGGGCTGAATTAACTATATACCTGTAACTGTAGGAAACTTTAGTACCTCTAAACCGCTACGTTACAGATTGGCGTACACAACATTGGGAGCTTAATTAAATAAGACGAACACCCAATAAGCAACATACAAAATTTTCGCTAAAACCTCTACAAAAACCGCTACGTTACAATATATATATAACTAAAAGACTGAGGATTTATGGGTACTGAATACAAATCCATACCGTTACACCTATTGCCACCAAATTCTGCACACGTGACCTTTGACACAAGGCAAAAAAAAAAAATACTGTCTAACTTTGAATTCGATATTTTGCCCCATTTGTACGATTTAGGCCCTTTTAATTATGCCTTTTCGTTGACACGTATGAAGATGTCAACAACACCATGGAGACCAGAATTAATTACCATAGTAACAAGTAAATAAACAAATGATATTTAGTGGCATAGGAACTGTACCTTTATCCGTTCCTGCAGTACATTTTCCATGTTTTATACAGGGTGATTCACGAAGATATGCAGAGACTTTAGGAGCTCATTCTACATGTAAAAATAAAGAAAAAAGTTCATATAAATATAGGTCCGCAAACGCTTCGTTAGCGAGTTATATTTTAGCCTGATTTCAGCTCCTCTGGCCATATTAGGCCGTACTGAAGTTCTAGGAACCCAAATTAAGGGACAAACTTGATGGTTTCATATAGTTTTTGACCTGAAAAATTGAATAAAATAAGTCCCAGAACTATAAATAACTTCAATAGTTTTGGGATAAACTGGTGAAAAACGCAAAACATCGTAGTCGAAAAACACACTTTTTTATATTTGACGTACAATAACTTTGTTAAATTGCCAATAAACAAATAAAACTTGAAGGAAATTAAATTATGAGAAAACTGGTGTAAATAAAGTAAACAGAAAGTGAATAAAAGTTGAATAAACTGGACTTTTATTTAGAACAATACAAATCAAAATGTAACTGAAAACTTTTTTAAACGAAACCCGATGTATTTTTCATACCAAGGAAAATGACAAAAATCTAAAATTGCTATTAAAAATAAATAAAAGAAGTTCCAAAATAAATTATATAGTATGATCCTAGCAGTGTATTTAAGTTCTGTTAAAATATGATATTATTTGTTTAATTTGAATTAAGAATGTTAAGAATAAAACTCAGGCACAAAACGGTGGTAAAGGGAGATTAGTTTTTTTATTAGGGTATATTATTAAATAATTACATAATTATAAAAATACAATAATAAGAACGTTAGAAAGAAATGCTTGGTGTGCGTATCAGAGCAAGAACATGACTGGCTCACAAGAGCTATCTCTCGACGTTGAGAAAGAGAAGCGCGCAAAGCGACATCTCACTCCAATCATGAAAAAGAATTGGCATGACAACAGGAACTTTTTTTTTTTTTTTTTTTTTTTTTTTTTTTTTTTTTTTTTTTTTTTTGAAGTTACAGTTTTGGGACTTATTTTATTTAATTTTTAGAACTTCAGTACGGCCTAATATGACCAGAGGAGCTGAAAGAGCTGAAATCAATATAACTCGCTAACGAAGCGTTTGCGGACCTCCTAAAGTCTCTACATATCTTCGTGAATCACCCTGTAAAATATGCGATTGTATCGATATATTACGATGTGGAGAAGAAGAAGTGTAGCCTACTAATTGTAAATTGTCCTATTACTTAATGAAAAGCGAAAACACGTGTTGTTGTCATTTGTGAGGTTAGATGACAACGGGTTTTGGTTTTTAGTTTACTGCTGAAATAAATAAAAGCCATGGTTGAGGAAAACATAACGTTTATTGTGTTATACAATGCTTCTAACACAGTAACACTTAAAATAAAGAATTTACCGTTTTTGATTTAACATGTACTTTATAAATATCTCCAAAGGCTTTATAAACGGGTACTTTTAAATCTCCAAAGGCTGTTGCACCAACGTAATACTTTAGTACAAGTGTTAAAAACAGCTTTGGAGAGAATTTTGGAGAGAAAATTGTTATAAGAGCTGACAGAACGCCACATAGACATAGAGAATAAAAATTATATTAAAATACTAATTAAAAGTCAAATATTCGCGTGCAAAGCCGCGGGTAACAGCTAGTAATGTTTAAACCAGAGTAACCTTTACGGAGTGGCAAAAAAATTATAGTGGTAAGTGTGTTTAATTAGCTTTATGAAAAATACCCAACACCTGCTGTTAAAGAAGTTGAACAGCTTACATCGGAATTTACAGGTGTATCAGTCCAGTGTTTATAATATCCGAAATGAAATAGGAAGAACAGATAACTGGTAACCCTAAGTGAAAGATTAACCCTAAGATTAACAAACTCTTATTGAAAACATTGACAAATTTGCTAGAAATTCTGTTTATTTACAAGTACACGCCTTTTTTTTTAAGATAAATCCCCAACTTTAAATGAAATACTGCCTACCAATCACTGTCAAATGTGATGAATCAGTGTGACATCTTTATCAAGTACATCATAAAGCCAATTTTCGTTTATGTTCTAGTTTAGTGTTGTGTGATGTCTTTTCGTGTACTGTTTTGGAATAAAATGATACAGCACCGTTTACCAAATGGTAAAAGCTTAAGAGCATGATAATGTCTTTCAGCCGCCAGCTAAACACATTATTAAGTATTTATTAAGTACTCGTTCAATTCTTCGCGCATCAAGTCATCTTGCTTTCGTTTTTGTTGCGATGGGGCCGCTGGTACCGAAGCTTCACCGCCGACAGCAGCCGCTCGTTGCTGTTCCTTCTCGAGCGTCTTTCGTTCCCGATACTTTCTTGCCCGCTCGGCATTTTGTCGTTTCTTGATCTGAGCCTTCTCGTCGCTGCTATTCATTGTCGAACACTATTTTAGTCAGTCGCCACGTTATGGTTACTATATACCAGCAGCAGTGTATTTCACCACAACACAAAACAAACCTTTATTTACAACAATCCCAATGACATTATGTATCTGTGTTATATCTTCACATTTCTGCGGCGAGGAATTAAATATAAAGAGGAAGTAGATTTGCATTTACGATGAAGTACAGACAAATATTTTAATGAATAGATGCAGGATTGTTAGCTGAATCACATACGAAGACAACCATTAACTAGAGACAATAACCTGTCTACAGTTATGCAGTGTTGTTTGCTTGTTAGGTCTTTAATCTGCGACGACGTTAGCATGTTAGCGGTCGCGGTTTCAGTTAACGATTCCCGGATTCCCGGCTGGTAAATTGTGCTAACACGTGATTTTAAACTTTCAGGACGCTTTATAAATCTGGTTTAATTGTTTGCAGTGATAATATTTTAAACACATTATATACATGTATAGGCTATATATTGCGACGTATCAAAACAAACCTGTATTTACAACACTCCCAATGACGTCATGCAATGATGACATCACGCAATGATGACGTCATACAGAGTGACAGTAAATAAAATATTGCAGAAAGTTTCAAACGACGTCCAGCTAAAAGACACTATCATGTCAAAACGTATGAACAATAAAGTAAGGTAAGTGAATTTACACTTCTTTAGTTTTTGTTTGTTTTCCTAAAGAAATGTTTCAGTTCGTACTGTAAGTATCTCTGTATGTATCTGCGTTGTTTACATCAGTATCCACAAACCTTACAACAACAACAACAACAATAACAACAACAACAACAACAACAGGAGCAGCAGCAAGTACTACTACTACTACTATTACTACTACTACTACTACTACTACTATCGCTGTTAGTAAAAACAAAACCATCACTGTAAACACTCACATGTGAAAGCATGTCGATGAGCACTTGTAGTTACGAAAGTTTAAAACAGTAATAAAGCCGTCTCCAGCTCTCAATTGGTGCTTCTGTGTTTGCTCTTGCTTTATCGTTAACGTTTGTATAGCACTCATGTGAGTCGAATTACACAGCGGTGAAGTTCCACTGGTTACAGTTACAGTTTAGAGCAGCTCTGATTACAGTTTGGATAGATGCGGCAACTTGATTACTGTAACACGTACTGGTATGGGACAGATACAAATACTTTTCTTTATATGCTCTATTTTCAGACTACATGAGAAACTGTTTCATTTAATCCTGATATTAGTTTGTAAAAATCTTACAAGAGTAATTTCTATAATGTCATGTAAATTATGTTTCTGATAATAGAGTATATAGGATACTAGCAGGTAAATTATATCTGATAATGGAGTTAAATTTGTTCATAAAATTTTAACATAATAAGTAGAATAACATTTTTAAAATAATATTTAGGAAAAGTATTTTATTAAATAATATATTTTATTAAAATAAAATTTTTGCAATTAGTATCCATTATTACAACTGGTTCATTCTGTATTTTAAGATAGACCTATATTAAATATTAAACACAGTTTGGTAATTCTCAAACGAGAAATTTTACCTTCTCCACATCTGTCCTAAGGTAGTGGTCGGCAGTGAAAACTGCTATCACCAACTTCCTTAGCTGAAGAGGCGAATTGAAGCTGAAACAGAGACAAGCAAAAGTAACCAGAGCGCAATGCTCAAAGAATATGTTTGTGTTTGTCAATGCAATCTTGTCAAAAGGTAACCCTTTTTGCAAAGTTTGGAGTCCGAAAGACTAATTTGTCAAACGGTTGTCCATCAAAATAAGTCTTTCGGACTCCAAACTTTGCAAAAAGGGTTACCTTTTGACAAGATTGCATTGACAAACATAAACATATTCTTTGAGCATTGCGCTCTGGTTACTTTTGCTTGTCTCTGTTTCGGCTTCAATTCGCCTCTTCAGCTAAGGAAGTTGTGATAGCAGTTTTCAATGCCGACCACTACCTTAGGACAGATGTGGAGAAGGTAAAATTTCTCGTTTGAGAATTACCAAACTGTGTTTGATACAAACTCCTCGTGCCAAACTTTGTTCGTCTTTTGTCTTTCGACTTTGACTTACATTTATTCAATAAAAATTAAAATATAAAAAATTATATTATCTTTAGAGAAATGTCATTTTATTTTAAAATTTTGAGCACCATGTTATAGAGTATAGGTTTTTCTTATACGTCAAACAATCAGTCATAAAAATCTTGGAAAATTAATTTATTAATTCTGAAAAGTAACGCTAACGTAATGTTGACGTAACATAAATAGCAAAAGCAGCGATTAATTATCAAAACCTATTAATCTTTTTAAGCGTATGTTTTAAAACGACATATGTCACATCTGAGTATCATGTCACATATGTCGTATCTGAATATATCACAAAGGGTATACCATAGAGTGGATTTTGTTATATATCAAAACACCATAGAATAAACTACATTTGTCTATTACACCTACTTGTTTCATTAGAAATACCTACGTCTTTGTAACTCTGAATTAGTCAAAGCACTTTGAAATCTGTGGTTGGATGTTAACGTTTACTAACCAAATGGTATCAGTGAATTATTGGAAACGTCAAAAACTGTATGACGGCACCTTAACTAAAAATGTTTACCCATTAAATATAAACTTGTTTTTGATAGTCTACTATTAAATATTTAAATAGTTAAAATTGAAAAATTTGATAGCTCAAATTTAATCATTCTTTTATTGATTATGTTTAAACATTAGGCCCACTAACAAAAGAAGGCTGTTCCACATCTTATTATAACATGATACTTAACATCGCAATTTATTTAACTCTATTTGTACAGTAGTAATTCAGTTAGAAAAATTAAATGAAAGGTTTCATTGTTGTAATTGTTAATAACAATAAACTGATAGTTTCTAGGCAACTTATCAAAATTAAATAAAATTATTTATTTTAATTCAAACCGGCAACGATCACGGACGTATCCTGTTTGCGCCTCTGCAGATAAATACATTTTGCGGCTCCTTTAGCCACTGTGAAAGTACTCGAGGTACATGGAATTTTTACTACTGTGATTGTCACGATTAGGATACTGGCATCACACACACCCGTTTGGTAGACGCATGGTAGCGCGCAGTTTGCGTGATGGGACCACTGCAAGCGCGCGCCTTGCATTGACTCCAGCACGCATCTTGCATGCTCATGCATGTGACGCCCTCGCGTGCAGACTCACACCACATCGCTTGAGCCGACACGTGTCATGCGTTGCAGTCTGCGTGTTGGGGTTCTGTGCGAGCGCGCGCGGCTTGCATTGACTCTGGCACGCATTCTGGCACGCATGTGCCCTCGCGGTGTACACACATGCTTTGTTGTTTTAATCGTGACAATCACATTAGTAAAATTTTCCAACCCAAGTACGTTCACAATAGGAAAATACAGCGAGGGATGAATTTACTACAGAGACAGAACATACTAACCAGATTACTGTCTGCACAAGATTACGACTAAATAAATTTGTACGTATGTTACGGAAGACCGCTGCACGACTTTATGAATTTAATAAACATTAAGTCGCCTAAAGTTTTTCATTTCTTTACCAGAATTAAGTATGTGCACAAATATTGCAGGTTAGGCACGGCACGTTTTTGTTAAATGTTTAATTCTTTTGCAACAAACGTGAATGTATAGATTTTTATATTAACTCTTGCTACACAATTTGTCTTTTTATAACAAAAGTTTTCTGTTAGCAATGTAAAGTGTGGTCTGTTACGCGCGCGTGCACACACACACACACACACACACACACACACACACACACATACGCACATATCCAAAGGCGAGTGTTTGGATTAAATCCTCGCAAGTATGTATAACACAGTGAGCGCGAAGTTGTGTCTGTGCTTCATTCGTGCGGAGTAAATAAATGAGGTGTGGGTTTGTAGGGGGAAAACGTGTTAGCCCACCGTTATGTTAGCCCAAGTGTGGGTGAGAACTTACCATCCGTTACATTAAAGTGGACACAGATAATGTGTCTGTAATCCCGTGTCTTTAGGTAACTGCGTGTATGTCTCTTACATTTGTGTTTCCTCGTGTATTGCATTTACAAGATTTCGTTAAGGAAAAGAAAAATATACAAAGTAAACTGAACTTTAATGTGTACTAACCTAAACGTCATTTAAATAATTCTGCTGACTACTGTTCACTTCATCGAAAACGAACTGTTGAATGGGAAGTACATATTTTTTCATTGTAATAAAGAATATTCATCTACTTTCATTTCAAATCAATAGTGCGCCGTTTTTTACTAAATGTTTGAAGAAGGTAACACCTTGTGTGCGAAGCCAGAGATGAATTGTTCATTTTGTTGGAGTCTCTTGGATATTTAATTGGACTGATGTACATATTTAGTCAAATTTTGATGGATTTTGCGTGTCCAAGTTTAAATTAAAACTAACAGTACTGTTGCTGACATCTGCATCGGAAAATATGTTAAGCTAAACAATTGTAACAAAAAGAGAATTTATATATGTAATGTATGTTAATAAGACAATAACCATATACCGTAAATAATTGTAAAAGTCTTATAGTGTTTTAAATTTCTTGGTAGGTTTATAGAATGCAAATGTAACCACTTCTCGTCATGTCTCGTCACGCGCTATATTTTATAATTAGAGGCAGGTAATTATAAGTCGTCCCAGGTTTACTTACCCGCGTGTTTTTCCTACTTCTCTCCCTTTCTGTCTTTGCAATGTTTGCACTTGTACTAAATCTGAGTTACAAACTTAAAACTTTTTGATGTTCTCCATAATGTGCTACACATTTACTAAATTAACTTCTTCATAAAAAAATATTTCATAAATTTTTGTTTACTTATTCAAGTTTGCGCAACGCTTCAATCAACCAATGACTGTTACCTTAATATAGGATGCATACAGTAGAGTTAATTTTTACGTAATTTTATTTACATTAAATTTCCTTTGTTATAAACGCAATTTAATAACTAAAGCGTAACAAATAACATTTTTATTAATGTTTTAGTCCTGTAATTAATTAATGCCGTCAATGTGTACAGTATATTAAAATTTTGGGTCTGTGAGGAAGTTCTTTATAATTCGAGATGTAAAGCATGCGCTCAGCCACGTTGGCATTAAATGCAATGAAGACGCTGACTGCAGCACGAACTGCTGCGGCCAGTCCTTAGTATTCATCTTCAATACAAGACCCGCTGATTTAAATATTGCTGCCACGTCAGCAATACTTACATGGTGGAAGTAAATATGGCACGAATTTACCAACTACTAGTGGTAAAAGATAATATGCGTGGGCAGATGTCAAGTTATGGGAGAGCGTAATCAACGTGAACAGGTTTGTCTCACAAGACTACGTATAGGACATACGAAGTAACATCGTAGTACCTGTTACAACCTGAACAACAACGCCCAGAATGCAAGTGTTGCAGACTGCTCACAGAAAAACACATTACAGAGGAGTGCTCATCTCATAAAGCCTTAAGACAGAGATGGGGGATCAGAGGTGATCAGAAAACAGACCTCGCTCCTGAAACCGTTTGATTCAACTCTATCGCTCTTGAAGGCAGCTGATTTGATCATACGGTTATACAGCAATTATTCTGGGCGATAGCCAAAACAATAACAAAAATATTTCATTTATTTTTATGAGGACTGTTTACATGTTGAGAAACAAAGGCTTAAGACCCTAGTTGTCGGTCTCGACATAGACAAACAAAGTAAAATAAATAAACAAACAAGTGTGAAGGTATAAGTAAACAAAAGATAACCATTATATAAAATACTGTAAATGGATTATCGGACTAGAAGTCACCAATAACAATTAGGAAACAACAACCAATCAAATTGCATTCAGGGTCGCATTCTGTTTTCTTGTTTACCTGCTACTTAGTACGTAAATTGTGTCTTGTTATTTGCAGTGCCATAATAAGTAGAAAGTTGTATAGCACTATTTATAAGGTGTTTAGGATTAAGAAATTCATAAAAATAAATTTGTATAACAAAGGATCTGCGAAATTATTTATTCATCCACCTAAACTGTTGAAAAATATAGGCCTACAGATGATGACAGCTGATTCAAGAATGACAGTCAGTGAATAGTTTTCTCCTCTTTTCAAACAGTATCGGAGAATAGCAGTGATTTGTACAACAGATAGAATGTACTCTACAATAACAAAAAATAAATAATGAAGAGAGTGGTACACAAAGAATCTGAAGAATAGGCACTGGAACAGGTAGTTCTAAAATTGAAAATATTTTTATACTATCAACAGACACCTCGAGAAAAGTGTACAACAATGATACAGAACTTAATATAACATTAATTGATCTGGTCGAAGTATGTGAGAACGTAACAATTTTGTACTTATGGAAAGGGCTGAATAGTTTAGAAATATTCAATAAACTAATTAAAAATAATGTAAAACGAAATTCTTTTTAAATGCGAAAGATTTTAAAAAATATGTAAATATGGAAAAAAATGACATACATTCTGTCCAGATGAATTAGTGTTGGAAGAACTGTATTAATGGTGTATAACTTATTTAATAATTCAAATACTGGCTTGTTTCAAGTTAAATTATTTTATTGCCGTTGGAAAACAGGTAAAGAAAAACACGCTTTAAACCTAAATTTTGGGGTACGTGAACATTATCGGAAAGGTTAGGTCGAACCATCGCACTACTACCATCTTTAGAATTTACCACACAACATTTCAACCACTAAACAGTCCCTGGTCGTCTTCACGTGAGAGTTAAACTGATATATTAAATACAGTTGTATTAGTGTGTGAACTTGGTCAGTGTCGCGGCTCTGTCCACCAGTAGCGGATACTTTTGGTATAGGTTTCCCATAGCTGCGTTTAAATTTGTAGGTTGGTGGCGGTTTGCGCTTAGTGATCAAATGTCGGGTAGTCTTCAGTTTGTATTTAATTTGTTAGTTTAACTTAAACCTGAAGACGACCACAGATTTCTTAGTGGTGTAAACGTTGTATGGTAATTCTAACGACAGTAATAGTCCGAGCTAATCATTCTGATAGATAAAGCAGGTGTTGAATCTGACAAATCAATTATTATTTAGACCTACATTACTTGCCAGTTACATGCAGTATTAATATGTTGTGTTAAAGTCATTTAGGAGGAGGCAGGTCTATACAAATATGAAGAAGCAGGAGAAAAATAAGTGCTGATGTGTGTGTTAAGTGCGTGAGTTAAATGTTATACGCGCGTATTTTAACATTTGATTGTCTTCATACATACGTCATAAATAGTAAGTTCTCATAGCATTAAGTTTCCTCATTCTGACAGACATGTAGACATTATAATGTTTGTACTGTGACAGTAAGTTAAGATTTGTAATTACTGTAATTACAAACAAAATTGTAATGACAAGTAATAAAACTGACTTCTGTTGGTAGTTACTCTAATAAGATTTGTTATGTCAGTATGAATAAACCGGATGTCCCATAATAGTTGTTACATGAAAAGGTTTCTTTAGTATCTGTTTGGAAGCTTTGGGAATTTTTTAGTTGAATAATCTGAAAGCAAGGTAATATGTCTTTAGGCAATATGAAACTCATATCGTGCATTATCAGAAGCTTATGTTTCTGTAAACGTTTTATGCACTACTTAATCTAACTATTATAGAGTGTTATCACTCTAATACTACAACATGGCAATACAACATGAGTTTATAGTAATATGGAACTAAAAACGTGAGAAATAAAAATAAAAAATAAAAATATTGTATTATAAAAAAAAAAAAAATTGTATTGTGAAGAAGGATAAATTAAAAACAATTATAAAAATTAACACGTACAGACATTTCTGGTTAATTATAAGTTTGTACGTGACGTGTGCAATTACACACAGGCCTACATCCAATTCACGTACATACCGTTGACGGTCACACAAACAATAAACCGTTTTAATAAGTTGTTAACTGAATATTGCATGCGGTGCGTCAGTGCTGTTTAATTATTATTTAAATAAAATTGGCGAAAAACCCAATTATTGTTTGTGTCGGGAAATAATAAATATGAAACATGAAAAATAATTAAATTACAATTAAATATTCTAAATAATTATTGGGGGAGTACAGAATAATATTTAGTGTCGAGTATACTAATATGTTTAGTTAATTTAGTAAAACTGAAAAACTGAAGCTTTTTAGCAATATTGGTACGAATACAAAGTATACTTTACAGTACAGCAAAATGAAACTGCTGGTTCACCAAGCAGAAACCTAATTTCTTTCTTTCGTTTGTTGATTTTCAATCCCGGACGTTTGACGGTGTTTTTATCGCTATGTTTTTATGTCTGCAAGATTTGAATGAATGAGAAATCATGTGCCCGCCTGTTACATCTAACAGTTGACTTATATTATAACGGCCATAATATGCCATCCCATACCGACGGAATTTGAACAAGGTATTGTAACTTTTTGGTTTGTTTTCATCTTTTAGTTTCTAATATATAGGGCTAAACTACACGCAGTTGGTTTTTTAAAAATGTATTTTTATTTTAGGCTTTAGTGGTTTTTACTTGTATTACTTGTAAGTTGGAGGGACAAATGTGGTACGAGTAAATTGAACTGTAGTCTTTAATTGTAAAGCAGTTCACTAAGTTAACATCTGGGGAAAAAATAACGTAGTTATATCTTCATAGACTTTATGTTCGTACATAAAGTAAGTCCGTGAACTTCAGGTTTCATGAAAAAATAAGTTCATTTATAATAATGTTGGTCGTGTAGCCAATTTAAATTGGGATAAAGTGAACAGAAAGAAAGTGACGTGACTCAACTCAGGGTTGAGCAAGTTTTTCTTCCCAGCAAAAGTTACCAAGCTCAAATCTACAATAGCCGTCCCTTGCAGTGTGTGCACACCCAACATACGTATGATGAACGGGAGCATCCTTCGTTCGACCTAATGGTGACTATGCAGAGCTTCAGATTCGATCGTGGGTGGCTACATACCGAATCCGATACACGGCAGGTTACCCATTACATCGAGTCACGAAATCCCCTGACCACGGCTTACGCCAGCTTAGCAGGCTCCAGCTGCTCCCTGCGCATTCAGTCTGTTTGATGACTCTCGTACCGTCGTTTATCAGGCTGTGGTTTACATTTATGTTGTGCAGTAACATCACATGTGATCGCAAACCCACTCGGAGTGTAATTGGCGCAGGTTTTGTTGGATTGTGGGGAATGAACTCACTGCGAAGTCGTAGGTCATGGCTTCGAAGAAAACATCCACCACGCTTATTTAGTAAATTTTGAGGATATTCCAAACTCAGCAGTCACTGAAGAGCTGAACATAATTATTTGTGTATTTGTGCAAACCGAAAGTCTCATGTGTTAAAATGAGTATCAATAGATATTTATTGAAATTGTTCAGTTTCTGATAAGATTTATACTATTCCCAACACGAGTCGGTCCGACTAGTAAATTATGTCCTACGTAAAACCAGTTAATTAATTTTGTGTTCCCCAGGAGGGTAGAGAGTGCAGATGTTTTCTTTGTGACTAAAACAAGGGAATACTCTGGCGACCTAAGTGACCTAATTATACAAAAATTCATCTTAATAATTGTATAGTGTTATTATAAAATACCACCCAATTTTTGTATGCCACTCAATTACTGCCAATGCCACTCAATTGATCGAATGGTTGGCGGACCCTGTCATTTTAGCCATAACTTTATTTTCTCTTGGCCAAACTTCAGGACATTCTCTCTTAAGCCCATAATGAATCCATAGGCATTCATAATGTCCAAGCCAAGAATCACTTCATCGACAATGGCTGCAACTAGCATTTTGTGGCTAAACTCGAGGAGACACAGGCGTACACGTACGTATATCTTTCCTAAAATTTTGCCGGGCTTCCAGTCACAGTCTGTATTGTACAAGAGCTAAATTGAGGCTGGCGGTTGCTGACTAAGTCAGGGCGCACAATAGACGCTGTTGCGCCCGTGTCAGCTGTAAATGCTGCAGGTTTGTCTTTAATTAATCCTTTGACAACCAGGTTACCTGTGGTTTCTTGAAGCGTGTAGAGTGTGTGCAGTTCAGTATCTGTACATCTCCAATTGGTGCATTCACGCTCTTGTCTCCGGTTTTTCGTCTGCCAACAATCTGCTTGAAGATGGCCACTTTTCCCACAATTGTAACACTTAGGTCTTTTGTCTTTATCCTTTGGTTCGAAAGATCGTTGTGGCGCTACTGACTTCTTAAACTGTTGTTCTTGAATCGTCTCTTTATTCCGTCTGTTATGAAGATACTGTGGTGTTGGATACATTTGGCTATAACGTGATGACATATTTTGATTAATATAGGCAGCCGACGTGGCAGCTTCAGAACGGAGAGCACGAGCGAGAGTATCTGAGCTGTTATGATGCCGTGCCATTCTTAACACTTGTTGTAATTGACTATCTCTGATACCATCAATAAACATCATGTGAGCAATCTACGTTCGAAAGTCCTACGATTCTTTGAGATAAGCCAACTCGTCAGTCGGTCGACATTTGCTTCAAACTCTTGAAGGCTCTCCCCTGAACGCTGTCGGCTCAATTTAAGTTGAACACGGTACACTTCGCACAAAATTTGGTCACCGTACCGTTATTCATGAGCTTGTGTTAATTCGGCATAGATGTTCTGGGTGTCAGATGGCACTTTCTGTGTTAACTCTGAGACAGGTCCTTTCCAAGCTAGAATGAGTGAAAGGCTTTTCTCTTCTTCTGTCCGTTTATTTAAGCGAGCGGCAGCTTCAAATTGGTTGCCTAAATAAGTTGCCCAGTGAGTGTTTCTACCAGAGTTGGGGCCTTTGCGTACATAGGCTTTACTACCGTTAATGGGGTTTTATGATTGGTCTGATGTTTTGAATCTTCTGCAGTATTTATTAATTGTCTTGATTTATCAACTATTTCTTTCACTAAATGTTTGTCTTCCATTATAATTTGTTTTACTGAATTTTTAATATAATCTTCTAAACTTGGCATACTTGCTTTTTCATGGTTATGCTTACATTTTTCGTCCTGTGATTTTCTGGTTCTTCTGCTTCCTGTCGGCGTCGTTCCTTAATTTGCAGTAGCATTTATTGGAATGCTTCTATCATCTGACTGGTATGCATTGTTTACATATTAAGTAGAAATTACGCTAGTCGTTTACAAAGTGTTCACTGTTTCCACTGTTGAAGATTCTGTCCTACTTCTGACCCACTGTTACGACGGTCTCACTGATCGTCGTATGGTACAGTGTAAAACAAAATACAGACACTAATCACTAATCACTAGCTTTAATCAATCCCAAATAACAGATTGTAATCAATAAGGGTTACAGATTGTAACTCTTACAACAATTCTAATTAAATTAGTACACATGGAATAATAATGTCAAATAATAGAGTTCTGCACTAAATATAAGACAGTAAACACTTATAACAATACTTCGACAACCACTAGATCCGCGCTAAAGAAATCTATCACTGGAAACTGCCTGTCAAAGCCAGCTGCTGTGGCTTTTATAGGTCGCGCAAGTGTTCAAGAATAAACTTTCTATTCGTACTGCGGTGTTTCGCTAATGCATATATTATGTTTGCTCTGGAAGTATTTGAGTGTTACCTTGCGAAATACTACACCTGCTCGACTAGTTTAAAAACGAGTCGAAAGACGCTATTAACTTTTTGAGATGGTTCCATCGTTACAAAACTTATTTCTTCTCCTCTTATTCCTTCAGTTATAAACACCTGTTATCTACATATATTTTTAATTTTCTCACCAACTGTTTTCATTTGATACCTCACACAAAAGGTTTTCTACTTTTAACTTATTCGTTTTAGCATCTAGTGTCTACCACATTGACGTATACGTTACGTAATATATCTTGAAGTCTCATTTGCAAGACATTACGGACCGTGTGATACAGCAATCACTACATCCATTAATCTTGTTTAAATCCTATGTGGGAATTAAGTAACACAGTTAGTACCATTTTTAATGTTCATCACTTCTTTGTTCACCACTATAATAATTATTAGTATTGTTGGTACTTTCTCTGTGAACTTGCTTGTTGTATTTTCTCAAACAACACAGTTAGATTATCTAACACAGTTAGATAATCGCGAAAAACATTACCGTTTTTTCGCAGCCGGTAGTAAACTTATTCTTAAATTCATTACTTCATGACACTATGACTTAAATAAAGTTATTTCATGAGGAATTCCATTTAAAACATGTTTTGAAAGTAAAAATATTGCAGTGTAGTTCCAGCAATGCAGGACTTAAATAGGGCTAATTTCATACACTTGTGCATAACTGTACCCACAATACTGTATCACGTATTCCGTGTAATGGGTGTTGGTTACGTTGTAATGTGGTAGGCTTGCACTACACCACTGTCTGAAATTCGGTAATTTGTAAGCTTATTACAGTAAGTTTGTCACGGTAAACATATCCCAATCCACAGAACATACACTCGTTTCTAGAACGATCGTATCGTTACGTAATGCGGAAAAAGTGTTATGTAATAAGGAACGTTCTACAAGTTTATCGAATGTTCCAGTGGAATCCGGCTGTAATGTGTGTGCGTACGTGATTCTCAACGCATTAGCTAGACTGTGCCAGAAGTCGCGCGGCCACGAGCACTGTGTCAAGGCAGTAATGAATTACGCTCTAATGGTTTCCTTTAATGTTGATGCGAAGTATGGATGTTTCTGGATTTTTGGCGGGGTATAAATACAAGTACTCAGCCACGCTCAGTTCAGTTATTATCGGGCGATTACACAGTGAGTTTGAGTTGCGAATTATTACAGTGCGGTTCGACGTATTGTGGGGGAGTGTTATGTGTTTTTATAATTGTGCGGGACAATTGTAATATCATTGTGTTTTGTATTAGTTGACATTTTATTGTGTGTGAACAATTTTTATTTGATTTGTTGTAAGAGATTATCTTGTTGATTACAAACTGTTTAATTGTGATAATTAAAGCTGGTGTAGTGAGGTAATTGGTGTCTTGTATTTTGTTTTCCACTGTACCATACGACGATCAGTTTCGACCGCCGTATCAGTATGTTGGTTTAGATCGTACAAAGAAGAGCTTACTTCAACATAATTATACAGAGAAACAATCATCCTTGTACAATTCTACAGGTACTTACAATTATACTTCATTGTTCATAATTTCAATGTAAATCCATTATAAATATTTTATATGATTTTTAACGTTTCAAAACTTCCTTAATAATATTTAATAATAAAGTACTAAAAGCTAATGCGGAAACTAAAAACGTTTATTCAAATATCTTGAGGATGTAGCCTATATTAAGAAAGTCTGTTATAAGGTATGTTCATTAGAACTAACATAGTAAATAGTTAATAAGGTACATTTAAAGCAATGACGTAAAGTTTCTAAATGCAGGCCTTGTGGGTGCTGTTGGTGTTCACATTTTTAAACTTCATAAAAGACACTACATACGCCGTACATACAACAATATACATATTGCGATGTATTGGAGTCGCATAGAATAAGCAGTAGAGATGGAGGCGATTGGAATGAAACGGATTTATTAATGCTGCTATTAAATTTTCAGACAATCTACTGTACCTTTAATACAGTTTACAAAAAAAACTCAATTTCTCTCTGTTAACCTTCGTAACACAGATTAAAAATTTAATTTTTGTACAGAGAAATAAATTGATATTTAAAAAGTTCTATTTGTCTTACTTAAACTATAAAGTCTTAACTAATATAATTTGTATTATAACCTTATCTTTAAATAAATTTTTATAATAATGCATAAAATAAGTCCACTTCTCTGTAATATCGACTGCAGATTCTTCAGGCGACGCGACGGGTTGATATTATCCAGTTGAATACGTGGGTCAATTTACTCTGTCCGGACTCAGGATTGCTTGAGGGGCGTATAAATAGTTCTCGCGGGCACGGTTACATACAATTTCACACGTATAACTTACTCCTACTGCTCAAACTGGTGTACTAGGCTTACATCTTTCCAGTTAGCTTGAAGTACGTATTATACTCCCAAACGAACTATCTTGAACTTTGCGGATAGCACACAATTGTAATAACTTTACGTATGTACTCTGAAGTAATTCTACGGAAATGTTTAACTTGTGTTCATCACAATTGACAGACAAAATGTCTTGGGCCAGCGTAGCGTTCACTTGTTATCGATTCTGAAGCTATACTGATTGTATGTTCACAATTTTATTGTAAAATTGAATTTCTTGCAATTTGATTGGTTCCTCTGTAACCCCTTTTCATTATCTTCTTACAGATAGTAATGTTATCTGTACAAGAACGATTAAAAACATAATTCATGTTTGATAAAATGAAATAATATATGGCAAGTTTTATGAGCTATAAAACCTTTTTACTCAAGAAACATTCAGATACTCATTTTTAAAAGAACTACTGTCATACAGGTGATTAGTGACGTAATTGGTGTCTTGTATTTTGTTTTCCACTGTACCATACGACGATCAGTAGACCGTAGTAACAACACATACACACACGCGCGCGCGCGCGCGCGCGCGTATAGCGTGTATATTTGCTCAGTTTTTCTTGTATATATGTTTTTATATTAATAACATTTTTTTATATGAATATTAATTAATATATTATTAATAATAATAAAACTTTTTGTGCAAGATGTGTGATAATAGTTAAATAGGCTACTATTGAAACATTGTAACATTCACAAAATAATAAAAAATATATTCTTGTAAGAAAAGTTTTATTAATAATAATAATATAAACACACACACACACACACACACACACACACACACACACACACACACATGCTAGAAAGATCCTGTAATTTAATTGCAGTATAATGTAATACTTTAATGTAATAAGTAGCCTACTAATGGAATACGACGTCTTTATACGGATTTAATATTTTTTTAGCATCTGTAAACTAATTAAAAGAGAATAATGTTACATTATCATCCAGTATAATCTTATCCAGGAACAATTTTGTCACATATGGCGTTTTGCACATACGGTGTTGCGTAATGCGTAATGATAATGGTAAATGCCGCTTGCCAATAATAGTGGATTACCGGCGAGAATGTGTTTGTAACAGCAAAATATGATTACAGTGAATTCAACCGGTTAAGTTTCCTCTACAGAATTGGGTCTTTTTCCCCTCGATGACTGTAACGGATTTCCTTTGTTAGTGGAAACGTGACAGACAAACCTATCCCCAAGCTATGAGGGGTATACCCGAGCCTACATGCTATGAGCGATTGTTTTAAAAAAATCACATTTTCTTGAAACTGTTTTTTTATTTGTATTGGAAGCATTAAAAAGCCTCCCACGTCTTGAAGGGCAATTCTTCTAATGAAATTTACTATTTATTGCCAGACCCTGACGATGGTTGACTTTAATGCTTACACGCTTATTATTATTTTGTTATATATATATATATATATTGTAGCGTGACAGATAATCCACACAAATACATTACTCAATGATCATTAATAAAGCTCTAATATATGGAATATCCAGATGAGAATCAATTAAAATGCACTATTTAATAATATATTCACAAGAAAGGTTGAATAAAGAAAATTTCACCAAATAATATAATATAATACAAATTTAAAAACCCAGAAGACTAAAAATGATAATAACAAAATTACCCAGGTAAGATAGAAGCAGGCAATTAATATACCCCGACAAGAAAACCAGACTAGAAGAAACAAAGGCATACACAGCGAAAAACTACTGAAGACAGAAGAAAGAAGAATAATTAAAACCAAAGAAGAAAAAAGAGAGAAGAAAGGAGAACTAATTAAAACTACTACTACAGAAGAAGGAAGAAAGAAGAACAATCAAAGCTACTGAAGAAAGAAGAAAGAAGAATAATTAAAACTAGAGAAGAAAGAAGAATAACCAAAACCACTGAAGAAAGAAGAACAACCAAATCTACTACTACTGAAGAAGGAAGAAAGAAGAACAATCAAGGCTACTGAAGAAAGAAGAACAATCAAGGCTACTGAAGACAGAAGAAAGAAGAATAATTAAAACTAGAGAAGAAAGAAGAACTAATTAAAACTACTGAAGAAAGAAGAAAGAAGAATAATTAAAATCACAGGAGAAAGAAGAAAGAAGACTAATTAAAGCTAAAGAAGAAAGAAGAACAATCAAAACTAAAGAAGAAAGAAGAACAATCAAAGCTACTGAAGACAGAAGAAAGAAGAATAATTAAAACAAAAGAAGAAAGAAGACTAATTAAAACTAGAGAAGAAAGAAGAACTAATTAAAACTACTGAAAAAAGAAGAAAGAAGAATAATTAAAATCAAGGAAGAAAGAAGACTAATTAAAACTACTACTACAGAAGAAGGAAGAAAGAAGAACAATCAAAGCTACTGAAGACAGAAGAAAGAAGACTAATTAAAACTAGAGAAGAAAGAAGAACAATCAAAACTAAAGAAGAAAGAAGAACAATCAAAGCTACTGAAGACAGAAGAAAGAAGAATAATTAAAACCAAAGAAGAAAGAAGACTAATTAAAACTAGAGAAGAAAGAAGAACTAATTAAAACTACTGAAAAAAGAAGAAAGAAGAATAATTAAAATCAAGGAAGAAAGAAGACTAATTAAAACTACTACTACAGAAGAAGGAAGAAAGAAGAACAATCAAAGCTACTGAAGACAGAAGAAAGAAGACTAATTAAAACTAGAGAAGAAAGAAGAACAATCAAAACTAAAGAAGAAAGAAGAACAATCAAAGCTACTGAAGACAGAAGAAAGAAGAATAATTAAAACCAAAGAAGAAAGAAAACTAATTAAAACGAGAGAAGAAAGAAGAAAGAAGAATAAACCAAATTTACTGAAGACAGAAGAAAGAAGAATAACTCAAAACCAAAACTACTGAAGAAAGAAGAAACAAGACTAATCAAAACTAAATCTACCGAAGAAGGAAGAAAGAAGAACAATCAAATCTACTGAAGAAAGAAGAATAATCAAAACCAAATTTAATGAACAAAGAAGAAAGAAGAACAACTTAAAACTACTATTACTGAAGAAAGAAGAATAATTAAAACTACGGAAGAAAGAAGAATAACCAAACTCAAAGAAGAAGAAGAATAATAAAAATAAAAACTACAGAAGAAAGAAGAAAGAAGACTAATTAAAACTACTACTACAGAAGAAGGAAGAAAGAAGAACAATCAAAGCTACTGAAGAAAGAAGAAAGAAGAACAATAAAAGCAACTGAAGACAGAAGAAAGAAGACTAATTAAAACTACTATTACTGAAGAAAGAAGAATAGTCAAAACTAAAACTACTGAAGAAAGAAGAAAGAAGAACAATCAAAGCTACTGAAGACAGAAGAAAGAAGAATAATTAAAACTACTATTACTGAAGAAAGAAGAATAACCAAAACTACCACTACTGAAGAAAGAAGAAAGAAGAATAATTAAAACTAGAGAAGAAAGAAGAACTAATTAAAACTACTACTACAGAAGAAGGAAGAAGGAAGAAGAACCAAACTCAAAGAAGAAAGAAAACTAATTAAAACGAGAGAAGAAAGAAGAAAGAAGAATAAACCAAATTTACTGAAGACAGAAGAAAGAAGAATAACTCAAAACCAAAACTACTGAAGAAAGAAGAAACAAGACTAATTAAAACTAAAGAAGAAAGAAGACTAGTCAAAACTAAATCTACCGAAGAAGGAAGAAAGAAGAAGAACCAAACTCAAAGAAGAAAGAAGAATAATAAAAATAAAAACTACAGAAGAAAGAAGAAGGAAGGATAATCCAAAACTACAGAAGAAGGAAGAATAACCAAACTCAAAGAAGAAAGAAGAATAATTAAGACGACCCATATAAAACAAAAACCCCATAGGGAAAGAACCCCCAAAAAACCCCAAAATCAATGAATGTCCAAAGAGAAAGTATAACACCCTAAAAAACCATATCACTGTAAAACTGACAAAAAACTAAAAGTGTTAGTAGTATTAAATATTAGTGCATTCAAAAAGTTATTGTTTAGTTTGTATAAACAAATCTTCACAGTTCCCCCATGGTTGAATATTTCATGTTAAAAACTAGAGAAAGACTAGTAAATATATTGATAATTCACCATAGACAAGTGCAAGTGATCAAATTATAAATAATAAACTTTAAAAAGGTGCATGAGTTACAGTACAAAGCAATAAACTTTAAGTTTTATGAACAGTGTCTACTTTGATAATGAAATAGTAATGTTACTAATACAAAGCTACTAAAGCTGTATGAACATTCCATAGAATGGAATATAACTTAGATAGCCAGGGTTATACTTAAAGAGGGGGCATAAATCTTGTAAAATGGGGAATTACAAAACAAATTGTTAATGTTGAATAGTATAAGATGTTAACCATTATATGTAACCAGGATGTCAGATTCCTATTACAGATAGTAATTAGATAAGTAAGAATTATCCATAAGAAATGTTAGTGTTATAATTTGTTATTTTATTGTTCATTTTAATTTAGGAATGACATATCTAAAATTAGATACCATTCCAATGTTATAGAATATTTTTTATTTATGTTATTAGATAATATACTAAGCAATGTTATTCAGAACACCAGTTTTAATATAGAGAGATGTTATATGTTAATTATATAATCAATAATTTATGTTATACCAGTCAGAGAAGGATATAAAATAACTACATTAATAAAACATTTGGAAATTAGCCACACATCAGATCTAGGCCAAAGAATAAATTTAAACTGCAGAATAATTAACAAACCTAGTCTTATAAACCAGATAAAATGACAATATTTAGGCAAGATAAACTCAACAGATTAAATACTATGTAAATAAGGCTTTCTAAAGATATGGTCATTATATGAGTAAAATTATTTAATTGTCTAATAAAATAACATTAAAACTGAAATAAATACACCGAAAATATTTTTTACGAAATTATTTTTTTTTTTATAAATATAAATTTTAAATTTATATTTTATTTCAATTTGCTACCACAGCAAAATACACTGAGTTTATTTGATAATAACAAAGACCAGGAACTTTACCAAATCGACGATTCCCAGAGCGGAACGTCACTACTACACATACACACCATAAAAATTATCCTGGGTAATATTATACCAGAACACTATACAATTACAGTTATAGTATGGTTTTATTACAAAAGTGAAGATCAACAGTGAGAGCATAACGAAGACATTAGCTACGTTACTACACACATTATAAATTAAGCTATATTTTGCAATATCGTTTTATTACAAAATCAACTAGCACAACCAGTGGGACTTACAGGAGAGCGCAATCAACATACATCGATATTTATTTTATTATTACCACCACTCAAAGTAATATTACAATATATATATGTATATTGTGTGTGTGTGTGTAGTCTGACGAACTATACGTTTTGTGGACTACAGTACTGAAGTATGTACCCAGCAGTAAGAAACATAATATAGAATAAAAAAATTTATCACATAAATATAATATAAAAAATGTGTAATTTTAAATTATAATATATTATTATTTGTCATTAGCGTTAGTATAGTGGTCTATGGGACGACAAGTAGCGAGTGATACTTGCATAATTGTTGCTCCAATTTTATGTTGTAATTTGAAACTGCCAAGTACTGAAAGATATAGATTGTTTATGAGATGTGTATCCACGGTTAAAGCACAAATCTAGAAGATATGTGTATTTATTTACGTAAGTATATACGTACAACATAAATTACGATAAATAAGGATCATAATACTAGTAGTATGGATCCTATGAGAAGAAAATAGGTTTATTTACAAAACTAGTTGTATTATTAGTTCACTTCAGATATATATTAAGTTTCTTCTATCTAGCTGTAAGACAATTTACAAACTGGATATACTGGTTACAAGTGATAACCTTATATTAGTTGTCCGTGTTCTGCTGCTGCAAGAAAAAAATTATATATTCAGATTCTGATTCTGATAATTTGAAGACAATGTTCTGTGCCTATTAAATTAATTTGTTGAGTGCTTCTTGGATCATATCCTTATTTGGTATGATGTTTATTCCTTTGCACAACAGCGTTAGACATTTTGTCAGCAAAAAGACATTTTTGGATTTGTTGACATGAGAGAAGAGATTTCGTAAATGGTCACTAAGAAGAGAGTCGCACTAATTGAAGAGCCCTGTGGCATTCCGTTTTCGATGTTAAACATATCTGACATTTCGTTAGTTTTTTCAAGGTCTAAGGAGACATCAACAAGATATTCATAAATAAAGGTCTCGCAGGCATTCGTTTCAATTCGTATTAAGTGATCTAAACCACACTGTCTTCTTCTTCACGTCAAGGTATAGGCTTATAGCATTTCCCGTCTTCACTGAAGCCATTTCTTTCTTTTATTGTTATATTGGAGTGTTAGTGGTCTCAAATATTTCTACTAGTAATTTTATACAAACCACTATGTTGTCTTTGGTATTGACGAGCGCTTTCGGTTTGTATAAAATTACTAGTAGAAACATTTCTTTCTTGATCTCATCTTTCTTGAGGTCTGTATCTTATTATTGTTTAGGTAGTTTCATATCTTCCAACTAAACTACACTGTGCTTTCCAGATGTGGAATAGACAATGACAATGACCACACCCAAGTGATTGGCCAAATGACCAAATCAATATAATTAAACCTACGATAAAAATGTCATAAAATTTACAATAATTAAATGAATAATTGAACCTTGAAGGTACAAACCACCAGCAGAAATAATATAATTCTATGTATGTAAGTGTAGACTAAATGTTAAGTAGACAAATAGTAAATAAACAGAACAATGAAATCAAATTATAATAAATAAATGTATAGAGAATAAAACGTGATAGAGCTAGTCTGATAATCACACCATTCATACTAAATTGAACCACGAGTGCATAAAGTAGGTAGGGAGTGAGATACAAAAAAAAAACAATGAGTGAACAACACTAGGTAAAGCAAAGCGACCCAAGTGCATGTGTAAAAATGTATAAATAAAGAATCTCAATTACCAGTAATAAATAATATGAAAGTGAAAGTTGCGAAGGACAAGTGCTTAGCATAATAAACAATATGTCCAAATACATTAAATAGGTGTACGGTGATAGAAATTAGTTTTGAAAAAGACAAAACACTAGTAAGTAAGATAGAATAAGGTATCATGTTCAAAAAATATAAGAATAAGTAACTGTTGTAAAGAATGTTAGTGTTAAAATATTAAGTTAGTAAAGTTAAAGGGATAAACAAAACCTAAACAAGTTATATGTTATAAAAAGAAGAGTAGACATCAAAAGATGGATACTCAATTATTGAAGTTGTGTTATAAAGAGAATAGTAGAAGGTAGCAGGAGTATTATAAAACTATGAAATTGTTATAATTGTTAAAAGAATCTTAAGAATAAGTTATGTTATGTTGAGTTGGGAAAATAATACCAAAAAAGCAGTAATAATGTGTTGAAAGGATGAAGAAATCCTAAAAATATGCAATGTTAATTTCTTAGATATAGATGTAAAAGGCAATAATATGTCTGTAAGGAATTACTAATCATAAACCAATGTATGTAAATTCATAATAATTGTAAACAAACTAAATAAAGCAATAAGAACATAGGAACAAGAGAAAAATTAAATTATAATCAATGTCAACCATTGTAGGCAAGTGTAGGCCTAAAGAAATGTGAGAAAATTGTAAAATGTAAACAAATAACAACATTCAGTTAGGGAAAAAGTTAGGTAAACATAATATATTGAGCCAAGAAACATTAAAAACACAAAATTCTTTCAAAAACACACTTATAAACCAAAATAAGTATAAAAAACAAAAGTATCAAAATACTAAATCAGCCAATACTGAATTATTTAATCATAGTTACGTTTGATTTCAAAATAATATTAAACAGAAATGCTATTCAATTGTACTAATAACAGAAGTATTAATAGTAATACAAGCAAATTATCTTAATTAGAAAATATTTATCCATTTTGGGCGAAAACACAAGCTATGTCCAACAATGGATACAAAATTGTTTCAACCAATGAAAAGGATAGGTTTTGCAGTTAGAACCAAAAAATCGTTACAAATTTATTAACAGTACATTATTAGCTTCAGTAGAGTACAGATGAAATAATAGCCGCTCCATATAATTAGCAAAAAGAATCAATCAAATGAGATAAACCATATAATAATTAATGAAAATGAAATACAAGATGGGCAAAACATATTAACAAGATTGAACTAAATACAATTTTGAATTACAGAAGATAAAAAAATATAAAACGAAAAAAGAAATAAAAGAAGGAAGACAGCCACAAGCATACATGAAAATAAGTTATCAGATGTTAAGGAAGGAGTAAAGTATAAAATTTAATTAATTAACAAAACTGAAGACTGGATTCACTACACTTTAACACTGATGCAGAATATAATTAATTTGGTTCAAACACTCAAACACTGAATGGCTCTTAAAAGGCCAAATAATAATTATCAAGAAACTGTTCAATTCAATTAATTACACATTTGGAAAATTAAGAAAATAATTTTCCAACGATATAAAACTTAACCTCTAGTTACGAGTTGAACTCACAATTACTTTAGTTAATAAGAGTAGTGGTGTAAAGAAAAAACGTAATATTTGATTGAGTTTATGTGAAGGATTGTACTTTCTCGAATCATTTTGTTAATGTTTGCTGTAATCCAAAGAACTTTTGACTGAATAAACATTGTAAAATTAAATTCGACATTAGACGCTAGGTGCTTAGTCAAAGACCCAAACAGACATAGCCAACCGATTAGTTATAAATCATTCAAAGCCGGAGCATAACTTTATATTTTCATAATTTCATGTAATAACCAATATAAAAGGTAGAACCGCCATCCAATAAACCAATACTAAGAATTTATACCTGTTTATTATTTCATGTGCCAATATTTATGTGTTAATTTATTTAATATACCACAGTGAACATTTTTTACCAGAAAAAAATTACCAGGTTGTAATAAGAAAAAAATTCTTATCAAGTTGTAGGAAGAAATTGATAATGGTTGCGAAACCGAAAGGCCTCGTTCGAGGAAAAAGTGTATATAGCAGGGAAGCAACAAAATTTGACAAAGTTTTGATGAAGACTGCTAACATAGAGAAAATAACTGAAAATTAATATCAGTCATTAAAAATTTTCAAGGTAATGTAACTAAATATAATTGAAGTTAATTAAGACAATTATCGCTGTATATACAAGCCAAGCCGTACAACTAAGGTAGCTCTAGTATACAGAATTGTCATTTTGAAACACACGGTATTTGCGAGTCACCGACCAACATTGATTGTCAGTTGCTTTAGTACAATAGTTTGTAGCCCTTTCATGTAATTTGGCAATTTTAATATATTTTGTACAAGTATTTACTGTGATACAAACAGCACAATTAAAATTTTGAAAGTTAAGTAAATAGTTTATATTTACTTATATCGTGTTACTGACAACTTTTAAGGTAATCGTTAAAAGGAAAACATATTTAGTTCACATATCAAGCGTTTTAAAATGGCGTATTTAAAAATGTATAATTATCTAAACATTGCTTTAGATAATTATTTTTTTTTGCTTTTGAAGACGTAATTTTTTCCAAATGTCAGTGACGTCGACCGTTTTACCCTTACGTTACAGATTTGATGAAACGTATAAAATAAATAAATCAGCGAAACGAGTTCTCTGTTTTAACTCGAACGTTCGGCATTGTCTGTCAGAAATGTAATGGGTAAAAATCTAAAAAATACACGTGGAGTATCTAATTATAGAGAGCTTAACCAACATCTCAATATAGTGTTCAGTTTTGGAAATTTCAAAATTCTGGGCCGCCAGAGCTAAAAGTGTACACAATTTTGAAAAAAAAAACATCATGTGCATTTTAAATACTTGAAGCATAAATTTGTTTAAATTATCGGCTTTTTCTTATCTGTGAGATGAACACATTTTTAATTTGTCTTAGTATAATTTTTATTTTAATTTTCAAGTAAACAAGTTATTACAATGTCAATTGTTGAAAATCGTTCGATATATTGTTGCACATTGTTATGAGTAAGAAAAAGTTAAAAAGTGTTTTTCCCCATGAAACGGATTGAATTTTATTTCTTAATAGCTTAAATGCTCGTTGTGATTTATACAATTTATGGGATCTGAGTTGGCATTGATGTGCTGCATACGCTGATAACATTTAATCGGGTCAGCGATTCTATACAGCAGTAAATAAATCATGCTTGGATGAGAGTGTTAGTTATTAATGTGTGACGCTTAAGCAGGGAATTAAAAACAACATTAAACGCGCGCTCGCTCGCAAACACACACAAACACACACACATTTGCACTATTTTGTATACTTAATATCGTATGTGAAGACGACCAATAAATTCAAATGCATAGTAGTAGGTGTGGATTTGTTTACGTTTTCGTGGTTACTTCACACACACACACACACACACACACACACATTAACATATACTTGTGAACATAGTTGCCGATACCTGCTGCAGTGTGCATAAATAAAGGACAAATGCAGAATTCTTCGTAAGTACTGAATATCTTAACATGTTTCACATACTGATTACAAAATCAATTGTTCTGTGGGAACACTACCTAACAGGTATCAACATTCTAACCTATTGAGACTGATGAACTGGATTAAGCTAGAATCCCTGCTGAGAACAGGAGACTAACCAGCTGACTAACTGAAACGAATTTTTAAGAACAGCGAATATTTCACGAATGCAAATGACACAGAATCCTTTTTGTACCCAGTATTACTAATCCAGTTCATACTCGCGTCTCCTGTCTGTCAGTAATTGCAATATTTTTGCCCGCATTCCAACACTCACTTTTAAATAACATATTTAAGATTTTAAATTACGTAGTTGAACTTTAAAATTTCTTAGTTGTTGGGTCGGAAATTCTGAGGCCGTATCGTTTTATCCGGTCAAATGACAGTATATAGGCCTATTGTAGACGAGCTTTCTTTGTATCAATTCATCCGTGCCATGTTTAGGTTGTCGAACACTGGTAAAATCGATTGTTGCCTTGTCATAACTGGGAACAAATGATTTGTGCTGACCTCGCCCACAGCGGTAGGGCATCTCCGTCAAGCTTTTCCCCGTCAACAGAAGTAATTCTCACGGTTGAAATCCTCTTTACCTTCTCTGTGTAAACGAGTAACGTAATGTGGTGACGGTTTTCATGTATTATAGAACGTCATTCTAAGGAACGTAATTCATCCTTTGCTGTTTTCTGGTCTATCTTTCATTACAACCCCTATTAGTGTTTGGTTTTTATAGTTTAATTAATTATATTATTTCGATAATCGAACGGATATTACATCAAACAGTGGAGTAAACTGTTAATAAACGCTCAAGAAATCGAGACCTACAACATTTAATAAAATGTTTATAAAACAATCATATTAATATTTACAGTACTTCTCCTAGGACAGAGATGTCCATTATGTACAGTATTATACACAACTAATAATTGAATTCAGCAATTAAAGTAAAATTTACTGCTCCCCGCAATGACATTTCTCCCAAAAATAATGCGCTGTGTATGGTTGAAAATTCGCGAAATTGGACGTCTTTCTGAACCCCAGCCAAGGTCACCTTCCATCCTATAAACTTCCAAATTTTACTAACAATAGAGGAACGAGAGTCTTGACTGTATACAAGTTTGCTACTTCACACTAGAACATCGCATCTGTTTACTAACCCAGCAAGTACTTGACAAAATTCCTTCACGTAGGCTATGCAAAAGTCGCATTGGACTAACACTACGTGTTAAGCTTTTACGCACAAACATTTGTGTACTCACTACACTTTGTACGCGTATTTACTCTATATAGTAAAACCAGCAACTGGTGTTTCTTTCAGTTAGTCTGCGCCCTCTCATAAGAAATATTTGCTATCAGAGACGAAGGGGTTTCTAATGATTTTGTATATAAGTAAAACAAAGTCTTTCAGAGTAATATATTTTCTTTAACAGATCCTCCTCACACTTAAATTCTGCCATATCCCTCGTGCAATAGGGAAACGTCTCTGTGTCACACGTTTGTAGTTCCAAAGAAACCCCAGTACAGTCCCACAAGGGGAAGACACAATTCTCCAGGTGGGAACTTAATCTATTATATTCACTCTAATCGAATTTCACTATGCTACAAACACGTTTACGCCTGTAATTATATCCAAAAATGTTTTATATGTCAGAGAGTTAGTGAGAGAACAAGAGAGAGAGAGAGTGGGTGGGGGCGGATGAGCGAGAGGGAAAGGGGAAGACAGAGTGGTTTTGGATGTGTGTGTGTCTGTGTGTAAGTATATCTGCTTAAATGACTTGGTCACGTGTAACGTATACACACACAGGTGATCACATAAACACTCTACCTACTTCATCCCCGCCCCCGTCATATTCACTCATTCTCACTCTATCTCTATCTTTGTCTTTCTCCTTTCTCTTGCCTTTCAAATATTCTGAACATCGATTAATTTTTACCTTAGTGTATGTTAAATACCATTGACGCATACTGACTATGCTTAATTGGACAAATGTGTGCTGAATTTACGACTTCAATCCGAATAAAGCTACTGAAACTAGATCTGAATGGATTACATTCGCTGTAATACACTGACTGCAACTGCACATGATCTCGTTAAGCGACACACATATTGTACAGTAACGACATTATGCTGATTGCACGGTTCTATGTGCTCTGTCTGCGTGGTCAACGTTATTCTAGATCAGTTATGTGAATACAATACAAGTGCATGCATGATTTCAACGAGTCCGTTCTAAATAAGTTATATTCAATAAATAAATATGGTGCTACATAAGTTAGTCCTGGGCTACTTAATATCCAAATCGACAGTTCTACAGTGTAAATGTTAATAGAAGTAATAATTGGAATAATTTTAGCGTATTACATAGTTACACCTGTACCGAATGTTTACCTGCATTGGAAGAATTAGTTGAATCGTATTCGGTATTCCTATATCTGTAGTCAAGGCAATATGTTCTGTGAGTTATAAACTTCTCTTACTACTCTGATCTTTGTAGTATTCAAACATTTTACAAACTCTGCACGTTTGTATTTAAATTTCAAAAATATTTTTATGTTCGATTTATAGAAACCTACTAATTTGCAAAGCGACTACTGATTTTATGATTACTGTTTACCAGGCTAAAATATTTCAAATTAATAATGTAGCATATTGCAACGACAATTACGAAACGCTCTCGAGTGTCGTTCTAGACGAATCTCAGCTAGCCGAGCAGGTGCTGCGGTTCGGTCAAAGCCGTACAGTCTAGAGCAGTGGTTTTCAAACTTTTTGGGTCCACGGCTCCCTTGACCTGAACATAAATACCCGCGGCTTCCTTCGTACACTACATCCGACTCGAAGTGTGGGGGTAAAAAAACTTAAGTTTCAAAACAAATGAATAAGACAATAAGAGTGTATTTTATTTCTTTACATTAACTATTAACATACATAACACATTTTAATCGACTTTTAATTTTATGACACATTATTCTTGCAACGAAATCAAATCAATGGGAAGGACGAGCTTGCTTCTTCATCACCAATTCTTCAAATCTCGGCACAAGACTGGAAACTGCGACTCGCATCTCTTTCTCGACGTTCAATCGCGATCTGTATTTGGTCTTGATGACTGCCAATGCAAAAAATCCTACCTCACATAAGTAGGATGTCACAAAAGGAATCAAAACTCGTAGGGCCTTGTTACCTACTTGTGGATACTCCTGCTTCACCAAGCCCCAAAACTCAAGCAGTGATGAGGAAACGAACGTCGATTTTAATGTGGAGTCTGAAGAAATATCTATAAATTGCTCTTGTTCTTCAGTAGTAAGTGTTGATGGAAGTCCTGTACTGAAGGGATCTTTGATCTAGTTGTACTGATCAACCTCTTCTGCAAAGTACTTCTGAAAGTGAACATTAAGTTCAGATAAATGATCCACAAACACAGACTTCAATTCTTCACTCAACTGTAAGTCATTGTCTTCTAAAACCGTGTGCAGAGCAGGGAAACTGTAATGTATATCTCTATCATCCAACTTTGTCTTCCACAATAGTAGTTTCTTTCTGAAGGCTGAAATTTTGTCTGACAGTTGCAGAATGTTGGTCTTATTACCTTGAAGGGACACATTTAATGAATTGAGTTTTTCAAAGATATCACAAAGATATGCCAGCTTACAAACAAAGTCACTGTCTACGAACTTCTCGGAACTCAAATGTTTCTCTTGAACAAGATAACAGTGAAGTTCATTCCTGAGTTCATACACCCTTTTTAAGACATTCCCACGTGAAAGCCAGCGAGAGTTAGAGTAATAAAGTAGGGAAATGTACTCAGACCCCATATCAACGCACATTTGTTGAAAACGTCTGGACTTAAGTGGCCGACTTTTAATGAAGTTTACCACTTCTATCACTGACTGAAGAACCTCATGAAGGGCAGGGCTGATGTTTTTTGCTGCCAGTGCTTCTCTATGAATAAAACAGTGTTACCAAATAGCATGAGGAGCTTCTTTACGGATCAGAGCTTGTAGTCCGGCATAACAGCCAGCCATACTACGACCTCCATCTGTACACACGCCTACACAATTCTCCCAGTTAATGTTGTTTGAGTGTAGTATTTCAAAGAGGTCTGCTGCTTTTGTTCCAAGAGTTATATTTCTGCAGAAAAGAAGATCTTCATGATACTTGTTATCATGTATAAACCGCAAGTAACAAATTAGATGCGCATCATTGTGGCTGTCAGTAGCTTCATCCAACTGAATAGCGAAATCACCTTTGAGTTTTTCAAACAACTGATCATTAATGTCGTCAGCCATATCGAGTATTCGACGACTAATAGTGTTGTCTGACAAAGGAACACTTGCCAGTTGCTTGGCAGCAGACTCACCTATCATAATAGACACCATGTCCACAGCAGATGGTAAAATAAGGTCTTCCGCAATGGTGTGAGGTTTCTTGCTCTTTGCTACACGGTAGGCAACTTTGTAAGATGAAAGAAGGGCCTTTGTAGGAATCGTAGCTTGTTTAGTGAAAGTTGTTTTTTGTTCTGCCATTTCTTTTAACTTGCGGGAAAAGTATTCCCTTGGTTTATTTACCAAACTACCATGATTTGACTCCAAATGTCGTTTCATTTTATTAGGAAGCATGCTTTCAGTAGCCAGCACTTTCAAACAAATGACACACTGTGGTCGTTCTTCAATTCCAATAATAGTGCATGTAAAACCGAAATTCATGTAACTGTCGACATACTTCCTGAATTTTTGTCTACTCGTGTCTTTAGAACTGCATGATACGTTTGAAATGTCTCGTTTTGTACTTACATTTTAAAATTTATACATACTGACAGAGAAACACAATTATCACAGAAGAGAAACAACGATTAAAAACGATATAAATTAGACAAAACTAACCTCCAAACTGATTGAAACTGAATTGAAACAAATGCGACACGTAGTACGATTCGACTGCCATCTACCTACCACGTTGCCAGAGTAAAACACTTATAAGCCGGCCCGCTAGATATCACTTGGCGAGCGTTGTTCCGATACTCAGCTGCGTTGTGAAACCAACGGTCAGGTCCAGTTCGGTAATTTTGTTTTATTTTAGAGGAAATCATTAAAGCAAATCAACTCAATATATTATTTTTACGAAATCACCGCGACGCCCCTGGGAGCCGCGACGCACAGTTTGAAAACAACTGGTCTAGAGTGTCGCTGGACACGAATCTCGGCTAGCCGATCAGGTGCTGCGGTTCGGTCAAAGCCGTACAGTCAAGCATCGTCTAGACTCTTCGAGTGCTTGTTAACTACACAAATTATGCTGGCATGGGAAATTATTCTGGAACATCTGCAGGCTATATATAGGCAACAGCGGCCCGCTTAGTTAGTTAGTTACACCTGGCGAGATTGTAGAGCGCGGATCAAGTGGTTTTTGTGGAAAGTTATTTACTGTGTTGTAATTAGGGATTCTTAATACTTGACATTATTATTGCGTATAGACTAATTTAACTTGAAATACTATACGAGAGTATCTTGTTGATTTCAAATTGTTATTTGTGAATCATTAAAGTTGGTAATTAGTGATTTCGTTGGTGTCTGTATTGTGTTGCCACTGTGCCATACAACGATCCGTGAGACCGTAATTTATATAGTCCGTAAGATTGTAATTTATAAATATACGAAGTGGGAAAAATTCTGGCATTATTCTTTGGGAAGTTTTATTTCCAACTCTGATACTCGAACACACAATTCAATCGTCATTATTTGTATTGGTAATAAACATTTTTAAAAGTACTTCATTCAGCTAATTATGTTTTCAATTATTTCAAACTGTATTCTGATTTTAAATAACCTGTACTCGAAAAATTTGACATACGTATATTTACATCAGCTACCAGACATGAGTACTCAATGAAATTGATGTTGCCACATAGCATAGGAGACGCTATAACAGGCGACAGGACAGGAATGTCACTTCTCTACATACCTCACTTGTACTAAGTGATGTATCAGGTTTATTTCAATATATATACAATAAAAACACAGATTTTAATTGCAACAGAAGTTATCTAAGAAAGTGTTCTAAATACAATAATATTGTTACGTCCGTCTAACTGATCGTCGTGTGGTACAGTGGAAAACGAAAAACAAGACACCAATGAAGTCACTAATAACCAGTTTTAATTATCACAATAATAATGTGTAATCAACAAGATAGTCTCTTACAACAATTCAAGTAAAACTTGTTCACACGCAGTAATAATGTCAAATATAAAGAATTGCGCATTAATTATAACACAGCAACACTTCACTACAAACACTCGATCTGTCATTATTCTCAGGAAAATCGCTCAACACAACTGAACTGTCAAGGCTGCTGATATGGTTTTATACACGTAGCACACGTGTTCTAGAATGTTTCCGCCCTTACTTAATTGCTGACGATAATGCGTATTTCAAGTGTGCTCTTGAAGAATCTGGAACATACTTAAACGCCGCCTTGACTGAGGCAACACCTGTATTACTTTTGGTGGGGGGGGGGGGGCAAGTGGAAAGACTCTCTCGGCTGTTGTAGACGGTTCGATACTGTTCTCGTTACAATATATTTCTTCCATTCAGCGGATCTACCAACTAATGAGGTGATAATTTTGTTGTCGAATGATAATTAAATTTGAATCCGTACACAAAAATGCAATATGAACATTTAGAATATTACACAATAATTTGAATAAAATAGAACAGGTGGCAAAAAGTATAGATTTACACTAAATAATTAAGATTATGAGTGTTATATCGCAGCACATTACTTTTCAGATGCTGTTATATAACACGCAGAGTACACGTAATTTATAAATCTATCCCTACAACTGACTGCGTAAAATACTTAGGGTATCTGGGGTAGTGAACTTCGATGTAAGACTGACGTGGCCCCAGACACGTGGTCAAAAAAAAATTACCTTATACCAAGTTCCGTAAACTACTGGCTTCTGGATAGAGGAACGCATTTATCACTTCGAAGCTGATCGCTTACAATGCTGTTTTCAAACCGGCTTAAACTTGCGGGATACAGCTTTGTCGAACGGCGTCCAGTTCTCACATTTCTATTCTTGTGAGATTGCAGTTAAATGCTGTATCGAATTACCTGGGGTTTGTCGCAAATAAAGATATATATCATTACCTCCAAATGTTTATTGTACCTAAATCACTTCCATTAAACCTAAATCACTTGGCCCGTAAAGCCATTGGACAATTGTCGACAAACGTGAAAACTAAATATAATAGATTCACTGGACTTGCTCTTTGGTTGTTAAGTAAAAGGCATTACAAATTAAAAAAAAAATCACTAAAAGATTTAGTAATCACATAAAGTGATAATTATTGCATTAGTTCTCTAACATATCAAATTTCAGTCATCATTAATGCTTAGCGTTTGTTTATAAACAAATGCCAAAACAAATAAAATAAAATTGATTGCAGAATTTGAGAAAACAACTCGTTTCACCCACGCAGCTAGTTTAAACAGACACACAAACAGAGAAACAGCCACCCTTCCTTGCTTCTTCAATGTTTTAAAACCTGTCGTTATGAATAACAATCCTTTGTAAAAGTATTTTATATCTGTTCAAATGCGTATAATTTGCATGTAGTTGTTTGTTTTTTTGCCTTCTTATATTCTCAAAATATTAAAAGACTCAATTTTTAAAGAACTTACTACTGTACGTTAGTCTTATATTTTAAAGTGTTCATGTTAAAATGTTAACATTATTAACAGTTTTATTTATTTTTTATGTTTCGGTAACGCTAAGTTTTGAACGCTAACTGTTCATTTCCGAGGTTTTCTATCAGGTTACCTTTTACTTTGTGTCTCTGCCTCAGTTCCACAAGATCACTAAAGTCTTTGATGATGTGTGTCTTTTGAAACAGAATTATGCACGTTCAAAATTATGCACTTGCTTTGACTTTTAAACGCAACTACTTTTCCTAAGCGGCGAGCAGTTCTCGGTTGAGGCATTGTATAATTATAAAATATAACACCACTGTGAGCGAAAAGCAACTGCTGACAGCTTACTAAGGACGATGTTACCCACAACACTGCAATATTTCTCCACATTCCCTCTACTACTCCACTCTCGTATTTCACTGCGCATACGCTTCTCTAACGTTGACAACCTTTACCTAAGCAATTCTTTACTCTTTGAAGGTCTTTGTAGTAACATTCATGAATAAAAACTAGATGGATGATATTACGAGAGTTCGATGGTAAGGCTATACATTCGTTGTGATGTACAGAAATTAAACAGTGGGTTCAACATGATTATTTCTAATTTAAACACTTTTTCTTACAGTCTGTTTCTTGATATATATAATATATATTTTATATAGACTTTACCTCAAGATGTTTTCTCCTTATTTGGTAGAAATAACATGCAAACAAAAGCATGCAATAAACACTGAACATGAATTCCCAGACATAACCAACATGACACTAATAAAACACATACCACACAAAGGGACTAATGAAGATTTGGGAAAATTTACAAATATACAAATATAAAACACAAAACAAACTAATATCTGAACAAATACAAATCAATACAAAACATGACACAATTTTCAAAGCACTCAACATAGAAAATACACAAAATACTAATATACACATCACAATCACACACAATAATACCAATTTAAAGCACCAGAGACCAACAGGAAACCACAGCATCAACCAGCCACAACACAAATACCTCACAAGGCTCAAAATCTGGAAGGCTGAAGATGGGAACACAAGGCTTCCCGAGACATGTTTCAAATAAGAAGAAAACATCTTGAGGTAAAGTCATTATAAAATATAGATTATATATAAGTACTAGCAAAATACCCGTGCTTCGCTACGGAGTTTCACGTTGTACGTAATTGTACAATTATTGCTCGCTTAATAGTATAGCATTAGATAGATTGTACAAATTCTCAACTCTTAGTTTGTTTATTTACACTCATAGCAACAGCTATTTATTATTTATTTCGAGAAAATCGTTAGAGCCGTTTCCGAGAAAAAAGGACATACATTTATTAATTAGTTGAACTTCGAAATTTTCTCGACTGTAAGAACTTGCAAACAACGAAGTTTTTCAATTTAAAACAATGATTAAAAACTCAGAACTAAATGTATTCGGGGTTTCCAATAAACTGAGATGTCAACCACTTCATTTACAAAGTATGCAATTCCCGCGATAAATTTCATTATTTGGTTTTTTGCCCCTTAGGAGTGAAAGTTTTTAAAACCGTTTCTTAGTGAGCACCTAAGACCTATGGTGAAGCTACGTTCAAAGTTTCATTGATATCCATTCAGTGGTTTCAGAGATATCGTGATCAGTGAGTCAGTCAGTGGTATTTGGCTTATATAGATATCTGTATCTAGCCGATTTACCCAGCGTTGCTCGGGTTCATAATTTATTCATAGGCTCATAGGCACCTATTCTTGTCCTAACGTTATATTACTTGTATATTGTATAATCTTCCTTATATTGTTACGTTCGCATTCTCACTGGAGGAATACTCTGTAGCGCACCTGTTTAAGAACATGTCATAAACTGTATTCTTATATCTGGAGAAGAATTCTGTTGCGCGTGATGCTCCTGCTCGATTTCTAACTCTGGGAGAGGGCGAACAGCTAAATTAGTTTTCAATAAAATGTCTACAGTACTTGCACGCGCTGCGTATTTACTGTCTTTTATAATTCATTGTGTTAATGTTGAAATAAGGCATTTGTTAAATTAGTGTCTCCTAAACTTATTCTAACAATACAATACCTCTATAGATTTCAGCTTATCAATTTTTAAATTCAAACTGAAGCAAGTGCATTTATATTGTCTGAACACTATGATCTGAATACATTTGCTATCAAAACTTTGTTTTTTATACTCGCTTATAACTTACTTCGATCTTAACTTAACCACTTTTAAATTCAAACTGAAACAACTCTGAATTCACACACTATTAAGAAGTTTCTTAAGATGCATACACCACCTTTGATATCATAACCTATATCTTTATTTATAAGAACCGTGGACTCTGGCCCCGCCGTCTTTCGCGGGATCCGACCTAAGACTCCCCGGGTTCTCCGTGGATGAACTCCGGGGAAGGCCCGTCGGACGACTCCCGCGCTATTTCCTACGCGGGAGACTTCCACCGATGCTATGGTAACCAGAATCTATTCTATTGGGTTGCCATAGTAACCAGATCTAATAGTTTTTAAGACCCAAAGGACCCCCCAAAGGATCGTATCAACAAAACACTTGTCCTATGTTGGTTCTCCCGTTGCGTAAAATATTTGTGCCAAGTTTGGTTGAAGTCGGTCCAGTGGTTTAGGAGGAGATGTGGAAGACCCCAAGGGACCCCCCGAAGGATCGTATCGAAAAAACACCTACCCTATGTTGGTTCTCCCGTTGAGTAAAATATTTGTGCCAAGTTTGGTTGAAATCGGTCCAGTGGTTTAGGAGGAGATGTGGAAGACCCCAAAGAACCCCCCAAAGGACCCCATCGAAAAAAGCACCTGACCTATGTTGGTTCTCCCGTCGCGTAAAATATTTGTGCCAAATTTGGTTGAAATCGGTCCAGTGGTTTAGGAGGAGATGTGGAACATACATACATACAATAGGGGGGGGGGTTGCCCCTTAGGAGTGAAAGTTTTAAAACCGTTTCTTAGTGAGAACCTAAGACCTATGATGAAGCTATGTTCAAAGTTTCATTGATATCCATTCAGTAGTTTTTGCTCTACGTTGATTCTATGTCAGTTAGTCAGGCAAACTTCCCCCCCTTTTTCCCCCTTTAAAGGTCGAATTTCCAAAAATCCCTTCTTAGGGGATACCTGCATCACATAAGGAACCTACATGCCAAATTTCAAGTTTCTAGGTGTTATAGTTTCGGAGATTTCGTGATGAATCAGTGAATCAGTGAGTCAGTGGTATTTCTCTTTTATATATATAGATTATAAATATATATGTACAATGATTTTACTATTTTATTTATTATTATATTTATAGTCTGGCTTATTGCTGGAATGTTAATAACGTCAATACTATTTACTAAGTCACCTTGGTTGAAATTGACGTAGCCAAATTAAAAAAAAAAACAATTTAAGTCTTAGAAAGTTAATAAACAAATATAATTGTTTATAATTGTCGTTCTTCAACGCAACACTGCGTTAATCTAGAATTATTGGAGATTAAAACGTTTTACTGTCATAACAAATTCTTCGAATGCATGTAGAACATACCGGTATCTCTCATATCTCTTTCACTTTGTATAGATGTGTGCAAGCGGGCGAGTATGTTAGCGTGTGTATTTGTACATTATCCTTAACTCCAAGCTTGAGAAGTAAGACAAAATATATAAGAAAGAAGGCAGTGTTATTCCCTTAAAACCTGATGTTACGGAAACATTAGCTGTGTCCACTTTATTGTAACTGTTGTTTTCCGCTCTGTTTGAGCCACAGCGCTGTGTCCCATAATTGGGGTAATGTACGGGTGCTAATAAGATTTGGTTAGTAACGTAAAATTCACTTAATTATACCCCACAAACAAAATATACACACATATGTCTGCACTTAAACAATACATTAAATTTGAATCTACGTGTTCAGAGACAGAGACAGAGACAGCGAAGAGAAATAGTCTAACCTTTCCTGAATTAGCTACGTCTTTATATAAAATGTAATACACTGTTGCTTACCGAAAATATCTCTATCAAAATTGATGTTCCCCTTATAAGTGAAATATTTAAAAGAATATGAAATTTACGATTCTGACCTATATTCGTACTGAGTTCACTCATCAAAAACTGGTCTCATCAGACGGTGGAAAAGTTCATTACAGATTCCCTTACATACATTTAGAACGGTTGTATTTGCCTTATCATACTCATTTTGCAAAGAGGTGTACCTTCTAACTACAAACAACGAACGGAGTCGTTTATCTGAGAATATTTTAAGATGGAAAATATATACAAAAATATTTATCAGTATGTGAATGGAAACTGTTAACTGGGAGAGTGATGGCAGTAAAAATGGATAGTCAGATGCACAGCAAGAATGAAGTACGTCTCTACTGTCTGGTTCCCCTGTTATCGAGAGGCGAGTAAACACTATTGCGTCCTAGTGTAAAGCTGATGCCTAGTGTATGGAATATTCTGGATTTCAGCGGTGTATAAATACAAGTATTCAGCGACGCTCAGTTCAGTTTTTTAGTTGCCACTTATTGGAGTGCTGTTCGTAATATTGTGGCGAAGTGGTATGTGTTTTATAATTGTGCGGTACAATCGTAATACAATTTGTTTTATTTTAGTAGACATTTTTATTGGGTGTGAACAATTTTTATTTGATTCATTGTAAGAGACTATCTTGTTGATTACAAACTGTTTTATTGTGATAATTAAAGCTGGTGATTAGTGACGTAATTGGTGTCTTGTATTTTGTTTTCCAATGTACCATACGACGATCAGTTAGACCGTCGTAACAGTGGTGTCAGAAGTGGGATAGAACCGTTAACAGTGGAAACAGTGAACACTTTGTACAAGACGAGTGTAATTCATAATTAATCTGTAAACATTTGATGGCAGTCAGATGATGGAAAATTTCCAGGCGATGCTATTGCAGACAGAGGAACGACGACAGGACGCAGAGGAAGCAGAGAAAAGACGCCGACACGAGGCGGAAGAAGCAGAAAGACGACAGGATGAGAAACGCAGACTGGAGGCGGAAGAAGCAGAAAAACGACAGAATGAATAACGCAGACAAGAGGCAGATAAAATGGAAGCTCTTTTTGAAGCTATGTAGAAAAATTGCAAGAACACAGTAGCGCAGAATTGGGTCTCCTACGAGGTGAGCTTAATAAGCAAGTTACTAAAATATCGGGGTTACAAGAATCAATGTCATTAAAAATAGCTGTAGTAGAAAAATCTGTCTTGAGAGTTGAAGAATCAATGTCTACAAAAATAACTGTCATAGAAGAATCGATGTCTACAAAAATATCTGTCATAGAAGAATCCGTGTCAAATAAAATATCTGCAGTAGAAAACTCAATGGCAAATATAAGAGAACAAATTAAAAGTGAAGTTGAACAGTTCATGAAGATACAACCAAAACAAATGTCTAACAAACTGTACCAGTCTGAAAAGACAGAAAAGACAATAGAGAAAGTCACCTTGCCTGCGGTTGGGACAGTTCATATCAAGGCTCTAACCTTTGACGGAAGTGGTCATTGGGCAACGTACCTTCGCCAATTTGAAGCTGCTGCATGCGCTAATAATTGGACAGAGAAAGACACTGCAGTGTCACTCATTCTCGCTTTAAAAGGACCTGCCGCAGAGCTACTTCAGAAAGTGCCACCTGACAGCCAGATCATCTATGCCGAATTGATAAAAGCTCTGGAATTATGGTGTGATGATAAGCATTTGCGAGATGTGTACTACGCTAAGTTGAGAACAAAACGACAAGGCTCCATGGAAAGTCTTCAAGAGTTTGAAGCAAGTATCGACAGACTGATTAGATTGGCCTATCCTGAAGTACCATAAGATTTTCGAATAAGGTTTGCGGTGCAGACATTTATTGATTGCATCGGAAATTGTAAACTTCAGCAAGTATTACGAATGGCAAGATACCGAAATCACTCAGAAGCTCTTGTTCACGCCCTAGAGTTTGAAGCTGCCAAGTCAGCGTCCCGCTACATTGATGGGTTTATGCCATCACATTGTAATAAGAAGATTACTGTATCACATTGCCGTTACGATGGGTGCAGAAAAACGATGTTGTCGGACAAACAATTCAAAAGTTCAAGAGCGCCGCAATGATTTGAACAATGGGAAAAAGACCGAAGACCGAAATGTTACAACTGTGGGAAACGTGGTCATCTACAGGGAGACTGTTGGGAGAAGAAAATACCGAGAGAAAAGAGTGATCGCACCAGTTGGAGTAGTAAAGCCTCAGAACAGCACACAGTTTCCACGTTACATAGGACCAGTCGAAACTTGATCGTTAATGGACTTTGCGGAAGGTAAATCAACATCATTTACAGTTGACACGGGCGCATCAGTATCCATTGTCAGCCCTGACTTAATCAGCAACCGACAGCCTCAAATTAGCTCTTGTACAATACAGACTGTGACTGGAAGCCCCGTCAAAGTGTTAGGAAAGGTAGACGTACACGCCTGGGTCTTCTCGAGTTTAGCCACCAAATGCTTGTTGGAGACATTGTCGATGAAGTGATTCTTGGCACGGGCATTATGAATGACTATGGATTCGTTGTGGATGTAAGAGAAAATATCCCGAGGGTAAAGCTTTTCATGGCTAAAATGACAGGGTCTAGCAACCATTCGATTAAACAAGTGGCTTTGGCCGAAGAAAACGTCAACAGGTCTGGTCAAGAGGAACCCTCCCTATTGCAAGCGGAAATGGAGGACCAACTAGTAGAGGAAGTACAAATAAGTGTAACGACAAAAGAAGTGATTGGAAAGCCAACTACGGGTGTCGAGACAAGACTCTTGCTTGCTCCTGAGTTAATGGAATACCCGGGGAAAACTTTACTGAAGATGAAGTCACGCAAGATGTTGTTGACGAGAACCAATCAGACTTGGAGCAGCTGATGGCTTATAGGTCATCAGTAAATGACGCAAGGGGATTTAATCCCAGCAAAACTAGTAGTTGAGCGGAAGACTCATATACCTGGAAACTTGATGTTCGGGTCAAACGAGACTGAATTCGAAGAACCGGCGAATTATCTTTCGCAAGTAGACCAGGTATGTAGATCGCTTGGCCGAGTATTACTTCAGAGATGGTTTGCCAGTTCGGGGCGAACAGGCTTAAGAAGGGGGTAGTGTTACGACATTACAGAACAATCTACGTGTTTCTCAAATGTTCCAGAGGAATCCGACTGTAATGTTGTGTGCGTACGTGATTTCAACATGCGCTCGCGAGACTTTTCTAGACGTCGCCAGCCGCGCGAACTGTGTCAAGGTCGCAATCAATTGAGTCCTAGTGTAGAGCTGATGCGTAGTGTATAGACTATTCTGGATTGTAGGCGGGGTATAAATACAAGTACTCAGCGACCTTCAATTTTCAGTTTGAGTTGCGATTTATTGGAGTGTGGTTCGTTATATTGTGGCAAAGTGTTATGTGTTTTATAATTGTGCGGGACAATTGTAATAGTTGTGTTTTATACTAGTAGACATTTTTATTGCGTGTGAACAATTTTTATTTGATTTGTTTTAAGAGACTCTCTTGTTGCATACAAACTGTTTAATTGTGATAATGAAAGCTGGTGATTAGTGACGTAATTGGTGTCTTGTATTTTGTTTTCCACTTTACCATACGACGATCAGTTAGACCGTTCTAACAGTATTATAAATGTGGCCAATGCACCTTGCTCCAGGCGACCTCAAATGACGACTACTCCTGAGATTGTTGCCGAAGTGAAGAAAATTATTAGACCAAAAGACGGTTAGAGGGGTGACAATACGTGATGTTACTGAACTAGGCTCAGTCAGTCAGCCATGATTCAGCGCACTGCATCACCAGCAAGGTCTACAGTTCAACTGAATCTCCGTTAGGTATGTATCAAGACAGCTAACCCTAGAAATGAAATGTCTTCGTGTGAATGATTGTAAGCTGCTGAGTTCTTATAACAGTTTGGAGCTTATGAGATGACTTTCTGCAACGCGTAGTTGCTAGCGTCGAATTATTATTTACATCAAGAAACTAAGCAAATTATGGCGACATTCAGTATCTCCCCCTCCCAAAAAAAAGTTTCGCGCAAGTCCGTAGACGGACAAGGTGATGCTTATGCTTATCAGGAATCACAAGCGTATGATTCAGGACATTATATCCCCAGAGGATCGACAGTGAACAGTGAGTCATATTGTGTCCCCATTCAGAGGTATCTGAAAATAGCAATAAGTTAATGACTAAACGTTATGGTTTGCTCAGATCTGACGTGCTGTTACAGCATGACAATGAGCGACTAAACGTTATGGTTTGCTCAGATCTGGCGAGCTGTTACAGCATGACAATGCGCGACTAAACGTTATGGTTTGCTCAGATCTGACGTGCTGTTACAGCATGACAATGCGCGACTAAACGTTATGGTTTGCTCAGATCTGGCGAGCTGTTACAGCATGACAATGCGCGACTAAACGTTATGGTTTGCTCAGATCTGGCGAGCTGTTACAGCATGGCAATGCGCGACTAAACGTTATGGTTTGCTCAGATCTGGCGAGCTGTTACAGCATGACAATGCGCGACTAAACGTTATGGTTTGCTCAGATCTGGCGAGCTGTTACAGCATGGCAATGCGCGACTAAACGTTATGGTTTGCTCAGATCTGGCGAGCTGTTACAGCATGACAATGCGCGACTAAACGTTATGGTTTGCTCAGATCTGGCGAGCTGTTACAGCATGACTATGCGCGGCCACACGTATCTCGCGCAACTTCGAAGAGCTCCAGTATCTTCCGTAATCCCTTTATTCACCTCACCTTGCACCGAGTGATTGGTGTCTTAACTTTAGACTACTTAAGAAGGCTCTTGCTGGCAAGAAAGCTCTTGCTGGCTCTTTCTACAATATCGAAGTGAAAACGGTGGTGTATGCATGGTTGTGCAGTGAACGAGACGAACCTTTTCTCCCAGAAACGAAGCACAAGTGGAGCGCTGGCGCCGTAGAGGAAATTATGTTGAAAAGTGATGAACCATTTTATCAGCTGCTAGAGTGCGAAGGAGACCAAAGAAGAGGTGGCTGGAAGGCGTGAAGGAGGATTTAAATAATATGGGAATTAGGAATTGACGGAGAGTTGCTGATGGTAGGAGAAGATGTTTCGCAATAATTGAGGAGGTCAACATTTGGTTATAAAGCCAAGAATGAAGCTCAAGCATCCCTTTATTACGTAAACAGTGTTTTCTTTTATAGTTAATTTTATATGTAAGTACGGCAAAATACTAAACTGGAAATTGTATTTTATGATTTTTTAATATTTACTTTTAGAGCCCGTGTATGGCAACGACACAGATACTTCTTTATTAGAGTTCCTATTTACTATTTTATTGGTAAAAATATGATAAGCATAAAGCTATAAATCTAATAAATAACGTTTCGTGCAGTAAAACTGTTTGTCTAATTATTCTGATAAAAGGTATAACGGTTTGTCTAAAAGGTACAACAGCTTACTAAACGGAAAATTAGAATGGCAGACGAGCAAATCCTTTAACCGAAAAAACATTAATATTTTGTTATTAGAGAGTATAAAAAAACAAAAAATGTAGTGTTTTGTACTTTATAAAATGTTGAAAATAAGTCTGTTTTGTATAATTTAAGAGTATGTAATCGTAGCACTGAATTAACACGTCGATAATATAAAAACATGATTTCATTCTCCGCTGATGTGTTGCATTGAAACGATATCTAATCGGGTCGTCGATTCTATACAGCTGTGAATTCATCATGCATGGATGCACTATTTAGTTATTAATGTTTGAAGATTGCAGAGAGAATTTTGCACGTAGACAGACAGACAGACACACAGACAGACACACACACACACACACACACACGCGCGCGTATGTTTAACAATATATACATTCTAATCAGCGATACGAACTTTAACATTTCAAATTCACTTGTACGCGTGCTTGGGTTACGTTGTGCGATAACTCATTGGGAAGGACTTCATTTGGTATATATTTATAAATTATAGCGCGCCCTAGAGCTCTCACAGTCGCCCACCTACAACCTACAAGCGCAATTAGTTGTCCCACAAGAACTGCTTCATTGCTGCAGAGGGTAATGACGTATGTGAAATTAATTTACTTATTAGCAACATAAATTTTGTAAAATATCCGTTTTGCTAAATGCATTTATATATTTTTTATACTATCAAACTTTCTTACGTCTGATGAAGTAATCGTTTTGTGCGCGCGCGCGCGTGCGTGTTTTGTTCCTTGGTAATGATGATGATGATGATGATGATGACGATTCTGGCGCTTTCACGTTGTCGTTCTGTGTGTGTTTCTCATTGGATAATGGTGATGATGAAGATTCTGGTGCTTTCACGTTGATAATCAAAGACAACGCCGACACGTTGATACGAGACACACCGTCGTTATTACCAGTCTTTCTGCCTTGCTAAGAATTGTTCGTGGTATTTATAGTCTGGTGTAAGTCGACTGGTCTGATTTTGCTGAAAGCTATTCCTGACTTGTCAAATTTTGTTACGTCCTGCACAAGCGTCGGTTTTAACAGATTACTTTTGCGTCTATTTTTACACTAATAACCAGCGATGTGCAAACCAATATTTGCATAAGTTTTGTATTGTTTTAGTTATTCCGCACATATAAATTAATTGTTCATAATCTATTAACCAACAAAGTAATTAATTTATTTTTAAATAGTTCAGTTATCGTTGCATAATTTACATTCCTTTTGTGTCTATACATATACGCGTGCCTTCAGGCATCACAATGTAATGGCGTGCACGGTCCCGAAATGTATTTTAAATGTGAAAATTTTATTAAAACACATGGAACTATAACTAATTAATAATGTCCTAACCGGTATCACTCGCACATTGGAAAAGACATTTATATACAGACGCAGGATTTCTTATCAGGATAAGTCAGGTAATCGACTGGCTACATGGATACAAACAAAATACAGTGCCCAAACACACACACGCGCGCGCGCGCGCAGTATCATCCTCTCGTGTGAATGTCGACAAATGTTTCATCACCTCAGGTAATGTACTGAACAATATGAAATGCATAACACACTAAAAATATTAATTAAAATATTTTTTGTAGCGAGATAAATGTATTTGCTTTACGTTATAGTTCTAGAACCTGATTACTAACAAATTTACAATCATGCTAGTTTAATTTTTACAGCAGCTGGTTTTAAATTATATTGTTATAAGTAGCCTAAGCCTACTTCAGTCATGGTAAACAATAAGTTTTGTCCAGTGTGCAATGTACTATTAAATGAAATGTTTCTTTAACAATGAGCATATGAAATCACTTTGTTAGTTTTAGTAAATTAAAATGCAAATACACGTAGAAACATACAGCTGAAATTATTTAACACAAGGAAAGATTACGTTTTTTGTGACATTATACGTCTGTATAACACGCTGTCTAAATTCTATAACGAATCATGTCTTTTACTTACAAAATTCAGCAACTAAACAAAATAAAAAACTTAATTAGATTTTAAGTAGAATGTGTTTACGTTTATGGCAAAAACAAATCAGTAACAACTTGATTTTATTTTCCTTATTTAGATAATTTAAATTTTATTCTTGACAGTAATTGACAGTTACTTTTAAATACATACCGCTGACACCAGACAAAATTAAAACTGATTTGACTATTGTCAGAATTAATTTCCACTAAAGTGTGGGTATTAATTAAATTCTAGCAGCGAAATACTGTATTGATGTATATGATCCAACAATTGATTTACAAGTGTCAAAATTTTATGTATCACGTAAAAATATAAGTTTATTCACGTTCAACTGTGTTTAAAGTAGTCAGTATTTCTTAAACGTGTTTAGGCTTACCCAAATTCTAAACTTTGTACAAACAGATTGTTTATGCCTGCATAAAACAGATAATCATTAGATGATTAAACAGATAATATTTTAATCGTTTACAGACGTTTTGTAAATTTAATTGTAAAGTCTATTAAATGAAATACGTGTTTTACACCTAAGAAACCGGCCGGAGAATTCACAAATAACGCACATTTACTAACTCTGTGTCAGTTTTTTATGGCATGAGTGGAAAAAAATAATTAATTACTTTATGTAAACTAGAGTTCAGCTTTATTTGAATTTGCTGTTAACGCCTAGTCCATAACGCAGTAGTTATCAACTAGTAGGCCTACAGTCCTGCTTAGGCAAACTGTAAAAGCGAGGAATGTTCATAATAATTAAGTCATAATTTCTGATCGACATATGAGGAGTATCGTTAATAATGATTATAACGTGTAGGTCTCTATATTAAAGGTATAACTCCTGGATGTCAGGCAAGTTCATGAAGTAGTTTGTTTATCGTAAACGACTATTCGATTTGTTATCGAGTATATTATCATTCTGTTTATACTGAATATGTCGTCTGCCGCTCGGATTATATGATTCTTCTAGTTCCTCCCATACTGTTTTCTTTCACCTTTTACAGTGAGTAAAGCACTTATGTCCTTGTTTCATTTAAGGTTTCTACGCATCCAGCACTGAAGAATATTAATTTTTCCTCTGGCGTGTAAAGAATTAAATAATTCACACAGATTTAATTATATCTTTATAACGTACATTTTTCTAGTTTTGTGTCCTTATCTTCTGACAGCACCACTTTTTGTAGTCGGTTAGTTTCGATTTGTTCTGGAAACGGTTTTTTTTAAAGACAGTTTTATGTGCCGGTATGCGTATGTTACTTCTGTACAAATGCTTATTTAATGTATTCAGGTGTTTCTTATTTCAGTATTTAAACATATAGTATTTCCTTTTACATTCATCATGTTTACAACGTATGATGTATACTGAATTATGTATGTATTATTACCAAATGTATGCGAGTGTGCGCGAGGTGGAAAGAGCAAGTGTGGCTTACTTTATACAAAACGAGTGTTCTTTAGAAAAGAAAGATGCAATTTAATTTAAAGACACATAAGACCATAAATATCGGTGAAAATTCTCTCCTAATTAAAAAAGAGTACGTTAAATTGCGTTTTGGTATTGTGTACCTAGGGCCCATAGGACACTTATTTAAAAATATTGCGCTATATCCTATTTTTGCAATATAGGCTACAGTATATTGTAATATATCACAATTTACAAATAGAAGTTTATGTTGATAAAAAACAAATTTATAGTTTATTAATTTATTAAAAGAATTTTTTAATAATATTTTATTTATTTATTTATTTAATTTTTTAATTAATTAATTATTTTTTATTATTTATATTTACTATGGTTTAATTAATTAAACTATGAATTATTAATTGTGTAAGACTTCGTGACGAAATATTTGTTTCACCGCGTTAATCCGATTATGTCAAGCTGGGTTGAAGTGTTTTCTCTTCTAGCTCAGCTCCTTTTCTTCTTCTTCTTGATTCTTTCGTTAATACTTCTAAATTAAATTAGGAATGAAATAAACTAATTTTAATAATTGAAATAATCAAGAGAACGAGTATTTAGAAACAATTCTGAGGTTTATTTTAAAAGCGGTGCGACAATACGCACATCGACTATGGCTGCGGCTATGACTCAACTCACAGGTCGATTGTGTCAATTAGACAAATACATTAAATTACAATATTAATTGATAAAGTTCTTTGAACTGTCGAAATGGTCAGAGAAGGGCAAGTCACAAGATACAATACTTACAATTAATAAAAATTTACATACTATTACGTAAAAGTAACATATCTCAGAAAATAATGTCATTTAATAAAGAAAGTTTCTAACCATTCAGCAGTGCATGACGTCACGTCGTTGTTGGTTCAAAGTGGCTGTGTACGTCTCGCTATGCAAACTGGAAACATGGCGGCCATCGACTTTGGATTTTCGCTACCCACGCCGACTCCTCCCTTTCTTCTCCCTCAAATAAATGGTGGATATCTTCCTCTGCGATGATGTAGTCCCTCTGGATAATTGGTTGTAGTGTTCTCTTCTACTCGGCGATGTAGTTTGGTGCAGGATTATTTGTGTCGTGTTCCGTGTTCAAATCTGGTTGAGTTCGTTATTCCATTGAAATTGGTGTTAAATTAATAATTTCAATATGGCGGAGGATTCTTAGTGCATTGGTGTTAGATCGTATTATAACTGAAATTCGTTCTTCACTTTGTTATTGTTTAAGTTCATTTTTTAGTAATTTTCGGTTCATAACCTCTGTAGTAATTTTTTATGTTACACCTTCATTTTTTTTTCAAATAACTTATACTTCTTGGATCTTCCTTCTGTACGTTCTCATCCGTTCAGGTTCACGTTTAACAATCAACTGTGTACTGAAATCGTCGTTTAATGTAGTAATTTCCGAAATATCTTGTTCTCCTTCCCCATTGTCTGGAATCAGCTGTTCGCCTTGGTTTAGATCTGATCTTATAGAAATATATATTCAAATATATGACATTTTTTCCTATTTTATGGCTCTAATTTAATTATTTGTTAATTTTATGAAAATTTAAATACCTATCAATCTTCCTGTTCTAATTTTACATAAACTAATATACAACTTGACCTAATTTGGTTTCAAATAAGCTTAAAATTGACATTTTTTGACATTTCTTATAGGCCTTATTATTTTTCACATAATTATAAATTAAATGGTTTACAAGTCATTTCATGTTAACATTGTCTTTAAATAATTTTACTTCTTTCATCATTATTCTTTGTTTTTAACCATTTGTTGTTATAACATTTGTTCTAATACTGATTAATTCACATTTTATTTGTACTGAGTCCCTTGTTAGGCATTATATTACCCATTTCCAATAAAGTTAATTTTATCTTCTGATAATTACATTTACTATTATGTATTTCTCTGATGACTATATTTAAATACCTTTATTTTAAATTGACTAATCTCTGCTAATTTTATACAGTTTTATTTAATTTATCCTTTTGGACTTGATTATATGGTATAAGTTGATTTTGGCCTAAAATAAGGTTTTGCTTTGCTATTGGTTTCTTAACTATTTTGCTACCTGATTATTTCTATGGTTTACAATTCAAAAAGATATCAATATTATTTCGTTGCCTTCCCTACCTTAACAAAATTTGAATATTAAGTAACATCATTTAATTATAACATAACATCTAATATATAACATTTTCATATATATTATTTAATTATAATAAAACATCTTATATCTATCATTCTCATTTATATTATTTAATCATAACAAAACATTCTATATCTAACACTTTCAACTACATTATTTAGTTATAATAGAACATCTTATGTCTATTATTTTCAACTATTTTATTTAATCATAAACAAACATTCTATATCTAATATTTTCCATTACATCTATTGAAAGTTCATGTTTTCATATTTATATTAATGTTCAAACAATCCTTATTTTTTACCTTTAAATACTCTTATAATTAATATATTTGCAGTCATTTCCTGTCTTTTACTCTTATGGTTTAATACTGTAAAACACCTTTTATTATCTACCCTAATGGTAGTCTTTGATTCCTGTTATGGTTTCTTATAGTATTTCATTTTTTATTATCTACTCTAATGGTAGTCTTTAATTCTCATTATGTTTTATTATAGTATATCACTTTTAATTATCTACACTAATAGTAGTCTTTAATTCTTATTGTGGTTTATTAGGGTATGTCACTTTTTATTATCTACTCTAATGGTAGTCTTTAATTCTCATTATGTTTTATTATGGTATGTCACTTTTTATTATCTACACTTAATAGTAGTCTTTCACTCCTTCTATCTAACCTTCTATTCTTTATTCTGAAGTTATATATTATATCTAATTTACACTTTTTACTTAACTTGTAATGTATCCTGTAACTTGGGTTACTGGGCTTAAGTTTTGTCATTGTTTTAAATTTCTTAATTGGTACATGTCCTTCATGAGATTCTGAGAATAGCCTTTCTTCATTCTGCATTCTTTGTATGAAGCTTGAAATAGTCTGTTCCTTATTTCTTATTCTACGAGTAGGTTATTATTTGTGTATTTAGGTCCTCTGATGTCATTAATTTAATAAGTTGTACATGATTATTTTTTCATTTACTGCTCCGTATCCTACTGGGTATACTGATGATGTATTGGGGTTTTATATAGATGGTTTCTTTCATTTGGACCAAGAGTTTTCTTTGTTATAGAGTCTATTTTTTAACATTTGATTTACTATAATGATCAGTTTATTTAATTCATTTTTAACCATTTAGTTATCACTCACTACTGATAGTTTCTTCTTTTTTGTCTTTTTTAATGTTGTATTAAGTTAGTTTTAAGGTGAAAATTCTGTTATGCTACAATATTCAAATACTAGCTGTAAGCCTATGCTATGATTCTTGGCTTTCTTTCTATTGAAGTAGGCTTATATAAATAAGTAAATATATATATTTCTTTGAAATGTAAGAAATAACTGTAGAGGGATACATAACTTAACAAAAACAACAGTGTCATAAAAAAAGACAATGTAAATAAATTAATTATGGTACGAGATATGCAAGCGCAACATGGTAGAAAGTTGTTAAGATATCGGAGTGTTTTGAAATTAATAAAACAATGAACGTGAATAGTATAGCAGTATATGAAGTAGACTGTACTGCTGTGTGTTCGTATGTATTTATGGACAGTGAGGAAATACATATAGTAAACAGATTGAGAGCGATATTAATTAAATGACGACGAGGTTTATACATTTAAACCCTGTACGCTACTAATAAATCTTTTGCGAAAATTTCAGTCGTGTTTACTATGCAGTGGGGTAACTAGAAGCTGTTCCTGTGATGGGAGTGAGACTACCTCTGGGGGGTGTGGGGAGACAAGAATAGTTTGAAGGTTAGAAACTGCGTTTTCCTCAGGACAATTGAGAAGTCAAGGATTATTCCCATATAATTTTATAAATACATTTTATAAACTCTTTGCGTCTCAAAGTTTTTGATTAAGCTAATGTGAAGTATAGGAGTTAAAAATACGGAAAAACGCGGTCATTATTGAGAACACTCTACCTTCATTTTATTAATTTGTAAATTGTAATTTCCTTGTATTCCCACAATGATTTATGAGCATTATTTTAACGCTCGCAATCGGCTTAGAAATACGTCTACATTAAATGATTACGAAATTTCGCAGACAATGGTCATAGGTCTGGGGGGGGGGATTGATCTCCGTGATCCCCCCCGCAGTTGTTACGCCACTGATATTTTCAAAAGTGCTTTAACAAAAATGTTTTTCCTCCTCAACATTGTACAAAATAATACTGTCACGCCTCGTCATGTAGAATGCATACTCAGACGGGCGGGCGCCTGTTGAATGTCACCGCAGTCTGACCAAATCAATTTCCGTTTTTATTTCCTTCTACGCTGGTTGCATGCGTTGGCTTGCGACTTGATAAAAGTAAGACCACAGGTTTTACGTGGAATATTGTTAGAGGCACTATATTATTCCATGAAAATAAGTGGAATTAAAAATGATAATAAATGAAAGTTTGAATACCAATAAATAAAACTTCTTTGTGATTTATTATAATCACACTATACGAACACTCCACTTGTGTGTAATGAAAGAAATTGGAACAGTGTACTTGACTCTGTAGCTGTATCGTAGATGCCAACAGAGACCAATAACTTGTAAACCTGAAGGAAGGATACATATTTTCCTAAATTTTATGGCACATTAAAATTTTACATTTTTGACTGATATAATTAGGTAATTTAAAAAACGTTTGATGCTTATGAAATTTAGCAATGTTAATTGTAAATGGCTAATTTGATTGTTCACATTAGTGTACTGATCACACGAGCGCGCTTGTACAGTATGTTTGTAAATGCCACTGAATTAAATGTACGCTGAACCATAGGCGTTTCAACGAGCCTCAGTCTCCAGTACACAGCCGTGTTGTCTGAGAGTTTCACAGCCGTGTTGTCTGAGAGTTTCACATAGCGAGCTTTAGAAATTTTTGAAGATATGAAACGACTGATGTCTACTAAAATATATTAGCAACAGTGCTACAAAATACTCTCGATTCTGCAGCTGCTCAGCTAACATCACGTTCAATAATGAACATCACAGTTACAGGGCCAATTGAATGTTAAATAGGTCCAGTTTTGTCATACTACTGATTAATCTACTTTTAATTCAAATTTTAATTTGTAACACCAACTAATTATTTCGTTTTATCTGATATAATGCTTTGAGCAGAGTAAATGACAACGCGTGTTCTACTAGATATAAACGTCATTTTCTAGATATACATGAAAACATTTTCACTGGTATGACTAGTCACATACTACTATTAGAGAGTCAATGGAATCCTTTTATTTATTATATACAGTATATCATTTGTAATCCGGCAGTGCGGTAGTCCCGCCTCTCGTTAGGTAGACAGGTCTAAAAGCCATTGATTATTTAGTCATCTTGGGGCTTCGGGTGGATCGTGTACACTACTGACTGTCATTTCGGTGTACGCGAAGCTTGCCTAAGTAGATGCGTGTTATTATTTTGACTTCCTCATCGACAGCTGCGGTTTCCATTCCGTCATGTATGATCTTATTACTGACATACCAAGGGGCGTCCAGAAGAGTTCGTAGGAATATTCGATTAGAGTCTCTGGATAATCTTGTGTTGGATAGACAGACCCAACCTCAAAGCTAGACTCTGTATGACCAAATAGTTTGATGACAGTCTTTATACAAAATTAATTTGTTCTTAACAGACAATTTTGATTTTAGTCCAAGGAAAGGATTATTGGAGTTTAAAATTGATCCGAGACTTTGTTTTCTAATGTGGCTTCCATATAAGTTTTTTATTTAGTATTAGGCTCAAGTACTTGACCTCATGTTATATTGGAAACCGAAAGTTTTTCATTTTTATTGCTGGGCACTTAGTATAGCGAGTCATGAAAGTGACTTGCGCTGACTTAATTTGCTTGATGTTTATCCGTCATGTGTTCCATCATGTTTATTGTAGATTTAAATAGTACTGAATACGTTCCGTGTCTACTTGGGTATTGAGGTATGTGGCTAGACAAAGTTGTGTTAGCAAAAGTTGTGATGGAATCGTATTATCTGTTTGACGATTGTCAGTTGCAGAGATTGTGTATTAGAAGAGAGGAAGTGCGCTGCCTTGTGGTACCCTGAGTGGATTTATGATAGGAAGAGAGAGGAAGGTTAAATTTACCTTAGAAGAAACGGTTGTTCAGATAGGGTTTAGTAAGAAAATAATAACGGTTGTTGACACTGTGCTTTAATTTATGTAGGAGCCCTGCGTACCACACACCTTGTCGAAATACTGTTCAATGTCAAGAAAGGCAACTGTGCTGAGTTGTTTTCTTCAGTGCTCTTAATTATCGTATTGACAATTGTGCGCGTCTGAAAAATTGTTGCATGTTTTGAGCGGAAGTCGAATCGGTGAGATGGTATGGTTTCCTCTGAGCTTAACTCTTCTTGAACTCTCTTGAGTTAAATTCTTTTAAAGTGTTTGGACATGATGGATAACAGGCTTATTGGCTGATACGATTTAATGAAATTAGGTGGTTTTCCATGTTTAGAAATAATCAGAATCTGAGCAATCGCCTATATTAGAATGAAGTGTGCTAAACGTAGTACTCTATTATGAGTTTGATCTATTGCCTTTATTCTGTAGTTTTTTGAGAATTCCACTCATGATTAAATCGAAGCTGGTCTCTTTATGATTCTTACAGCTAGCAACATTTTTTTTTATTTCTGATTGTGAAAATGCCCTGTTTCAAAGAGTATTTAGAAGTGATTCAATTTTAGTTTTGTTATTGGTGCCAGGCAGCCTACTGTTGAATGTTTGACACAGACGCGTAGTGAAAAGTGTAACATTTTTGTAATCCATTTTTGCCCAGTTTGGTTCTTAAAAGCGGAATATGAGTAGTTGGTCGCATGAATTATTGTTACTTTCCAGATCGAATAGCGCCCTTAATAAACTATTGAGGTATAAAAAGAAGATTAAATAATTTATATATGTACAAAAATAGTCTACGTAATAACGTTTCGACTGCTCCAGCGGTCGTCATTATCAAAATATGAAAAGATGGTATGAAAGTCCCCAAGACTGGTAATAAAGACAATATTTTTAATAACCGGCTGCAGCCAACAAGGTCGAAATTTTAATACTTAACTTGGCCAACTTGGTCCGTGACCCTTCTTTGGAATTATGTTAAAAAAGTTGGTCAGCATTACTGAACCAAAATAGAAAACGAACACATTGTACTTTCTGTAAAAAGCATTCATATTATTTGCTAACCAAAAGAAAAAGTAAAAGTGTTAGAAAATGGAAAGTTTGTGGACACGTCGTTAATAAACAAAAATTTTGTATGCCGATTACCTCACTCTGTTTTACTTGTGTCACATTTAGACAAGTGTCACCAGCAAACTTCATCGTCTGACCGACTAATTGCACAATGAGTTGCTTCAAGTTTATTTAAAATTTATCTCTCGTGATAGTTTACAATAGTTTCAGCCCTAGTTAGTTACCGTGATTAGACGGAATTTATTTAAACTTGCTTGTGTAGTAATAAATTACAGACAACTTTAAAATAAAAGCTTGATAGGCAAATAGTACACACACTAGCAAAGCATGAAAATTGTGCACGGCAACTTCCACTTCGTATTTGCTAGCTACTTTGTACTATCAAGTCTTCTGGTACATAAAACAACACTCGTAAGCACACATCGAACGAATAAATAGGTTGTACATGAACTATAGTGCATATAATGCATTACGCACATAATCCAAGTTTAACGCCTGTTGATTTGCAAGCAGTGCTTAATTGTAAACGTGATTGTTGGATAAAGCTTACAAGGATGCATGTAGTATATGACTATTTACTATACTTTAATAAAACGATACGACTATTATACTACTAAGCCATCATGTATCACAGTTTATCGCAAAGAAACATAAAAGAATTACAACTTTTAAAAAACGTTAAAGAATTGGGTAATAATTTATTAAATTAAGGCGGCAACCAATAAGTGTAACAAACTAAGCAATAACTAAATTCAATTTTATAGACCATTTTAATTTTATTTGTAGATACCAGATGCATACATGGAGGAAAATGTTTCACTCTAAACGTAAGCAACAAATATAAGCAGTAGCAGTATTTTTCTATTTACTACCTCCGGACACCATATTAAAATTTCGTAATACAATTTTATCACTATTCATGTTATAAAGCTGGCTCAAAGGCTTACAGAAAAGAGTAACGAGGTAGATTTTACTTTCTTCAGTCACGTCGATTAACGCAGCTCCCACACTTTAGCTTGACCTGATTGAACAAATGAGCCGCGTAAAGACATATATAATGAATTCTAAGACGTGTGTTATTTTTAGCAGTTATGTCTTGCATTAGTACCGAGAGAGTTCAGTGATACTTTTATAAATGTATGACATTTCTTACAGACTCATTTGTTTTTCTTGTCAATATATAATGACAAATAGGATGTAGGTAAATTGGCAGATCAGTTAAATATTTCGGTAAAATAGAAACACACTACTAGAGTTTTATGAAATCGCAACATCAATATTGCTGATCTCCTAAATTCACATAAACATTTCCCCTTCTCTGAAAAACAGGTTAGTGTCAGTGTGTGACTTATGTTCAAACCAATCATCCTCACAACTCTGATGCGGAATTCGTCAACTTTATTCTAACTTACATCCCTCATCATAAGGTATGAGCTACATATAAAGCCAACTCTAATAATGTTATATTTTTAGTCAGTAATGAATAATATAGATCCAGCGTAACAAATAAACTATTACGTTGATTATTTTAAATAGGTTTATGTGAAGATTATTTGAAATATTTTGTCCCCAGGGATAAGAAATTCACGCTGAGGTTACAGTTACCTAAGGTAGTGAGACTTCTTATCTTTGCTGCCCCTTGTGCACAAGAAACAGAAAATGTTTCTGGACCCAAGTTGAAAACCAAGTAATAAAGAAATGAACTTTAAATCTCCACAGACATTTCAGTTATATTTTTTATAATGGATTTTCTCTAACACTAGTTTCATACTTTCAAATGTCTCTTCATATCAGCGTTGCCCACTACAGGTATTGATGGAAATTTATTGCCAATATGTAAAAGCACAGCCTTAAATCTAACTTTCGAAGTGTCTGTAAACAATCGCCACTCATCTGGTTGGTGTTGATACCTAAGAGTCTTCATAACAGAACAAATATTATTATAAAACACTGGCCTTTTTTCTTCAGGGAAGTAGTCTTTGAAGTGACTATGGTGGCTACGATAACTGCATATTCTTATATCTTTCTGCGGTAGATTCCATCATTTGAGCTTGGAAGTTAAAATTCAAATGTTGTTTATACAGGTTATTTAAAATCGCGAATCAGATCATTAAGATCTTGTTGATTTAGAAAGTAAGTTCTGATGAACAACATGCTTTATATGTAGGATTCCTTCTAAAACCGTTTGGTACTTTTTTAGTATGAGATAGGTTAGAATCAGAGTTATCATTTAATATCATATTAGGGTATACTGGTAGAGGAAGCTCTTCACTGTGTAAGGCTTGCCTCATTGCAGATGGGAAATTCAGAAAGTTGACTTTATATTTGTTAAACAAAGCTGTTAGTTAAACAGAAATAGCAATCGGTTAAATGGTCGTTGGATACCTTCCAAACCATGGGAATTGCAAATGGCATATGATGTGTTCCATTTTCCATCCAGTGAACGGCCCAAGGCATGACACACAGCATAGCCTATATTCGGGGCCCAGCTCTTATCAAAATCACTAACTTGACAGCCGAAGTAATTTTTTGATTAAATACTAACACGTTTTGCTATTATTAGAGACCAGTAAACCTCTGCCGCCAGTCGCATACATCTTGCGTTATTAATATAACTCTATTCAATGTTTTTATTTACGGACTTCTGTTATTCTATTATAATGTTGTATTTCATTACAATATTTGCAATCAATCAGTCCTAATACTATAAGTAATTTATAGTTTATTATGAATTATAAAATTGCCTCATTCACTTATAATTCACATATACTTTGAACAATGAAGGCTAAGCAGTTCGTTTTTAAAACAACACTTTGAAAAATTAAATTTTGGTTTACATAACCTATGAGATGAAAGTTGTTTATGAAATTGAAAAGTAACTATATATGTTTGTTAATATATTTACATACAAGTAATAAATAGAATATCTATAAAATTATCATAAAAACCATAAATATTGACATTAACAATACTATATAAAGATGTGGGCTTAAATTTATAGAAAGGAACACGCATACGTTTGCACAGAAGGCATATACGCAAGCAAGGGCGAGAAAAAATTTGTGTTCGATAAGACATCGCTTTCGTAATGTTACAATAAAGAAATAAAATAGCGTGAATAATGATGCCTAAGATAAATGTTACATATTATTGTTCACATATTTTTTAAAAAGAATATGAAAAATTATGTTAAAATGTTTGAGAGCAATAGTGACGAGAGGAATAAGCAAAGTCGAAAAAATCTGCAAGTAGCAATGTGTTCTTGTAAACGTGTGTCAACAGAAATAAGATTTCTCCTCAATATCACTATAAACAAACCTGTCACGTCTCATACTGCAGTGTGAGTGTGCATACACAAACAGGCGGGCGGCCTCGCCTGTTGAATGTCGCCTCACTTTAGCTAAATCAATTTCCGAGTTTATTTCCTTCCACAGGGGTTGCAAGCGATGGTTTGTAGTTCGTTGACAGAGTATGACCATAGGTGCTGCGTTAAGTATTGGCAAAGATACTATACTGTTCCATAATAAATAATTATAATTAATTGTGATAACTAAACAATAATTTATTACCTTTTTATCCGTCAGTGACTTCGTTCAGCGTTTTTTATTTAGACGCGTTTCGTGACATGTGTCACATCTTCAGTAGTCCTCGTCAAAAGTTAAAATTGACGTAAAACACATAAAAACACATTTGCACATATTTACAAAATTACAGTGACGACACACACATAACACAATGTAACTATGGCTTCGCTGGACCGGTCCGACCGCGCGTGCAGTTGCCGAGCCACTAATTGAACTAAGTCAATCCTTATCACCAGTCATTACCGTCATGCGCGATTATATTTAGGGCTGTATCATATAGTGAATGAGATTGAAACCTTAATTGTTCGTTTAGTATACTGTTATTGTTGATATTCTTGTCTTTAAATGATTTATAAATCTCAAACTCCTCGAGAGCGTCCATTAACCTACCCTTACCGCATACATGGATTGCTTTGAAATTGATATTGAAATCTGTGTAATTATGGTTATGCAGCATTAGATGGCGCGCATAATTAGATTTGGTCTTGTCTAAATCATTCCTTGGTAGATGTTCTTTGTATCTTTTCAAGAAAGACCTGCCAGTTTGACCCAGATAGAAACAATCACAATCATCACATGACATCCTGTAAACACCTGTTTTCTCTTCTAACGGGAACGGTTGTTTTATGCGTAACAAATTAGATATATTATTATTTGTTTTAAACGCGACTTTTATATTGAATTTAGAGAACACATTGGATATAATGTTAGGTAAAAGGCTACCGTACACTGTCGTTATATACTTTTTATTATTGCTAACTTTATTATCATCGATGTTATTATGGTGGGATCTAGTTTTATATAGGTGTCGCTTAAGAAGTCTATCTATCATCGAACTCTTGTACCCATTCGCTACTGCTATGTGCCTTATTATATCCAATTCGTCCTGAAAGTCCTTTTGGTTAAGTGGAATCGTTACTAACCTATGAATAAAACTGTTGTAAGCCGCCATTTTCTGATTATATGGGTGATGAGAATCGGCATGTATTGTAATATCTGTGGTGGTGGGTTTCCTATATATTTTATATTGAAATTTATTAAGATACTTTGTAACAGTCAGGTCAAAAAAATTGAGTTTATTGTCAACCTCTGTTTCGAGGGTAAATTGTATGTTCTTGCTACGGCTGTTCAAATAATGTTTCAATTTCACTATCTGCCGTAGCGTGCCGTTAAAAATTATAAAGGTGTCGTCTACATATCGTGCATAGAATTTAATAATATTACAAAATTTGTCATTCTCTGAGAACATGTAAGTATTTTCAAAATGATGCAAGTATAAATCCGCCAGCAGTCCTGAAAGTGGCGAACCCATTGCGAGACCAAACTCTTGTAGGTAAATTATCCAAGCACCTATTAAGTCTGGGAACCAGCTTTTGTATCCCCGTGTCATAGAAGTCTACCGCCAACCCTTTGAACCATGTCATGACCTCTTCTTTTACCTCGTCATCGTCATCGAACTTTTTTCCGGCCAGATATTGTTTCAGGTGAAGGAACAAGTGAAAATCACTGGGCGCGAGGTCCGGGCTATGCGGCGGGTGATCCAAAACATCGCATTTCCAACTGTACGCATACTGCACGCGTGACCTCTGCGCTGCTCGGCAGTTGGAAATGCGATGTTTTGGATCACCCGCCGCATAGCCCGGACCTCGCGCCCAGTGATTTTCACTTGTTCCTTCACCTGAAACAATATCTGGCCGGAAAAAAGTTCGATGACGATGACGAGGTAAAAGAAGAGGTCATAACATGGTTCAAAGGGTTGGCGGCAGACTTCTATGACACGGGGATACAAAAGCTGGTTCCCAGACTTAATAGGTGCTTGGATAATGGCGGTAATTATGTAGAGAAATAAAGATATATGTATTTACGTAACTGTCAGTTAATGATTTGTAAATAAATATTTTTAGACCAATTACGACCTTTGTATCTTTACTTTCCGGACACGCCTCGTACATGGTGTGGCTCGCCACCGCACGACGTGGTTACTAGATGGTGACTTCTCTCTGGCGATGGAGAACCTTGAGTTGTACCCCGACCAGGAAGCGCAACAGAATGACGTAGGCCTAATGCTTGAAAGGAGAAGAAGAAGAAGACGAAGAAGAAGAAGAAGAAGAAGAAGAAGAAGAAGAAGAAGAAGAAGAAGAAGAAGAAGAAGAAGAAGAAGAAGAAGAAGAAGAAGAAGAAGAAGGTGATGATAATTATGATTTAAATTATGGAGGTTTTTATTACTTTCATTCATGATTAAAAAACACTTCATTTACAGACACACGTTGAACTAAATGTAAATGAATGTCACAATGGTAAATTATGCAGATTTGTAAAATTACTATTAGTAATGCATTTACAAAATTCAATGTAAAATAAACCTTTGAATTTTAAGTAACTTCTTTATTTTCACTCTTAAATAAAGAGTGATGAAGATGCTAAAGGTCATTGTATTTCCATCTTAATTTTGAGAGGACATTAAGTAAACTTTGAATAAATTAAAAAAATTTGGAAAAGGTCAGCAAATAATTTAATGTTTCTTTAAACTTTTTAGAATAAGTGAATCGTCTTTTAAAAAAAAAGTACAAGACAGATATTAAATTTTTGTATTTAAGAACTGGGCACTTGTTTGCATATGGTCTTGCTTTCAAATAAACTGAGATAATTTTTATCTTGTAAAAGCAGTTTTAACATATTCGCAAGCTACATTATGTCTATTGTAAATAAGAGATCCCGAATCCAATTACCATTCCTCGAAAGTAAACTTTTATTTGATAGTATATTTCTTTGAAATTTATTGATAAATCTTGTAAATGTTTTACATCAAGTAACGAGATTCGAGTAAAACCTTTTTTGTGTAACGCATGCCGGTAATTGACATGTACGGTACAGGTTGGCAACCATTAGGACGTACTGATCACTACTAGTATTGTACCACTACAAACCGCCAATACCACGACTTGAAAACATTGAAGGATGACTTATTTAACAAAACGTTACGAAATTAAAATTATATAATTTTAAGCGATATGGACTAAAAAATTAATTAAACCAGCCAAATTCAATAATTACTAAATTAATTTTGAAATCAATATTTTGTTCTTTTTTACATTAAATTAGTTGTCAGACAAGTAACCCTATAAGTCTGTAAATAATACAAACACCAAACTATCCATTAATCTCGCTGGTGTTTCTAAAAATCTCAGTGTAGCTTACTTGACTTCATATTCATGTCCTCCTTTTTCTACGCCACCAGGGATTAGAAACTTTGCCTGTTCCGATTTAAAAAAATGCCTTTCCATCTTGTCCAATATTTTGCAACACTTCTCTGCCCTGGAGGCATATATTCTAATGCTGCTTACTGAATTCGTGCCAGAAGGATTCTTTGTACACGCTACCTCCATTTCCTCTGACACGTGTCATCCATGAAATATCTGCCTCCCATATCTTCTCATATAGTCATATTCCTCAATCCTCAAACATTTATACTACTTTATACCAGACGTAGGTCTTCCAATTTATCCCCAAAATTATTAACAATTTCTACTATTTATAGAAAAGGACATCGTAGGCCTACTTTTAGTTTGCTCCCTTTTAAGCTGTTAGTTTTGTTTGTTTTTTTAATTATCAAATCATAGTAAAAATAGAATGATGAATACTTAATTTAGTCATATTGCTTCTTTTAGCTCATTTAACTGAAACGTACCTTCTTAAGCTTTCTGTCCAATTAAACAAAACCAAATCTATAGGTATTTGTTCAAGGTGTTTTACTCTTCCTTCAATTTGAAGTTAAATATACGAAAGCAAATGTAAGTTGTCGAAATACGTGTGAACAAATGTTCACGTAATATTATTAAATACTGTTGTACAGCCAACACGCAACTTATATGTGTTGACAACCTCGGATAATTGACGCGGCATCCGTAATTATTCTAGTGCTCACAAAATTTCTGGACGCAAATTTTATTAAAACATAAGTATTATTTACTTTAATTCTTGCGGAACTCCTTCTCCTTTTGCTTCAGGCTTGGACCTCATGTTTTGTTACACACACCCTTGTCCGACCATCATTCTAATGGTCTTCCAATGTTTCTTCTTCCTGTTGGATTATAAACCTCAATTTTCTTGGTGGAATTTCGCGTGCATCCTTTCTACAGTGACAGTCCAATCCTGTCTCATGTTCAGGACGTAAATTCCAAGGATGTTCCTTATGTTATTTCTTAACTGGTCCTACAATGGTACTCCCGATATTAAGGCACATTTCAACCTGTTGTCGGCTATGGGTCTGCATTCAGCGTTAATGTTTCAATGTCACAGCGGATGCATGATATTATTATCACACTATAAAAATTCAAACGAATTTTTCTCTTCAACATTTTTCTTATCGTCCAACACATGCGATTGTTTTTTGATTTCTTCCATTTACTGGTGGCTACGAATTCAACATTGTAAATACCGAATTTAGTTTGGCACTTGTACGGATTCCGAATTTTAAATGGAGATTCCGAATTTTGAATTCTAAATACATAATTTAAACATCATCACCAAACGACATCTATGATACAGAGTTGTATTAGCCTATTTTAACAACTTGATTAGAATTCTACAAATTTTTCATAAGATACTCCCATACACTTGGAGTTAGATTTAGGTCAGATTTAGATTTAGGAATTATTTAACTCTGATGCTGGTGCGTTTTTTATCAGTAGTGGAAATGATTAACACTAACAAATAATACTAATGGTAACGCGTAGATTTAGATTTTATTTTGTTTTAATAATGGCTACAAAAGTATAGAGACAACCAGGAATACCAGTTATCGGATTGCCATACCCTGAGAAAGAAAGATGTTTGTATACAAGGTAGCTATTATTTTTTTTTTCATATTACAAGGCAAGGGGAATCAAACTCAAGCTGCGTGATGTAATGACATAACACACTACCGACTACACTACGGTCGCTTCCTCTGTTATGTGTTTGGTGAATTGCTTGTTCTATGTTACTACGAAACACAACTTTATACTCTACGTTTTGCTTAAGTTTCATAATTTTTAACAAACACAATCAAAACATACCTGTATGTCATAAAAATGAGATAAATAATTTAATTTGAAGAGAACGTGTGTTTCAGTAACCATTAAAACATAACTTTCATAAAGCCCTACTGTTCTGGATATTATGTAAACAGGTTTATGAATTCTTTAAAGTTTGCAAGATGTTCAGAAGCAGCCGCGTATATTACAAAACTTTGCTCTTAGGTAAAAGGGTTGCACATACATATTTAATCGAGTAGAATATATTTCCATTTTAATTAAGTTCATTTAATCTGATTTCAAAGCGACTTGGCGTCATTGTTAAACTAAAACATTAGATCTGTTTAAATTTAATACATTTTAAATGATATTATGAGGAGACATAATAACGAGACATATAGTGAAGTTTAGCATTAATTTTCTGAACCACACTTCTAAAATCGCCAGGTCTAACTGAACAGGACCGCTTCGAATTCCAGTATTTATACCTCGCCGCCTTGCATTGTAGTGACATAGCAGGCCTCGATGCCGGTATGCCGGTAGAGTTGTCAAGTAACGTCTGGAAGGGACAGAATGTGTCGAACAATCCGGAAGGTTATTGAACTCTGCCGCACAGAATAATTCCAAACGACTGGAACGTCTCACGCGCCGTCAGCCCAGAATCACGTACCGTATATGTTCTTTTGTTGTTTTTCACGCAATGTATCATGCTATGCATATTGTGTGTGAAAAGTATACATATTTTTTCATGTCTTGTAAACTGAAATTTTTTCATGCTTTCTAACGTTATTCCAGTGTTTCTCTTTTCCAAATATATTCAATATGTTTATAATATACCAATAGTAAGTATAAACGTGACGTTTCAAAGGCAACGGCAGCCTAATGAATGAACTTGTCTTTGGAACTCAGTTTTCATTACTCATAGCGAAGTCTGATTTGTGACAAGAGCCATTATTACACACAGAACTTTAATATCAAACTGCGAGGTTAACAGAACTTGCAGAAAGTGAGTATTTTAATATAGGGAATTATAGAGGGTGTTCACAAATGGTCGTCCAGTATTTCGGTAACGTGTTCCTTACATAATAACAAGAAAAAACGTTCCTGTAAACAGAGGTCCAAAAACGTATAGTTTTCCATCTGTCCGCCATTTTGTATTTTTTAAGAAAAATTTTATTTCTCAAGAATGGAGTAAAATATTCTAATGAAATCTGGTACTTGTTACCCCAGTAACATAATATACACAATGAAATTTTTGGAAAATTTTACATTCACATATTTCAAAATGGCGGCTGTTTTAATTTTTAAATCATTCATATCTCACAAACTATTAGTTTTATGGAATAATGTTTCATTAAATAAAATCTTAAGCATTATGTCATGAACTAAATGATATCTTCCCTATTTGTTAAATGCGATCTTAAACAACCGAGTTATGATGGAAAATGTCAGTGTGAGTCACTCAGTGCTCAATACCATGAAATCAGTGATGTTATCTCGTCCAGGTATTATTCAAAAACACAAGGCCAACTGAATATAAGTCAACAATACTTTAGTCAGCTGTTTTATAAATTAATAAGCAAATTTGTAAATTTGAAACTGCAGTTGATCTTAGTGTTTTGAACAGAGCAGTGCACTGTGCGTTATTTTGATAACTTTTTCGCAATTGTATATATATATATATATATATATTGTAACGGTACATAACCCAGTCCCAATAAATGATAACTCTTGTAATACCATAAAGGTCAGAAATGGGTAAACTATAACTAGCTAAAAATTAAGTTGTATCACTAAACATTATAAACAATATTAAAGTGATATACAGTGACAAGTGAGTTATAGTGTACCCAATGAGGTAATAAGTGAAGGAAGGGAACTTCTTACAGAATTGTGCTGTAGATGTGAGAATTATAGACTATAATAGTAGACTATGATACTACTAACTAATTATGTATTTTGTTTAGTTATTGTAGTATTTATATTGTGTAGGCAACAAAATTTAATACCTATGTTAATTTTATATTTTTATAAAATAATTGTGTTATTGTATAAGATAACCCAGGGTTTTTAAAAACATAAAAGATTTAAATATCAGATGATAATGAAAATTAAAATAATACTGTATGAGGAAAATGGCAGAAGGAAATAGTGCAGTGTAAGAATACTATAAAAGATTAATAAATAATATATAAATTCATGTAAAGTTAATAATAATATTAAAGACTTATATCCAAAGTTATAAGAAAATAAACAGAAAACTATTATGTAAATCAAATTGGGAAAGAAACCAAAATTAAAAAGAATTTTTTTTCTGTATATCAAAAATAAATTTATAATAATTACAAACCGCCTATATACTAAAAAGTAAATAGCAGCACCAATAAAAAGGTATATAAAAATTATGGGTTACTAAGAGTAACGAAATAACAAGTATTGTTTAATCGAATTTGAAATTGAAAACCGTCCGGTTGACAAAATGATGAGACAAAAATTGTATTAAAATATCCTTTAGAAATCTTTTGAACAGCACAAAATTGTTACAAAATTTAAATAACAGTATAAACATTATTTACCACTACCTTAATTATGAAAGTTAACTTGCTATACTCCATAATAAAAGCGAAAAAACCATTTTGGACGATCAGGCCTAGCCTAGCCGCGTTTTGAGTTTTGACGAGATAGTATTTGACAGACGGTTATGAAATTACAAACAACTAAGAACACCACCTGAGAAACAGCTTCACACAAATAAGAACTTCGAGAAGAGAGGTAATATAAACAGTTCTTTTAATATTTAACAAAGAAAACTCAAATCAAATTGTCGTTCAGTACAAAACTTTCCAAGTGTAATCACATGTTTTAATAAAAATAAAACCATCTGCTCTCTTACGGACAAATCCGGAACTACGTACTGTGCCGGTATTATTCCGGCAGTTGAAAATTCTAGAATATTTAATTGTAAAATATCGCCAGTTATTCAGAATGACCCTTGCCCGGCTACGTAAGTGTACGTGAGAGTGTACGGTTGCGCGCGCAACTCGTAGTAAGGGGGCGGCTTGCTCTGTCGGTTACAGCGGTGTTCAGTTCACTGCCCGACTCCGAGATACACCGACTTCCAGCTTCCGAATAGTTACTGCGTAGTTTCTCTTCAACTATCATGGCTTGCTGAAACTTAAGCGACTCCCGGTAAGATATTCCATTATTGTATGTGTTCAAAAGTAATTCAAATTAAATAGATAATTAATAACAAGGTGTATACAACCGTATAAAAAGACGTAATTATGTGAGTGCGATCCGACAGTTTTTATATTAAAAGAAAATTTACTTAATGTTCAGTATATAGCCCAGGTTCCTTTTATTATTACTATAATAGTGTGAGAGGTACTGTAATTGTCATTGTCATGATGAATGTGTAGAAGGTTAAAAGTTAATGGCTAAAAGTTAGTGCGTAGTTAGGTAGTGAACTATGCTCATTCATGCATCAGATTGTCGGGGTGCTCTTTAATTAACTTTACAGTACAGAATTTACTTGTGAGAACTTCCATAGAGGAAACATTATTAATGTTAAAACATTATTAACACTGTGAGTGTTTTGAAGTTGATTTTTTTTGGACAAATAGCGATTATCGGTCACCACGTGGCGGCCTAACCTGTTAGTTTCTGTTGAGGCATGTAGACATTGTGCTGATGACTTTTACACTACGCCAATTTTAATAAAGTCTTTTTATTTTTTTAAATTAATTATTCCATGGCTGACTCTTCTACTCTCTAAGCCGGTTGCAAAGACTTTATTACTGAAACTTTGTGCATTTATTGAGAGTTGGTTGAAGGCCCGTTCTGAGGTTAATTACCTGAACTTGGGTGTACATTTTTTTGGGAAAATTTTTCTAATTTATATGAATTAACAGGGTTCTCGATTAAGACGGAGATTTGGCTTTGCTGATTGCCGTCCATCTGCATCAGCCATGGACCATTAGACACGATCCTGTCCGGAGAGGGAGTCGGTGACCAGATCGAGATGTAACACTGAGTCAGCACAATTAAGGTGATATGCACTCTTTTATTTTCCTTTTGGGGCCGGGCCGGCAGTGCACCTGTTTTACTGTAAATATCTTTTGAATCCATGTGACCACGTGTCCAGACTGTCTGCTATAAAGGGGAGCAGCTGATCATCATTCTGAACATTATGAGTTAATTTCAAGAATACTTAATAACTGAATTACCTAACACTAAGTGCACTGCTTGTAATTGTGTGCTGCACTGGGGGAGCGTGCCAGAGATATTTGTACACTTAGACATTTTAGAGTTTGCACATATTTATCATCTTACTCTTAACAAAATTTATATAACATGTTAGGAACTCTGTTCCGGCGGGAACAGAATTGAGTAAATATTAAATTCACCTTGGGTTTAACATTTAAGGGCTGGGGGTTTTTTGTTTTCTTTTGGCTGTTTTCTGGGGTATAAAAAGGGACATAGTTTTTGCCTGGCACAAGTTGGTGCAGTTTGGAGCAGGTATGATTCCTGTCAGCTTGGTTAAGCGCATGCTGGCGCGCTCCCACAGCTGCTGGGGCACAACCGTTCTTTTGTATTTCATCTCATATATATTTATATAGCCAGTCGGGTTTTAATAGAAAAGAATTTGCACATTTTTTCTGGGCATATACTAATTCATTTTTTATCTTACAAAAGGTCTATACTGATAGTTTGTAAAACACATATTGATTAACTCTTTCACTTGTAAAGCATCTCCTGATTAATTTGTTTACTTGTAAAACACATACTGATTAATTTTTTTTGTAAAATATATACTGTTTAATTTTTTTAAATCTGTAAAGCATCGACTGATTAATTTTCCTACTGGTAAAGTATATACTGATTTATTGAATCCTTCTGAATGTGTAAAACAAATTAACATTTTAGAATTGTATAACAATTGTTTGAAATCAGGTGATGTAGTTTCTTTAAAATTTTTATTTAATGCTGTTGAATGAACTTAAAGTTTCATATGCTCATGATGGGTCATTTCTCAGTGGAATTCTATACATATAGGCGGTCCGGTCATGCTTATGGGTTATGAGTAATTATCATCCTTTCTGGGGTTTTCGCTTTTATGTAGTTCAATAGAAACGGGTTGCTGATGGGCAAACATTTATCACTGCTGGTTTCGGGGCATGGTAGTAACACTGCCTGCTAGGCAGGTGCATTCCAGGGGCATTCGTGTTTAGAATATTGGTGTATAATTGTGAGTATATGTACCTTATGTTTCTGTACGTGTTGTTATGTTTTGTCTATGTTAAGCTAGTCACGGAATGGGGGGAGAATTATATATATTTACTGGACATTATTATATACATATATATATAAATACTTGTTACGTTATACAGATCTTGTCTTTCTACACTGTTAAAACATGGGGATTATTTGTTTATGATATATTTGTGATTCATGGGTGATAATTATGTGATAGAGTTTATCTACATGTAGCAAATGATGGAATACAATTAAAACCGTTATTGTTATATTACAGCCGATTTTCATTGCAAGTCCCGTCATACTGGACCCAGCACTATTTTGGCTTCTCTAGGCTCCGGCCTAGTCTTAATTAACTTGTGGCTTCTCTTTCAAAAAAAAAATTAAAATAAAAGAAGGTTGTTTTATACTCATAAAAAAGACATAAAAGGAAAGAGGGGTTACAGTACTCAGAGAATAAACAAATTTTCGAAGTTTTTCTATATTTGTAAAGCGTAGTATAATTATCCATTTCTGACCATCTCATAACAAAAAGAACTTACCCTTAACCCTGGGGAAATGAATAAAAGAATTATATGTTGATTGATGTTAAAATAAAAGATAAAATTGGTCAAAAACCCGATTTTATGACGATTCCATGTTTACTCAATGAAGTCGATATCATGTACTAGTTAATGAAAATATCGATTGTAATATTTGTATTTTGGCGGAAGAGAAAAAACCAATAATATTATAAATAAATATTATTGAGAAATGATATTGAATAATAAAATGTGTTTCCTTTATTGTAGTGGGTAGTTGTAGTAGATTTCAGAAAAAATAAGAAGAGGACGATCCACCAGGTCGTATTCAGCAACAGTGTCGTTTGGTTAACCTATATTTGGAGACTAATGTCAAAATCAGCTGATTCGGTTCACGGCAAATATTTGAAAAAATTTTAGAAATCGTCTAAACCGAGGGTAAACAAACGGTACTTGCTCTCTCTTCAAAAGAAGGCTAAACAACTTCCCTACTTGACCCAAATCACACACACTCAATTTCTGCTTTGTTTGAGTAACATTACCAACAACTTTATTTAAACTTCAGTCTTTATAATTCATAAGTGGCGATTGCTAAGAGGTGTTCTGACCGATCCGAGACTGTAAAAAAGACGGACGTCATACCCTCACTCTGAAGGCGGTACGTTACAAAAATAGGCGCTTACTACAGTGAGGCTGAATTAACTACAAACCCGTAATTACAATACACTCTTGGAGAGGCGGAAACCTTTGATATAAGCGATAACGTTACAGAATTGGCGAACTCAACATTGGGACTTGCATAAGACGGACGTTTCGCTAACACTCCAAAGGCGGTACGTTACAGAATTTGCGCTCAACGTAAAAGGGCTGTAATTAGAAAAGAATTTTGATATATTTAATAAATTAATATACGAAAAAACCTAATTATCGTTGGCAGTTATGAGAAAACAAGAAATGCATAATACCAGAGGCAGATCGAAGAAGAGGGCAGGAGAAAAGGAGAAGGAAGAAGGTGGACAGGAACGAGAGATAGAATTATTTACAGACAGTGAAATGGAACAACCAATGGGTGATAAAGAAGAAACTGAAGCAATTATGAGCACGGAAAAGGAAATAGTGGAAGAGGATGCGCAAGGGGACCAACCAGACAAAGCGGAAGCCAGGAGAGAACCAAATTGGCAAGACATGATGGTATTTATAGCCGAGAAATTTGATAAAATAGATGAGGACTCAAGGAAACAAAATGAAACCTTGAGCGAAAAATTTGACAAAATAGATGAGAATTTTAAGAAACAAGAAGAGAACTCAAGGAAGTAAAATGAAACTTTGAGGGATAGTTTAAAACAAATTGAGAAAATAAACGAAGAAAGTTTAAAGAGGATTGAGGGTAAGATGGAGAAGTTCAATAAGGAGATATGGAAAACTTTCGGAGAGAAGTTTGAAAATGTTAATACGCTTATCCAAAAAGCAGATACATACAAGGAGGAGACGAATAAGCAAATGGACAGTGGTTTTAATAATTTGGATGAAACGTTAGACAGCACTTCCGAAGGTTTTAAAGTAAGTACGAACATGGAAGAGAATATCAAGAAAATAAGGAAAATATGGAGAAAGAAAATATTCAATACAAAAGAAGAAATGGAGATGAGGAAGGGTGGATTAATTAATATATTTAATCCTCCCATTAATAAACGAAGGGAGTTAAATAAAGTTAGAAATTGTAGACAAAACTCAAAAAAATATCAAAGGTAAACCACCATAGAGTAATAACAACAAACTTAAATAAATTTAAATATCAGTTAAAAATATCGACGATCAAAGAGTATCTGACCACATCAATTATATTTTCAAGACGGAGTATACCAACAGAACATTGTGTAAATAATACAGAGGTCAAAGAGAATGGAATAGTGGCATATATGAGTGATTACATTAAAATAGAGGAGATACAATACCTATTAATTAAGAAGGATCTAAATATGACCGAAAACCGTGACTTAAATGAAGACTTTGTATCAGCCGAATTACAGTACCAGATACACGAGAGATATTTAACAAGGAAAAAAATCATTATGGACACTGCAGTAATCCGAGAACATGGAGTACCTGAGTTAATGGACCATGGTTAACCTAAATAATAACAAACCAGAAAAAAAGGGGACTGAATTTTTGAAAATCGACCAAGCAACCCATTGAATAGCGGAAGAAAACCCCAAAATTCAAAAACTATATAAGGACAACTTACTTAATTTATTTAGAAACAATATGATTTAAGATAAAACCCCAAAATTCCAAAAGTACGTAAGGACAACTTACTTAACTTATTCAGAAATAATACGATTTAAGATATTTTGAAACCATTTGATTTAACAAAAAATAATAACAGATTAGTAAATAAGAGTTATAAACAATTGATTTAAAATGAAATAATAGGAAAAAGTAATATTTTTAATGGTAAGAAACAGAAGAAAAATTAAATGAACAAAAACAATTGATGGTAATGTGCTCAGATAAGAAGAATAAAGAATAATTTAATGACTCCAATGAAACTGAAGGAGGATGATAATTAATACAATAATTAGAATTTCTCGGAATTGAAGATTATATAAGAAGAAATGATACGGACAAATATGTCACAAGAAGTAAAGTCAAAAGAATTTTAACATAAGGCCTATCAATAATGTTATATGCTATTAGTTAATGGAAAAGAAGAAGGAATCAAGGAGAAGAAGAAATATATAAATAAATGGAAACAGCTACAGTATGAAGAATCCCAAAAGTGTTTAGTACTAGTCGCTAATTGACTACTACTTATAATTTTTTTTTTATTTTAATGTATTGACCGTAGAAATGTTCCGGCAATAATTTTTATGAGCAGGGATGATGTTCCCCTGGTCTCAGGAGGTGTAAGGATGGACAGAGGAGTATGGACCCAAAAGTGGCCACCCGACTGGTACCACCGCACAAGATAGGGAAAAATGTTAGGGAAATTGAATATTTAGGGGATAAAAATTATAAAATAGCTGAAAAGAGTGATATTAGATTCCAGAAGTATAGATGAAGAAAATAGAAGGAAGATAGCAGACCGAAGCTTAATTGATAAAGCTAATTTATAGAAGTAAATAGAAATGAGTGTTAAAACAAGTTTAATATGGTTAGTGTGACCAGTCCTTATCAAATAAAATGTGGAAGTACCACTACCCAGAGAAATAAATAATTGATGAATTTGCCTCCAAGAGAGAGAGAGTAGAGTAAGAAAACAGCAATTACCACCAGTCTGAATTACCAGTCAGTTTACAACCAGTTTGAAATAAAGGAAGATATTATGAAGAATAAAACCAGGAATATTCTGAAAGTAGAAGCAATCAACAATTTATTTTAGTAAACCAGTAAAACAAAAATAAATTTGTTCTAGTGGGGGGGGCTTTATGTAACGGTACATAACCTAGTCCCAATAAATGATAACTCTTGTAATACCATAAAGGTCAGAAATGGGTAAACTATAACTAGCTAAAAATTAAGTTGCATCACTAAACATTATAAACAATATTAAAGTGATATACAGTGACAAGTGAGTTATAGTGTACCCAATGAGGTAATAAGTGAAGGAAGGGAACTTCTTACAGAATTGTGCTGTAGATGTGAGAATTATAGACTATAATAGTAGACTATGATACTACTAACTAATTATGTATTTTGTTTAGTTATTGTAGTATTTATATTGTGTAGGCAACAAAATTTAATACCTATGTTAATTTTATATTTTTATAAAATAATTGTGTTATTGTATAAGATAACCCAGGGTTTTTAAAAACATAAAAGATTTAAATATCAGATGATAATGAAAATTAAAATAATACTGTATGAGGAAAATGGCAGAAGGAAATAGTGCAGTGTAAGAATACTATAAAAGATTAATAAATAATATATAAATTCATGTAAAGTTAATAATAATATTAAAGACTTATATCCAAAGTTATAAGAAAATAAACAGAAAACTATTATATAAATCAAATTGGGAAAGAAACCAAAATTAAAAAGAATTATTTTTCTGTAAATCAAAAATAAATTTATAATAATTACAAACCGCCTATATACTAAAAAGTAAATAGCAGCACCAATAAAAAGGTATATAAAAATTATGGGTTACTAAGAGTAACGAAATAACAAGTATTGTTTAATCGAATTTGAAATTGAAAACCGTCCGGTTGACAAAATGATGAGACAAAAATTGTATTAAAATATCCTTTAGAAATCTTTTAAACAGCACAAAATTGTTACAAAATTTAAGTAACAGTATAAACATTATTTACCACTACCTTAATTATCAAAGTTAACTTTCTATACTCCATAATAAAAGTGAAAAAACCATTTTGGACGATCAGGCCTAGCCTAGCCGCGTTTTGAGTTTTGACGAGATAGTATTTGACAGACGGTTATGAAATTACAAACAACTAAGAACACCACCTGAGAAACAGCTTCACACAAGTAAGAACTTCGAGAAGAGAGGTAATATAAACAGTTCTTTTAATATTTAACAAAGAAAACTCAAATCAAATTGTCGTTCAGTACAAAACTTTCCAGTGTAATCACATGTTTTAATAAAAATAAAACCATCTGCTCTCTTACGGACAAATCCGGAACTACGTACTCAGAGAATAAACAAATTTTCGAAGTTTTTCTATATTTGTAAAGCGTAGTACAATTATCCATTTCTGACCATCTCATAACAAAAAGAACTTACCCTTAACCCTGGGGAAATGAATAAAAGAATTATATGTTGATTGATGTTTAAATAAAAGATAAAATTGGTCAAAAACCCGATTTTATGACGATTCCATGTTTACTCAATGAAGTCGATATCATGTACTAGTTAATAAAAATATCGATTGTAATATTTGTATTTTGGCGGAAGAGAAAAAACCAATAATATTATAAATAAATATTATTGAGAAATGATATTGAATAATAAAATGTGTTTCCTTTATTGTAGTGGGTAGTTGTAGTAGATTTCAGAAAAAATAAGAAGAGGACGATCCACCAGGTCGTATTCAGCAACAGTGTCGTTTGGTTAACCTATATTTGGAGACTAATGTCAAAATCAGCTGATTCGGTTCACGGCAAATATTTGAAAAAATTTTAGAAATCGTCTAAACCGAGGGTAAACAAACGGTACTTGCTCTCTCTTCAAAAGAAGGCTAAACAACTTCCCTACTTGACCCAAATCACACACACTCAATTTCTGCTTTGTTTGAGTAACATTACCAACAACTTTATTTAAACTTCAGTCTTTATAATTCATAAGTGGCGATTGCTAAGAGGTGTTCTGACCGATCCGAGACTGTAAAAAAGACGGACGTCATACCCTCACTCTGAAGGCGGTACGTTACAAAAATAGGCGCTTACTACAGTGAGGCTGAATTAACTACAAACCCGTAATTACAATACACTCTTGGAGAGGCGGAAACCTTTGATATAAGCGATAACGTTACAGAATTGGCGAACTCAACATTGGGACTTGCATAAGACGGACGTTTCGCTAACACTCCAAAGGCGGTACGTTGCAATATATATATATATATATATATATATATATATATATACATATTGTATGAATTTTATGTATATATAAAATATGTTAAATAAGTAATTGTAAAATATACTATAAATATTTATTATTTTATTAAATTAGTAATTTTTAAAATATTATCATTTTTAAAAATAGGTGTATAATTAATTGTAAAAATATATAATATAAATAATTATTATTCTATTAAATTAGTAATTTTGAAAATATTATCATTTTTTATACTGATCTGAATTTGTTCTGGTGTTAATTTATTACTTGTTTTATGTTTAAATATTTCTAAATTTTCCCATAAAGTTATTTTTGGACTTTTGGAAATGTGTTTGAATAAACTCATATTATTTAAATTTGCAAATGTGTGTTTTTTGTTGAGTGTGTAGCTAAATTTGATATATATATATATATATATATATATATAGTAACACAACAAGATTATGCCCTAGAATAAATATAAATTAATTAGTCAAAATTCGTTGTGAATTATGCCTAAACAATTTAACAAATAAAGGAATGAAAATAAGATGTAAATATTTGAAAATAAATAATAATTTTCAATGAGTAAAAAGTAATAAAATAGGAAATATTATGATATGTACATGCAATGGGAATAGGAAATAAAAACCTATTAATTAATTATTTTAATGACATATCTATCAGACGACATGACTATGAGACTATGACTACTACACTCAGGAGGGAAGATCAAATGATAAAAATAAATGTAAATAATGTTAATGTAAATAGAAATATAGTGGATAAGTGTTAATAAGTTAGTAATTAAGTAAGAAAACATTTGTTATGATATGAGTCTGTCAAACCATATAAAGGTCTGCGATCCTCAAACAGTTATTGTATGTAATCTCACTACAGACTATAAGTGATATAAAAAAATAAAAACAATTAAAATAATATTAAACCAATAATTACCAACTACCTAATATAAGAAAGGTGAAAATAATGAAAATAACAGTGATTAATGTTAAAAAGCAGTGTAAGTTTTCAGAATTTTGTGAAGTGAAAGTGCATAGGAAATATACCTTGTTAAAATATAAACAGTGAGTAACACATGTAATTTATATAAAATAACTATGTAACTAACCTAATAAGATTAAGCAATGTGTACAATACTTATAACTAGTGGAATATATCCCTAAAAACTAATTATGTACATCAGAGACAAGTAAAAATAATGTTAGAATAAATCATGTTAATTACAAAGTGTAAAAACAACCCTGTGACCCATAAAACTTGTTGTGAAGCCACGAGATTTACCAAGTGAATCTATAGAGACTAAAAGAAAGAGAAAGGGAGTGGATTGTTGAATTTCAAGAAAGCCAGAACACATATAATTAGAAGCTTAATATTTCTACTAAATGATAATGTTATACTGTATATTAATGAAGGAAAGTTCCTGAAATAATGAAAATTACACTGAGCTTAATATAAAACAGTGAAACTGAAGTCCGGAAGAATTATAACAAGAAAATAATCTGTAAAACTAAACAGCAATCTAGTGAGAGTGTTCTATGTATATACTATTAGGCTACATACTATTGTACATACATTTGTACACTCATTATTAAATTTAAAGTAACTAGAACAGTGATCTGATATAACACAAACACTATAAACATTACGAACAGTGAAGTACACACTAATTTACTATAAACTAAAGTGGAAAACTGTATATTTTATTGAAAATAAACTTTGAAATAGTCTTATAGATAGATCCAACATGGCGGCAATGTTGAATTAGAAATAGTATCAAACCAACGAGTGGGAGTGAGACCCAATGCATATATTATAATGAGTGCGAGTGAGATGGTGAGATTTTCACAACGCTCATAGTGGAGAATGCAACAAACACACTTAACAAAATTATATTGTTTTTAATTATTAATGAGTATTAACAGATTCAGTGTTCAACTTATTTTGATTTTTGTTAATTTCATTTTCTCATTGTACTCTTTTAGTCTGTTCTGATTAGATTAAGTTGTTTCTTTTGTATAATCCAAACAACCCATGACTCAACACACATACCCAACATAACATTAATGAACCTGATTTATTATTTTTATATTTTCTATAACATGTATAACATGTTGTTATGTATGACTTTGACTGTACATTGACTTTAATTTTTTATTAACCCTGAGAAAGAGTTCTTATTTTATTAAATCTAAAGGAGCTATCGGATGAAGAGAAAGGCATTGCATGTCAATGAATTTTAATGTATGTTAAAAAGTAAAGAGTAATCATTTGTGTATATAAAAAAAAATAACCTAAAGGTGAGAATTCAGACAAGACTGAACAAAAGTTAATTTTTATTTCACTTTACATCAGATTGGCACCAACAACTTGGGGCTTTACAGGATATTAATTACATTGAACGTTAAGGTTTACATTTATAATTATAAGTATTACATTATAATATATATTGCAACGAATCACAGGATCATGATAGGCGGGGCAAGTCATATATTACACAGACAATGGACATTCATATTATATTGGTAGATGGTTAAGTTTGGTTGTTATCAATTGTATTTAGTAAGGTTAAGGGTTTAGTTTAGAAAAACTGTGCATTATTAGTTATGGTGATTCATGTACTGTGTTAGTGGAAATGTGCGCGCGTGTGCGTGTGGAAAACGTTTCCCGGGCGGTGCGTGAAGTATTATCGTTGTTTTGACATTAGCTGAACTGAGACATGTGTATCGCTACAATCCCTATACCTGTCGGACTATTGTTTACGTTCTTATATATTATTAGTATGTAGTCAGCATGCATGAGATACGAGTAGTCTGATTACCGCTATGCATGCTGTTTCAAAGTAAATGCACTCTACTGCATGAAAAGTGCTTGGTCACTTTACTAACCATGTGACTTCCATCCACCAATAGAATGCTGACTGGTGGTTGGAAATTTTCTTATGCCTGTCGTTACACAGGCAGTTCTTCTACGCCATCTACCGCGAACGGGTCGTGCACTCCTTGTACAAGAATTCTACCGCTTGCAAGGTGTTGTAAAGACTATTCGTCGTTAGTGAAACGAGAAGGCTCAGAACTGTGTATGTAGTACATCTGCACACAGTAGTGTTTAAACGCATTACGCGTATAATTACGATAGTTCTTCTACGCCATCTACCGCGAACGGGTCGTGCACTCCTTGTACAAGAATTCTACCGCTTGCAAGGTGTTGTAAAAACTATTCGTCGTTAGTGAAACGGGAAGACTCAGAACTGTGTGTGTGGTACATTTGCACACACCAGTGTTTTAACGCATTGTGCGAAAATTTACAAGCAGTTCTTCACTGCTGCTACCGTGAACGGTACATACAATTCCTTGTACAAGATTATACCGCTTGCAAGGATCTGTTAAGACCTTTCGGGGGTAGTAACGCGTGTGACGCATAACAATTGATTTTATATCTTTACACACGATATTAATATTGTAGTATTACGTGTGTAAGAAGTGAGTGTAACTGTATCACTGTGCGAGATTTTCCGCAGTGACAGTATCATTAATTGTTACGCAATAGTTCCATCAAGACGTTTCCGTGCTAGTGCAAGATTTCCTCATAGGGTGGTCTGCTGATCGCGGCAGACCTTTGTATTCGCGAGAACACTTGAAGAAGCCGGAGAGGTATAAGCTCAATATACCGTTATTAGATTAACTCACTGTCACCTGAGATATTACTTGGTCTTAAACTCTATATAAGTTTTGCGAGTGATAAAATCCGTAGTACCGTTGTGTGTGCGAAGTGTCGGATTCATCGTGGGAATTGCAGGACATCAGCCCAGCTGTTACAGGACATCAGCCCAGCTGTTACAGGACATCAGCCCAGCTGTTACAGGACATCAGCCCAGCTGTTACAGGACATCAGCCCAGCTGTTACAGGACATCAGCCCAGCTGTTACAGGACATCAGCCCAGCTGTTACAGGACATCAGCCCAGCTGTTACAGGACATCAGCCCAGCTGTTATAGGACGTCAGCCCAGCTGTTATAGGACCAGCCCAGCTGTTACAGGACATCAGCCAAGCTGTTACAGGACGCCAGCCCAGCTGTAAACGTTTCTGGGAAAACGTCTGTCATTTGTAAGCCACACCTGACGAACCATCTATACCGCAAAGACCGGCCCTTCTCTTCAACAACATCATCGTGGGAGTCTTCTTATGTAACGTATCACGTCTTGCGTATGAACATTATTTAACACTTTAAAAGAAAGACGCTATATCAAACATTACATTCTGTACATTTCAAATATACCATATAAACTATAACTTGTGTTTGTACAATAAATAATCTTAAACCCTCCAATATAGACTTGTAATTTGAAATACACATACTATCATATCCTATGCGCCAATAGTTTAGTAATTTGTGTTGTCGCATAGAGATATTTTGGCGCTTAGCAACGTAGGGCTCGTAAAATAGCGGAAATTTGACGCTATTACATATTTGTCTATGAATATAAAATTTGTTGGAAAAATCCGACGTATAAATATAATTAACGTAATAATTGTATGTGTATTGTTCATGTGAAAAGCTGAGGATATAATTTTTCAATTGTGCATATTCTCTTGTATATCGTATATGAACAGATTTTATCAGTATATTGGAGGTAGATTTATTAGTTGTTGTATGTTAGATAAGGTATTTACATGTTGATATTTTGAACTGCTTTTTCTGTGTGCGTATAAACTGGTTACCATATGTTCTAATCTTGTTGTGATAATAATAACTTGCTTTGCGTATAAATCAATAAATTTAAATTTATTAAATTTTAAATTAAATTTTAATCACTATGGCGGAGTCACAAGGGATAGAGAATGCTTTAGCGGCCATATTAGCGAAGATGAAAACCATGGAAGAAAAGATGGAGAAAATTTCAGCAGAAAATAAAGAAGAGCGGAAAACTGATAAAGAGGAAAATAAGGCCCGTCAAGAGGAGGTGAAAGTGAGTATACAGAAGCTTTCAGCAGAAGCCGAGAAAAGAAGTAAATCGATCCACGACGAAAACAAAAGAATATATGCGGCCGTGCAGGAGCAATCTAAACAAAGCAAACAAATGATAGAAGCGGCAGAAAAGCGTATTAGCGAGACCGTGGAAGCTATGAAAGCTGATATTGAGGCGAGTTTGGAGGTTAATAAGTCACGACTTAATGAATATGGTGCGAAACTCGCTGGAGTGGAGGAGCAGGTAATACAACACAGATCCACGGTGAGTGAATTAATGGCTGAGGAAGACGTGCGGATTCAAGAGCTGCAACAGCAAGTGTCACGATTGCAAAGTACCTCGTCACCACTAAACTGTACTACGTATGTATATAAGACTTTGGATGACGTTAACTCACAGCAAAGATTTTATGGACGGCAGAATGAAAACCCCATGGATTTCATTCAAAGTTGCCAGCGGGATCTGGAGCAAATTGGTGATACCTTAAGTGAAGCGGATAGAATTAATTTCATAGTGCGGCGACTTAAGGGTACCGCTGCGGAGTGGTTTAGTATCGTCCAGGATAAAATCAATACGTTGGAAGACCTGGTAAGACATTTCAGAGCTAGATACTGGAATGAGGAGATCCAGCGGAAGATACGTACGCAGCTGGAGTTTGGAAAATATTCCAATACCAGAGGTCCTAAAGATGAATATGTGATGCAGTTGATATCCAGAGCTAGATATCTTGAGCCTAGCTTAACCGAACCTGACATGGTAAGTAAACTTGCGCACCACTTTGGACGCGGGATACAGGTGGCCGTCCTTACGCAAAGAGTTAAGTCGTGGAATGAGCTACTCACATTACTTGCAAAATGGGAAGGTATCGACAACCCGAATATAAATGGTAACTATAAAAAGCAGTTCAATAAATCAAATGTGAAAGATGTTAATTGTAAGAAAAACTTTGTAGTGTCCGGCCTATATCCTGCCGTAATTAGAGATAGTTTAATTTGCAATAACCATAGTAAAGAAAATGAGAAAGGTATTAGCGTTGAAAATGACACTGACCTCATTGTCAACGCGAAAATTAACGGATGTGTCGGCGAAGTTTTATTTGACAGCGGCGCAGAAATTTCGTTAATGGATGAGCGATTCCTAGAGAGGCACAGGAAACATTTTAAAAAAATCCCGATTCTGCCAGCAGCCCACAAAATCATAAAATCAGCGACGGGTGAATCTCAGAGGGTTGACCGTCAAGCTATGATAACAGTATCCATTCAGGGAATGGAAATAGAGGTCACCGTGCTTATGGTCAAGAAACTCGTGTATAATGTTATTTTGGGAGTGGACACATTAAATAAACTGCACGCGACCATTGATTTTCCAAATAGAACACTAAAATGTACTGTAAATAATAGTAAACACAATATCAGGTTAGGACGCAGGAGGGGTAAGACGGGGTCTGATTGTGAACCTATTACTATAACTCGCCCAGCGGTTCAACTTGCCGATAAGATAACACATAATCTGCGGACTCACAGCAGGCAGATAACGAGCAATGAGCAAGATAAGCTGCAAAGTATGCTTGATAAATTTGAATCTGTGTTTTCCAAAAATCCTACCGTCACGAATGTTTATGAACACAGTATTCAGGTCACGGATGAAAATAAATTTGTACGGAAGACGTACCCCATCCCCCTTCACTATCAACAACAGGTTGATACCGAAGTTAAGAGTATGCTTCAGAATGGTGTGATTGAACGAACTGATAGCAATTTTTTAAATCCTATGGTTGTTGTTAAAAAGAAAAATAACGACATTCGATTATGTCTCGACATGAGAAATCTAAATTCTATTACAAAAAAATGCTACGACTGTGCTCCGAATGCGGAGAACTTATTCATAAAATGTCAAGGGGTTAAATACATGTCTCGCCTTGATCTCAAAAGTGGATTCTGGCAGATTCCCCTTGCCAAGGAGTCGAGAAGATACACAGCATTTCTATATCGAAATAAATGCTATCAGTTTAAAGTAGTTCCATTTGGTTTGGTTACCAGTTTAGCGGCCATGGTCAGATGTTTGGAGTTAGCTCTGGGACCCGAGGTGGAGGACTTCGTCAGCATATTTGTTGATGATATTTTGGTCATATCCAAATCATTTGAAGAACATCTTGAACATCTCAAGATTGTATTTCAGAAATTGCAAGCCGCTAACCTGACTCTCAATCTTAAAAAGTGTGAATTCGGGAAATCGCAAATTAAATTTTTGGGTCATATTATCTCAGCGGAAGGTATAACAACGGACCCGGAAAAAATACATGCGATCATGGAGTTCCCGAAACCCACAAAACCCAGGGATATCAGAGCGTTCCTCGGATTGACTGGTTACTTCAGACGTTTTACTCCAGAATATTCTGGGACAATTGAGCCGTTGTTAGAACTACTTCGTAAGAGTAATAAATGGAGATGGGAGGAGCGTCATCAGCATGCTTTCGACGCGACTAAAAATTTGTATAGTAGAAACCTGCACGTGTTCCATCCTGAGAAAAGGGGCACATATGTCCTGAATTGCGATGCTTCTGATTATGCCATTGGGGGGGTACTCTACCAACGGAATGAGAAGGGCGAAAACAAAATAATTGCGCACAGTAGTAGGTCACTAAAAGGGGCCGAACATAACTATTTCACATCGGAAAAAGAAATATTGGCTATTGTGTACTGCATTAGTAAATTTCGTTATTACCTGGTTGGACAACACTTCGAAATCCTTTCGGACAACCAGGCCTTATCGTTCATGTTGCGCTGCAAGTTAGCGAATGCTCGCATATCCCGTTGGATCATGGCCATCCAAGAGTACGACTTTACCATTAAGTACTGTAAGGCAAGCGAGAACCAAGCAGCTGACACGTTAAGCCGATACCCTCCAATGGTGGAAGAACGTCATGCGTCTAATAACCAGGAGGTTCAAATTCTAGCTGTCAAATATAAATTAGAAGACAGTCTCAAAAATAAGCTAAGAAATATTGGTATGGAACAGCAGCGTGACACAAAGTTGAAGCGGATATGTGACGCTATCCGGATACAAGAAAACCCTAAGTACAGAATATATAAAGACGTAGTGTATAAAATTATCAATGGCGGATGGAAGATTATGGTACCGGACGCCATGGTGGAAGACCTCACCTGGATGTGTCATGAGAGTCTGGCTCATGCGGGGCCTTATAAATGTTACCTGGCAATGCGGGAGGATTTTGTGTGGCTAAATATGACCAGGAAAATAAAGGCCATACTCCGCTCTTGCCACATCTGCCAAACAGCGAAATATCCGAACCAACATACACAGGTTGAAATGGGTAACATTGTCGTCCGTAATAAAAATGACCTTGTATGCATTGATTTTTTGGGTCCACTTCCTCGGGCGGCACGTGGAATGAAGAACCTGGTGGTTGTGACGGATGCCTTTACCAAACATGTTAGCCTATATGCTATTGGTAGACCTACTACGTCGGCTGTCATAAACATTATGCTAAATAAATACATGCCGAAAAATGGTCCCGTAAGGAAGATACTCTCAGATCAAGGTAAGCAATTTACGAACACCAAGTGGCACTCCGAGCTTGAGAAACACGGGGTCCAGACGGTCTTGACTGCGATCCGGAGACCGCAAGGTAACTTGGCCGAGCGGGTCAACAAGGAGTTGGGACGGTTGTTCCGTACGTACTGTAATACTAACCAGAGTAAGTGGCCGGAATTCCTAGAATTTTTTGAGTATGCCATAAATGGAAATTATAATTCTACTACTGGGTATACTCCGAATGAACTCCAAACCGGAGAAATGCCAGGCCGGGTCTGGGGTAAACACATTGAAAGGATAGCGACGCATAATATGCCTATACCAGTTGAGGTAAAGAAAATCGAAGCTAGAAGACGCATTAAAAAGTGCGCCGAGGAGCGCACGGAAAAATTTAATGCGGAACATAAACTAGTCAAGTTCAAGACTGGAGAGAGTGTGCTTTTACGAGCATTAAATGTTGGAAGAAGGGAGGACAACACAGCTGCGAAGTTTTTTAGGCTGTATAATGGTCCGTATACCCTGTCGGAACAAGTTGGGAAAAATACTTTTATCTTAACCAACCCAAATACCAACCGTGCGATTGGTAAATTCCATGCGTCCTCATTGAGGAAGTATTATACAAAGGATCCGTAAACTTAGAAATAAATGTCAGGATATAGGGGTAAGAATGTGTAGTGATTTAAATATGTCAATTCAGGTTTAAATGTTGTATGTAAGTTGGCTCTGTGAATGAACAATAATCTAGTTTTGATAAGGAATGTTGTCTGTGTACGCTATGATCCTGCATTAGATGTCGTTATCTGTGTGTCAAGAACATGTGTGTTTGTTTTGGTTTGAAGGTTACCACGTGTCTTTTGATTTGATGCTTCTGTCAAAGTGACAGTTGGAAATGTTAGTATTAATTGAGGATGTTTATTTGATTTTAGTTTGAGGGTATTATTATTATTTCAGGATTAGGAAGTTGTTTTGGTTATATTAAAAAAAAATTTTTTTATTTTTTTTGTTAGTTAACTAAAGAAAAAAAAAAAATTTTTTTTTTATGCGGGAGGGAGTTAATCCTGCAACGAATCACAGGATCATGATAGGCGGGGCAAGTCATATATTACACAGACAATGGACATTCATATTATATTGGTAGATGGTTAAGTTTGGTTGTTATCAATTGTATTTAGTAAGGTTAAGGGTTTAGTTTAGAAAAACTGTGCATTATTAGTTATGGTGATTCATGTACTGTGTTAGTGGAAATGTGCGCGCGTGTGCGTGTGGAAAACGTTTCCCGGGCGGTGCGTGAAGTATTATCGTTGTTTTGACATTAGCTGAACTGAGACATGTGTATCGCTACAATCCCTATACCTGTCGGACTATTGTTTACGTTCTTATATATTATTAGTATGTAGTCAGCATGCATGAGATACGAGTAGTCTGATTACCGCTATGCATGCTGTTTCAAAGTAAATGCACTCTACTGCATGAAAAGTGCTTGGTCACTTTACTAACCATGTGACTTCCATCCACCAATAGAATGCTGACTGGTGGTTGGAAATTTTCTTATGCCTGTCGTTACACAGGCAGTTCTTCTACGCCATCTACCGCGAACGGGTCGTGCACTCCTTGTACAAGAATTCTACCGCTTGCAAGGTGTTGTAAAGACTATTCGTCGTTAGTGAAACGAGAAGGCTCAGAACTGTGTATGTAGTACATCTGCACACAGTAGTGTTTAAACGCATTACGCGTATAATTACGATAGTTCTTCTACGCCATCTACCGCGAACGGGTCGTGCACTCCTTGTACAAGAATTCTACCGCTTGCAAGGTGTTGTAAAAACTATTCGTCGTTAGTGAAACGGGAAGACTCAGAACTGTGTGTGTGGTACATTTGCACACACCAGTGTTTTAACGCATTGTGCGAAAATTTACAAGCAGTTCTTCACTGCTGCTACCGTGAACGGTACATACAATTCCTTGTACAAGATTATACCGCTTGCAAGGATCTGTTAAGACCTTTCGGGGATAGTAACGCGTGTGACGCATAACAATTGATTTTATATCTTTACACACGATATTAATATTGTAGTATTACGTGTGTAAGAAGTGAGTGTAACTGTATCACTGTGCGAGATTTTCCGCAGTGACAGTATCATTAATTGTTACGCAATAGTTCCATCAAGACGTTTCCGTGCTAGTGCAAGATTTCCTCATAGGGTGGTCTGCTGATCGCGGCAGACCTTTGTATTCGCGAGAACACTTGAAGAAGCCGGAGAGGTATAAGCTCAATATACCGTTATTAGATTAACTCACTGTCACCTGAGATATTACTTGGTCTTAAACTCTATATAAGTTTTGCGAGTGATAAAATCCGTAGTACCGTTGTGTGTGCGAAGTGTCGGATTCATCGTGGGAATTGCAGGACATCAGCCCAGCTGTTACAGGACATCAGCCCAGCTGTTACAGGACATCAGCCCAGCTGTTACAGGACATCAGCCCAGCTGTTACAGGACATCAGCCCAGCTGTTACAGGACATCAGCCCAGCTGTTACAGGACATCAGCCCAGCTGTTACAGGACATCAGCCCAGCTGTTATAGGACGTCAGCCCAGCTGTTATAGGACCAGCCCAGCTGTTACAGGACATCAGCCAAGCTGTTACAGGACGCCAGCCCAGCTGTAAACGTTTCTGGGAAAACGTCTGTCATTTGTAAGCCACACCTGACGAACCATCTATACCGCAAAGACCGGCCCTTCTCTTCAACAACATCATCGTGGGAGTCTTCTTATGTAACGTATCACGTCTTGCGTATGAACATTATTTAACACTTTAAAAGAAAGACGCTATATCAAACATTACATTCTGTACATTTCAAATATACCATATAAACTATAACTTGTGTTTGTACAATAAATAATCTTAAACCCTCCAATATAGACTTGTAATTTGAAATACACATACTATCATATCCTATGCGCCAATAGTTTAGTAATTTGTGTTGTCGCAATATATATATATTGTAGCGTGACAGATAATCCACACAAATGCATTACTCAATGATCATTAATAAAGCTCTAATATATGGAATATCCAGATGAGAATTAATTAAAATGCACTGTTTAATAATATATTCACAAGAAAGGTTGAATAAAGAAAATTTCTGCAAATAATATAATATAATACAAATTTAAAAACCCAGAAGACTAAAAATAATAATAACAAAATTACCCAGGTAAGATAGAAGCAGGCAATTAATATAACCCGTCAAAGAAACCAGACCAGAAAAAACAAAGATACAGAAGACAGAAGAAAGAAGAATAATTAAAACTACTATTACTGAAGAAAGAAGAACAATCAAAGATACAGAAGACAGAAGAAAGAAGAATAATTAAAACTACTATTACTGAAGAAAGAAGAACAATCAAAGATACAGAAGACAGAAGAAAAAGAATAATTAAAACTACTATTACTGAAGAAAGAAGAACAATCAAAGATACAGAAGACAGAAGAAAGAAGAATAATTAAAACTACTATTACTGAAGAAAGAAGAACAATCAAAGATACAGAAGACAGAAGAAAGAAGAATAATTAAAACTACTATTACTGAAGAAAGAAGAACAATCAAAGATACAGAAGACAGAAGAAAGAAGAATAATTAAAACTACTATTACTGAAGAAAGAAGAACAATCAAAGATACAGAAGACAGAAGAAAGAAGAATAATTAAAACTACTATTACTGAAGAAAGAAGAACAATCAAAGATACAGAAGACAGAAGAAAGAAGAATAATTAAAACTACTATTATTGAAGAAAGAAGAACAATCAAAGATACAGAAGACAGAAGAAGGAAGAATAGTCAAAACTACCACTACTGAAGAGAGAAGAAAGAAGAATAATTGGAACTAAAGAAGAAAGAAGACTAATTAAAACTACTATTACTGAAGAATGAAGAAAGAAGAACAATCAAAGATACAGAAGACAGAAGAAGGAAGAATAATTAAAACTACTACTACTGAAGACAGAAGAAAGAAGAATAATTAGAACTAAAGAAGAAAGAAGAATAATTAAAACTACTATTACTGAAGAAAGAAGAACAATCAAAGATACAGAAGACAGAAGAAAGAAGAATAATTAAAACTACTATTACTGAAGAATGAAGAAAGAAGAACTAATTAAAACTACTATTACTGAAGAATGAAGAAAGAAGAACAATCAAGGATACAGAAGACAGAAGAAGGAAGAATAATTAAAACTACTACTACCGAAGACAGAAGAAAGAAGAATAATTAGAACTAAAGAAGAAAGAAGAATAATTAAAACTACTATTACTGAAGAAAGAAGAACAATCAAAGATACAGAAGACAGAAGAAAGAAGAACTAATTAAAACTACTATTACTGAAGAAAGAAGAACAATCAAAGATACAGAAGACAGAAGAAAGAAGAACTAATTAAAACTACTATTACTGAAGAATGAAGAAAGAAGAATAATTAAAACTAGAGAAGAAAGAAGAACAATCAAAGATACAGAAGACAGAAGAAAGGAGAATAATTAAAACTACTATTACTGAAGAAAGAAGAACCAACAAAGCTACTGAAGACAGAAGAAGGAAGAATAATTATAACTACTACTACTGAAGACAGAAGAAAGAAGAATAATTAGAACTAAAGAAGAAAGAAGACTAATTAAAACTACTACTACTGAAGAAGGAAGAAGGAAGAATAAAGAAGAAAGAAGAATAATAAAAATAAGAACTACAGAAGAAAGAAGAAGGAAGGATATTCCAAAACTACAGAAGAAGGAAGAATAACCAAACTCAAGAAGAAAGAAGAATAATTAAGACGACCCATATAAAACAAAAACCCCATAGGGAAAGAACCCCCAAAAAACCCCAAAATCAATGAATGCCCAAAAAAGAAAGTATAACACATTAAAAAACCATATCACTGTAAAACTGACAAAAAACTAAAAGTGTTAGCTGTAGTAACTATTAGTGCATTCAAAAAGTTATTGTGTAATGTGCATAAACAAATCTTCACAGTTCCCCCATGGTTGAATATTTCATATTAAAAGCTAGAAAAAGACTAGTAAATATAGTAAAAATTCACCATGGAAAAGTGTAAGTGATCAAATTATAACTAATAAACTTTAAGAAAGGTGCATGAGTAGCAGTACAAAGTAACAAACTTTAAGTTTTGTGAACAGTGCCTACTTTGATAATGAAGTAGTAATTTTACTAATAAAAAGCTACTAAAACTGTATGAACATTCCATAGAATGGAATATAACTTAGATAGCCAGGGTTATACTTTCAGAGGGGGCATAAATCTTATAAAATGGGGAATTACAGAACTAACTGTTTATGATGAAGTGGTAGAAGGTATTAACAATTATATATGGATCCAAATGTTGGGTTCCAATTAAATATAGCATTTAGATAAGTAAGGGTTAGTCATAAGAAATATTAGTATTATAATTGTTATTTTATTGTTCATGTTAATTTAGGAATGCATTATCTAAAATTAGATATCATTCCAATGTTGTAGAAATACTTTTTATTATGTTATTAGGTGATATACCAAAACAATGTTATTAAGAACACCAGTTTTATATATCTGGGTGTTATATTTTAATTGTAAAATCTATAATTACTGTTATGCCAGATCAGAGAACTAATTTTTAATCAAATATATCAGAGTCAGAAGTCAGAGAAGGAAATAAAATAATTACATTAGTAAAACATTCTGCAAATAGCCACAATTCAAATCTAGGCAATATAATAAAGTTAAAATGCAGAATAATTAATAAACCTAATCTTATAAACCAGTCAAACTGACAATATTTAGGCAAGATACACCCAACATATTAAATACTATGTAAATAAGGCTTTCTAAAGATATGGTCATTCTATGAGTAAAATTATTTATTTGTATAATGAAATACCATTTGAAACTGAAATAGGTTCACTAACTTTATCAGAAGGGGAGTCATATACAACTGAATTATATTAAAAAACCATCATTAGTATACTAAATTGCAATAAAATAAGTGAGAATTGATAATTATACAAATTTCAGATTTCATAGAATAATAATTATATTAGTTAAAATGGCTATTATTTACATAGAAGACAGGGAAGTATAATTTTAGGCCTACCTCCCAAAAAATTATAAGAAATAATTTTCAGATAAAACTTTGTAATACTAACTTAATTACTATCAAAATAAGTAGAATAGAATAGTGAAAACGAATATGTATTTTATATTGCAAACAGTTAACTAATAACGAATTTATTTTATGAACATAGTGTACTATTTTAAAACGTGTCGGAAGTTATGGCAATTTTTAACAATGTCTGAACTATATTATATAGGCTAAGATTTTCATGAGATGAAGGAAATACAGACAGTTCATTATTATACCTCGAAGAGAGCACTTCTCGTGAATATTTGTTTGAACCAACCTTTAATGGACGTTATGCTACAACGGAGTTCTGAATCATTTTATGTAAATTAAATTTTTAACTATTTTAATGAAAGTGAAGTGGTGAAGTTGACCCACGAACTACATAACACCTATAAACGAAATCACATATAACCAATTACATTGAAATAACACTGAAATCGCATCAAACACCAAGTGAAAATTCGAGGTTAACTGACACATAAACACCAGTTGATATACTTATTTAACAACATTTTTACACCAAGTGAACGTTTCCATCTAACAACAGTGACAATAAACTATACCCCAGAAGATCATATACCGTAGTGAAGAACATTTAACCAAAGAAGGGACATATTATCTCAACAAGTACGTTGTTTACATTAGAAGCTTTCAACGCGCATGCGTCAGGCGGCCATTCTGATCCCATTCCGTCACCTCAATTAGAGACGACTAGGCTGCTTTCTGGTTTGAACAAAATTATATATAAACTTTTATTATTAATAATTACCAGTATATTGTTTAAATTTAAGACCTTTTTTTTTTTGAATTGTAAGTGTTATACTTTCATGTCCCTGACCTTCTCTGGCTTTTTATATAATTAACCGTTCAAAGAACCTACTATTTTTATAATACCAATGTAAAATTCATATATCGACCGGCCCTGAACGAGTCGATACGGCATTGTAACATCAATATTTTTATCAACCAAAATTTATTATTCTGTTTAATAAACGATTGTTATCTAGTAATTTGAAGTTCATTCCTCTTATAAAAGGACATAATAGTTAATTCTTCAAGAAAACTGAATAACCTTTAAAGGCGGTATATGCGAACTACAACCTTTCAAGAGTAAGAAGAAGAGAGCCGTTTGCGCCTAATTTGAAGTTAACTGGATTGTCTTTTTAACAGATTTACAAAAGGGAAGATTATTACTAGAATACACACTATACCATCATACTTATAATTACAATCAACAACCTCAATTTATTTCTAAATTTGAAGAATATAAACATTGAAAACATTTTTCCAGAATTTATTTTTTATTATAAATATAAATTTTAAATTTATATCACATTTTAAATTGCTGCAACAGCAACAGACACCTAGAATATTTGATAACCACATAATCCAGGAACATTACCAAATCGACGTTTCCCAGAGCGGAACGTCACTACTACACATACGCACCATAAAAATTATTCTGGGTAATACTATACCAGAACACCATTACAGTTACGATTATAGTATGGTTGTAATACAAAGCGAAGATCAACAGTGAGAGATTAGAAAACAAGAAGATATTAGCTACGTACTACACATATTATAAATTAAGCTATATTTTGCAATATCGTTTTATTACAAAATCAGCTAGCCCAACCAGTGGGGCTTATAGGTGAGCACAATCTACATACAGCAACCTTTTATTTATTTTTATATTTAATATTTATCGTATTATTACAAAAATGGCGCCCAACGTGGGGCTGTAATTAGGGGTTGAAAATACTGTAATTACTTACCCAACTCCTAATTCAGCTTGGCAGCGGTTACCCAGCCAGGGAATCAGGGAAAATAATGCGTCGTGCCACATCAAAGAAGAGAGCGGCGGAGGCCGAGAAAGAACTCGATATGGAGGATAAGGAGGCGACCCCAGTGGAGGACGTGGAAAGGATATTAGAACGGGTGGAACGTAAAAAACCAGCACCACTAGAGGAACAACCCGAAGCGCACACACAAACAGGGGAAATCGATGTCCGGGAGGAACGAATAGGACAACCCGAGAATCCACCACGAGAAGAGAATAGTAACATGCAGGAGATGTTCAGGATAATGATGGAGAAGATGGAAGAAAACAGCAAGAAGATGGAAGAAAACAGCAAGAAGATGGAAGAAAACTTAAGGAAGGACATAGGAGAGACCAGTAAGAAAATGGATTCCACCAAGGAAGATTTGAATGAGATAAATAAAAACATAGAAGAATTGAAGAAGGACCACCAAGCAACAAAAGAAGAGTTGAAGAATGATAACCAATCTTTAAGGGAAGAATTGAAGAAGGACAACCAAGAAACAAAAGAAGAATTGGGCCGTAAAATAGAAAGGACCAATAAGAGAATTGAGGAAACCAGTAAAAAGGTGGAAAAGAAAATGGAAGAAAATAAGAAGAATTTGGAAGAAAAGATGGAAGAAACCAATAAGAAAATCGAAAGTGATCATCAACAATTAAGGGAAGAGTTAAGAGAGGACTACCAACGGTTAAGAGAAGAAATAAGGGAGGATAACCGACGATGGCATAAGGAAATGAAAGAAGACAGGGAAGAGGAAAGAAGGGATAGAAAAGAATACAGACAAATCTTGAAGGAAGGTTTGAGTGAAATAGATAAAAACGTCACATCCTTGGATGAAGAATTGGATAAGACACTGGGCAACAGCAAACCAGAACGAAAGGAAATACCAAACAATAAAACAATGGAGCCAGGGATAGTGTTACCTGAAAAGAAAACGAACGGGAAGAAAGAAAATACTAAGGATATGGAAGTGAAACAAAAGGGAATGAAAAGAAGGCATCCAAAGAAATTAATGAAAACAAGGGAAGAAATGGAAATGATGAACCATGGTTTATTTGATAATGATAATATCCCTATTACCAACAATGAAGAAATCGTGAGTTCCAGAAATTATGGAAATAGATTGATGGTAATCTCAGAAATGGTTTACCAGCAGACAGTAGTTTACCACGGGGAAGTGATCAGAGGTAAATGGAATACAACAGGGATGGAGATATATGGTAGATTGTCAATGGTATCATTGATCATTGATGGACCAGAGACGTACTGGTATATAAAACACTATGATAGAGGGAGCCGAATAAGCTTAGCAGCCAACAAAGGAATAGCAGCTAGGAAAATGAAATACAAGACAAAGGCCAGAGATATCACTAGTACCGGAACGATGATGAAGACTATGGTCATCCGGACAATGAGAGCAAATGAAGTGACAGACTACGGTTAAGTCTAATACCATACACCTCCACAAAAAAAGGGACTGATGTTATGATAACCGGCAACGGCAAAAAACTACGTCAAAGAAAAAGAAATTATGAGCAACTGTCCAACCTAATAAAAATCTTCAACCTGGGTATATAAAAGGAAAATAATAATAAGAAGTACATTTGAAATAAAGAAAAGAAGAGAGCTAATACCATATTTAGGGTAATAATATGATATGTTAACCATATTTATGAAAAAATATTATGAGTAATTGAATGTATGGAAGAAAGAATTAAACCACTAAATTCAAAAATGAAGTAATGACTACTTACTGCCTACCATTTAGGAAACAATTTATGAATCAAAGAGAAAATGAATTTTGAATTAAATCATCAAAATTCAAAAACCCAAGTAAAAACAATTTACTACCTTATTTTAAAAACAACTTTTAGAAATGAACAAGGAGAAAAAGAATTTGGATAACACATTACAAACAATTATATATGGGACCAATTCTGAAAAACTTTCCAGAATAAAGAAATGGCAATACAAACCACTAATACCATTTAAATGAATAAACTTATTGTGAAGTGAAATTAATGAGAATTTTATGTCAAATAAACAGAGATATTAAACATATGACATTAATAATAAAGAGTGCATTTGGATAAAAAGCAAGAGCAAAATAAAATTTTGAAAAAGAAAGGAAAAACTATATATAAATAAATCCATATGAAAAAGATGATCATACAATAAATGTCAGTTATTAGAAAGACAATTAAAAGAGTAATTGAAAAAACATAATACTAGTGGAACGATTCACAAGAATTAAGAAAGGAACAAAAATATAATACAAAATATATGCTACCAATGACCAGAAGGAGATTGTGATAACAGTCAAAAAATGACAGAGAATTAAAAACTTTACACTGAATAAGGAGTGATAATTATATTATACCAGCTTCCAATCACAAGGAGAAATAAAATGCCAGCAGAGCTAACCAATGAGAAAAATAACTGAGATAGAGATTCACTAAGATAGATATATAAATAGATCTGTTCGTATACGAAGTGAAATATCCAAAGATATTTAATTTTTTTTTTAATAGTCATAAGGTGGACTATTCTTATATAATTTTATTAATGACTGTCTGAGATAAGTCCAGCAGTATTATTATGTATTGGTCAGAGATGATTTACCTCTGTAATCAATAAATGACGTAGTATGGCCAGCAGAGTGAGATGCCTACAGAGCCCCTCTGGACACTGCCCCAGCTAACGTGTTAGGGAATTTTAGGGAATAAATATCCCAAGGATAAAGAAACGAGTTAAGAAGAAAATGGAAAAATAAAAAATAACGAACCTCAGATGACTATTACTATCAGTAAGAATCCAGTTAATAATGAGATATAAATAAGCTCAAAAATATAGGAGAAAAAATTTTAGAAATGTGAAGGAAGTAAAGAAATATAATTTATAATAATATGTCATAAGCAATTACTTCAGACAAACTAAGTATGATCTGAACTAATCACTTCTGGAAGAGAGCAATCTGTAGCGTGACAGATAATCCACACAAATGCATTACTCAATGATCATTAATAAAGCTCTAATATATGGAATATCCAGATGAGAATTAATTAAAATGCACTGTTTAATAATATATTCACAAGAAAGGTTGAATAAAGAAAATTTCTGCAAATAATATAATATAATACAAATTTAAAAACCCAGAAGACTAAAAATAATAATAACAAAATTACCCAGGTAAGATAGAAGCAGGCAATTAATATACCCCGTCAAAGAAACCAGACCAGAAAAAACAAAGATACAGAAGACAGAAGAAAGAAGAATAATTAAAACTACTATTACTGAAGAAAGAAGAACAATCAAAGATACAGAAGACAGAAGAAAGAAGAATAATTAAAACTACTATTACTGAAGAAAGAAGAACAATCAAAGATACAGAAGACAGAAGAAAGAAGAATAATTAAAACTACTATTACTGAAGAAAGAAGAACAATCAAAGATACAGAAGACAGAAGAAAGAAGAATAATTAAAACTACTATTACTGAAGAAAGAAGAACAATCAAAGATACAGAAGACAGAAGAAAGAAGAATAATTAAAACTACTATTACTGAAGAAAGAAGAACAATCAAAGATACAGAAGACAGAAGAAAGAAGAATAATTAAAACTACTATTACTGAAGAAAGAAGAACAATCAAAGATACAGAAGACAGAAGAAAGAAGAATAATTAAAACTACTATTACTGAAGAAAGAAGAACAATCAAAGATACAGAAGACAGAAGAAGGAAGAATAGTCAAAACTACCACTACTGAAGACAGAAGAAAGAAGAATAATTGGAACTAAAGAAGAAAGAAGACTAATTAAAACTACTATTACTGAAGAATGAAGAAAGAAGAACAATCAAAGATACAGAAGACAGGAGAAGGAAGAATAATTAAAACTACTACTACTGAAGACAGAAGAAAGAAGAATAATTAGAACTAAAGAAGAAAGAAGAATAATTAAAACTACTATTACTGAAGAAAGAAGAACAATCAAAGATACAGAAGACAGAAGAAAGAAGAATAATTAAAACTACTATTACTGAAGAATGAAGAAAGAAGAACTAATTAAAACTACTATTACTGAAGAATGAAGAAAGAAGAACAATCAAAGATACAGAAGACAGAAGAAGGAAGAATAATTAAAACTACTACTACCGAAGACAGAAGAAAGAAGAATAATTAGAACTAAAGAAGAAAGAAGAATAATTAAAACTACTATTACTGAAGAAAGAAGAACAATCAAAGATACAGAAGACAGAAGAAAGAAGAACTAATTAAAACTACTATTACTGAAGAATGAAGAAAGAAGAATAATTAAAACTAGAGAAGAAAGAAGAACAATCAAAGATACAGAAGACAGAAGAAAGAAGAATAATTAAAACTACTATTACTGAAGAAAGAAGAACAATCAAAGATACAGAAGACAGAAGAAGGAAGAATAGTCAAAACTACCACTACTGAAGACAGAAGAAAGAAGAATAATTGGAACTAAAGAAGAAAGAAGACTAATTAAAACTACTACTACTGAAGAATGAAGAAAGAAGAACAATCAAAGATACAGAAGACAGAAGAAGGAAGAATAGTCAAAACTACCACTACTGAAGACAGAAGAAAGAAGAATAATTAAAACTAAAGAAGAAAGAAGACTAATTATAACTACTACTACAGAAGAAGGAAGAAAGAAAAACAATCAAAGATACAGAAGACAGAAGAAAGAAGAATAATTAAAACTACTATTACTGAAGAAAGAAGAACCATCAAAGATACAGAAGACAGAAGAAGGAAGAATAATTAAAATTACTACTACTGAAGACAGAAGAAAGAAGAATAATTAGAACTAAAGAAGAAAGAAGACTAATTAAAACTACTATTACTGAAGAAAGAAGAACAATCAAAGATACAGAAGACAGAAGAAAGAAGAATAATTAAAACTACTATTACTGAAGAAAGAAGAACAATCAAAGATACAGAAGACAGAAGAAAGAAGAATAATTAAAACTACTATTACTGAAGAAAGAAGAACCATCAAAGATACAGAAGACAGAAGAAGGAAGAATAATTAAAATTACTACTACTGAAGACAGAAGAAAGAAGAATAATTAGAACTAAAGAAGAAAGAAGACTAATTAAAACTACTATTACTGAAGAAAGAAGAACAATCAAAGATACAGAAGACAGAAGAAAGGAGAATAATTAAAACTACTATTACTGAAGAAAGAAGAACCAACAAAGCTACTGAAGACAGAAGAAGGAAGAATAATTATAACTACTACTACTGAAGACAGAAGAAAGAAGAATAATTAGAACTAAAGAAGAAAGAAGACTAATTAAAACTACTACTACTGAAGAAGGAAGAAGGAAGAATAAAGAAGAACCAAACTCAAAGAAGAAAGAAGAATAATAAAAATAAGAACTACAGAAGAAAGAAGAAGGAAGGATATTCCAAAACTACAGAAGAAGGAAGAATAACCAAACTCAAGAAGAAAGAAGAATAATTAAGACGACCCATATAAAACAAAAACCCCATAGGGAAAGAACCCCCAAAAAACCCCAAAATCAATGAATGCCCAAAAAAGAAAGTATAACACATTAAAAAACCATATCACTGTAAAACTGACAAAAAACTAAAAGTGTTAGCTGTAGTAACTATTAGTGCATTCAAAAAGTTATTGTGTAATGTGCATAAACAAATCTTCACAGTTCCCCCATGGTTGAATATTTCATATTAAAAGCTAGAAAAAGACTAGTAAATATAGTAAAAATTCACCATGGAAAAGTGTAAGTGATCAAATTATAACTAATAAACTTTAAGAAAGGTGCATGAGTAGCAGTACAAAGTAACAAACTTTAAGTTTTGTGAACAGTGCCTACTTTGATAATGAAGTAGTAATTTTACTAATAAAAAGCTACTAAAACTGTATGAACATTCCATAGAATGGAATATAACTTAGATAGCCAGGGTTATACTTTCAGAGGGGGCATAAATCTTATAAAATGGGGAATTACAGAACTAACTGTTTATGATGAAGTGGTAGAAGGTATTAACAATTATATATGGATCCAAATGTTGGGTTCCAATTAAATATAGCATTTAGATAAGTAAGGGTTAGTCATAAGAAATATTAGTATTATAATTGTTATTTTATTGTTCATGTTAATTTAGGAATGCATTATCTAAAATTAGATATCATTCCAATGTTGTAGAAATACTTTTTATTATGTTATTAGGTGATATACCAAAACAATGTTATTAAGAACACCAGTTTTATATATCTGGGTGTTATATTTTAATTGTAAAATCTATAATTACTGTTATGCCAGATCAGAGAACTAATTTTTAATCAAATATATCAGAGTCAGAAGTCAGAGAAGGAAATAAAATAATTACATTAGTAAAACATTCTGCAAATAGCCACAATTCAAATCTAGGCAATATAATAAAGTTAAAATGCAGAATAATTAATAAACCTAATCTTATAAACCAGTCAAACTGACAATATTTAGGCAAGATACACCCAACATATTAAATACTATGTAAATAAGGCTTTCTAAAGATATGGTCATTCTATGAGTAAAATTATTTATTTGTATAATGAAATACCATTTGAAACTGAAATAGGTTCACTAACTTTATCAGAAGGGGAGTCATATACAACTGAATTATATTAAAAAACCATCATTAGTATACTAAATTGCAATAAAATAAGTGAGAATTGATAATTATACAAATTTCAGATTTCATAGAATAATAATTATATTAGTTAAAATGGCTATTATTTACATAGAAGACAGGGAAGTATAATTTTAGGCCTACCTCCCAAAAAATTATAAGAAATAATTTTCAGATAAAACTTTGTAATACTAACTTAATTACTATCAAAATAAGTAGAATAGAATAGTGAAAACGAATATGTATTTTATATTGCAAACAGTTAACTAATAACGAATTTATTTTATGAACATAGTGTACTATTTTAAAACGTGTCGGAAGTTATGGCAATTTTTAACAATGTCTGAACTATATTATATAGGCTAAGATTTTCATGAGATGAAGGAAATACAGACAGTTCATTATTATACCTCGAAGAGAGCACTTCTCGTGAATATTTGTTTGAACCAACCTTTAATGGACGTTATGCTACAACGGAGTTCTGAATCATTTTATGTAAATTAAATTTTTAACTATTTTAATGAAAGTGAAGTGGTGAAGTTGACCCACGAACTACATAACACCTATAAACGAAATCACATATAACCAATTACATTGAAATAACACTGAAATCGCATCAAACACCAAGTGAAAATTCGAGGTTAACTGACACATAAACACCAGTTGATATACTTATTTAACAACATTTTTACACCAAGTGAACGTTTCCATCTAACAACAGTGACAATAAACTATACCCCAGAAGATCATATACCGTAGTGAAGAACATTTAACCAAAGAAGGGACATATTATCTCAACAAGTACGTTGTTTACATTACAAGCTTTCAACGCGCATGCGTCAGGCGGCCATTCTGATCCCATTCCGTCACCTCAATTAGAGACGACTAGGCTGCTTTCTGGTTTGAACAAAATTATATATAAACTTTTATTATTAATAATTACCAGTATATTGTTTAAATTTAAGACCTTTTTTTTTTTGAATTGTAAGTGTTATACTTTCATGTCCCTGACCTTCTCTGGCTTTTTATATAATTAACCGTTCAAAGAACCTACTATTTTTATAATACCAATGTAAAATTCATATATCGACCGGCCCTGAACGAGTCGATACGGCATTGTAACATCAATATTTTTATCAACCAAAATTTATTATTCTGTTTAATAAACGATTGTTATCTAGTAATTTGAAGTTCATTCCTCTTATAAAAGGACATAATAGTTAATTCTTCAAGAAAACTGAATAACCTTTAAAGGCGGTATATGCGAACTACAACCTTTCAAGAGTAAGAAGAAGAGAGCCGTTTGCGCCTAATTTGAAGTTAACTGGATTGTCTTTTTAACAGATTTACAAAAGGGAAGATTATTACTAGAATACACACTATACCATCATACTTATAATTACAATCAACAACCTCAATTTATTTCTAAATTTGAAGAATATAAACATTGAAAACATTTTTCCAGAATTTATTTTTTATTATAAATATAAATTTTAAATTTATATCACATTTTAAATTGCTGCAACAGCAACAGACACCTAGAATATTTGATAACCACATAATCCAGGAACATTACCAAATCGACGTTTCCCAGAGCGGAACGTCACTACTACACATACGCACCATAAAAATTATTCTGGGTAATACTATACCAGAACACCATTACAGTTACGATTATAGTATGGTTGTAATACAAAGCGAAGATCAACAGTGAGAGATTAGAAAACAAGAAGATATTAGCTACGTACTACACATATTATAAATTAAGCTATATTTTGCAATATCGTTTTATTACAAAATCAGCTAGCCCAACCAGTGGGGCTTATAGGTGAGCACAATCTACATACAGCAACCTTTTATTTATTTTTATATTTAATATTTATCGTATTATTACAATATATATATCTGGTTTTACATATGAATTACGATGTTGTATAAATCTGTCTTTTAAACGTTTTTTATTTTGGCGAACATAAACTTTTTACAGTCAGGGCATTCTGTTTTATATACTCCATTTAAATTATGAATTAAATTATCTGTTTTATGTTTGATTCTAACAAAGTCTATTTTATTATTGTTATAGGTAATTTTTATATTTGGTTTTTAAATAATTTTGTAATTTTATGATTAATATTGCCTAAGTATGTGTAATTAATATATTTAATATTTTGATTTTTCTGTGTTCTGCTACTGAAAGAATTATTTAACATTTTTTTGATTAATTTTGTTTACTATGTTATTAATGATTTTGGGGTTATATCAATTTTTTATAGCAAAATAATATATGATTTTTTTTCTTTTTGTATTTTACATTTATTTAAAGGAATATTATTCATTCTCTCTCTCTCTCTCTCTCACTCTCTCTCTCTCTCTCTATCTATATATATATGTATATTCAATCACTTTCTGCTACAGTCCGTTTCTTGATGTATATAATACATTTAATATTTATAATGAATTTATCTCAAGATTTACCTTTTTATTTTTCCTTATTAGGAACATGTTTCGGGTACCATCTTGTACCCATCTTCAGCCTTCCGGTTTTTGTGTCTGGTGAAGTACATATTTGTTGGTTGACTATTATTATTGTGGTTTCCTGTTGGCTTCTGGTACTTCAAATTGGTTTTATTGGGTGTGATTGTGGTGTATGTTTTCGTTTTTTGTGTATTTTCGATGTTGAGTGCTTTGAATATTGTGTCATGTTTTGTATTGATTTGTATTTGTTCAGTTTTTAGTTTGGTTTGTGTTTTATGTTTGTATATTTGTAAATTTTCCCAAATGTTCATTAAGGTGGCTTTGTGTGGTATTGTATATGTTTTATTAGTGTCACATTGGTTATGCCTGGGAATTCATGTCCTGTGTTTATTGCATGTGTGGCTAAATTGGATTTATATATTTCTGGTTATATATATATTTAAGATATATGTATATTTGTATTTATATTCTATACATCAGCATATTTGTATTGAGGAGGATGAATCGAATTTTTTTGGAATTATTAATTAAGTTTGAGTTGGTTTTCTGAATATATTGTATTCAAATTTATTATGTTTATTTATAATATTAGTATATAAAAAGTTTAATTTGTTATTAGTTTCATGTTCTATAGTAACTGTAATATTTTTATAGACATTTTTAATTAAATTAAAAATTTGATTAATGTTATTACCATTTTTTACGATATGTTGAGTGCGTCATCTTCATATCTGTAATAATGACCTACAGGGTCTAGATTTTAATAATATCATGTATTTTTATATCTAAATGTTGTAAAAACATTTATGATATTATTGCGTAAGTAGAAGCTTCCATTGCAAGTCCATATTCTTGTTGAAAAATATTATTATTATATATAAAATAATTTTGGTTTGGTTTACAAATAAACAAATAATTAATGTTTATTCTACTCAACACTGAGATTTTGTGTAAGGTATATAGTCCAAGTTTAAACAATATTACACTGCAATTGCAAAGTATTTATTTTATACCAAAGGAAACAACGAAAACATTATATATTTCTTTAGTGTTAAAATCACAGGCTGATAAAGGGAGACAACGTCAGACATATTCTGTCAGCACGGAATTAAGTTACTCCACGTACATATCGTACTTGTCAGTAACAGAACTGCAAGATGCTAGGAAATACTTCAGACTAACTGGAAATATGAATTGTATTTTGTACAGCTGCAACTGTATTGCCTCGATATTTCAAGTAATAAATCCATCTATATAATATTCATACGTAAAATCTCACTCTCTCTCCCCTCTTTCTCGTTCTTTTTCATTTTTTCCTCCTCCCACATTTAAATCATCCTAATCTTGATGGCTATAGTTCTAGACGGTACAGTACTCTAATTGTATATTACTTGAAAAAATATTAACTATTTAAAAATGTTATATAGGCCTAATCTCTAAATTAACACTTTATGTAATGTTGTATTACGCACAAATAATGATAATATTATTAAACTGTTTCGGTTAAGAACGCTTAGCACCATGGAAACTAATTGCAAACAACCAAATAAACAACCAAACCTTGTACCCAACCAACTAATCAACAAAATGAATAAAAAGAAACCAATAATCGTAATTAATAAAACATGTTAACGATAACAGATACAACGAATGAAATTTTTACCCAACCTAGAAATCATGCATTAATCTTATATATGATTCGACTTGAAAGGAACATATACTTATTCATGTATGAAAATTAAATAGAGTTAAATAGGGCTGATTAGTCAGCTAGAATTAAAAGAACTACGCGTATTTATTGCAAAACAGTCAGTCAGGTTGGCCGAGTGGTCTAAGGCGCCAGATTTAAGCTCTGGTTCCCGATTGGGAGCGTGGGTTCGAACCCCACACCTGACACTTTTCTTTTTTTTTAAATCGTTTATGAACTTTGTATGTGATAGAGTTACCTCATCACCTCAATCGTAGGTAATACAGCATCTGTCCAGTCTAAATTGAATAGGCATTCCTTCATATCTGATTTTGCCACGTTAAAATATTAGTAATGGGAACAAATAGCTTTGATGTACTGCGCAGTAAGAACAAAAATAAGAAATTTATTATTATAAGTAGTTACTAATAAATGTTTGTCTATCAGATGTAATCGGACGTATTAGATATAAAGGACAAACTGGTTATTTGGAAGACGCGACAAATAGCTTCAGAAAGCAGGAACGTTTGATATCATTAAAATTTGAGTAATACTTCAACTAGAAAAAGTTTATAGACAGCAGAAAATAACCTACGTTCTGTACACACTCATTGTCAATGGAAAACTTAGTTAAGATCAAAAATATGTACACAGTGCAAAAGTAAGTTTGGTGTTTTACAAATGAACATAGTGAAGAGAAAATAGAAATAATTTAAATAATAGCCTATATAATTTAGACGTTAGCAAAAAAAAACATAGAATCAGTTGCAAAAATGCAAAAGAAGTTATAAGCTGATAATAGTTAACTTGGGATTCAAGAAGGTAGTCGAGGTCAACAAATAGGATAAGCGATAATCTTACTTTCCGAATCTAATCAAATTTGTATCGCGCAGAGATGCAGGTTACACGCCAAGAAAATGAGTATTTAAATGTACGTATTTTTTTAAATTTCTATACGGACAATCTTGTACTTTCCCGGATTAGCACTATTTAAAATCAACTTGCGAACTTTCGGACTTGTGTTCGTACGCTTTCGTAGATCAAGCGTCTAGACTCGACAAAACGTCCACACGTTTTCAAGTTCAGAGAGAGACTGTCTGACTGCCTCGGAATAAGAAATTAATTGAAAATTTGGCCTATTTCTGGAACGCCGATTGGCCGATTGGTTACACTACCTTTCTCTGCGACTGAAGTTAGGATAATTTATTCTTGTATAATACAGTCCGAGAATAAGTTTTAGATTTTCGAAAAAGCCAGTTTAATTTTATTACTTTTCTACAGGGTCATAAAACTTTATTTATTACAACCCTCAGATATTCCATTCTTTCATTTAGAACAAATATTCGCACTAAATTCGTCAATTTATTTTGCGTATTCTGGTGCAAGTCTCTTCTCCTACATTTTTATTTTAACAAGAGTTATTTAATTTACTATGTTTTTTATAATTATTCTATAACATAGTTAAAATTTTCGCACACATGCACTCGCCACATGCGCATATTTTGCATATTTTTGCATCACTTCACAACATTATTTGTTTTTTTTACTGTCTAAAATTTACTTAAGACTAACAAATTGAAAATGTCTCTTATTGCCTAGTACATACTGTCCAAACCTGTAGGTCTTTAGTCCAGTCGCCAGAGATTTTGACTTGAGAAAAAATTGGGGCAAAGCAATATTTGGTGCACGTGTTGAATAAACGTTAATAATTAATATAAAAAAATCTTTGCATGTTTACCTTTCTAGGGTTTTCTGAAAATGGTCTGGAAAAATCGTAAAGACAGATTTTCTTAAAGCACTCCGTAAATATGTACAGTTGGAAGAAATAAAAAGGTGTATATTGAAGAGCAAACAATTTCCTTCAGAAAGTCTCCTTACATATTTTTACGTTAATGGAACTGTTTTCCTGAAAATTGGTAATGATGAGCGCTGCGTTTTAAAAAGAGCGTTTGCCCCCGATCTTGCGTAATTCGCTAAATTAGCCAGGCGCGTCTATTCAAAAATATCATAACTTTCTTTAATCTAAGCGTAGCCAGTTAAATAAAGACTAGTTTTGAAGAGGAACAGTATAGCTTTCAAAATTTGTTGATTTTTACATAAATATTTTATTTGAACATAAAGAATATAGTGTATAAATATTTACTGTAGATACAAAAAGAAGTGAAACCACAAAATTACAAGTACTATACAATAAAATTTAAAAAAATAGTAGTTCTTTACTAATTTACCTTTAAAAGAGATAAACTTTTTATTTTATAATAATGAAAACTACTTTTGAAGTTGTTATTTAAAAAAAAAAACCTTTTCAAAAGTGAGTATTTCGACGTATTTTAAATTTACTCTAAAATTCAGAGTTTATCTGCCTTTATTAATCTTAAAAATAGAGATATCGAAATACAAAAAATTGTATTTGAAAGCTGCAAGTGTTCTGCATCACAAACTACACTCATGAAAATTAAAATCATTTTCAAAATTAAAAAAAATAAATAAAAATTGTGTATACTAAAAAAAGGTGCCTCCTTTGCGTTACATACATGTATCTTTTAAGTGGGTTTATTTGAGTACTTGAAATTAACGTTACAGCTACTACAATGCTAAATCTATCTATTCATGTTATTTCTCTTACCTGATTATACCTATACTCTAAAAACAAGACTCTAGAAAACTGGTAACATTTTTAAACGGCGCGGCGTTCTATTCCTCTCGAGTGTGAAATTGTAAATGTAGCTGCGCGCGCAACACCCATTGTTGTGGTGTGCCATACAAACATCTGCTATACAAGAACGGAGCAGTAACGCAGTTGATATTTCTTCAAAGGTTATAATCAAAACATTACAAATATTTTTGTTTTTATCATATAAAACAGGTAACAAAAATTGCAGTTTAAAGTTTTTATTTACACTTTTTATACATGCTAATATTTATTTATTTGTGAACACGTGTAGTGGAGTCAAAATAAAAATCAAATGTGAATTGTTATGGGAGTCATTTTTTGTATGCTAAATTGGTTAATGGGATCAAGTTGAGCTAATAGTTAAGTTTTGTGTAAAATCAACCCGTTTATTTTTTTATTAACAATTTAAGTTGCAAAATAGCGTTTTTATAAATATCTTTGGACCTAACAAGCCGATTTTAATGTGAATTTTTTTCAGTATTCTATAATAAATGAATAACATTTTTAGCCTTAATACGGAAGTCGATATTATTATTATTGTTAATGTGCTATCAATAAATAAAGTGGCGATGGCGTTTATAAACAAATTGCTGTTGTTTTAACACAAATTATTGAAAGTTGATAAAACTTGAGGGAAAGGTAACCTTTGTGGAGTACTATAAACCCCACAAATTTCATATTGAAATGTTGAATATAACCTCAAAAAAATCGCAATTCACAAAAAAATTTTGAGTGCTCATAAAGTATGGCAAGATTGTGGCACAAAGGTGTACGACGGCTTAAATTAAAGCTTATTAAAAATACTTTCGGATGGTTAATTAACAAAATTTTTTGGCCTTTCTGACACCATTTTTTGACCATTTAAAAAAATTAAACGTAAAGAACGCATTTTTTCTAAAAAAAAAATTATTTGTACTGATCATTTTTTACATACATTAAAAGTTTATAAAAGGCACATATTTAAAAAAACAAATTTGGTAAAACTGTGGATTTAAAATTGAAAATAAAAAAATTTTCAAAAGAGATATTTTGAAGTTTTAAAGAATACTTTTACTGAACATTAGTGCTACATAAGGTTTTTTGGTTTTTAGGTATTAAATATGGACCAGTGTGATACTGAAATATGTTTTATTTGTAATGCTGATCTTTGTATTGAAGATACAGAAAAAGTGACTCGAGGACTACCGAATTTAATAAGAGTTAGCTCTGAGAGAAACGATGGAAAATATGAAATGTTAAAAAAAGTTGATTCAATTTTAGTACACAGGAAATGTCGAGAAAAATATACGTTAAAAAGGAATGATGTTTTGTGTTATAAGGATTTAGGCACTTTGTCGAAAAAAAGTAAATATAGCCCAGTCAAGAGTAAAGTCAGAAAGAGTAAAGAATTGTTTAATTTCAAAAAACTTTGTATAATTTGTGGATTAGATGCCGATAAAAGTAATACGAGATTAAGTATTAATCAACGCAAAAATATTTCCATAATTCAAAGTCCTACTTTTAAAGAAAAATTATCAGAAATGATTGCAGAACATAATGACGAATTAGGAAAAGCAAGTCTACGACGAATTTTTGTGATGATTTGGGAGCTGTACAAGCGAGATATCACCGCAGTTGTCACAAAAAAGTTTTAAGCAGTTACACTCGTGACACAAGTGATGCTAAAGGTCGACCCAAGGATGTAAAAATCTCACGTCAAATGGAATTGATTTTTGATTATTTAAGTGACAGTGATGATACCCAGTTTACGCTCACAGAATTAATTGCATTATTAGGTAAATATATTGCTTAATTATAAATTATAATTATACTATTTTTTAAATTAAATATTCATGTTTATTTTATTTAATATCTAATTTTCTTAAACAGAACATGATGCTTGTCATCCAAATACCATTATTGCTAAATTAAAAGAAAATTATGGCGATTGTATAAGAATTATATCCAGAAAAGGTGGCTCAACCCTCATATGTCTTGTAGATCGTGAATACAATGTCATGCGTCAAGCATGGATAGCCTCAAAAAAAGATGAAAATGAAGAAAAAAGAAAAATCTTAAAATCTGCAGCAGCAATTATTCGAAACGATGTTAATCTGAAGAAAAGTAATACAGAATTTTATCCTCCAAGTGATAATATATTCCAAAATATTAATGAGAATATCCCAGAATCCCTTCAGTTTCTGATAGAAGAAATAATTTTAAAAAATAAAAAAGGTGATATTAGTTCATATGAAACAAAATGCACAGCAATTACTCATTCAATTATGAGTTGCATAAGACCTAGAATCTTTCTATCACCATTGCAAGTTGGTCTGTCTGTAATGTTGCATAGGAAATTTGCTTCAAAACGAATTATAGATATATTGTCGCATCTGGGAGTGTGTTCATCATACAAAGAAGCAGCACTTTATGAGAATAGTGTATTGCTTAGTCCACGTTCTCCATTTAGATCTGGCTGTTTTGCACAATTGGCATTTGACAATTCAGATGTTAATATCAATACTATAGACGGGAAAAATACTTTTCATAGTATGGGAGGTATTATGATTGTAAGTCCAAGAGATTGTTATTATAACAAAGTTCCCTTAAAACGATTGACTGTTAAGCCTACTGCAAAAGAAATTAGCAAAATTGACAAAATACCATTCCAAATTTTTGAAAATATTAATACAAATGCACTCCAAAACATTGTTTTTGAAAAAGTAGATAATCCGAGTTTTAATAATATAGATTTTTCTAATGCTGACTTGCTTTGGATTTATGGAGTGACCAAACCAGGCATTACTGGCTGGAATGCCTTTATGTCCAAGCTTTTGGAAAATATGACTTATACATTATCTAGAATTGTTTGCTTGCCTTTTGTACACTCTCCTCCAACTGACAAAAATACAATATACACCGTTTTAAAATACGCTGTAAAACTAGTGAAAAACTTAAATCTACTTAATTGTTTTGTTACTTTCGATCAACCTTTGTATCAGAAAGCGTTTGAAATGGTCCAATCCTCACCTGATGATGATATACATAATGTAATTGTTCGACTTGGAGGATTTCATCTGCTTATGTCTTTTCTTGGTTCAATCGGTTATGTGATGGCAGGAAGCGGTTTAAAAGAAGCATTAAGCTGTTGCTATGCGCCAGGAACTGTAGATAAGATGTTAGATGGCCATGCTTATGCTAGAGCAGTACGAGGCCACACATTAATTTGGATAATTTTGTGTAAAAAGATTATTGAGGAAATGAATCTTTCAGAAGTTGAATATTCAAATATGAAATCTTTACTACAAGAATTTTTAGATGACAATCTTACTTACAAAGAAGTACAAGATCATAATTTTTTAAACATCTTAAATGGTAAATTTCTAGAAAAAATGATTGAAATTGAGGAACGCGGTAAAACTGCAAAATTATGGATACAATACATACGAATGATCTCTATTGCAAAAGCATTTGCGCGCTCTGAAAAAATGGGTTTACTAAAAATTTAATTACAAGTTATTCAGCAAATGTTGCCATATTTTTATGCAACTGGACATTTTAATTTTACGAAATCAGCCTTATTATATGTACAATATATGAATCAATTTATAAAAGAATCTGAAAAACTTTTCACCTCAATGCAAAACCAAGATATAATTCCAGAAACTACCGCTTTAAAAATTAAAGAACTTCAAAATTTTATAAATAACGGATTTTGTACTGTAAGACGAACTGAGAAATTCTGGTCAGGAACTCATACTGATATGACAATCAAACAGGACTTAATGAGAGTCATGAAAGTTGATGGTGGTATGATTGGACGGGGAGTAACTACCAGTACTGCAAATAAATGGATTTTAGCGATGCCATATACACATGATATCTGCGAAGAAGTAGAAAAATTTTGTGGTATAACATTTTCTACTTCCGATCAGCATGTAGATGCTAGAGATTCTCGAATAAAACGAGATACTGAAGATATTCTCAAAATAAACTCCTGGTTTGATTGTCACGAGCCATTTCCTTATCAAGATTCAATAATGTCTATATCTACTGGAGTTACTGGCGGTAATAATATTAACTGTCATAATGCTTTTGAGGTTGGAAAAGCAGGATTAGAAGAAATTGCTGGTACAAACTTCCATAAAGTTTCGTTTAAACGAAAAAATAGAGTACTGTCATTAAAAAGTGTTAATAGTAGTCTGAAAATTCAAGAGGAAATTGTCCCTATAGATCCAATGTTTATATTTCAACGCATTTGTGTAGCAAGAAAAAGTGATGACGAATTGAAAGATTACATGCGTTATGAACTTGCACCGTACCCAACATCTATGTTTTACGAAGGTGTATTTCGGAAAACAGATAAGTCTAAACTATATGATATGTTTGAAGTAGACCGCACTGAGATTAACCTTGAAGATTGCATTTACGTCATTGATGGTGGTATGTTACTGCATAGAGTAGTATGGTCAAAAAATGACAAGTTCAAATGTATTTTTCAAAGATACGTAAATTATGTCAAGAGACACTTTGGATCAAAAGTTACTGTAGTTTTTGATGGCTATACAAACAATTCTAACAGCATCAAAGCTATGGAGCGTTATCGCCGTACCAATCAAAATTCCTCTCCAGATATTTTATTCCATGAAGATATGTGTGTCACAGTGACCCAAGAACAATTTCTTTCGAATAAAAATAATAAAACTCTATTTATTGAAATTCTAACGAGATATTTGGAAGAAGAAAAGATAAACGTTAAACAAGCTGACGATGATGCAGACTTGTTAATTGTGAAAACAGCCTTAGAATTATATGATAAACCTCCAGTTATTGTTGCAGAGGACGTAGATGTTTTGGTGCTCATTACTGCGCTTACACCTAGTAATAAGAAAATTTATCTCTTAAAACCCACGAGAGGAACCATGAGTGCTAGTCTATTTTCTTCTGATAACAGCTTTAGAAAGCATAAATTTTGCAAAGAGAATATACTATTTTTGCATGCTCTAACCGGCTGTGACACAACATCATGCTTTTATGGTAAAGGTAAAAAATCGGTTTTTAATTCGATTGAAAAAAAATCAATAAACTCAGATTTAAAAGAAGCGATCGAAGCATTTAAACTGGAAAATCAACATCAAACATCTATATATAAAAATGGTCTATTAATTCTCCTGTATATGTATAATGCACCAAAAAAAATTACATGTGTTGATAAATACAGACATACAAGTTTTACTAAAGCGATTTCAAAAAAGAAAAAAAGCTTAAAACCTGTAAAGTTAGAAAGTCTGCCACCTACTTCTGATGCTGCCAAGCAGCACTTTTACAGAGTAGATTTACAAGTCCAGCAATGTCTCGGCAATGATCTAATACCAAAAGACTGGGGTTGGAATGTTGGAGAAATTTTAACGCCTATAAAAATGACACAGCCAGGTGCCCCAAAATCTTTATTAAAAATGATCTTTTGTAATTGCAAAACTGGCTGCAAAAAAGGATCGTGTACATGCAGAAGCGCTGGTCTTTTATTTTCATCGGTTTGTGGTACATGCTCAACTGAAACTTGCAAAAACTTTCCAATTGTTGACGAGATTGATTTTGATGATAATGACTTTGATGATAGTGAGGAAAAAATCCTCGAAGAAGAAGAAGAAGAAGAAGAAGAAGAAGAAGAAGAAGAAGAAGAAGAAGAAGAAGAAATCACTAACTAAATTCTCAACATAAATAATTTTTAAAATTCCAAATTTAAAAAATATATATTCTTTGTATTCGTTTTACCTTTTATTATAAAGAGAGCTTTTCTTTGAAATATTTTATTTATTACTGGAGGATTTGCCCGGGTTTGCTTGGGAGAAAGTGGTGTCATATTCTTACTTGCTAGGAAATTCACTTTAATTTTATACCATTTATGCTGTTTTTTTCACATCCACCAAGCAGGGGGGGATATTTATAATAATCCAAATTAATATGCACGTCAAATTGTTACTTACATTGAAATTCCCTTTAATTTGATACCCCACGTGCGGTATTTTCATATTTTCCATTTTTGACATCACCCCTCCTCCAATTCCACCAATTTATTGAGCCCCGGAGACCAAAATTTTTAATAGTGCGTATATGGATGTCACATACGGTATTTCATATTTTCAATTTTTGACACCCCTCCATTACAACCCATTTATTGAGCCCCAGGGCCCAAACATTTTCAATAGTTCGTATATGCATGTAAAATTGTTACTTGCATTGAAATTCCCTTTAATTTGATACTCCACAGTATTTTCATATTTCATATTTTTCATTTTTGACACCCCCTGGGCCCAAAACACCTATCTTATGTTGGTTCTCCCGTTGCGTAAAAAATTTGTGCCAAGTTTGGTGGAAATCGGTCCAGTGATTTTTCATATTTTCCATTTTTGACCTCCCCCAAAACCACCCATTTATTATGCCCCAGGGCCCAAGAATTTTCAATAGTGCTTATATGCATGAAAAAGTGTTACTTGCATTGAAATTCCCTTTAATTTGATACCCTACATGCGGTATTTTCATATTTTCCATTTTTGACATCCCCCAGGGCCCAAAACACCTATCTTATGTTGGTTCTCCCGTTGCATAAAATATTTGTGCTAAGTTTTATTGAAATCGGTCCAGTGGTTTAGTAGGAGGTGTGGAATATAAATACACACAATGACTTTTATGTATATTAAGATACACATATTTAATAATATTATTCAACAGAGGAAGATTTGTTAAAATCGACCATTCCGTCTATCGATTTAATACTCCTAACGATGAAATAATAACAAAATCGTTATTTTGATTTTATTACTATTAAAATTTGAACTATTTTAAACAAAAAGAATGAAGACTTTATCATGATCCAATGGTTTATTTAGTAGTAAGGAAAGAAATTCGCTGAATGTAAACGTTTTTATCTATTTTACCGCGCGCTGCCCTTAAATAAGGGTTTTTTTTAAAAAGCCTGACCTTATAAACATGCAAAGATGATTTTAAACCGATATTTAGACCTTTTTCAATAACTATACCAAATATCACTTTGCCTCAATTTTTTAAGAAATTTTACCGTTATTTTTACTCTGGCGACTGGACTACTTTACTTACACAGATTTTCATTTCAACATGCTATCATATGCTTAGAGTTGAATTACTAACTTATATTCATATTCTACCCAATTCAATACATGTGTGTGTGTGTGTGTGTGTGTGTGTGTGTGTGTATTGCAACATTACAATATGTACACTTGTGTTATGTATTTGAGGAGTACTCAACGTAACTATCGAATACACTGCTAGCTAGGTCGTGGGATTTTTGTTTCCGTTACGTGAAGTTCCTTTTGTTGCACAATAAATTTTTATGTGAGAAGAGAGAAAAAAGATTTTGTGGCGTAGAATAAATTTTAATACAACATTGATTTACAAAAAAAAAACAAATTTTTTTGAAAATTGAAAAGAAATATGTATTAAAAGTCGCCTTTTAAAAGAAGCCACTAAAATCATTACAAGCTAAAAGAAGTATTTGAAGCATTAGTCGTAGTCTACACACTATAAATCACACATAATTAATATGCAAACAACAAAAATAAAACACAAGTATGAACATATAAATAAGAAACATCAAACGCATATATAAAACCAATTATAACATTATTTTAATTAGTTGGGTGTCTGACATTAAAATATAGAATTCTAGTAATTATTTTCAGTGTTACAAATAATAAAAAAATAACAATTAAATATTTATTACAAAAAATGAAAAGTTTATTTGCATTATTTTAATAAAAAAAATGTTTACTTTACTTTAATAAATATTATTATTGTGGACTTATTTTTAACTAACTAGAAAAATTACCAAAAATCAGATGTTAGCGTTATACGTTATTATATTTACTGTTTTTTTTTTTTAATTTTTGTACTACACTATGTAGTACACTATGTTTAAATTTTACACTATGTAGAATTGTAAATTTCTTTGTTCATACTATGATTAAATGTATTTACTATCTTTATTTATGAAAATAATTGTTCATTTTTCACGTTGAGTTACCGTGGCGTGTGTGCACTGTCGCAGACGTTGTTGATGATACTGGAGTCTGCTGTCGGTTGCTGAGTATGGAGATTAGTGTCCCACGTCTAGAACGATTTGCGTCTATTTTATGTCCCTAAGCAAACTGACATAGTGTCCCCGAGAGCAAATTATTAGCGTCTGTTCTATGTTGCTGAGCAAACTGACACAGTGGGCCCGTGAGCAAATTATTACCGTTTGTTCTGTCGTTCAGAATCGTCAGGAATTTTATACTCAAGGCACGCTAACAGGTCGAAGATTGCTTACCAAGCCATCACAGACCTGTCAGATTTTCTTCAGGCTTGTTCTGCGCGTCAGTTCTTTACACATAATTTTTGCATAATTTCACACCCATAATGAATGGTGGTGTGCAAACTAATAGAATTATGAGATTCGTGATACTTTTGTCTTTGTTTACATATTAATTAATTTCTCGTCACATATTAATTAATTTGTTTAAAGTTTGGTTATAATTGTACCATTTACCTTCAAATTGTAAACACACATGTCATTTTGGACTTCTTAAAATGGCATCATTCACTTTGTTGTGTGTATTGCCAGTGTGCAAATTTTTATTAAATAAACATATTTAATTATTCATATTTTATGCCTGTGTGAACTGGAGCTCACTACCACAATTAAAGTACACCGTACGCAAAGACACGATTGTTTCCTCCCTCGGTCGGGTGACAAAACACACACACACACACACACGCTATCTCCGTAGTAACCAAATAAATCATTGTTCAGAACGGGTGTTTTAAGACAAGCTACCAATTGTCAAATTCTTGTCTGTTGTTGTATGCATCATTTAAAACTATTTACAACACTGTTTATATTAATATAATATGTACAAATAAGTTACCGTGGGCGAATATAGACACAAACACACACACACACACACACACACACAAATATATATATATATATACATAATTTACATTTGGGTATTGGTTTTACTCGTTAACTCATACTTCAGTTTTTTATGAGTTATTTCTTTTTTTTAAATAATTGTTCAATTGTCACATGCGTACTTGTTGAGTTCCCGTTGCGAAACTGTTATTGCAAGAGCGCGACCGTGTAAGTGTGCACGCATACGTGTTTGTGTATGCGGTTTCTCGATGTGGACAATGACGATGTCCCGATTCCCTTGTAGGTCGTTACTTGCCTTGTGTTACTATTGCGTGATGATGTGCTCCTTCGTCAATCGTGGTATGTTGGGTTTCCTGCTTGAGTGGCTAAGCAGGAATTCTGAGTCGACGCCGATTCTGAGTGGCTAAGCAAACCGACGTAGTGTCCCCGTGAAAAAGGTATTAGCGTCTATCCCTCCTTCAAAATTGTATTTACAGTCTGCAGTAATTCTGACATGTCAGCAATCAAAGTATGCCGTTTTCAAGATGTTCAATTTGGTCTGCACCTGCATAGCGTCACCTTTGCAACACATCAGTTTTTGCAATTTTTGAATTAACGGTAGAATTGATGTTTAAGTTAGCTGTGGCATTAAATGCTCAGTTATCCATTCGTTATTTCCATACAACTCAATTGTTTATTATTTATTGATTAGGGTCATAATTAATTTTAGTTTATATAACTCCGTGCACTTTTTGCAATCGTATTTATTGCAACACGGTCGTCTATGTGCGATTCTTCCAGTGGCACTGTCTGAATTGCAAAATGTATTTTGCAAAATGTACATTTCATTAAATATTGTCATTAATTCATGTCTGAACCAGAGTTTACTGACACAAGTAAAACACATGTGTACATAGATATCTTGCCTATTTATAGCACCAAACACTTATAGACCGGTAGAACATACACACGCGCTGTATACTGTACACACACACACACACACACACACAGAGGGCTTAAAATTGACAGGTGTTCAATTTGACAGTCTTCAGCTTGTAATATTTGCCTGTACATACACGTAACAGTACTTAAAAGTATTCCTAACAACTTCTCTATATTAATTACAAAAATACTGCTTTGGGTACAATTGTGGTTTTGAACGACCGTATTAATTATGGTTTCTGGTTGATATTGAGTTCTAGTCGTAATAAAAATGTAATTTTATGGTAATGTAAAGTTCTGGCCGTAATTTTATGCTACAATTCCAGATTTATTTAATCTCATATTCATACCTACAACATAAAGTACAAAGTACTATAATTGTAATGATAGTCCTAATTGTAGTATATAAGTACCGTACTATGATATTGATAGTAGTGTTGTGTTGCATTGCATAACTTACGGTACTTACACATATTGTGAGTCTCAGGTTCAAACATTGTATAATAATAACACTACACTAAGGTACAAATACATTAAGATAATATTAGATACATTTAATTCCACTGTGCATAATGCATAGTGACAGTGTGTGTAACTATTACGTGACTGGAGAAGGAACGGACGCACAAAGTAAAGAATTTTCAGGGTATAACGGTTCCAATGGAGAAGGGGGTTGATGGGGTTTTTCAATTGCCAGATTTATATTTTATGTTTCTTTTCTAGGAATGTATAAGTTTAAAAGTTTGAATAACACTTACTGAGTAAGTTTAAAAGTTTGAATAACACTTACTGAGTCTCTGTACGTCAGTTTATTTGTTTACGGAATTTTGTTTGTTTTTTCAATAGTTATAATTTCAAGAAACTTCCGTTTGAAACGATTAGTTTCAGTACGTATTATTTTTACTTTGTCAAACTGTCAGGTGTGGCGGTGTACGCGTGTTGTGTTAAGGCTGTTAGATCGTGTTTATTAGTTTCCATTCACGATAGAAACACCTTGATGACTTATTGTATAACAGTATGGTGCGAAGTTAGCTATACCTTCGATTTAGAATAAACCTAGAATTCTCAGACGATTTAGAAGAAACCTGTGTATCCTAGGAGATTCCAAAGAATTGAGGCATTGCTTATCTTAACCTTGTTGCCTTTAAAAGAAAAAAAAACGCAGAACAGCCAGTATAGTTGTATCTGTTAGTTGTTTACATAGAAAATAAATATGCGTTGTGATTTATGTACAGTCGTTTGAAGTGTAAACTTATCTGTAATTACTGTTTATTACGCTTAATAATTTACCGAGTGTTATCGAAGTAGATTTTGTTGTTGTTACTTACACTTATACTTAACTACAGTTAACTTCAATTATTACAACAATAACTTTTAATTATATATTCATTTAAAATTTAAAAACTCAAACTCGACCTGTTTACTAATCATGTAGAAATTCAGACAATGTTTTTAATATTTTTTCTGTTTTAATTGAAATGTTTGTTAAAAATTTTAGAAAAAAATGCACACAAATAAAGATAGTGAGAATAATGAGATAGAGATACACAGACTGATACATGAATAAAAGACAGACGGACAGAGCAAAAATTAAAGAAAAGAAGAAAACAATTAGACAAAACTGGGAAGTATATTATCTTTGGCGAAGTTGATTGTTAAGACTGACATACACATCGCCGTGTCGCACAGTGGAAACAGAATAACTGACTCCAATAAAATCACAGTTGAAGTGAACAAAGGCACTCTTATACAATAATTAAATTTTAATTTAATACCCAGTACTGTAATATCGCCACTCTAAATTGGACTGGGCCGTGGTAATATCGCCACCTTGCATTATAGTGATATAGCGGGCCTCGTTGCCGGTAGGGTAGTTGAATTAATGTAAGGCGGAGGCACGGACAAGCTCGAACAATCCAGAACGTTACACATCTCTGTCGCACAGAATGATCTCCAAACGACTGGAAGGCCTTGCGCGCCTCGGTGTGCCAAAAGTGACGTAGGCACTCAGCGACGCGGTACTATTTATTTCCTCAGAGTAGAATTATTATTTTTCTATAAAAATATTTACACATTGAATTATTATCAGGCTAATTTTGTATGTATGTGGACAGTGTTATATGTCTAATATACGCTGTATGTTTCCATTCTAACAGAAGAAATAGTTTTTGCTTTATATTCTCAAAGTACGATTTATGAAATATTTCTACTTCAGTTTGCTCTTTATTTTATTATAGTTTAACATTTTACCTCCAAGTTGTTATACAAAATACCTGCATAACTTTAAACTAAAATTTGAAAACGCTGATCGAATGAACTCTTACAATAAATAGTGAAACTGCTAACGTACAAATGTGACAAATCTCCTACCACACGTAATGATAAGTGAAACTCTCTAGAGTGATACGTTGGCTTTAGGCGGCGCTGTAAACATACTGACACATCTGAACAGTTTCTTCTTCAGTTACACGGAAGTTACCTAAAATATACTTGGTTCAACGGAAGTGGGTGTAAACAGTAGTGGTATGAGAATACCCATACCAATACAAAAATAACATTATATGGACATAACGTTGAGATTTACAACGTATATGAAAATTAATAATCTTATATAGCGCATTGCTATTGCAGTGTAGAATGTATTTTACAGATTCTCGACGAATGGTCGTGGCATTTGGATGCTTTATAATAACTAACTAACTACGTTGATTGCGTAGAGACTGCCAAACAGAATGACGGGAAGACAGCTGATGAGCTAGTGACGATTTTAAAAAACAGGAAAACTTCATTTTCAGCGTCCTACTTTTTTTTCTTCATACAAAAGATAAACAAACTGTGTTGTGTGCAGCCCTTATTATTTATATTTCCGTAAGCATGTACCGTGTTTATTGTCTACTCGTTTTATTCCAGTCAGCAAACAGGTATGAAGAAACAAGTTACTTATTCTGTGAATAATTAATGATCTCAACCAATGGTAGAGTTTGCTCGTTAGACGGTGTATCTAAGGTTGCAATACTATCAGTCTACAATAGAATTATCTATGCTTCGTTATTTTACAGAAATCGTGTAACGCTGCATCTGTTTTCTACAACTGTAAAAGTAATTAATGATAATGCGATGTATTTTTATATACTTACACTTATTGTTTTATTAATGGTACCTATAATTAAATTTTTTATATATTTTTTTTATTGTATTCTTTTTTATACAGCCTAAAGGCACCATATGAAGTAACGTTTAGGTGTCCTCAAATTTAAATAACAAGTATATGTAAAATGTCGCCTTATTTATTTATATCCATTGTAAATATTGTAAATATTAAAACGTAAATACAATAAAAGTAATTAAAATGTTGATTATACTTAAATGTGATACATTTAAAATTAATTAGGTTACACGATGACATTTTTGGTGTTAAGAAACTGTTGAGAAAAGATGACATACTTTTACTTAATGATAAAACATCGTTGTATCCCATGAATCGCTATACGCATTCTACGTACTTTAACTATACTTCATCTCACTCACAAACGACATTCTTTAAAGTCGCATATGTAATGTTTTAACGATGTTCTATGTAAGTTATACTAATAAAGGGCGAAAGAGTATCTCAGTCATCAAACACTTCTATAAACATGTTTCCCTTCTAATAAAATAAAAAGCTCAGTTTAAGAATTCCAAACTTTTAAATACAAATACTATTCAGTGTACATTTTGCACATAATTCTGCATACATTTCTGTGCATATTTCGCTGTTGTAAATTCAAGGGTAGGCCTAATTAAAATGTTCCTTCCCAAATATTTCACCGGTTGGGATTTTATAAATTCACTCCTTTCCTTGTCTCTATAGAAAATTAAATTTTACAAAGAATTAACACTTGAAAATATTCCTAAATTGTAAATAACTGAAACTTTTAATTATAATATCAAGAAATCCGAAAGACTAAACAAATCAAATTTAAAGAAAGGAAACGTATATTGTTATAAGGCTAATATATTAAACTACAATTTTTGATGTTGTTAAACTACAACTATCTGCTGTCACTCATAGTTAGCAAATATGTTCTGGATTATGGTTAGAAAACGAAACGTCAACAGATAGTTACAGTTATAACTGTATATAAGCTGCAGTACTAATGTGATAAGTAATACGGAACTAATACGTACTAGTATGATGAGTTATATAAGATTTAGTATTAATATGATATGCTGTGTCGTCTTTTAAGGCAGCGATTGAAATAAAACACTCCTTTTACTGTCAGCACCTTGTTTATTTAACGTTATCACAAATAATTTTTCACAAATAAAAGTATAACACAGAAAATACAATTCAATTTCGATGATATCGATTGTTGACACAACCATAATTTATGCAAACAAGAAGATAACACACAAATATCTTTAGTGACTTACAGCTCACTAATTGAATCAGAATCTGAACTGACTACCGACTCCGTCTCCTATGTTTATATGTAGATATTAATGATGTAATTCACCAACGTGCGTAATTTACTACTTACTAGATGGTCTAGGATGGTTAGGCGTATATTCCAGAAATTGGTAGAACAAACTACGTTTATCTATAAATTATTCTTTATATAGTATCTTTATAAATAGCGTTCAACAATATATATAAGTTATAAATCAATTTTGGATATTTTAAATATACACAAGTAACATAACCTACGTATTCTAATGATAAATAGTTTTAATAATACAAATCACAGTTGGGCTTATTACTTAATATATTCTACAAAATTCATAATATTACTTTGAATCTGGGTTAGAGGTTCTCTAGTATACAACAATTATCCCCTCCCCCTTAAAACCCCTACATCTACATTCACATACAAAATTTTCAAAGTTTACAAATATTACAAATTTATTTAGTATTTATAAAATTTTGTCTTCTTGACCGAAGGTTGTATTGTAGCTCTTTGATGTCTGGAGAGTCACTGGTGGATTTGTTCTCTTCTGTCCGTGTGCTGGCCCTCGTGTATCAGGTCGTAGAGGTTGTTTTACCACCTTCAAATGAGGTGAATGGAGTTTCACTATTAGAGATGTCCTTATGGAATAAACACCATTTCCCAGGCGCTGATCTACTCCAAACCGTCTTATCCTACATAATATCAATCTGCATTGTTGCTGAGAGTGTGATTCCTTTGCAACACTAAGTCTCCTAGATTTAATATCTTTTCCTCCTCAACGCCCTGCTTCTTGGCTTCCTCGAGAGCCCGTAGCTTCACCTCACCTCGTGTCTTATCAAACTCTGGTTGATGTCATTACAACCACGTTTCTGGATTTGCATGACATCCTTCTGTAGGTCGACTCGGAAACAGTTCAGCTGCCTGTAATTCTGCTGACTCACTGGTGTGACATAAATTTAAATTACGAGGGCTATTTGAAAAGTTCTCGGCCTACCGTACAAACGAATATGTGGCGTTTCTGTTTCTTACCGAATCGTGGCGCCACATTCGCCCCACGAACAGCAGTGAAGGATCAAGTCATTACCCCGTCACGTACCCCATTGAGGAAGTCCGATTCTTCTAGGTCCTCAAAATAACCGTTAACTGCCGCTTTCAGCTCGTCATCTGAGAAAAATCGCTTCCCCCCGAAAATTTTTGAGGTTTGGGAATAGATGAAAGTCAGATGGCGCTAAACCAAGTGAATAAGGCGGATGGTGTAACAGATCGTACTTTAACTCTGCGATATTTGCCATAGACACAACGCATTATGTGAGGGCGTGCATTATTCCGATGGAAAATGATCTTCTTTGCTAAACCTGGTCTTTTTTCTCAAATTTTTAAAATTAGTTGGGCCAAAAAGTTAGCGTAATACTCTCCATTTACCGTTTGCCCTTTTCAAGGCAATCTAGTAACAATATCCCCTTAGCATCGCAGGAAAATGGATCCATATACTTTCCAGCCGACAAAATTGATTTTACCGTTTTTGGAGGCGGCGAATCACTATGCATCCATTGTTTCGACTGTTGTTTTGTTTTAAAGTGACGTAATAGACTCAAGTTTCATCAGTTGTTACAAATCTACGAATAAAATCTTTCGGATTTTTCTTAAAACGTTTTTGGTCACTTGTCAACAAACGCGGCACCCATCTTCCAGACAGCTTTTTCATACCTAATTCCTCAGTAAGAATGTGATGTACCCTTTCATCTGAGATGCCCACAGGCTTAACAATTTCAGACACCTTCAAACGGCGATCTTCCAAAACAATATCGTGCACTGTATTGATGATTTCTGGTGTAGTGGTATTTTTCGGACGCCCAGTACGCGGGTCATCTTCCAAACTTGCACAACCACGTTTAAATTCAGTTGCCTATTTTTTCACTGTAATAAATGTAGGTCCCGCATCACCCAACACATTTTTCATCTCATTAAAAATTTCTCTTGGCGTTAAACCTTTCTTAACAAAAAATTTGATTACCGCACGATGTTCAGTTTTCTCCATTTTCGACGTTGCTGTGAGATAACCTTATTTATACAGCTGTTTCTTCGCAACCATAACTTGACCCGACTTGACGCTTGACAGTTGTTCATGGGGCGAATGTGGCACCACGATGGGGTAAAAAACAGAAACGCCACACATTTGTGTATATAGTAGGCCGCGAACTTTTCAAATCGCCCTCGTATTATAAACGTAGAATGTTTTGTTTTACTTAAAAAAATATGAAGCTCATGGTGACCTGAAGAACCATCTTTTAAGGTTTATAAAGTAAACAGCGACCGAATGGTTAAATTACAGGGTGGGGGAAAGAGAACACAACAATTTAAAACTATCACAACATTAACTCGTTGAATATTTTAAAGTCAAATGTAGTATGAATGCAAAGGTAATAATATGCCGTTTTACTTAGTCATTTCATAGTTTGAAAGTAACATTCCTGGAGTGACGCCCATTGACACGCTTACCTCCTTCACACTGATAAGCATGGCTTGCGGAATCACCTTAATTTCTTCTATGATTCGCAGCGTGAGTAGATTTAAGTCACGTAGTCGTGATTGGAAAACCTTAAACTTCAGATACCCTCACAAAAAGAAATTACACGCGGACAGGTCTGGAGATCGCGCTGGTCAGGGTATTGAACCAAATTTTGAGGTCAACCGATCTTCGAACACTGGCCTCAAGACTTACTCTTCCACATTTTCTGGCGCAAGCACTGTTTTAACACTTACTCCAAATTTTTCTGTCGAGGCAATGGTTCCAAATGTCTTTTGTTTCTCATTTTAATATTGTTGAGAGATCTGGAATTCTTCCATGTCTCCCAACGTTGAAATGATTTCTGAACAGCCTTTGTTTTGTTCTATAGGAATCATTACTTTTAGAAAACGTTTCTACAGCAAACGAACGATGTTCAACTTGCCATTGAACTATGTTTATCGAAATGGCATAGTTTAGCTGAGGTTATAAAACCACCTGTTTATTTATTGTTGTCATAGTAACCGAACACGAGCTAACACAAATTGTTGTGTTCTCATTGCCCCACCCGTTATAACTCCTAATGAAGTGGATCACTGTAATAACACTTTCCTCCTTTGTTTTAAATTTAACTAATTAATCTTTGAAATGAATCGTGGATGTCGAACACACTTTTAAAATGAAGAGGATAGTGATATGAAGATTTGTACAATTGGATAATCGTGTGTCTGAAATTATACAGTTATATGAAACTAACTAACATGTTACGACGCGCAAAGTTTGGATTACACAGTTCTCCTATACTTGAAACTAATTCATATATACACACGGACGTTCATTCAATAGGGCATACGGTAGAAATAAAATGCAGTCAACCGTTGAAGTCAGCAGAATGGCGTTACTGTGCTATGCCGGAAGCCGTACGTGTGCTATTGCCGTGATAGTATCGGAGAGATTGCGTTGCAGACAGATCCAGTTTCAGCAGTTTTATTTAAATTGATATTGTAAAGTCAGCGTACATTTCACCAATTTAATAACTCGCGCTACTGAACGGATACTTAGATAAAGGTCAGTGTGCATGAATACTCTCCGAAGACCATATCTGACACACTGCAAAGTGTAAAATTATTACGGCTTTTTCTCTATACATGATGCCACTTCCTTGCTTGATTTTAGTTTGTCTTGTTTGTGACACTTACGTATTCGTACTTTTGATGTTTATAAAGTTACAAAATTATCATTTTTAATTTTCAGAGTTCTAAATTTATCGGAACTTTAATTTTAAAAACAGGTGTAATTTGATCATAAGAACTGGTGGTATTGTTACTAGCCTTGGGAAGTACTGTATAGTGACTTCAGACGTTAACATCCCCCTCTTGTACATCAAACGTTAATCACCACTTGCACATTAAAGTACTGTATGGTGCTGGAGAGGCGGAAGTGGTGTGACGAAAACAAACTACTTTCTAGTCTGCAACATTAGTTTCCCAACTTTGCTTCGTAATACTAGGATTACGTGAACGTATTTGTTTTGAAGCTTAAAATTAGTTTTGTAAATAATAGAAAATTTACATTGAAAAATGTACCTACATTAAAAATAATGAAAAATTTGCCTTGACACAACTTGCTGTATGCATTAAATTTTTTCATGTTTGGAATTACTAAGGTATTAATTGTAATTTATGACTAGTCATTTTCTTTGGTAAATTTACACACTTTGAAAAAAACTTCATCATGGTCTGATCGGGTGGTACACAAGTGTGAAAACAAAGTGACTGCAGCTGCCGAATACTGTTTTATATACAGCCAAGATTATTTTGGGTTGTAGTGTTGTAACATTTCAGATGTTACAAGGCTAATCAGGACGTTTCTGGAATGTGCAAGCACGCTACATTTTACTAGAAGGATTTGGAGCAATGCCCCTACCCGATGACTGAGCACTACGTGACAAAGTTTCCGTAGTGTAAGCGTGTTACTTATAAACCTAATATTACCATAATATTGTCATAAACCTATGTCCTGACCTAGGAAATCCAACCAAATGCTTTGCTTCCAGGTTGACACTGGAAACCACTGATGTAATTTCATAACGCTCTTCTTAACTCTTCAGTATTCTTTGGTTTTTCAACAATTACCTTAGATCTAATTTCGATCTCTTCTGTTCTTTGTACTTTTGGTCCGTATTCTTTTCTGGTCTTATTTTTGTTAAGTTGACCCATTTATACTACGCATTTATACTACCCATTCCTCTTCATAAGCTTCTCCTACGGTTGTCTCTTTCAACTCAGAAACACACAACTTTCACGATTACCGTGTTGACTTTTCAGTCACCTCCTCCATTGTCACATAAGATGATACTTCGCTCTCCATTTATTTTTACATTTCCTCGTCTGCCATCAAATTTTCTTCTTTTCTGTACTTGTCGGACCCTTCTTCGGTCACCGCCACTTGTCGAATAGTTGGATATTACTGTCACAGGAGCTGCGCCGAATTCATCTTTTCTCCGACAACCTTCGAGACGTCCTTTATTAGGATGCATCTGTAACATCCATGGCAATTTTCATTTCATAGAAAATGTCTTCAACGGTCTTTTGGTAACTAACCTTAATTCCATCTTGGCAGACGTGTATGCCATCTTTTTATAACACGTTAAGATGCTGTGCGTATTGTAGAAAAATGAAAATGAGGCTGGTGGTTACTTTCTACAATAGGTCCCATAATCCTCCTTCGTCAACTATAAATTACTTTTCTGGTTTATGTCCAATCTGGTTAAAAGTCTAATTTACAGACAGTTTTTTGGTCCAGTACTTTCTTAAAACATAACTTCATTAAGTACAATCAGTTCACCATTCACCTAGCTGCTTATTAACATTCTGAGTTCCACATTTTATGATCGGTGAGTTCTTTAGTCTGTTTCTAATACTATATACATTTACGTTATTATATTTTATTTTAAATGAGTGGATCATTCCTTACCTTTCCCGCTTTGTTCTTTTCCGTATGATATGTTACACACATGTCGATTTATTTTTCCGAGACGCGTTTTGTTTGAACTTGTATATTTCTAGATTCTACACGCTGAAGATATGTAATCTTAAACTGCATGCCCGAGATATTATTATTTATCAATTTGTTCATTAATTATTTATCACTTTGCTTCCGTTTAGAATATTTTTCAGTAACACTGCCAATCTATCTACAGTAGATCGCTTAGAGCGTCCATAGACGAGGAGGGGTTTTAGTTGGTAGTCCACTTGAGATGAGATTCCCATACATCGTGAGTAAATGTATTTCATCGCACCTTAAAAAAGAACTACGTAGCCTACCTCTTAAGATTTAAAAAAATCTAAATGTAGGCACGTGTCAAGATATTTTAGTGTGTTTTATTAACACTGTTGACACGTACCTTTACTAAAAGTATCTTTATGATTAGGTGATCTTATTTTGTAGTAGTAGTGTAAGCAGTAATAATAGTAATTATGGGGTTTATTGAACAGTTAGTGTAAAAGGGGAACAATTGAAGGGTTCACCAAACCAAATACGACATAGTGGCAAAAGCATTTTCTTAATAAATAGTATTTTGAAAATATGCCTGTCAGCGAGGCAAGTAAGTTCTCTTAAGTTCTCTCTCAATAGGGTTGGTTTGTTTCTCGCAAATAAGACCTCTGTGGATGAACAAACCGAAAAACATTGAAACCAACATAGAATTGATGGAAAAAGCTGAATTTGGAAGAAAAAGCTGTTAACATCTCATCATAATGTGAACATTATAAGAAGACAGGAGAAGAACGCTATATAAATGACGTTGGGTAAGGCTAACAGAAGGGAAGTGTAGAATCATAAAACATATTCATACTCGCTTCAGACTTATAGTCATTTAAGAGTTCTAAAAAAATAAATATTTTACGCAGAACGCTTTATGTTTATCTTTTGTTCTGTCATTAGTAAAACCCCATTAATCTTCCCCCCACACAAATTTAATGAAGAATCAAATGGGCTACGTCTGTTAAATATGTGAACTCTAATAGAATAAAAATAAGTTTATTCTTGTAACGAGGTCTAACCTCAAAAATTAAGCAACATATAACTTTTCTAACATTCTTTGTTTACGGTTTGTATTCAAACAACAGGTCAAAGAAGACTAAAAAGAACAAAAAGAAACACTGCGTGTAAAAAAAGAGAAGTGGACTGGCAAATGGGAAGACACAGCGCTCACAGCTAGCAGCGCTTCTCTGGTCTGTAGAAAAGATGGAACTTCATTTGCAACTTATTACAAGAGCCAAGTTTAGTGCACTGTGTAGCCGTTATTATTTACGGTAGAGTGAAGAAACAAGTGGTTGCACGTACCGTGTTGATTGTTCCGTCACGTCCTTCTGCTGTTCTCAATACATACATAGTTGAGAACATCAACATCAACATATAATTGAGTAAAGTTCATTTGTTACTGTATAAAATAATTAATCGGCTCTATAGGCTAGTGTGTTTAGAATATATACATGAATGATTCCTAGCACTAAACTACAATATATAGGCGTTATGATTTGTAAAATCTAATTTTATAGTTTTGATTCTACTGCAATTCTTTTGTTTCTTTCTGAAGTTATAGTTATGTACCGTTTTGATCCCACCTTAAGAGACTCGAAACTAAATTGACACGGAAAAGTATAAATAATCAAATAATATATAAAATAAAAGTTATCCTGATAATTTTATGCGTTTATAAGTGTATGGAAGTTGATACTAGTCAACACTACAATAGTTTTCGTTAAGTGAATTGTGGGACACTATGTATTGTTTAAAATAATGTATTATGAAATCGTAATAAAGCAATTCGAGTTTTAAACAAAAATTATTCTGTTGGACACCACTATATAAGAAATACCCGATTAGCGCTTTCGAGTCTCTGCGTATCATGAGATCGGAAATATTCGATATCCGATATCCTAGATATTTCCGATCTGATGAGTTGTGAGACAAGAAAGCGCTAATCGGGTATTTCTTTTATACATAGTGTTGTGGAGCGGCAAAATTTCTGTTTGCAATTATAACGATTAGCAAAATTTTCTTATTTAAATTCAAGTTTTAAATTATTATAATGGCTGCATATTATGAAGTAGTGATGTAAACAGGAAGATCGTTATCAAAGAAACAGTTTCTCTTTATAAATCGTTAAAAATGTTAAGGAACGTTTAATAAATTATGCTTAATAAGTATGATTTTACTTATAAAGTATTTAAGAAGCAAGTTACAAAAAGTAACAATTGACTTCAACGTGATTATTAAAGTATGTACGCATGTCATATTCATATGAAAATAAATAAATTTATTTTACTTTACCACTTTGGACTTAAAGAAACATACGGCTAAAATGTACACAACTACTATTAGAAGCGGTCGCCGTCCTTTGATGGGCGTCTGAATGCGAATTAATAACGAAGGGTGGAACCAGAGCGCTCTGTCATTATATACGCTGATTCTGAGTAGGCCTATAGGGAAGCATGTTTCTGGATTATAGTGAAAAGAAGGGTGCAATGTTACATTTCAAAAATGTTTAAATGTGCACAGGGAATATCATTTTTGGACGTAGTAATACAGAGGTACATTAAATTTTAAATTGTGTGTATGGAAAAATTGAGTTTACAATTTTCGGGTATGAATATTTAAAAGAAAAAAAAACAAATCTCGTAATTTTTGGATAAAAAATGGTGTATAATTAACATGTCTGTAAATCTCCATTAAAATATCTAACGTTTCACAATTAAATAAAGTGTACATTAACGAGATGTAGGAGTGATACTGCAAAGTGACTAGCAGAATATTTAATCGTGTTGTCACAGGCATGTCACATTATGAAGCTAAAATATGGATGGAATGTTATATGAAGAGAAATAAATGATTTCAAAACTGTGGAACTGTCTGGAATATTGTTCGTAAATTACAATCCAGTTTGTAATAAAAGTAATCTTATTTGTAATCTTAAAGTATAGCATAAGGTAAAGACGAATGGGAAAAATTTATAAAATACTGACAATTTAGAGTATAAAATAATGCCTTTAGTAAGGAGTAGCCTACAAACGTCTTCAGAAAGTGATATAAGTCTAACAGTGGAAATAATTATTTAGAACACGTTAGAAAATTGTATTTAACACAAAGTAACTATACGTAATTAAAGACGAAAAGAATGGTAAAAATGATACGTAATGAAAAACGGAGAAGAATGATGTGTTTTTCATAGAGACATGGTAACGAATGTTAGAATCCTCCAGCAGAAAGAAAAGATACTGCAGTAATAAACGCAAGATTAATATTACAACTCAATTAATATAGCCTACTGAAGTTATTTTCTTATTTCTTTAGCTATTTCAATACTTTGTTTACAATTATTTCGTTTTAGATTTCCTATTTTTTCCAAAAGTAGTTAGCCCTTTGACAAGTGTCATTTGCGTGTGCGCGCGCGTGTGTGTGTTCGTGCGTGTTTGTGTGTGTTTGTGGATAAGAAGTATGGATTGTGAGGTAGTTATAGACGGACGGACATCTAGGTATGATTTTATAGCGCGAAGCAAAATAAACAGACATTTTATTTATAGCCCTCTAGTTTTGTTTTTTACAAGAGCCAAGATTATCGTATAATATCTGGTGTCTATATTATTTATGATTGAACAGAGAAGCAAGCTGCTGCTTGTACCGTGTTTATTGTTCAGTTACGTAGTTTTGTCTTGCTAAATAATTAAATGGGAAGAAACTCGTCATATGTTTTATGGCAATCTTACAAAGTATTTCAAACGCGCTGTTCCTATAATACTTAAAAATATACAGTAGATTTGTTAGATTAAGTGTAAATCTGATTATATGTTAATTTTAGTGTTTAAAACCTGGAAAATAAAAAAAAAGGTACGATCAATTTTAGCCACTTACCGTATATTTCATAAAGATATTAAATAGGCAATCAGTTTAATAAAAGGATATTGTTGAGTACTTTTCCTTTGTCTTTGTCCTTCTTGTATTTTGTAACAATTCATAGTTTCTTGCATACACTAAGTCTTCTCTGGTTGAATCTCTTAACTAGCCATTTTATTTCTTCTACTGTTGTTCCTGTTTAGTCTTGTTCGGAACTATGTATTTTCATAATTACACCTGCCATCACTGGATTTATTATTACCATGCTATAGTGGTGTGTAATTACTAAATGTTGTGCAACAGATTCATTAATAATTGTACAAAGGAAGGCACGTTTTTGGTTTCTCGTTACTTATAAGTAAAAACGACGTCTTCTAATTACATGCATATAAGACGCTAAAATAAAAACTGTTAATTCTTAAATTGTTAGTAACAAATTGATGTCTTACTTCTTTTTAACAAGAAAAGCACAGTAAGTTTTAATCATACATTTCAGAGTTTTAAGTGTGAAGTCTGAATTATTTTATATCTGAAACGATTTTATATATTTCCATATGTGCAACGGAACGAATATGAAATGATTTTCCTTTATTTCTTCAAACTGTTTATTACCGAGATGCTTTTACGGAGACACTTTTGAGTTGCATTTGCCAAACTGCATTAGTATGTTGCGGTACACGCGCGACTGCGTTCAGTAATAATTACGTAACGTTTACTACTTTTCATTGCTAAAAATAATCATTTTGTCAATCTTGTGAGCCTTTGGCGCCCATTTTGTTAAAAACGAAAGTTCAGAACATTAAAAATTGCATGAGTGTAGGAAAGCAATCAATATTACGAAATTTGTAGATCATATATTGCAAGGATATGTTTCAGGAGAAAGAAGTAGACGCAGACAATATAATTCAAGTTTATTATTAAGCCTAAAGAAGCTATTTTCATAAAGGTTTTCGACTTTGTATGAGACTGTATAATCATCAGTCGATCAGACTCGGATATGTTTTAAGCAGCCTGTACTCACAGTTTGGAACGTTACAACGCTATCATATATATGATAGTACTACTACTACTATCATATATATGAAGATGTGTTTGTGTGTCTAAACAAATTGCAAACATTATTGCCGAACCACATTCCCGAGTCATGTTATAATATTTATAAAATTTTCTTCATTGGGAAGAAAAGAGTATCATAAATGATTTCATACATAAATTAAGGTGTAATTGAGGAGAATTCTCTTCAACAATGCCAGCAACTGCTTATCTTCGTTTTATTCTATTTCTTTATTAATCTGTACCAGACCTCAGTTGTTGTATGCATGTCTAAGTATTGTAGCTATGGTCACATCTCGTTCTCCTGTAATCTAATGCAAAATTTTATTTTCATTTCTTACTGAATAGTTTTGTATTTTGCTAAAAAATATTTAATTTTAAACTTTTCTATTTTGACGCCTACTGTATTTATCGTCACGGCTACCGCATCAAGTCTCTCAAATAATGATTATTTGTCGCTTTCATGTGAACTGTATATGTAGGTGGTGAACGTTTTCTACTTTTATGCTGTGACTACATTACATTTTCAATAGTGATATTTTTATTTGGCAATATAATTTAACACAATTTAATTTAGTGATATTTTTAATTTAGCACATGTAGACACAAATGTTAGACGCTATAACACTTCACGCTACACTGTTTTACTGGTAAATATGTAGATACGATGGCGTCTTAAAAATCTCTGTTACTCGGGTGTCGGGTGTCGGGTTCGAACCCACACTCCTATCTGAGAACTAGAGCTTAAATGCAGCGCCTTGGACCATTCGGCCAACCTGACCAACTGATTTTTTAGTTTACACGTTAAGATGAAAGTACTATACGTAGCCTATATTATTTTTATTCTGATTTCCTTATTTGCATAAGCGTTATTCAATGCAAACCGTACGTTATTACTACTGCACATACAAAGTCTCATACAACGCTGGTTTAATAATATATTTGATTTGTTGGTTGTATTGTTATTATTTTTACCCGTGTTGCTTACGTGCGTGTTGTAAAAATGGTCCTTTGAGAGAGTGCCAAGTAAGTATTTTATCTAAAGCAAACGAAGTGTTCTTCACCACGGAGAATTTAACTTCCCATAATTGGCGACGTGTTTGGATTTTATAATTATAATTTTTTTTATAGTGATAGCTTCCACATCTGCCTTTATAACCATCCCAACCTCGTTCAAGTTCTCTATTTAACAGGGAAGCAGAATGACTGTATTCTGATGTGAAGAGTGTGCATAGAACAGTATGAGTGCCTTCATGTCTGAATTATACCTAAGTCGTACGTACTTTAGGGGGACCATCCATATACCATAGAAGAAGAAAAAATATGTTACACACATATAAAACAAACAACGAGTAAAATGAATTTATACAAACAGACAAAGCTAAGTGGAATTATTCTAGGTCAATCAACATTTCGGTTCTGAGTTTTAGATGTGCATCGCCGCAAGTTCGGATTGATGATTTCGATCGTCGGGAGAGTTCAGCGGTTATTGCAAACATTTGTCCTGTTCGAGCAAATGAAACAGTCACGTCACAAAGAATAATGCAGGAATATGCAAATGTAATACAAATCACATTAGCAGAATTATTTACTTAAATCATTGCGCTATATGGTGTCAAAAGTCTAAGAGAACACAAGCATTTCTATATTATTTATATCGTACAATATTTAAATTGAAATATAACATGTTTCTACAAGAATCGTAATACTGGTTTCATAACGCTGTGTTGTGTCGGAGATAGCGTATGAATTCTGCAAAGTTTGCAACAAGCTTTTGCTGTTGTTCAGAAACGACTGCGAATATTACAAAACTTTTTTTCTTACGAAATATTTTGCACATCTACGTCGTTCAAAGTAAGTCTAGTATTTAATGAAGTTCATCCCGTTTACCCTCTAATTTAAGATTAAAAATAATCAATGTAACGTTTCCTCTATAATTTTGACTACCGTTTTTCAAATTCAATTTTAATATAATTTTAAGTACGCCTACAAGATAAAGTAATATAAAACTACAGTCATTAACCTGATGATGCAATAAATCCGTCATGACAATTAATGTTTATTAATTAGCTAAATTTGTATTTAAATTTAACAGACCGGCTTTTGCGACCCAAAAGTATGAATATAACAGAAAAAATATAAATGCGACGTTTCAGGTACCCAAAGAATCGGCAGCCCTCTTCAGGCTAATTATACATTAATACATGTAAAGGAATAAATAATATTCCAACATCCTGTGATAGAGAATCAACAAAATAGTAATAACAAAACTTTACATAATATACAGTCAATCGATAAAATAATTCCAATGAATGAGTACTATGAAAACACACACAACACTCACAAAACACAAGCACCATGAGCACAAACACTTGCACACCACCATGGTCAACAAAACTCTGCGACAGAAATGCAAAAGCCAAATCCTTTTATAATAAAAGTGAAAGTAGGCGACAAAACCCGCCTACGCACAAACGGCTAAGGCTACCCAACAAGTAAAGAGTTTTACAAATCGAACAAATGTAGATTTTCGGAAATTCGCTGCTATCTTAACTAATGCAATTATTATTTGTGACAATAAAAGCATCTACCTTAAGTCTTTGTTCAAACCATTTCTTTTCTTGACCTTTTACAGTTCAAGTAAAAGTAGGCGGCAAACATTGGCTACTCATAAACCGCTAAGGCCACACAATAAATGTTGGGTTTCGAATTCAAAATTTACGAATGTAACGTTCATAATTTCTGGTAAAGAAAAAATTAGTACATCTCTCTTGATTTAATTTAATATTGATATAAATTGTATTCTGTAAATAATCACGAGAACTTATGAATTGTATTCAGATTATATTTCTTTGTTATTTGGTACATCATCGTTTCGTTGGTCCGTAAGCGATTATCAAGCGATTGTATTAAAAAGGTTTCGGTACTAAACTTTTTACAAAAATATTCTTATAAGTTGTGTATAATGTGTGTTTAATGTACAGATTTTTGTTTTCGTGTATACACTTACGACGTGGCAAAATACATCCACTACATTTAAACTCCATCCATACTTAACATATGAAGATTATGGTTGAATGCTTTTACAATTCTAGAAACTGTAGGCCTAAATATCGTTTATTATACTACTTTATCAATTTGTTAAAGAAGGAATATTCTCCAAATATATCGACGTTGAATCACAGGTCAGGTGTAATGTAATTAATGGAAACGGGAAGCAGTGGCGTAGCTAGGCTTTTTGGCGCCCGGGGCAAGGAGATCGTCGGCCGCCTCGCAAACGAGCAAAAATGAAGGCCCATTCAGTAAACAAAGTACTTAATAAATGCAAATGAGTAGATTTCTGTCCAGAGTAAGAATATTTGTTAAGTGAAAATTAAAAAATTACGTATTACAATACGAGTAAGTCAAAAATAAAGGCAAATTTTTAAAAAGGAACTTTTTATTGTGAAAACAAGATGACAAGTAACATCATTTCTCTACATAATGTCCCTCAACTTCTATGCACTTGGTCCATCTCTTGACAAGCTTCGTAATTCCGTCCTGGAAGAAGATTTGTGGCATCGTGCACAGCCACTCGCGCACCGCCTCCACAACCTCGTCATCCGACGAAAACTTGGATTCATGCAGGTGCTCCTTCATCGGACCAAAAAGGTGAAAATCACTTGGAGCTAGGTCAGGACTGTACAGGGATGCTCCAGCAGCTCGAAACCAAGATCTTGAATGCACTGGATCGTTTTCCCCGCAGTATGAGGACGGGCATTGTCCTGAAGCAAAGCTTTTGAAAGTTTTCCTCGCCTCTTTGTTTTGATTTTGGGTTTCAGATCTCGCAGTAGCTCACAGTAGCTGTAACTATTCACTGTTTGACCTTTAGGAGTGTAGTGAATTAGAAGTGGACCTTTCATATCCCAAAACACTGTCATCATTAACTTTCCTGCAGAAACTTGTCTTTTGAACGTTTTTGCTGTAGGCGAGGATGGATGTTTCCACACCATACTCTGCCGCTTGCTCTGTGGTTCGAAGTGATGGACCCACGTATCATCAACGGTTACTATGCGACTGAGAAACTCTTCTCCTTCCTCTTCTAAACGCCTTAAATGTGATTTCGAAATTTCCAAACGTTTCTGTTTGTGCTAGTCTGTCAGTCGATGTGGTACCCAACGAGCACACACTTTGCGATAATTTAGTGATTCGTGGATGATTGCAACTGCTGAACCGTGGCTAATGTTCAACGCATGCGCAATATCATCAATTTTGACACCACGATCATCATGAATCATTCACTCAACTGTCTCGATGTTCTTGTCCGTCTTCGAAGTGGATGGCCTACATGAACGCTCCTCATCGCAGATAGATACACGACCATTTTTAAAGCGATTTATCCACTCATAAATTTTGCGTTCACTAAGACAGTTTTCACCGTACTGCTGCTGCATTCTGCGAATAATCTCCGCAGGTTTAGTCCCTTCAGAGTGCAGAAAACATACCACTCCCCTCATTTCTTCCTTGGTGCACACGGACAACGGGGCACTCATAATAAAATGCCCTGAAATCACTACGAATGGAGCTGAGCACTGAAACAACACAGCTAAAGAACAAAAAAACTTTGAGGTTATGATATGTCATTGTTCGGTCACTGCTGCCATCCATTGCAGCAGGGAAAATAAAATTTGCCTTTACTTTTTGACTTACCCTGTATTACTGGTATTCAATTTGTATACATTTATTAGTAACAAATGTAGATGATAAAAAATGTAGTAATATAAAAAATGTATAACAAAAATGTTGTAATAAACATGAAAATTCCTTGTAGGTCTAAAGCGCATTGTTAAAACATTATCCTAAACACAAAGTTAAACAAAGAACTACATTAAAAGTAAAAAAAATAAATTTCTTACCATTACAGGATAATGGTTCCGTATTCCATTAATAAACACTTAATATTTATTTATAATATTTAATAAATATTTAAAACGAGACATTTTAAAATGTAACTTTCCTGGTCTTAATTGCTGCAAAGACGGTTATTAAATCACTATAATCCAAAGACGAAGCAATGTCGTTTTCAGTTGAAAGTACCGCTAAATTTGATATATTATTGGCTGTAGATACAATTTATTCAATTTCAGTTTACTAAATAATCTCTCACAAGAAGACACAGACACTGGTAAAGTAAGAAACATTTTTTAAACGGTTGCTAGTATTTTGTAGGCTTCTAATCTCATTGAAGATATGTATTGTAGCAATCCCTGAGGTATAAAGTGCACTTGTTCTCAGTTAACTTTTGCCCTTTTTTATAAAAGTATGACGTTTTTCAAGTCACTGAACAATTCTTCACTGTTTAGGTCAGGTAGATATAGTTTTGCAAGCACTGTGCACTTACTATTGATTTGGGAAACCTGTTCCTTAAAATGTATATCCCCATCATTTACGTATGCCTCAAATTTACAGAGGAACCTAAAGCGTTTTACTAACTCTTTTTGTGTTACAGAAATGGCTCGAAATTTCAACTGACTTTTTTTCCAAAATTTCTATTAGAGAACGTCGCATTTCTTGCCGAACGGTTAATGCAGAATCGTCTGTAGGCCTATACTCCCCTCACAAGATGCGCTTCCTTATTCTTTTTATGATACTGACATCCAATTCCTTACGTACCTGCTCTGCCTTACTAATGGCATTGTCACTCAGCTCATTCCGCCAAACTTTTAATTAGTCCGTTAGAGTCTCCAGAAGTGGGAATGCTTGAATAAAGCTTATTCCTTTGGTCTGCAAGATTTTCTGGATTTTGTCCATAGAAGAAAGAATATCGCTCCAGAAACAGAGCAAGGCCACAAAATTAATGTTTTCTGTCGGATAAATTATTAATGCTGCATCAATTCAATGTTGTATTATCCTTCGTATCAATTGTTTCAGCCAGTGCATCCCTCAGTTTCTCCAGCGCAGCGATCATTTCATCCAGCTGAGTGGATACTGCTTTCTCCGCATCTGCTTTTGAACTACACCTGGTATCATGTCCTTTCACAGTAATATTTACGAAGTCTTTAAGAACATTCCATCTATGAGTAGAACACGAAAAGAAGGTGAATAGACTTTCTACTGTTTCAAAAAATGTCACTGCCTGAACATTTACATGAGCTGCATGAATTCCAACCACGTTGGAAAACAACGCTACAGAATTGTATAGAATATTGTAAAATCCACATGGAATTTATAGATTGGTTGTCACATGGAACAAACATAGGTAGTGGATTCAAATCTAATATTTGTTTCAGACCTCCTGAATAGATTCCAGCCATTGTTGCTTGATAGCCGTACGATTGACCTCTGCAATCGCTAAGATTCAATCCACCTCTCTCAACTTAACTTGTAATAACTTCTGTGATCACCTCCGCTGTTTTTACTTCTAAAGGAATAAAATCTATGAAGGCTTCCTTCATGTCAACAGAACTGCGTTTAATTTTAACAAATCTTATAATATTAGACATTTGTTCTACACGTGCAGCATCCGATGTTGTGTCAAATATAATACTACTATATTCTACTACTATACTACTACTACTATACTACTATAGTACTTCGCCTTTTTACATGCAGTAATAATATATTTGCGCATTATTTCTCCTAACACGCTAACTATTTCATTTTGAATAGTTGGCGAAACATACGATATGCATCCAGATTTACTAGAGACTGAATCTAAATGAGATCTTATGACAGGGTCATATTTAGCCAAGTGTTTTAACAAAGTCAGAAAGTTTCCAGGATTTGGATCGTTAGTAACTAACTCTCGATGTCCTCTCAGTGCCAGATTTTGTTGTACGATTCTACGAGAGTGAGTATTGTGGCAATGACCCGTTCGAGGATTTATTTCCATGTCTTAGCTGCTTTACTCATTTGTTCCTGAAGTTCCTGTTCATTTAATCAATGAGTTCCCGTTTGTTTAAAGAATGTTCCAATTCCTTCCATTCCAAAAACACAGAGCAATGAGCAAGACTATTTTCATGATCTTGAATACGGGGATTTAACTTTCGCAACGAAAAAATCTATTTTCACTATTGAAATGTCTTCTTTGATAGTTTTTTGTGCAAATAAAGTGCAACAAAAGCAAAATAGAGATTTTTAGTTGGAAAGAAACACATCCAAGTGCGATTTACCTTTTCGCCATTTTGCAAGGTTTTATCAAACCAATACGTGTTTAAGGACCGTCCAGCTTCATCTTCAGGAAAATGGCTGTCTTTGTTCTGCAACTGACATGTTTCTCTACACCATTATATCTCGGAAGGACTGAGATATCTTGCTTGTCCAAGCTTCTATGTCTTATAGAGCAGTACCGGTAACACGGTCTACATTTTTGCTATTATGTGAGACGTATCAAAATAAGCTTCGAGGCGACTGCGGTATTGCCATGTAGCTTCAGTCCCCGCCTTTGCCTACGCATAACAAAGTGTAACGTGTTACAGCGCTGTTGGTGTGGGGCGGGGAAGAGCTGTTACTATTGCGTAACCTCGAAGCTTATTATGGTAAGCCCCGTACTATAGTAATGTTCTGTCCTTCCTCGCCTGTAATTTCAAGGCTGCATGATGCAACGTTATCCATGGTACTAGAACCAAGTGAATCTTGTAACTGTACTTTGACACTTTCACGGTTTGAAGTATTCACGTCGTTAACTTTACTGTATTTATCAACACCCTCATCGCTAACAACATCCATTTTATGATCACAAATTGATTCCTTGGACAATCAGGGTTCGATTTGCCTTCAATAAAAGACTTCATAAACTCTTTGGAACTTGTAGTTCTTAATTTTATTTCCTCCTGGGCGCCACTGAAATTACTTCGTTTCATAAAATTAAAAAAAAAAAAAAGATTTTCAATAATAGTATTAGTATGATGACATACACGTGAAGTATTATAGATATACCCACAAGACGCACAAGCCAAAAACAAACCGTACACTCAAGATACTCATCAACAACTGATGATCAACACATCAGCTGCACACCGGGAACCGGGATGAATTGCACATATGTAGCCCCCGTAACGGTTTTTTATAGGCTTGCAAATATATATTCGTCTGTATACGAATAGCAATTAAGATTATCTATACAAAGTTAATACAGTATGATTATCAGTTCTCCTTTCCAGCACAACAACTCACTACAAAGTTGCAAAAAATATTAACTATTTATGCTTCTTTTATGAAAGGAATAGTCATATCAAAGAAACAAGTTGTTTGTAGTTTTATAAATTGAAAACAATTTTTTTCAAATCTATGTGCTCACTTTGCTGCCCTCCTGGTTATGGCGCCCGGGGCGGCTGCCCCCTTGCCCCCCCCCCCACTTAGCTACGCCTCTGACGGGAAGAATAATGGTTTAATGTTTTTATCTCTGTAAAAAGTGACAGCCTGGTAAATGCAATGAAAATCAAAACATTCTGTCATAACGGAAATAAGTTGATAGACATAGATCTTGTAAACTATGTTGTCACGAACATTACGACTGATGCAAATAAACATACCAAACTAACGTTTCATTCCTAATATTATTAGGTATTTTTTACCTAATCTTATTTGCCCTAATTTACTTTTATCGGCAAACAACCAGCAAGGTACTTAGTAACATTTATTTAAATTGGGAGAATAGCAAAGCCAGGTTCTCTCAAGTTCTACTTCTCCTTTTGTTATATAAGAATCATAGTATTTCGAAAAAGATCACTTTTCACTTGTGTCGTCGGTTTTAAACGACCACTTGGTCAGCACGATCCATACTATATAATACATTTTAAAACTGTATTGTAGCTAGTAATGCTTGCGTAAACTCCACGATAACTGGGATATTTCATACGGACAACACTTTTTAATAACTGTACTGTTTCTATTTCTTTTACCTGTTTGTGATGATCAGGTTCTGATCTACGAGCTGCCTTACCGGGAAAAAGTAGAAGTTGAGGGACTAGCATCTGTCGCGGTCACTAAATCTTCGTCGGTAATACTGTTAATGAAAAACTGCTTCACGAGGGTGTCGACTGGTATCCACTGTCCGGCAAATGACAGATCTGGGAACGGTTTTCAAAAAAAATCACTAATTTTTGCGAGTTTTGTTGTCTGTTCATCGTTTTCTTTTTTTCTTTTCGGAACTCCGCTCTACTAAGTTTTTTATTTCTGGGACATTTTGATGCAAAAGTACAGTAGGCCTACTGTTGTGTCAACTCACAATTTATTCTCCAAATTATTTAATACAACAATATTAATGGTAATTTATTTAATTTAAATGTATACAAATAGTTATGCTTTAATAAGATTATTACGTGATTTATTTTGTCCCTAATGGTTAAACAAAGCATTCACTGTCTACGTGCTTATTGAATATTCACTGAACACACACTGTACCGAAAAAGTGCAATAAATAGCTACAAACATGACGACACACGCACGATACGGATTACTAATGAAACTGACATGGCCGGCCTATTTATAGCTAAATCTAAATTATAGGTCTGTGGCCACTTGATACTATACGTCAGGTCGTTAGAATTAGTGTTAGGCCTAATATATTAATTTTGTTCGAATTATTGAATTTGTATCATAAGAATGAGTTAATTATTATACTTCTTAAATAATATAACTGTATTTTAGATACTAAAATTTTAATTTGCAAAAAATGTATTATAAAACTGTTGTTAACCGGTAATTAAAAATGACGCGCTTTGATTATTGAAATACATAAATTAAGGAGATCGTCTAGTCAGCCTAAAATATCAGCTGGTTCCAGTGTTGCCACGTTAATTATTCTGGCCTTCTACTAGAGCCGGCCATGGAACTGACGATTCCAGTTCAGAGATGTAAGAAAGTCTATCGTTCGGGCAAGCGCATTACGCACTATCGTTAGGCATGCGTAGTACGTTACCTCTCTGCTGCTTTTATACCCGCTAATTGAAATCTGTAATTGCAATGATAAATAAATAATATTTTAGGGCAAAATATAATAATTATATAATACGTAAATTCGGAAAAAAATTTGAAATATGAAATTTCTAATACTTTGAAATGTGACTAATATTAATTAGTATAAATTAATATTCGTTTGTTTATTTATAAATAAATGTGATAAGCAGAACACGAAATGATACTAACTTTTTGTTCAGGAAAGTTTATTTCTTATACGTTCTTACGTTCTATTGCCTTATTTTGTGTTATCTATTTACAGATGCCCCTTTGCACCCATAGAGCCACTAATCGTATTCCTATATCAGTTGTGCCCCTCTCGCACGAACTTAATAGAACATAATTTGTTATAAATTCTAATTAACGGTTAAGCTGTCTCAATAACTTTCAACACAAAGAAAATTAACCATTTGCAAAGAATTAATAGATTATACAAGAAGAACACTAAGATCTTGAACTTCAAGTATGTATTATTTTTTCTCTTGTGTTCAAAATTTACTAAAATTTTTGATAAAATTATTTTATGCTGTTTAATGCCTAAGACCATGTTTTATTATTACATGCACTATGTACTATTGTTTTATTATTATTGTAAAACTTTTTATTATTATGTTGTTTGAGACATTTTATTTTAAAAACTTTTCCGGACACGATTTAGTACAGTAGTTTTTTTTTATATGTTAACTTTCACTTTGAATTTTTGCATTTTCGACTTTCATTGTTTTTGTGTCTTTTTGTTTCCGTTTTGTTAAAACCTATAAATAATGAGTTTAATATTTAGGTTTGTAGGCCTACACTATACTATATAAGAAATATACCTATACGATAACGGAGCCGCAACTGAAGACCCAAAACGAAAGACTGCCCTGGCCTTGAATGCCTTTGTCTCGTGAAATATGGCTACAAGCAGAAGTGTAATGTGTAACCGATGAGTGTAGTGTAATAAAAGTTAATTCCTTGTTCAGAAGTAAGCCACATAGAAGAATATTAAAATATTTGGATGTTGTTATAATTGTTAATAACAATGCTTTCCCGTTTCTAGGCAATCCACCGAAATTTAACTAATTTATTTAGTTTAATTCAATCCGGCAGCGCTCACGAACTACCTTGTCGGTGTCTCTGCAGATAAAATTATCTCGTGGCTTGTTTGTCCACTGTGAAATACTCAAGGTTCATTGAAATTTTACTGTTTTGATTGCTACAGTTAGGACACGAGCATCACACTCACACACACCCGTTTGGCGAATACACTCTGGCACGCATTCTCGCGTGCGCACGCATGTGTCGCCCTCGCGTACAGACTCACACCGCACCGCTTGAGCCAACATATGTCTAGCGATGCATTCTGAGTGTTCGGGGTCAGTGCGAGTGCGCGTGGCTTGCATTGGATCCACACGCTTTCTGGTACGCGCAGGCATATAGCGCTCGCGGTGTACACACATGCTTTGTTGTTTTAATAGTGACTATCATAGTAACAAAGTTTTCCAATCTGGAGTATGTTCACAATGGGCAAATACAGCCAGGGCCGAAATTACTGCAGACACAGAACATTAAAATAACATAACACGAAATAATTCATATTACGAGGCGGCAAGATGCAAATATATCTTAATACATATTTTAATGAAAACAAGTTTCACATTTTGTTAACCCACTTTCAATATTAGTTTTTCATTAAATAATCTTCCCCCTAACTGTTCCCAGTATCAAAATTGGTTGCAAATATTTAGCAAGTTTGTTTTAAAAAGAGGTGACCAGAAACTATTACAAAGCTTTGCTCCTTCGATTTTCATGTTACATATTTAGAAAGTAAAAGTAATTTCTTTACAGTATATGATATGTAGATATGAGGGAGCTTTGTGTTTCGCCAAGAATTCAAAAAAGGGATATTAAATAAAACTATAGGTTAAAGTCCCTTAAATATGATAATTTTATTTTTTGCAATTTGTGTGTGTGTGTGTGTGTGTGTGTGTGTGTGTGTGTACATGAAAAAACATACGAAAGTAAAAATTTGTCGATTAATCATTTTCGAAAGTCTGTATTTGTATGTTCTGAAGAATATAGTAGTAGTAAAATGCTAATAAAAGTGAACACGGGTAAATAAGTAAAATTATTAATACCATTTAATGTTTCTGTGTCTTTTGATTTCCCATGAAAGCTGTGAAAATTTTGATTACAGCTACTGTCGTTATTTAGACACAGAGAACAGAAGGCGACAACTGGTATTGTAAGGCTTGACGTTGATCAGGTATACAGAATATGGTACACGCACGTGAAACATTGCAAGAACATTCTTGAACGTTGTATGAAAAACGGCTGCTTTGTAGGAGCATCGAAATTATTGTACGTTTAATTCGTGACCTCAGTCGGTTTCATATCTACCCCAGCGCTAATAATTTATTCAGCTGTTTAAAAATTTCGATCTTTGCAATTGTATAAAAATATAAATAGATTACTAATAGTACTGAATGTTATAAATTATGTATAGTATTTTATTTCATACGTGTATGTTAAAGGTAAAATATTAGTCTGACTTGACTACTTCGAAATACGGCCACCAGTTAATCTATGGGCTGAGATTAAAAAAAAAAGAAAGATTTTGTAATTTCCTTTAATACAGGATGTCTTCCGTAATCATATCTTAAACCGCAGTGTGCTCAGTTTTAAGAACGACAACTTATGCCACTACCAGCGTTTGGCTGTTACCCTGATGACGAAAAGGAAGTTGTCTTGATATACGAATTAATTTTATAGAAATATCTCTAATCTTTGTAATATGCCAAAGCTTGATTGAAATTTAGTAAAAATTAAAAAAACCTATTTGATTGTAGTAATCAAATGTTAAGATACAGACCAACTTAAGTGTAATAGTTATCATTCAGCCTCATGTGCTTTACATTCAACTGATTACGAGGTTATAAGTAATGAGATTACTTATACTGAGACAATGCAAAATGTTTGTCTTGTAAAGTGCAATATAAAATCTGTCCGGCAGCACTAAGTAATTAGATATTATGTGACGTTAAGGCCGCCGCAGCATAAGATGAGATTTATTACAACACGGTCGTAATAAATATTGCGACCGCAGGTGCAATGAAGGAAATTAATAAATCTAAATAAACAATAGTAGCAGCTTATACACTCAACAAGACAAGGCTTCAGGAAATTATAAAATATTAGGCCTAATCAAGAAAGAAAGAAGAAAGGAATTAAGGCAAAATACAGGAAAGAAGAAATCAGGCAAGCAATTACCATTAATCATACAACTTAAGAAAATTTATGGAACAAATTGCTGGCGTTCCCGTGCTCCTGCACATGACCTTACACAAGTTGCATGTTGTGGTTGCAGTAAAAATACAAACGTTTGCTAGAATCAAATTAAATAAACTCTAAAAGCAGTTTTAAGAGTGTCAGTATTATGTTAAGTTAAATATACTCTTAAAATCATAATTAACTGTTTAATTATATGGAGTTATAGACCTATTTGGCTGTAATGTAACTGTAAACTTTAAGAGAAAGACTAATATCTTAAAGTTCAAACGTGTGCAAAATGCAGAAATCAAAAGTGCACATTAGTCAGATAAACATAGGCATATTGAGTCATTCAAATTTCATATTCGAGAATTACAAAATTTCTTGTATAAACTTCGTAGTTACAAAAACCCTGTGACATAATTTTGCAATCGCAGAGTGAGCCTCAAATCGATGGGCAGTAGAATTTTACTTAGTTCAGTAGTAACTGTAAGCTGATAAATGATCAAACGTTTTCTGAGATTTAATCATCAACTGAACACAATTTTATAACACTTGTGTAGACGCTCGAGAAAATTTATTGACATCATCAGAACCTGTATGAGGGCTTACAGAAATTATTAGTAGATGGACACATATAGTAGTTGTTATTGTGTAAATGTATGTGTACATGTTAGAAAAATTAATTTAATTTTGCCTTAATTATTTTTGAGACGCAAATATTGTAACAGTAGACTCCAGATGACTGTCAAAATTACTGGTAATTTGAGTCTCATGCAAAAAGGTTTAAAAAATAAAAACCCTTGGTAATTTCACAATTTATTTTTATCTCGGACAAGCCTATTTAGCTATTCCCAAAGAGCTGGAAAACAACTAAATACTAATATTATGTTAATGGGTGTGCATATGGACATGTGTGTGGGGTGTGTATAGTGGAGAGGGTGGAGGAGCTAGTGTAGGGAAAGTCAAGTGACTGTATAAACTAAGTATGATAGGAATGTAAATTAATTAGACTAAATAGTGACGTTAATAAAATTAATAATGTTAACAGGCCTAATGTTAATTAAACTAAATAACATCTTTTATCAAAGGAGCCACAAAGAATTCTGTCGGATCGTTTGTTACTTTTTGTTATTTTTAATAGTTTTCTCAATTTCTAAAATTTCCAATAAATAAATTTGTTTGCCTTTTTATATATTCTGCAGTAATATTATGTTTTTCTGTGTAAAAAGTGCCTGTGTTTTAAGTAATGATCTGTAAAACCTGTATCTGCTGTATTATTTAAAATCGCTTGCTTATGTTCAGAAATGCGATGTTTCAGTGCACAGCCACATTGTCCAATATAAATAGTATTAGGCCTACATAGTGCACGATGTATTTGATAAATTTTATTTTTTCTAGTATGTTTTATTTTTCTATAGGCTATTGTTTACCAGTAATAAGAAAATTTTAAGTTTATGTACTGACATCAAGTTAAGTTCACGCTTTTTTAGCCAATTATTAACCCAATATGATGTAAACGGATTGTACGTAATTTGTTGAATTTTTTTATTTTATTCTGATCTGGCTCTATTGAATAAAATTCTTTTAAAATAATTTTCTCCTGCTTTTTAAAAATTAAATTACTTTTCTTTTGTTTGACTATTATTCTTTTGTCGTAACCGTTATTTTCTGTATAGATTTTATTTATGAACTTCTTTATTCAAATTTTCATTGGATAAAGGAACTATGCGGTGGCGATTAACTATTGCATGAAAACTGCTGTATTTTATGTGCCATTGTTTTAGTGACTGTATAACGGTATTTGTAAAAGTAGGTTTTCTATATATCTGAAAACTAATATTATTTTGTAACATAGTAATGCTAAAATGTAGAAAAATTAAACTTTTCATGTTTTCTGTTTTAAGTGTAAATTCTACAGCACCGTAAAACGAATTAATATAGTCTAAAAACATGTGAAGCTGTGTTATCCGTTCCCGTCCAGCTTCAGTAATTAAAAATAACAAAAATGTAACAAACAAAACAACAGAATTCTTTGTGATTTTCCTTTGGTAAACGCTGTTATTTAGTGTAATTTATTCTAGAATTTGCGTTCTTAGTTTTTATAATCCGTGACCTTCCCTATACTAGCTTCTACCTCCCTCCACGATTCACTCATACACACCCGACACACATGTCCATACGCAGAAACTTAACACATGTTAACTCTCTAACACATTCTTTCTATTTAGCCATTCTTGGTAGTTCTTTGAGCTAATAGGCTGAAACAATTGTTAGTTAAGGATAAATTGTGAAACAAAAAAACGTTTGTGTTTTTTTTAAACCTTTGTAAGTAATATGTTTTACCAAGTGCACGAGTCTTCAACAATATCGTGTAAGTCTCCTATGACAAAGTTTTTAGCCTCTGTTGTCCTGATATTGGCAGCAAAGTTCAGAATAATTACTGTGACGGTGAACAAAATTAAAATTAGTTTTTAATACTCTTAAGGACTCTGCTAAAGTTGATTGTATTTGCATCTAGGGCAACAAATGGAATTAATCTTATAACGTATAACGGACTACACATTGTCTGAACGAGCGAGGTAAATCTTTTTGAAAAAAATATAAATAAACTATGCAGTGCTCATAGAGATGACAGTTCTTATAGTCTATTGTTTAAGACTGTCGTATATTCTGATTATTAGTAATTCATTGCAGACGTGACGAGTTTATTCATATCTATGTATTGAGAAGAACAAAATACGTCATGGAACAACAAATGCGGTACGTGCAAACTCTTGTTTTTTCTCTCAAATGTAAATAATAACGCCTCCACACAATACGATGGGCTTGATTCTCCTAAGAACTAGAAAGAGGTCGCTGCAAACAAACTTCCTCTAAAGTTTGTTTTGTTTAAAGAAAAAAATAATCACTAGCTTTACTCGCCCCATATTCCTATTAATATCTCTAGCTCACTCCCACTCTCACTCTGTCTCTCACACCCTGGCGTTCTCATCTCTCTCTCTCTCTCTCTCTCTCTCTCTCTCTCTCTCTCTCTCTTTCTTTCTCTCTCTCCGTTTTTTCTTAGCTGCGTTTTTATATTTCCGTTTTAAAAATGCTCTAAATAATAGAGCACCAGAATGTGGAGAGATAATTTTTATTATTTTTTATTTTATAAATTCAACAACAATAAAAATGGACTTTATTAATATTTGACATTATTTTGTTCAATGTAAGTTATTGACAAATAGTCAATTCTATCATTTCTTAACTTTATGTTGACACATTTTATGCAGCAAAAAATGTTCAGTAACTAAATAAATACATTAGCAGTTAATAAGTGGAATTTTACTTTATAGTAAATTATTGAGGTAGTTTTATCCTGTATAATATTATTTTACTTACAACTTCTGACTGATGCAGAAATCAGTTTTGTTAAAATTCTAAAGTAATTCTCAAAAACTGCGAGAGTTTTAGTTTTTTAAAGTATATAACAATTGACCGTGTAGCTTATTTCTGGTGAAGTTTCATTAAGAATTTTGATACTGCCTTAAAAAGTTAAATGTAACATACCAGTTATACTATATGGCAGACCAAATATAGGGCAAAGTGTTAAGTACCTACTTTAATGATTTACACAGATATAGAGTTATAAGTATTTTGCAGTAATACATCTATTGGTGTCTACAGCACACAACTGCAGGTTACAAAAATTTTGAACCCCGTTACAGACATTTGTCTACACTCAATTAAATCTGATGATCAATCTAAATCTGCTCAAACTGAAAGGAAGTTGGTGGACGAACATTTTGGGGTAGACACAGCACGTAGAAACTCTCAAGGGAAATTTAAACTGATAGTTCTGCTCACAACGGACGTTTTTGATCGATCTCTTCTATCGTAGTAAAAAATGTTTTCCTGCTTTTCACTCCAATGGGCTGGGTTGAAATATCTTCTTTCTAGAGATCAAGAACGAGTATATTATCTTCACAGTTATCTATAGTCTGGAAGATGTAAACACATTCGAAGACCTGAGGAAATTTATTCCATAAAATAAACTGTTTGATTATAATTTGATATGCAAAATTTACGAGAAAACTCATCAAAAATATATCATTGAAAGTAGTTATTCATCAGATACAAATATAACAATGTTGCATTAAATATTCGGTAATTATAATACTGTTAGCTCGAGTATATTTTTTAATCTATTATACCATTACGTTATTACATTATTTATTTTTCAACAAGCAACTGACCGTATATGACTTTTACTGATAAACTACGCGTATGTAGTCTTAAATAAAATTTTAATTTTACTCTTAGTGATTAATATCTCATAATGTTAAGCTCACAACCATATTGCACGATTATAAGCGTATTATCTTGCGGCTCAGGATTTATTTCTTAATTTTACGCAATTATTATAGATTCCTTCTACTGATTCAATACATCCAAATTTTCCTCTACATGTATATAACAATATAACATCTTCTTTTAATGCAGTCTATACTGGTCATAAATTTTAGTCAAAATATTTTAAAATACTTAAAATTCTCCTATACTCGAAGTCTCCTAAGCTACTTCGGTGGTACACATGGGAGCCATTATTATTATATTTTAAAATTTGGTAAACATATGCTCGCTTGGAAAAGACATTCCTCTATATTCTATACATTTACTTGAAAATTTTAGTAAATTTAATACGCCTACACGATAAGCCCTAAGTTGCTATGACAGTAAATTTGTGTAACAGATATCAAGTTCTTTATTTACAGCCATTTCAAATGAGGAAAACAAAGATGCGATTACAAAAGGTAATACATTTTACAGAATTTGTAGTTAATGGCTTAAGGTTTTACCCAATTTTTGTTGTACTCATAATGCATATAATGCTGAGCACTAAGACAGAAAAGAAGTTTCAGACAGCAGGAATGAAGTTGTGCTGAATTCAGAATTCATAGATAATATAGTGTGGCGATATATAAGACTAAATTAGCTAATACGATATTGCGTGTACACATAAGAATACTGGACACAAAGTCAGCTGGATCTACAAAGATTCAGATGAAATAAACGACCATCAACTGTAGGCAAAACAAAATAGAAGACATTCAAACAGGGCGCATCGTTAAAGAGTGAATGGGAAGAAACCAGTTATACAAATGGTTTTGTAGTTTACGGTCGGCGTAGGCTAAGTACGGAAACCCTTATAGTAGAAAAGGAATAGACATCGACCAGGTGAATCGGAACCGGTGACGATAGTTAAACCCACGAAAGCGGTCGGCAACGAAGAACAAAAATGGCAAAGTATAAAAAGTAATACTGTACTTCATTATTAGACTAAAACACCATACAGTTGTAGTTAAAGTTTTTCATTAATTATACTTGTATGTAAAATAGAATGTCCTATAAAACAGAAACTTATATTTTGTACATAATAATTTTCACAGACAGCTGCTGTAGGACTAAGTATACTTATCACATTTATACAATAAAGTTTACGCGTGGAGTTTGCAAAGTTCAGCAATATTGCAGACAAGAACAATAAAGCTTATTATTATAGTACCTTTACCCCGGCCTCAGATATTCACTGCCTGTTATTGCTAACGTTCTATTGGAAGACGTGAGCGGAACAAATCTTATTTTTTAAAAAGCAATTCAATAGAAATATAAACTTGAAAACACTCACTAATCTAGGTGACATTGCAAAATTGCCAGGCTAGCAACCTTTAGTTCTATGGTAATTGTAATTTTTCTCGTCCAGAAGACTTCGTGAAACTTTAAAAAATCAATAAGCTACTTTAAAAGTTTTAATTAAATTCAGAGGCTTAAAAAATGTGCGGTTTCCTTGCTAAAGATGTAATGACGGGCAGAATTTTCTTCCCGAAAGACAAGACATCGGTTTACCAAAGTTTCGACAAACGTTATATAAGAAGGGGGTACAGAGGAAATCCAGACAGAGGAGACATAATTTACATAAAAAAATTTTGAATAAGCCAAAACCATTCCAAAAATGTGTACGGGAGAACAGTGATAGAAGTGGTGGATTAAAAACCTTTTGGATGTTTTGACTAAATTTGCAACTTTCAACGTTGGATCAAGCGTTCTTTTAGAGTTAACTAAATTGACACGAAGCGTTAGGCTAAGTTTGCATATGTATATAAACAACTAATTTAAAATAAAACCAGGTAGATGAGGCGAGTGGTTTCTGTGAAAACAACACTAAACGAATCTTGTAGTCATTGAATATTACGTAGTATCAATTTTAACAACAAGCTACGAAAACTGAGAACTCGAAAAAACTGATAAACAAGAGATAGTTTACGTCTTGACTACGCAGAGTTTTCAAAACAAAATCGGTTTAGTACAACCTATGTTGGTCCTCACGCATCGCGGTGTCGTTGTTCACTTTGTGCTTACAATAGTTGTACTTTACGCCATCACTGCTTTTAACAATCCAGAAAAACAAACATCTATATATCCACATAGTTTTGTATGCATATATCCAGAGAAATATTAGCAGCAAGTATATACAATAGAATTCCGGCAGCAATATTAAAAATTGTGCTACACACAGATTGTAACTAGTAACTATATTTTGATCTTTCGTTTCCATCGATCAAACAACGTATTTTGATTAATAAAAAATGTGTAATTATAAGCAGTAAATACTTCATTATAGTTAAAATAGTTATTTAATAGGCAATTTGAATTAAGCGTATTTGTTACCAATAAATATTTAATTAATTTTAAACAGTTAATTGAAATTGCCTTTGCCAATATTGTTTATTATTGTGAACTTTAGTATTAGAAACACTACCCACGTTTCTAAATGCTTACACATTTAGTTTATTTTTTCATCTTGTTCTAGTTTATTTTTCTCTTGTCCCTCTTTGTTTCAACAAAGTTATTCTATAATTTTCTTAGAACATCTAGAATTGGTTTTACAAATTTCAAATTACAATATTTTTTAACTGTTGAGTTTAATATACATTCTTACTGTGTCAATATTGTATAGAATTAAAATTATTTAACACAATTAACGATTTTGTTTAAGCAAAAATTAATAGTTCTATACTTTTCGAAACTCACTACATAACCTTACCTCTATCAGCAATACATCTTTCCTAAAACCATTTAACCTGTACCAAAAAGGGTTTGATAAACTTGTAATATTGGTCCTGTGATTTAGTAAAATTTTAATTTACTATAACAAAAAAGTAATTTAATTAACTGTTGTTAGCTCTGTACAGCTATATTTGTAACTAATAAAAATCCAGGAAGCTTGGAAATTTATTAAAATTTAGCATTAAATTACTTTACTTAACATGTAGACATAAGTAGAAGAGACTACATCACTTCAAATTACTTTGCTTTACCGGATAAATATGGGATATCTTCACAGTTTGCTTTACTAAAATGTATTTGTCGGGTGTGGGGTTCGAACCCACGCTCCCAACCGGGAACCAGAGCTTAAATCTGGCGCCTTAGACAACTCGGCCAACCTGACTAACTGATTTTTAGCATATGCGCCCTGAAATCTTAAATTACTATATGTACAGTATATAACGCAAGTATACGTAACTACGGCTACACATTTTAATGCCGGCTCCATATAGTAAAAGTGGTCACACGCTTTGAATGAGTGTTCAGCGAGAGTTTTGTAAAATAAAACAAGGTGTTCCTGGCGAGGTTTCAGATTTAGCCTTAACACTAGAGTTGGGTTCAACTTCATATAATTAACGAACTGTTTGGTGTTACAAATAATGTTGACATGCAGCCATTAAAATCAGTTTAACTAATTTAAGCATAAAAAATGATTGCTCTTTAACATGTACACGTTTATCACAGTTTTCTTAAGACAGCTACAAGTCCTAAGTGAGCTGCTCTAGTATACAGCTGAGCACAAGAACAAATACGTTGAGAAGAAATGAGGAATTAATTTAACCAGAATATTTTGGGAAACAGTAGACGACTTATTGAATCAAACAATTATTAGTAAAATAAAAAACCATTTAATCAAAAAATTATTCAATTGAACAATTAAATATTTTAGCAATTAGTTGTTTCGGGATAAATTTGGCAAATAGTTAATTTCTCTGTTATTTCAAACGATATATGTTATATGTTTTATATATATATATATTTATATATATATATATGTTAATATCATGAAACTATTACCCGATTATTATGAAAAATTTTCTCTGTAATTTGTAATACAATTTTCCATATTACATTTAAGTACAATACAAATTTTTGAGTAGGCGTACGTTCACCAAGTCAGACAAAACCTTGAGTTTAACATGAATATTAATGTTTGTTAATTAGATGAATTTGTAGCGACAGTCATATCTCGTCTGGACCCGAGATGTCATAAGTGAGTAACTGTGAGAGTGAGAAGTAGACAGTAATGAGTAAGTAACAGTAATAACAAGTTGCAGATAATGTAGTGTGGACAGTTGTGTGTATTATCCTGGTGAGGCGCTACAAATTGAGTCCCGTACGTTTATAACTAATGGCAGATTCATACAACGGTTGTTTCGGGAAAGAACTTTCTTTATTGTCACCAACGTCCCGTATGAGTTGAAAGAATTAAGTCCGGTCATGCAAAGGAACCTAGTTTTATTGCATCATCCGCACTGTTACAGCTAAGTATTGAATATGCTGCGCTTCAGTCGTTTACAGGATGTAAAGTAAAATGTGTCCTTATTTTGCACATTCGGTTTCTATACATTAGGTCTAATTTAAGAAAAACGTTCTATAAACACAGGTCCGGAGTTTGGCAGCCATTTTGTGTTTTTAAGGAAAACTTTATATCTCAAGAAGAGACTGAGATATTCAAATTCAATTTGGTACACATATGTTTACACTAATGTTCTTTAATAAACAAAAAATTCTTGTTATTTTTAGGTCCTAAATTTCAAAATGACGGCGGCTACTTTCATGTTTTGATTACTTATACCTCTGTAGATTTTAGTTTCATAAAATTATGGTTTATTACGTAAAGTGTTAAGAACTTCATTGTGAACACAATGCCATCTTGTTTGTTAAAATCTGGTAATACACAGATTCTGACTACTTGATTTCTTTTTGTACTGGACTTGGATTTCTCCAGTACAGGAGGAATTCATTTGAAGTTATTACTATTTTCCAGATTAACTCGGTTACAATAATTTATAACAAAATAAAGGATGCTCAGTGAAAGTAATAACATTTAGCAAATTTAACTACAACTATTTACACATCATAAGTTGAATTACATTTTAAATTATCTTTAATTAATAGAAAATGATGATGGCATGTTTCGATTTGTAAATCATCTGTTTGCATTAGTCAGTTCAGTTATATTACCACTCAGTTTAACTAAATAATATCGTTAGTTAATTTTCTTAAAGACAGTTCAAAGTAATGTGTTCACAGTAAAATGCTTAACATTGATAAATCATAATTTGATAAATTACAATTTACAGAGGTATTAGTGATCAAAAATTAAAGTGGCCGCCATTTAAAAATTTGAGATCACAAAATAATAGTGATTTTTTATTTACTAATGACCATTAATGTAAAAGTGTAGGCCTACAATAAACTTCATTAAGATATCTCAATCCTTTTTAGATATAAAGTTTTCCTTAAAACACACAAAATGGCGGCCAAATGGAAAACGGGACGTTTCTGGACCTATATTAATAGGATGCATATAATCCAAATATAGGCGTCCGTAGTGATTACACCTTTTACGTTACAGTAATTTTTTTTTCGTATCGGCCATCCAGGGACCACATGCCAATTTCAATTCTTTACTCTTTGTTCTTTCCTTTTTTCCAATACTCTTTCATCTTCTCACTGTGTCTCCTCTTCCTGTCTTCAGTCCACTTTGAACATGGGTATTTCTATCTCCTACCCTGGAGTCCCCCTCCATTTTTAACACTTTTGCCCGAAAAACTTCTCCTTCAATTGCTTCTTCTGCGTGTATATTATTTCTTCCTAAATCCCTTTTGACTTCTTTAATCCAACTTGATGTTGACTTCTGTCCCCACAGATATTTGAAGATTTGGTTTGTCAACCTATTGTCGTCCATTCTATGTAAATGTTCAAAAAATAATAGTCTTCTTTTTCTCATTGTTTATGTTATACTTTCTATACTTTGATATATTTCATCATTACTTCTTAATTTCCAACCTTCTGAAGTTTTTCGTGCCCCTAATATTTTCCTAATAATTCATCTTTCCAAAATTTCTAATTTGTCTAAATTATAATTTTATTATAATTATATCTAATTATAATTATAATAATTATAATACAAATATAATTATATTTTATTTAAATTATATCTAATTTGTTACAGTAATTTTATTATTTAGTAATTTTACGTTACACCCTGTATTTCAATAATCAATTACATTCCTAATTTGTCGTAAGATTCCACGACGTATGCTCTAAACGCAGGATCTTTGACTCATTTTTAGTAATATTACATCATTTCTTGGTAGTAGTACAATATTAAAAATCTGTTTTACTTTTCCGTGTGGCATATTGTAGTCAAAAAGTAATTGTACCTGCTTGAAAGCTCCATATGATGGTGGCTGTTTCACTTCTTGCACCTGTTTTCAGTTTATATTTATCACTATAAAGACGTACAGTGTTTACTTACACCTTTATTCAGGGTATCAAGAAGTAGTAGGAAGAAACAGCTACCAAGTTATATATTGTTTGGGTACAGTAATCCAGTAGTTTACAATAAACATTATTCACGAGAGATTACACTGGCGTGAGGCCGATATTACACGCTGTCTCTCTTACTATTTCCTGACTGGCAAACAAGACCTGGAAAACTTTCGATTAAAGTTGTAATGTGAACAGCGGTCTTCATGGCCAATTAGAACTGGTGAGCAAGTGGCACATTGTAACAGTAAATTTCCTCTTGATTCAGATATGAACTTATTAATTTTGATCATTTATTAATACTTGGATTCATGGAGAAAATAGTGATGTTGAAGGTTGAAGATGTAAACAACTACCTGAACGTTGGTTTGAAATTATCTGCATTATGAAACTAGCTGATTTATTACATCGCAAACAAATCTGATAATACGAAATTTGACAGGTCGATCCAAACAATGCATTTTAATTACCCCATAATCAGTCATTTTGGATTTTAATGAACATGAGGAACAATTCGATCTTACATTACTCTATTATTTGAAACAAGTTTACACAAATCAGATGATCAGATGTCTACATGGTCACACTCACAAAGCTTAGAAAGCTACAAGAACGTATAAGATACAGACAGTGCAGTGCAGATAGAGGTGAATAGTCAGCAGAATGTAGTAGTGCATGTAGCTGAACGAGATCGGAAACTGTACACATACTACTGCCGTGAATGCATAGGAGGGAACGCGTTGCAATCAGATACAGTTTCACCAGCTTTATTCAAATTGACGTTGTAAACTCAACGTACATTTCAACAATTCTGTACCGTCATTGTATACTCATGGTATTGAGCAGATACTGAGATAAAAAGCAGCGATATGTGAATGGACAGCAAAGTCTGTAACGCACAGCATAAAATTGGTTCTGCTCGTTTCCTCCTCACACTATTCAGCTACACAGTATATAATTTTCTTCATTTGACTTTATTTTGTCTAATTTGTGTCAACTACATTCAGGTGTGAGTACTTTTTATAGTATGGGCGATACTTTTATTTTCAAAACATCGATCTAATATGATCATATAACTTGGTTGTTACTGAACTTGGGAAGTTGAAGTTAGTGGGAAGTAACAATCTTTAACCGCACTCTATACTATTCTATTATCCATACTAATATTATACTTATATTATACTAATATTACATTATATTAATCCAGGGATCCATTGATAGACTCACTAGTGCAAACTTACTGACACTGTTTCCTTTAAGAACATTTGTCTTCATGCAGTTATAAAGTCATTGAAATGTTATCGGTAAAGTAAGAGCGTTTAAGAATTGTACATATTCGTTTAAACTGATTGTTTAACGCAAAAACGATATTTTAACCTACGTTCATTGGGGTTTTAACAAAATTTTTCGAGGGAACAAGTATCAGGACTGTTTCGTATTTTCCAGACGTATTTTGAACTTCCTTACGGACGGGTAGCCATTTCATGATGTTGAGCAGATACCGCACTGATTTTGTGGAACCTCGAACCAATTACGTCCTGAAATCTAGGAATAAAGCTATCGCTACGCCTTCAGAACCCGATTTTTCTCCAAGCATCGCAAACATAGCACAACTCTAACTACTGTACTGCCTACGGATATTAGAATAACCTTAGAGTGTACGCGCAAGTCCATTTTGAGCGACGACGTGAGATGGACACTACCAGCCGTAACAGCACATTATCACTGCGTTGTGTTTTATCTACGAAGTTCTATAGGGGCTTAACAGGGGTTGGGGCAAAATGTTTCACCCTTAGACGTTGTTGCTAATACGAGGCCGGAGGTTTTACAGCATCCGCTTGGGAAGCTGATATGTTCTTCGTCTAAATATTATACTATTTCTTCCTTATATCTTCTATGAAGATTTACGTTTCCCAGCTAAGTTTCCCCTTTTAATTTCCAGTCTTCTCTTGTTCTAGAAGTTAATTCTGGAATTTAAAAATCTAATTCCACTATTTGTATTCTATACGTTAACAATTCTAGGAGATTTGTTTTCTGACGCCGCAAAATTAGACCATTCTCCATAATAATAATTGTTAAGCCAGTGGAGTGCAAAATATTGACGAGAATATGAGAGGATCTTTCTTAAACTGCTTAAAGTTCGTTTATAGTTTAAATTTAATTTTTATAGTTTAAATTTAAGATTTATATATTAAAGTTCGTTTATAGTTTAAATTTAATTTTTGTTCTTACTTACTTACTGTTTTTGTTCTTCAGAATTGCCCAAATTGTATAAAACATGAATCGTGATTTGGTTAAAATAAAAATATGCTAGTAAGAGTAAAACCATATATGCTTAGATGTGAGAGTAGATACTTAAGTAGACGAAGAATTAATAAATTCTAGAGTATCTTAAATAACAGTGAATTAACAACTTAAATGTTTCTGGTAACGATGTCTGTGCATTCATTAAAACATAAACAACCGGTGAAATCGAGAAATTATTTAAGAAAACGTTTTTTAACTGTTTTATATTACAGTGCTATATGATTCCGAATATATAATTTTTCATGGAATAAAATATCAGAAACTCAATCCGGCTGTTATCTATGTTATAAATAGATTAGAAAGTTGTAACATTGTATCACTTAGAACAGCATTTAGAAAGTTAAAGAGTTAGCCTGCTTACTGAAATTGCAATTAACAGTATGATTCACTATTGTTCAATTGTCCATGAAGCAAAGTGTGCGACAGAAATGTTGTGTCGTTTAAAACACGTCATTTTTAACGTTCCCTCCTGTCTTGGTCTGTAAACATATTCATCTGTGTCCAAAAATTTAAATAATTATTTTAAACTTTATTGTTTACCTCTAGGAATATATACTGTAAAAGATATACACGCACCCACGCACGCGCACAAGCATGATCTCTCTTATTTACACATACTCTGTTATGCTAAAGTACATAAAACATAATCCAAACAATTTCATTTGTTAGTCACGTAGATGACATATTGGAAAACTCGCCATTAAGTTACAAAATATGACGTATAGTAAGAAAGTGTAATGCCCACAATTGACACATAAAAAGTTTTTGAATTAATGTTCATATCTTCTTTCAAACATAATTTAAATTGATTATGTTTCCTTATTGGCTTACTTATAAATTGCGTTACTGTTTACTTCTATACTGTTAGTCAGCGAAAAATCATTTTTAAAGCAATCCCATTTAGTAAACGTTTCAATGAGAAAATACCACATAGGCTTAAGTAAACAACGCACAAGGTTGACGATCTAATCAGCTGAATTTCAGCTAAACTTCTAATGTTCACCACTACTTCAATAACCAAATCTGCATTTGTTTCTTGTCACTAACTATTCGCTGCAGAAGGTCACGAGTTTAACGGTGTGTACTGACCGCAACAAAAGTACCTTGCGAAACTATAAATGCGGTACACTCAATCATTAGATTTCTCAGCGATTTTAAACGAGGAGAACGCTGCAATTGAAAAACGGTTTACCCAACCTTATTCACTGTAATTTTAGGTTTGTTTACTTCTTTACTCCTCGGCCATAATGCTACATAATTTCTTGTTAGTATTGTATTACGCTATAGTAATGTAACTTAAGGTACATGTGTCGCGTCTGCAAAAGTTTGCGAACTTAACAAAACATGTCATTAGTTGAATATATAATTTTATTACGAGGGATAAATATTGTTGTATATTGTATTGAGTCGACTAGATTATTTTACTAGTCAATTGATCGGACGTTTACATCTAGTAGGGCCTACTGAAGATATATGACAATTTCCACCGAAACGTTTAGCAAAAATTCTATCAACAGTAGTCTAAAGGTGTACAGCAAAATATCTTTATTATATTTGATACCGGCAGCGATAAATTGTGTACTTTATTAATAAATCTGGGTGTACTTTTTTAATCGATCATTAATATTAGTGATTATTTTTGTTGAGTGGATTGTAATACGATTAATTCATTAAAAAATAAATCTTGTCACTAGCATTCAAAGTTGCTAATACGTTTAAGTGATGTGTATTTTTTACACTTATGTATATACTTAGTAACGTAATATTCAGGATTGATTGGTTTATGTAACTCTTATGTAAATCGTAGTCTTTTAGCAGTTGATTAAAGTTAGTTGTACAAAAGCAAATCTCATTTACACAAAGTAGAGCGTAATGTATGTCATACGTATGTGATAGAATATATGAGATAATATTTAAAAACTAATATTCATGTATTCTAACTTGACACTACATTTTTTTTTCATCTATATACTATGTTTTCTAAGTATGTGTGGTGTGCTATTTTCTTTACCTGTGTAACACGCTGTAGAAAAGTGTAGAGAATTTAAAAATAAATAAATTTGTACATTTTAAAATTATATTTTTCAAATCAATAATTTATCTTGAAAGTAATCAATAATTTTTTTAGTCTGAAGTAAAATAACAAATAACAATTCCTAATATTATTTCAGCTTGAATACTAAAACGAGAAGAAATTGTAGCCTCTGTTGTGGGCAAAGACAGTTTCCTTAAAGCTTAAAAATAACGGTTTTCTCATTATTTTCTTTCCATAGTACCTCAGTATTAGTAAGTCTCTCTCTCTATATATCATCTGCGGTATTAGTGCATTATCGACAGGGGATACAGCTATTTTAATTCTCCTTTCTTTAAATATTACTCGGTAGTCCAGCGCACAAAGTAATTTCTTTCCTTTCTTTATCTGAAGCAATTTTGTACTTGTGCTTCTTCCGTTTTATTACAGGATTTATTGGTTATAGGATATTATTGATTACTCCTATCTTTTAAAAATGATTTTATTGTAATTATTGTGTTATGAGAAATATACATTGGAATTTCACTACATAAAACATACCGTAACACAGAAAACAAGTATGGTATTACGCATGGTCAGCAATATTCTACATCGCTTTCGTCGTCATTGTCTTGGAGTGACAGCGCCGTAAACCTTGATGCGGGAATAATATAAACCTCCGCTCACATAGTGACTGATGCAAATGGAGAGAGAGAGAGAGAGAGAGAGAGAGAGAGAGAGAGAGAGAGATGCACTGAAGTGAAAAATTATATCGATAAATTTATGAGGTTAGGACACGCATTGCAGTTTTTGACATACAATTTTTTCAAAAAAGTGCCCCAGTCGTTCGGAAAAATACGGTATTTTGCATGTACTGCATACTTGACTGATTCAGGAGTTTATACGATTATGAACATACCGTGTATAGTTAGTTAAGTATAGCGCATTTTTTGTTTATGTGGTATTATGAATTCGTGGACAAATGAAATATGTACAAGCCTTTAAAATTTTAGCTTTTATCCGTGTTTTAGTTGCTTATTATTATAAAAAAGATTACAAGTTAATTTTTTATATTTTTATTTAAAAAAAACATTTTTTCCGTCAGGCATTCTTGCACGTATCTTTCGTAATAATATAAGAATATCTTGTATAAGAAACCAGCATACATTTCCTACGTAGGTAATACTTGTCATAGACATCTGGTGTAACACAGGCAAGTACAGTGAATGCACGTACGCAGTAATGTTTACATATATAGGACGCTGAATTCAGCAATATTGCAGAAACACGTAAAGATCATTAACTGTTAATAGTACCGTTGCCCTTATTCTGCGCACAGATAATCAATGCCTGTTGTTTCTAGCATAAAGACAGTCTATATGTCGCTTATTAAATGAGTCTCAATCGTTACTGAGAATTACACGCACGCACCTACTGTATGTCATAAGTGTAGAAAAGTACGTCATAAATATGGAAACGTTTCTAAAGAACTAAAAAATAATTGTAAAAACATATTTAGACTATGTTCCAGCTATCACAGTGTGAACTCTTATGATTGTCTTATTGAATTTTTAAGATTATAAACGAAACCAACAACAAAAGTGTACAGATTGCCTAGTAGCACTTGATGGGTAGTAGCTCTCTGTGGGTTCGTTGGGAACGAGACTAGCAGAAGGATTTTATAGTACACACATTTAAGTTTCCTGTAAAAATACTCAGTAACGTATTGTTACTCACTTGGCCTAAAACAATATTCCAGAATATTTTGATTATGCTTACATATAATAGATATTAGTATCTCATTGTAACCATAAAGTTAAAACGTAAATAATTCATTGATGTAATTGTCCTACGTAACCTATATATACATACATACATATATATTGCGACAACACAATTGAATTAATTCTTGCGCATAGGATTAAAGTGTGTGTTTTATAAATCAACAAGTCTATATTGGAGGTATTATAATTATTGTAGCATGACAGAAAATCCATCTTATTATAAGACCAAAAAAGAAGCAAAAATAGAATATAACATAGATTATTAAAAAACCAAACTGGCAAAAAGGAAAAAGTATTATAATAATTAATCAAGAATAAAAGTAAAATGAAATCCGAAATTAAAAGAAGTTAAGTTCATTAAAACCAACTTAAGTGATAACCCAACTTATATAGTATATATACCCAGGTAGAATAGGAGCAGTTAAGAAAAAACCATATATAAACCAAAACCACCGAATAAAAATATAACTAGTAAGCACATAAAAACAAAACCCCCAACAAAGTATAACAAAGAAAAGTACAATACAGTAGAAAAAAAAGAAACTATGTAAATTAAATATAAGTAAAAATATTAGATATATGATGTAAAGTGTACAAAGATAATTTAATTTGATTGTGAAAAAATGACAAACAATAATCCCATTTAAGTGAGATGTTCTTTATTCCCCAATGACTAGATAAAATGGCTAGAAATCAAATTTGGGAATATAGTGAATAGTGAGAGTAAATCCCTAAATTAAAACAAAAACAGCAAAAGATTGCATAATAATTGATTTTAATAAACTTTAAATAAAAACAGATGTGTTTTGTTTACGTTAGCAGTTCATTGAACTCATAGCATTGAATGCTTGAGATTAAGTTTATTTTTTTTAATATAATATCTTTATTATATTTTAATGATGACAATTAATAATAAACACTGTTGTAATTAAGTAAGGGCAATTTAGTTAAGATTTTATTAGAATTGTATGTCAGAAAGAGTATTAGCAAGCTGAAATAATAGAAAACTTTCTAATTGAACTAACTTAAAAAAAATAGGCCAAATGGTACCTCTCACCAACATTATAATTAGTAAATAAGTTAATGAAATTAATTAAATGAATGGAAATTGTTGAATGTAAATCACTAACCATGTATAATAACTATAACAACACTTTGTGACGATTTTAAATGTATCAAAAATCGCACAGATTAAAATTTTTTAATTTTAATAAGTAAGAGTATCATACACCCTTACCTATACCCAGATTCCTGTATCAACTTGAAACCTTCCAGTACCAACACGCCAAGAAAAGTATTAAGTAGTAAATAATAATAATAATTACTTAAATAATTAAAAATGCGACTAGAGAAATAAAGAAATCCCTAAGTCATAATAAAATAAACATAAAGTATTTATCTTCTAATTAATGAATAAATAATAATAGAAAAAGTACGAACTATTTTCTTAGTGCGTAAATACGCACTAGCTACTGAGCCTTCTCCCCTAAACCGTACGCGCATTCGGCCGTAGAACGTCGCAATGAGTAGACGTGAGTTTTGGTGTTGTACACATATACGTATGTGTATGTTCTCTAGAAGTATATCCAGCGTGAAATCTTGTTATTGTGAATAATGTAGTGTCTAGAGTTTGTGAGAAAATATATAAATAAAATAGAAAAAGGTAGCCAACACATCTCTTAACAACAAAATCAAATGTAAGTGTAACATAGTTAACTACTATACTGTAGTACTGCAAAGTGAGAATTATAACTGTAATTAAAATAAAGAAAATGTGAACTACAAGAATCTGCACTAAGAAAAGTGAAATTACAACATTTGGAACTTCAAGTAAACAACGTATCTTCGAGAGCTTCAAGTAAACTAAAAATCAACCCGATGTAGATACACCAAGAACAACGTACTCAACCCGTAGAAGACAACTGGAGATGTCCCAAGAATACAACAACAACCTCAGGTGATATCAAACCACAACTTTTGTAAATTTCCCCTTAATAAGAAGTAACAAAGAACTTTAAAGAACTTTCTCAATGTAATGAACAAATTATCAGATTTGTATATTTTGTAATTTTGTAAGAAGTAATAGTAACCGTAATGTATATATTGATAAATTAATAATTTTGAGAAAATTGAGACCCGGATCCGTGGTATTAAAACTAACAGTTATATGAATAAATTTTTGATATAACAAGAATAATATAATTAAGATCTTTGAAGCAGTAAAAGCGCTATTTACTAAAATAACTTTCTTTAAAATCAGGAATAATGTTTGATTAATATTTCAATAGCAATAAAGAGATGTTTTAGCTAATACCTAGTGAGTGAATAAGTTTATGCAAACCTTGTCAGTTTCCTATATCATACTTGTTTTGTAATTTGTTAGTAAGAGTTTTACTAACAACGGCAGCTGGTTTAGTTTACTGGTAAAGAATTAAACTAGTTCCCGATTTTTGTGTTGTCTTGCCAAGGGGCGGCACAACTTAGTGAAAGTAATTAAGGAATGTATAAGATATTATTAGTAAACATGCAAATGTAATAACACTGGAGTCTAAAGAAAAGCATAAATTGAAGATAGTATTCAAATTAGCTAACCAAATCATCAAATTACTGAGAATTAAAGAACCCAAACCATAATAATTCAATCTTGATCAATTGATCAATGATCAATTGATCTTGTTCAATGATAATTAGAATCTAACATAAATTGTCAACCATTTAATGTGGAAAGAAGTAAAGTAGTTAAGGCCTATAACCAAAACAACCAAATATACTGTAAATATGACTTTTTGAGTTAAAAAATACTATAAAATATATCATATGTGGTATTAAAGGATGCAGAATTAAATAAGAAATTTGATTATGTAATTAGCATTTAATAAGAATAAATAATAAGCAAAATGTAATTTATAATATAATGTAAAATTCAATTCTTTTGTACAACATCAAATTTGAGGCTTAAGTGTCAGCTGATTTAAAACAATGAAAATTTACTAATAAATCAGCCAGGATCTTTTGTTTGATGAAGAAAGAACGGGAGTTAATTGTTGAACGTCGAGATGAACACATCAGAACGATCTCACACAAATTTAAAAAGATGGAAAATATAATTTTGACATGAACTAAACCTATAAATAAAAGAAATTTAAAATATGAGTTATTAACACTAAACTCAAATAAAATAAATCCAACCATTATATTTACGAAGATTGGAAAGTCTAATCAAGATATTAGAACAATCTAAGCACTAATTCAGAATTTGCCGATATGAAAATTACCATTATAAAACTGGACGATCTATTTGAACGAGGACACTTCTGAACACTTATTACCGAACCAAACAACGGATCATTTATACGGAATAATCACTCAACGACGAAGAAAATTGATCACTAATACTATGATGAACGACACATAAAGAATCAACATTTATTTGGAGCAAATTCGTCGTGAAGATCTTGGTGTACATACGCAGCAAGAAGGCGGCCATCTTTGTTGATACTCAGGCCGGTTCCAGTCAGCTGTGATGACGTCAGCCTACGCTTAGACGTTGGTTCGAAAAATTTAAATATTACTAGCATTTTTATAATAAACATTATTTCTATTTTGTCATTAAGAACTTGTTAATTGTAAGTATTGTACCTTTCAGCATTACCCTTTCTCTGACTTATGATAACAGCTAAAAAAAACCTATAATTCAATGTTAATAATTTATATAAAGAAAACAATTTGCCCTGAGATATGAGTTTTCGAGCTGTGGATTAGTAGTTCGATTCAAAGTCGATTAATCGCAATTAGATTAATAAATTCATTTATCATTCCAATTTTGAGTTTTATTTCTTGGTGAACATATATTTAGAAGAATTTCAGGTAGCACTTGAAACCTGGACTTCAAGGAAGAAGAGAATTACATCGCAAAGGCTCACTGAATAGCTGAATACCACTAATCGATTATTACATTTCATAATCTATTTAACGCTGGAAACAAATTATTGTTATATAACACAATAAATCAACTAAAATAGTAATTAAAAGAATGAAGGACTAATATAATAAATAAATAAACTAATAAATAATTAATAAATAAATAAAAATAAAAACAAATTTTCTCTTTAATTAAATTTAAACAAAATTTTTTACAAATTCATATATTTATTTTTGTAACCCATAAAAAAGGAAACGTTACATTATTTATTACACACCAATTGAATAATAGTTCATACGATATATTTTTAAACATACACAAATGTTATGAATTTTGAAATATTGTTTAAAAACAGTTTATATAAAGTTCAGATCTGAAATTGTTACTTGAGTGAAGATGTTCCAATTTGATGCGGCCAGATGGCTGAAGGCGATGCGTATATCTCGCGTGTCCTTCCCTCGTGGATTCTGCTGGGCTGGTGTCCTGATGATAAACACGCTGAACTTGCTCGTCGAACTGCGACACTGCCTCGCTGCGATAACACTGATTATTGATTGTTATAGGTTTTTAAAAATGTTTTAATATTGTTTTACTTATTTACGTATCTCAAGGTGTAACGTGGGTGTTTAATGAAAAGCGGTGTATAGGCGCACACCTTCCGGCTCGTCTTCAAGTGTCCTCGCGTCACCAGTTCTACCGCGGTCGGTAGAACTCCCTATGAGGAAATCTTGACTAACACGGATACTTGAATGCACAATTATATTATTACAACTGAATTACTAGGGTCTGTAGAATAACTCACACAGAGTTCCAAGTTTTCGTACACCTTTCGCACAGTTTACGTGTTCACGCAAGAGAAACGTCTTGAACGCGAACCGCACGTTTACTAGACGACTGCTCAAGATGAACTGCCTTGGATCTGCACATGGTAGCAGACAATTTTCAGTGATTTTACTGCGTTCTAATTGGCCAATTATCGGTCACATGATAATATGCACACGGCACGAATAGCTCTTCATGCCACACTTTGCATGGAATTGGCAAAGCCTGCACAGATAATTATCTGGGATTTTATTACTTCACGCTTGAATGAGTTTCATATAAAGATTTCATATAACAAAAATTCACATTTAACAGTTATTTGAAGATCACAGAACACAGGGAAATTGTAGATAATATTAAATTTTATGTCTTGTTCAAGTCTCATGTAAATCGGATAATTATAACGGACACAATAGAAAAACGTTAATAACTCGCGCACCCGCGCACACTTTCACAAACACATTATATAGAAAAATGACGATTACAATTTTTAAGAGTTTGACCTATTCTAAATTCTTATCGGTAATACAATGCAAAAACTATAGCTAAAAAACCAATTTGAACAAGAGACAAATTTAAACAGGAGAATGTCCGTCATCCATGCATAAGACATAGTTCATTGCTTGTCATGATCCTGTGTTATATCGCAATATATATATATATATATATATATAAATATATATTTAATATTTATAAAGAAATTACCTCAAGATATTATTGCCTTATTAGGAACATGTTTCGAGAACCATTGTGTTCTCATCCTCAGCCTTCGTGATTTTGCGTCTGGTGAAGTACTTGTGTGTTGGCTTGTTATTGTGGTTTCTGGTACTTTAAAATGGTATTATTGTGTGTGATTGTGGTGTATGTATTAGCATTTTGTGTATTTTCGATGTTGAGTGCTTTGAAAATTGTGCCATGTTTTGTATTGGTTTGTATTTGTTCAGGTATTAGTTTGTTTTGTGTTTTATATTTGTATATTTGTAAATTTTTCCAAATGATCATTATGGTTTCTTTGTGTGGTATGTGTTTTATTAGTGTCATGTTGGTTATGTCTGGGAATTCATGTCCAGTGTTTATTGCATGTGTGGCCAAATATTAGATTTGTATATTTCTGTTTTTTTTTTGTATGCGTTTAGGTGTTCAAAATAACGTTTTTTCAGTTGTTTTTTTGTTTGTCCTATGTAACATTTATTGCTATCTTGGCATTCAATTTTGTATATACCATTGGTTGTTGTATTATCTTTGTTGTGTGGGTTATGTAGTTTTTGTAGATAACTTTTGTTAGTTTTGTATGCTATTTTAATGACTGTGTTTTTAAACAGTTTTGTTAGCTTCGTCATTTTATTATTTATGTATGTGAATGTGGCCCATTTTTTATTGTTTTTAATATTTTTGTTCTGTTAATTTTGAACAACTCTTAATTGTTCAGTTTTTATTTTATATTTGATTTTATTTTATATTTTGTTTACAGTATTTTTAATATATCCGTTTTTATAAGCAATTTTGTAAATTATATTTCTTTCTTTGTCTGTTTCTTGTTTGTTTTGGGGTATTTTGTACATTCTGTTAAATAGTGAATAGAATGCTGCCATTTTACGTTGTGGTGGGTAGTCAGAAAGGTTAGGTATAATGATGTTAGTGAAAGTTGGTTTTCTGTAAATTGCATATTGTAGGTGGTTATTGTATCTTGTGATGTTTATGTCCAATAGTTGATTTTGTTATGATTTTCTTTTTCTTCTGTAAAAGAACGGCAGCACTAAGACTCAAAGTAAATATTCATTCTATTGTAACAAAATAGCGTGAATGTTACTTTGTAAATATTGCATAATGGAAATCTAAACGCGCATACTATCATAAGAGATTAATATACGATTTTTTACGTTTGTTATGATTGTATGTATGATTATGTATTTATTAGGAATGGATTTATTGTGCGTGTTCCTATGTAGATATTCTCCGTATGTATGGACATTGAGAGAAGGTATCTGGTAATACTGTATTAGCGTTTTTCTACTTATATGCACTCATAACAGATTGTAAAGTTCATTCAATTAAGGATGAATTGAAGTTTCCTCAAAGTGTTATTTAAAGTAATACTTTAAATATACTCTTTATATATAAATACACTTTGTAAATAATGTACTTTTGCTTTGTATTTCATAGGAGGTTACATGAACTTCGAAACCAAAAATTGAACAGTTTTTGCATTACTCTTACAACACAACGCTTTTATTAGTTTGCTTCAGATTGGCCTTAGTTAACACACACTTGGGTATATACACTTGAAACTACAAATACATTAATACCTTTGGATTAATTAATGTTCTTGTACATTCCTGCAAATGACTCACTTCTCATAAGCATGCACATCCACTAAGTAGAGAAACATGTTTGAGATAATGGTTTCAAAATAGCGGATCAAAGTTACCTCTGCGCCCACGTTTGGTTGGTAGTATTTATTTCTTAATAAGAACTTCGCTATAGATTTTGCAGATCAAGCAACATTACGGGGATTGTAAACTTAGTTACACTATATTAATGTTAGTTAATAACGCCTTGCCGTAAATACATAAAAATGTACTAGCTGTTGCTCCGTTTTTGCCATACTGAAACAATCCAAGCAATGAAAAAATGGTGTTTAGAAAACCATGTGATGACGGTATTCATTTGAATTGGTAAAGCGACGAATTTTTAATGTTAATAACCATGTTAATTTTTAATATTGTATTTACAAAATATTTTATCAATTTAATAAAAGTTACTAAAGATAATTAAATTTGCTTGGCTATATATTGTAACGTATCAAAACAACGGTTACATAAAAAAATAATATAATACGTCAAATGAAAGAGTACCATAAGCATATTTCATCAAGCATGGAATAAGGAATAGAAGTATGAAAATCAAAAGTGTATCTATAAGTAAATAATATTAAAGCAACCCAACGAAGAAGAAAGAAGAGTCATAAGAATATATCATCGAGTATAAAGAAGAAGGAGAGAATACAATGTGTCCATATAATACGTCAGCATCCAGGCCCAATAGATCAAAATCGTGAGGGGATATGCCGAAAGTGACTATCATCATAAGGAAGACACATATCAAATGCAATTATCATAGTGAGAAAATAGAGTAATTTGTCATAATAGTAGTGAGATAAATATAAGACAATGATTATCATAATAGTGAGTGAAAATGTAGAAGAATATATCTATGTTAAATGAACAAGAATTATCACAAATAGTGAGTAACCAAGAAAATCATCACAAATGACAAACAAATAACATGAAGAAGAAACAGAAGAAGAAGAAGAAGAAGAAGAAGAAGAAGAAGAAGAAGAAGAAGAAGAAGAAGAAGAAGAAGAAGAAGAAGAAGAAGAAATGTACCATGAAGAATGAAGATTATGTATGACCAGAACAAGACATCAACATCCCCAAAAGATGGAAAGCAACACAATCAGTATAATGACCAAAATAAGATTGTTAATTATAAGGTTAGTAGTAATAAAAAACTACCTATCAAAGAAGGACATAGTGAACCCAGTATAATAAAAAACCAAGTGTTGAACCTTAATAAATGATCACAAACAATGACAGTGAATAATTTATATAAGTGCAACAATAAATAATGTAATAACACCAACCCCAAATAAGCAACACAGACAATATTAGTGAAGTGTTTATAAATGAGGGAAGTAAATGAAGATTAATAAGTGAAAAGATCAACGGTTATCAAGTGAAATACACAAACAATTAGTGTACCAATTATAATCCAAGATTTTAAGACCACAAATATACTCAGTAAGACCACCAATTTAATGATAATGAAAAGAGAAATAATTGTTCAAAGAGATCAATGATAAAAGCTTTATAATCCTTAATATGAAATGTGCCTGAATGTCATAGTAACACAGGACAAAATATAAATAAATGTCAAAGCCAACAAGTAGTAAACAAAGTAAATTGTTGAAAAGAAACAAATCAATGCATACAAGCTAAGATACAACCCACCAAAATGTGTAACATAGTTAGATAAAAAACTAAGTATTATTGTATAAACATATAGTGTAAAATGTGTACAACACGTGCAAAACATAGTAGTAAACAATTGTAGTAACATGCCATAATGACATGACAGTATTTAAGATGAATACTGAATAAAGTAAGAAGCATGTTGTTGCCAACTAAATGACACATAACCTCACATGAACTGGACCTACAACATAAAATCATACACAATAATTAAATAAAGTAGTTATCAATAATTGTTTCATACAGAGACCAAATAAGAATAAATGTGTAAGACAATGAAAACCATATGAACTGAAAGACACAACTATATGAGTCAGATTATTTATAATAACAATAAACCAATTAGACAGAACCCTATGTGACCATGGAGTTAATCAAAAAACCTTAACAAACTTGTAAAGAGAGTAAGAAAGTTTACTAATAGTTAGAGGAATGTTCAATACAACTATGAGAATACCTCACAATCATTGTACAAGTAATTTAATAACTGGAATTTAATAAACTAACTAACTGTAATCATAGGACTAAGTGTAAACAACCAACATACAGTAACTTAAAGGAACTTTAGCTAACAAAAAAGTTAGTAAGTCCACTAAACAGACCATGCACAACATTTGTACACAATTTAATTATCAACAATGCATATAATATGTGGTGAAAATAACTAAATAAGAGTGACAGAATGGCAATATAAGAGCATCATGTATGTTAAACAATGCTATATATGTAAACAAGATAACATTTGCCGAAATAAAGTATTAGCAAATGTATGTAAGTGTATCTAATAATGTTATAGTACCAAAAATATGTAGTAGCATAAGGAATAATGGTGATCTAAGCAAATATAAACATTTGGACATAGATGGTTTGCACGCCATTAGTATATTTTGCTTAAATCACAAATATGTTAATATTATGTATTAGATTATAAGAGAAATGGACTCCAGACGTTTAATCATAAGCACTAAGATATAATTACACCAAAATATAGTGGAAAGAACTTATTTTTATTAAGAACCACTATATAAATTTTAGATAAAGTGAAGTGAGTTATTAATGGACGGAATTATTACTTGTTTGGGCTTAAATTAAAGACACAAGTATCCGCAAAACGATGCCACTATCCAAATGACAATCAGACTATTAATAAGAAACTCATAAGTATTATAAGATTTTTGGTCATTTCCGATTGGAAGGGAAAGCGTCATAGCGGAATCTCGAACCCAAAGCATAGACGCTAAAAATTAAAATTTTAATTTAACGAAGGTGTTTGGGGTAGAGAGAACCGCATTCTAAGCAAATAGAATGATCTGATTTTACCAGACGAGAGCAGAAGCTTTGATGAGAGGAATTAATTGTCTTCCAGCCACCGATGCGAGCGGAGCCTGCGACAGTCATCCAGAAAAATATTTTAAAATGCGCGCGTATACGAGTGTATAGCCACAACTAACCTCAACTGAACACCAATTTTTATCGTGTGACAGTGTTGTGAGTGATACAGTGAACCATTAAAAACATGACCAGTCATGTTATGTGATAGAAGCAGGGAGTATTATACATTAACAATTTAAAAATAAAATGACAAAATAATATTCGTTGATTAACGAAAATTATAGTCGACTACGCTAGCCAAGTAAACACACTTGCGTGTTTAGCTAGTAGCGATGAATTATTACCAGGTTAAATGAATAAAAGTTCTCGTCTGATTTAATGACGATATTTAATTAAAATATTTTATATTCATGTTTAAATAATAATAATAGAAGCGGAATTAATAATTTATACCGCAAACCATTACTTGTAAAAATATAGTCGCTTGTTTGACTATGATTTCAGCAGTACTTGAAAAACAATAATTTAATATGCGAGAACAATCATTACTGTTAATTATACATCTTATTACAAATAAATAATGTGTTTGTGAAGATAGTATTAAGATTTTTTATGATATTAATTATTCTATTTTGTAACTTACTCTCATCTAGGTAAACTAACCTATAACCAAAACGCATTTGTTTGCCACAGAGAGTCACTTCTGTCATGAATAATTCTTATGAATAGACTCGATAATAAGAGTTTTTTTCGTTTTTTATCAATTCCAGTTCATAATAATAATAATTAAACCAGTAACATTGTTTTAATAGTGCAACGTTGATAACACGTGTACACAGCTCTTAGCATCAGAATGCAACAAACCGACCGTACGATAGTACGATAATTTGAATATCGTATTGAAGTTCATGATTTTAATTTTTGTTGTCTTTTTAATTATAATATATGAATAAATGTTGTTGTTTAATAAAACATCTTTGTATCTTGCATCATGTACATTCAAAGGATTCATGAAATTTGGTAATGCTTATAACCAAAGTAAACATAACCTAAATTACCATATTATCGTACATTGTACCAGTGTTACCAGCCCTGAGCTGAAGAAGTTTCAGAAATATTTTAACTTTGTTGTTTTTTAAAAATTATTAGTAATTGTTTTAAAAGGGATTTTACTGAATTTCACTAATGTTAATAAACACCTCAATTTGTTACCAGTGAACAGAGAGTCTTTATTTCTATTAATTAGAAACAAATAACTTACATTTTAGAAACAATTATTTCCCAAGGTGGCGGCAATATTCAAGCGGTCAACATTTGAATATTCAATTCACAATTGAGTATCATTGTTATTTTGTTTAATGTGTATATGTCGATATCCAGACAAAGTATTTTGTGTGTTATTAATGTATTTCCAGTGATATAGAACAACCCATTAGGAAGATAGAAGACGTCCACGGATGGTAAGTGGGGAGGTGAATATAGCAAGATATCAGTGATTATAACCCTTTTCAAACATAAACATTAATTAAAATTTAAACATTACTAATTCTATCAAATACTAAACAACACTAATCATCGATGTTTACATTACAACGTGAGGAGTGAAGAAGAATCTACTAAATAAAAATTTTAAAAATAATTTAAAAATACAGCACAATACTAATCAATCAACCCATCCATTAAAGTTATATTACAATATATAAACTATATTTAAAAAGTTTGAAAACATTAAAATACAAATTAAACAGCAGTAGCGGCATCAGTAGTTTGTTTATTAAATATGAATTAACAAAAAAATTCCCTAGTCTTGCATTTGGTTTGGAGTTAATAAATTATATTTATTTTGTAGTTATATCTATATCAGTAAACTGACGCACACGTCTATTTTGCGTAAATTTACTGTATAAAACTTTTACCAAACAAATTTCATGTAAACGAAAAGGCAGTTAACACACACCCACAATTTTTTATATGTCATCACTTTCAGTAAGATGTGTTTGGCTCTCTCCTTAATAAAATATTCTTTTTTATTTCGTTAAATCTTTCAACCAAAAACGGAAAAAATGGTTACTAACTGTAGCACGGCACAATTCATTTTCTCTGACTGCAGCGTAAGTGGGGATTTGAACCAGTCTAACCACCAATGAAAAAGTACAATTAAATGATACTGTACCCGACTGCAGGCTAGCAGCCGCATTCTAAGTTACTTGTAATGTGTAATGCAAATCTCACAGAACACGACGAAAACTCCTATCGGGCTACGGCTGGGACGGATGCACAATTTGGCAGCAGCATCGAGACCGTATAAAAGTGACGATATTCAAACGTCGCACAATCCAGCTAAGGCCATTACGTTTTTAAAGAGCCAACACATTTCTGTTAGCTTTTGTGAGAATAACACAAGTACGTCGCTCCTTCTAAGCGTCTTCTTAGAATTTTGTCTGAGAACCAAAACACCGACGAGATGTGGATAGCTCGTACAATTGCGTGTTCGGAAATTTTAACAATAACAACTTTTTGGTTGACATCCGCAAATTATTAATTAATAATAATTCATTATTAGCAGTAGTATCCACTGATGAATCTGTCACAAAGTGGTGGATTCATTTGCTATTAATAATAGTATCAATAAAAAAGTGTTCTTGTGTGGATGTTTGTGTAGTTTTCGTAATTATTTCTGCCAATTTTTGAAAAGCAAAAATACAAAATTTATCAAAGGCTAAATTTACTAATTTTTGTTAGAAATTAATAATAGGCCTAGCCTTCTTAATAATAATAATAATGAACTACTTAAATTCAATACAGTTTGCATAAAAACTGCTATAAAAATAATCATACATTTATTACAATAATTCTTACTCTCCATAATTTTATACAGGCGTATAATTCACCACAACGTCAACAAAATAACGACTGTTATAATTTATTAATTTTAGCGATCCGCACAGACTCCCGCTAAATACGATGCGCACTACTCTATGTAAAAAGTGATCCTGTCTGACTTGAACACGAAAGCGCATATCAGTTTGTACTATAACATAGTTTGTCTAATTGGTTATATATACTCTTTAACATATTGAAGGTTTTTCAATAACAGTATTGAAAGTGTTATAAAAGTTCAATATGAAAGTTCAATAACTTTCAATAACAACACTTATTGAAATATATAATTACCTTAATATCCACTTTAGTGATACACAGTTTCGTCACTGATGACGCGTTTCGGGACTAAGTCCCATCCTCAGATACATAATTAATAAACTAAAATATTAAAATCACGACCATGATACTGGTCAAGTCAAAAATGAATAAAATAAATTATAAACCGCATGTAATAAGTTTTGCTAACCACGGCTGGAGCTCCCGCATGCGTTCACCCACAACCGCGATTGTCACGCGACTGGTCAAAGATTAAGACAAACTGATTGCAGTGTCGAACAGGTAATTTGACGCAAAATTTACCTGGTCATTTAATAAACTGTTTTTGGTGTTACTATCTTTTAAAGCTTTATAAATTTCAAATTCCTCCAGACTATCCATCCGTCTACCCTTTTTACAAATATGCAACGCTGTTAAATTTTCTTCGAAGTTCGTATATTTATGTCCGCTTGATATTAAATGTTGTGCAAAGTTGGACTTATTATTACTTGGCTTAGGAATATGTTCTAAAAATCTTTTATAAAAACATCTGCCAGATTGACCGATATAGAACGCATCACAATCATCACATTTTATTTTATATACACCACATTGCTTTTTTAATGGTAATTTGTTTTTGTTTTTGAAATAACTTCCTAAATTATTATTTGTTTTAAATGATAAAATATAGTTATTATCTTTAAGAACGGGTCTTAAAATATTTGGCATAATACCTGTGAAATTAGCCGAAAGATATTTATAATTTTTGTTACTTGCTTTTATAGAGTTTGAATTTTTATTTTCTAAACGTTTCCTATGCCTATTTATTATTTTGTCAACTATTGTAGATTTATACCCGTTATTTATTGCTATTTGTTTGATAGTGCTAACCTCATTTAAGTAGTCCTCCTTTTCGAGGGGAACATTTAAAAGTCTGTTGACAAGACTGTTAAACACTGCCACTTTTTGTGTAATGGGATGATATGAATCATAGTGTATTACTGTGTCAGTACTAGTGTGTTTTCTAAAGATTTTGTATTTTAAATTATTCCCGTTGTGTAATACAGTGAGGTCTAAAAAATTGATACTTTTGTTGTTTTCGATCTCCATAGTAAATTTTAATTTGTTATGAATTTTGTTTAGGTAATTTTTAAATAATTCTATTTGTCTGGCATTCCCGTTAAAAATAATAAAGGTATCATCTACATATCTGGAGTAATGGATGATTTTACTGGCGAAATAATTATCTTTTAAAATTTTTGTATTTTCTAAATGGTTTAGATATAGGTCCGCCAGGATGCCAGAAAGTGGAGATCCCATGGCAAGTCCTTCATTCTGTTTATAATATGCATTTTCAAATGAAAAGTAGTTTTGATGAAGAATGGTTTTTAGTATCATCATCAGTTGGTTAACTTTCTGTATTTCTAAAGAACCTTTATTCATTAAATTATGCCTGAGTAAAATTAAAGTTTCATCAATAGGCACATTAGTGTATGAATCTACTATGTCGAATGATACTAGTTTGTAGTTTGGTTGAATTGTAACGTGGTTTATATTTTTGATAAAATCCTTATAGCTTTTAACACTCCGATTAAAAGCTATAAGGATTTTATCAAAAATATAAACCACGTTACAATTCAACCAAACTACAAACTAGTATCATTCGACATAGTAGATTTATACACTAATGTGCCTATTGATGAAACTTTAATTTTACTCAGGCATAATTTAATGAATAAAGGTTCTTTAGAAATACAGAAAGTTAACCAACTGATGATGATACTAAAAACCATTCTTCATCAAAACTACTTTTCATTTGAAAATGCATATTATAAACAGAATGAAGGACTTGCCATGGGATCTCCACTTTCTGGCATCCTGGCGGACCTATATCTAAACCATTTAGAAAATACAAAAATTTTAAAAGATAATTATTTCGCCAGTAAAATCATCCATTACTCCAGATATGTAGATGATACCTTTATTATTTTTAACGGGAATGCCAGACAAATAGAGTTATTTAAAAATTACCTAAACAAAATTCATAACAAATTAAAATTTACTATGGAGATCGAAAACAACAAAAGTATCAATTTTTTAGACCTCACTGTATTACACAACGGGAATAATTTAAAATACAAAATCTTTAGAAAACACACTAGTACTGACACAGTAATACACTATGATTCATATCATCCCATTACACAAAAAGTGGCAGTGTTTAACAGTCTTGTCAACAGACTTTAAATGTTCCCCTCGAAAAGGAGGACTACTTAAATGAGGTTAGCACTATCAAACAAATAGCAATAAATAACGGGTATAAATCTACAATAGTTGACAAAATAATAAATAGGCATAGGAAACGTTTAGAAAATAAAAATTCAAACTCTATAAAAGCAAGTAACAAAAATTATAAATATCTTTCGGCTAATTTCACAGGTATTATGCCAAATATTTTAAGACCCGTTCTTAAAGATAATAACTATATTTTATCATTTAAAACAAATAATAATTTAGGAAGTTATTTCAAAAACAAAAACAAATTACCATTAAAAAAGCAATGTGGTGTATATAAAATAAAATGTGATGATTGTGATGCGTTCTATATCGGTCAATCTGGCAGATGTTTTTATAAAAGATTTTTAGAACATATTCCTAAGCCAAGTAATAATAAGTCCAACTTTGCACAACATTTAATATCAAGCGGACATAAATATACGAGCTTCGAAGAAAATTTAACAGCGTTGCATATTTGTAAAAAGGGTAGACGGATGGATAGTCTGGAGGAATTTGAAATTTATAAAGCTTTAAAAGATAGTAACACCAAAAACAGTTTATTAAATGACCAGGTAAATTTTGCGTCAAATTACCTGTTCGACACTGCAATCAGTTTGTCTTAATCTTTGACCAGTCGCGTGACAATCGCGGTTGTGGGTGAACGCATGCGGGAGCTCCAGCCGTGGTTAGCAAAACTTATTAGATGCGGTTTATAATTTTTTTATTCATTTTTGACTTGACCAGTATCATGGTCGTGATTTTAATATTTTAGTTTATTAATTATGTATCTGAGGATGGGACTTAGTCCCGAAACGCGTCATCAGTGACGAAACTGTGTATCAGTAAAGTGGATATTAAGGTAATTATATATCATATAATAAGTGATACGGTACGCAAAAAATAAGTAATTAACTTATTGAAAGTGGCAGTAACGAGGGACGTTCCAATAACATCCTTTTCCTTATCTGTATATGAAAGCTACCTTTATAAAATACCTGTATATTCATGCTATGATTCTTTGTTGCTACTTTTTTCTATTCTTGTGGGTTCCATTACTGTAGTGCTCTGTCTAGAGAGTAATTACATTCAAGATTGAATCATAAATAAGAGGTGTAAGAATGAATAGGACTAATAAATAAAAGGAGTAATAGAAATAAATAGAAGTAAAGAACTCTAAAGCAGTGTTTAATTCTAGCACTGGTTAAGAGCAACATATCAGTCTAAAAACTTACAATCATTATTCATGCGTACGTGAGGGTAAAATAGAGTCATCATAACGACCTATCATAAAATGTCCTCACTCAGCTAACATTTATATTGTTACAACGGTCAAACTGATCGTCGTATGGTACAGTGGAAAAAAAATACAAGACACCAATTAAGTCACTAATCACCAGCTTTAATTATCACAATTAAACAGTTTGTAAACAACAAGATAGTCTCTTACAACAAATAAAAAAAAATTGTTCACACTCAATAAAATGTCAACTAATATAAAAAAACAATTGTATTATAGTTGTCCCACACGATTATAAAACACAACACTTCGCCACAATACATCGAACCGCACTGTGTTAATCGCCACTCAAACGCACTGTGTACTCGACCGACAGTAACTACTTTGACCTCGCTGAATGGCTTTATTTATACCCCGCTGATTTGCAGAATAATCTGCAAATTTGGATGACTTGATAAACAAACAGACGCTCTCGAGTATCCACTAGAAACAGTGTCCTTGAACACACTGCGCTGACCGGTGTGGTCTGGTATAGACCCGATAGTTGACGCGTAATTGTCTTTCACCGCAAAGTAGTAGCATTATGTACGCACACACACACACACACACACACACACATTACAGCAGCAATACTCGAGAAAATTGTAGAACGTTCCGTATTACGTAACACTTTTTCCGCATTTCGTTTTGATCAAACTGTGATATAAATTTTCCAAACTAAAATATAACATATAAAATATGTTCTAGAATATGAAATATTATTAGGCTTATGTTTTACACATATAGGTCTATAGTTTATGTAGCAGTAATGAGGTTAGCTTTAATCCAATTTGCCACAATAATAAACTTTAATATTTGTGCTTATAAATATTTTCTCTGCTAAATTAATTATTTTTAATATTTATGCTTCATTATTGTTCAATGTACGTTAATCACTACACTTATGATCAATTTTCTCTATTCCTTCCCTTTAATTTCCTCTATCCCTCTGTAAGAGGACAACCTTTGGTCCACTACTCGTTTTGTCTTCTTAGTGTCAGTACTTATCATAATTAGCTTTTTTTAAACTTACTTAAGCCTTTAAATAATGTCTATTCACTTATATATTTGTAAAAGTGTTTGACATAACAAATTGTTTGTCGTAAACTATGTTTCTATTTCAAACTCATGAAACCATTAACACTTCAATGATGTAGATCACGTTTCTGTAAAGCTTGCACGTCACTTTATGCATGTTAACCATTTTAAAGGAAAAATTTTTATAATTATTGTATAACCATTGCAAGGGGAAACTTGAATGTTACAGTTAAGTTAATTCATAAAATTGTGTTTCTCCCTCACACTTTAGTAAGAATTCAAACACGATGCTGAAGAATTAAGCAATGATCTCTTATTCATTTATTTTTTTATGTTTATTGACGAATGTGCAATTAAAATATAATTAACTACATTGTATATCCTAGATTTACAATACGCTTAACGGTTAATGTACAGTTATTACAAAATAAATGACAACTGAGAAGTAACTTTGAAGTGTGGCATTATCCACAGAAGATGGCATCCATAATATAGGGATACCATTTGTTCTCTTATCCACATTCGAAAAGTCTACTTTGCTAACATTTTCAACTCAAAGCCTGAAATTTTAACGGAAGGCTACTGCACATCTATTTTCTAGAAATTTTAACTAAATCACTAAAAATAGTACTTCATTTTTCAAAAAAGTTCTTTTCAAAGTACGAAGTTCAAGTACTAGTAGTAGCAGTAGTAGAAGTAGTAGTAGTAGTTCAAGTAGAAGTTCTTTTGAAGTTCTATTTCAAGGGCCACTCTATTCAGAAAAGGAATATAATCAGTAGTGTATTAGATGTGAGTGCCAGTCAAACGGTTTATATTACCAATGCATTTAATACAGTTAAAGAAATGGATGCTTAAATTGAAATAACTTAGTATTACAATTACTAACTAAACAACGTGGAACTCTACAAACTACCTTTGTTATAGGTACTTTAATGCTATTTGTATTTAGAAAAATATTCCTCAATGTTTATATATTCGAAATTGTATATGTGTGTGTGAGAGTGTGTATTTTGGTGTCCCGCGTATTTATCTTTGATTTGGATGAAAATTTAACGACCACATCAGCTTGATATGCGTGTTTTTACGCTACTGAATCAATAGGCTAACGAAATGGAACTTCACTTCAAAATAGCAGTGACGAGGTAATTAGGAATTGTTTGTAGGTAATTATATAGTACAAAATATGTAAACGTTACTTGTGTATAAACGTAAAGATAACATGATATTGTAATACTCTTACAATGGAGGCTAACTAAAGGTCACGTATAAAAGTCAATAACAGCGGTTAAAGTAACGTTGTTGAAGAAGAAGGAAAAATGCATCTAAGAATCAGGAATATGCGTGACAACACATTCTACAAGCACACAAGGCGTGAATCCCATACGGATACATAGGCTTCTGACAGCACCAGATATCAGAAGATACTAAAGAAAATGAAAATTAAACATGAAATTGGTATTTTGATAGTCACTATTCTTGAGTATTCCTGCATTTCTGAGTACTATTTTAGTCATGCATGTCAATGAATAGGATGAAAAACTGTTCAAAAAGAAGTGAGTAATTTAATACGAAAATACTAGCAATTTAGGTAAATTTGTGTTTTTGTAGTAGTAAAAATCACACCCTGTAAGTATAACATTCATTTGTAACACACTAGTAGTAGCAATCTGCTAAAGATTACACTCTGTTATTTAATATGTATAATTGTTGTACACAATACGTAAATTTACCGTACTTTATTGTGTTCGGATTTTGGTCTTTTCTTGAAAGTATTACACTATTCTCTTAATGTTAATTTATATTATTGGTGCTTATAGTCTAATGTAAATGGTTAATAATGTAACAGTTTACAGCTACTCGTACGCGACCACGTACTTACGTTTACCATGTTTGTGTATTTAATGATTAAAGCCAGCGTTTAAATTTGATGCTCCTTCTACAAGTGTTTCCGTAAAACGGTGTGTGTAGTAAAATTATATTGTATTATAAGTAATATTATAATATTGAGTAGGCTGTCACGGCCGGTTGGGTGAATGATTAAGCCCCAGAAACAGCCATAACTTTAATTTTGATAAGGAAACGGTTTGATTATAAACTGTTAAAAATTGTTAAGATAAAACAGCAACCTTTGGAGGTAGTTTTTATTCTCCTTAATAATCACAAAAACATCTGCATGTATTAAGATATTTAAATAAAATACTTTCCTCAAGCATAATTATTTACGGACGTTCAATTTACATTTCCTTATGTCATCATCTACGTAAATATTAAATAAAACAAGAGACTGGAGCCTTGCCGATTTCAATGGGCTCTGATAATCTGCTAGATTTTATCCGTATCTGTGTTCCATTATATGAATTTTAATTACATTAAACAACTTATTTATTCATTAAATAAGTAAGGTATCCTCTTCTCTGCATTATCCCCCATATTGTTGGTCAATCCAAATCGTAAAATGCTTTTTCAAGATCCACAAAAGCAACATGGGCACAAAAGCAGCATCCTCTGCATTAAATGTAATTCTCTTTTCCTGAACGAAAACCATGTTGTTCTTCGAATATCAGAATATCAGCGATTCTCAATTTTTATAGTTAACCTATCATTTATTATATTAGCATTAATTTTGTAAGTTGTGTGTAATAAACTGATTCCCTTATAATTTTTGCAATTGTTTTTATCCCATTTCTTAAAAATTGATATAACATAAGTTCTAACAAATCTTAAGGAAACCGTCGACATACTAAATAAATACTAGAGCCGTAATTTGAACGGGAAACTACTATAATTGATTAATTCTGTATTTATTCTTTCAACATGGAAGTAGAAACTGGCGATTTTCTATTATTCGAGCATCACAGAGCATTATCAAATTTTTCCATTGTTATTCAATGTACTGCTGTATTTAAACGTGTATCACATTTGCTGATTTAATCTTGAGCATGAGTATCTCCATAATTACACCACAGTTCTTTATAGTAGGTACCAAATTCACCTATTCTCACTTATAACATTTAAATTGTCCTTCTCTTGTAAGTTCATAGTCTATTACGTGAGGAATTTCTGCCGGTTTTGAGTCAGTGTCCATGGATCCTTCTGATTTTTTTTGCAATGTCTTCATAAAAGGTTATAGAAAAAAGTTAAGGAAATTTTTTGGCCCGTTCTTAATTTTGGGGGTTGTTTTTACCCCCTTTTCGGGGCAAAAACAAAAATTTAATTAAGCACGGTAGCCGATAAAGAATTAAATTATAATCAAAATATGCGGTATACACTTTTTTAAAAATATGCGTTGTTTGCGAGTTACAAGGGTTCAAAATTTTGCCAAAAAACGCGTTTTTTTACATTAGTCTGCATGTAACTAAAAAACAACGCTATTCTGCAAAACATTTGTGTAAATTAAAATTAAAGTTTGTTAACAGGCGAACATTTTCTACTTTGTTTGGTTTCGTTATGTTAAATGCTTCTTGAGATACGGGGAAAACAAGAAGGCGATTCACCGTTTTTTGATCAAATTACATGCTTAAAACTCGTGCAAAAAATAGTTCGATCGTAACTAAATTAGTATAAAATAAAAGCTCTGTTAATTTCATTAAAAATGATGGGTCAATCACTTGTCTAGCTTAAAAAATAACGAAGTTATGTAGGAAAATATCATAATTTTTTCAAATTGTTTCCAAGAAATTTAAAAAGGGATGTCCGCGATTTTGTCAAATATGCATATTTAGCTGCGATACGGTAGTTTCCGGTTGTATATTATATTAGCAATGTACACAAATTTTTTGAAGCATATACTGTATGTATTGCTGTACAGTAACGCGTAACGTTTTAAGAAAATTCAAGTTTTTGGATTTTGGGTTGTGTCTGTGTGTTTGTGTCTTATATCTTCATCTAATAATTGAAAGTATAGTAATACAGTAAAGAGATGGTTTTTTATGGAACTCATGAGCAAAAGTGTTGTGGTTGGTACTGTTCTGGAACAGGTCACCAATTTTATGGGCTATAAGGTGTTTTACAATACAATAAATGACGTGGCGAATAAGCTACATAATTTCAACCACATGTGCAGGACCATCAATAAAAAAACTATAAAATAATTATATTTGGGGAGCACTCCTGGTCAAAAGATGCGTATTTAATGGATTCATGTATAAATAATGCAACAGGTCAAATTGCATGGATATGTACAAAGATAAACATGGAAACTATTATAACCAGAAAATGAAAAAAGCTTACTAAACGCCCTGTATGATATAAACTGAAAATCTAGGACCGATGTGTGTCAGCTGATGTAAGGTCATGAGGAGGGAGTTGAAATCTGCCTATAGCGGAATTCTGTGCGTGAGGCCGGTACTGACTTGAACATGAAGCCGTCGATATCTGTACATTTTTTGGAAAACTTTTTGAAACTGAATAATGTGACGCCAAAACGAATTGTATCGACGATTAATGCACAATGTTACACGCCCGTATCTCGCGATTGTGTGAATTCACGTATGTATAACTTGACATATTTAATTATTACAAGCTAATAACTTGACAGACGTAATTTCTTAATTACTCGGCTAATCAAATAATTACGGAATAATCAAAATATTTCTGACGTAGCAAGAATGTTATGAATCAAGTCTAAATAATGGATTCTGCGTGAGTGTTTTAATGATCGTAAAAATCGCGGAGATATGTAAATATTTTTCAGATTCTTAATTCCGGCAAACCTGTTATGACAGTCTGTGTCAGGATTAGAACTTAATCTTTGATGGGAATGGACCGCCGGACTATATATACCCGTAGTCTGGTAGACCATTCGATCTCTGCAATTCAGGTCACCGTTTGTGAGCGTCATGTGCTTTGCACTTACAGAGAAGGTAAGTGCATGCCTTTACTGCCAGTCAGGGTTATTCCAGGTACTCGATTCCACAAGGGAATAGACCTTGGGGGGGGGGGCTGAAAAGCGCGTCTTGATTTCATAGTGCGCCGGCAAATCGAACCAAGGACCTTTAGACTAGCAGCCAGCTACTGACTTGGCGTGCTATTCCTCTAACTCAGTGGTGTTCTACCTTTTTTGCCCACTGCACACTATCCTTAGGAGTCAGTGCCAACGTATGAGTTGGCAACAATGCGGGAGACCCAGTCTTGTGAGCGCACAGTTTGCTTTCGGCAGTCAGTTGTTTGTAGGTAGCAGTCGAAACGGTATTTAGTGCGTGTTGGGACACGTTTTCAGGGTGACTCTTAGTTTGACACTTGTTATAAGTATTAAACCTTTATGGTGTTAATTTTGCTTTTTTGACATTTAAATTTGTTATGAGCCGTTTCTGATTAAAAAATGAAAATCTGATAAAAATTTAAAGACGAATGTAACTGTTAACAAAAGTGAGAACAATCCGACTCCAAGTGTGAGAGTCGTGAGAGCATTGCAGAGTGACATGGACTCTATTGGAACAGTTCGTACGATAGTTATGTAAACTTGGCATTTACGTTCAGTAATGTAAAAAAGCCGTAATGGAGGGAAGGTGTGTGTGGAAAAACTAAACAACGAATATATGACTCCCAGTAAATTGGAAAGACATTTGAATGCCAAAAACAGTGACTTATCTAAAAACTATTTTATTCGATTGTTGTTATCGGAAGTAGAAGAAGCAAAAACTATGGTACAAAGATCAATGATTACTAAAAAAGCAAAAGCGGCCAGTAATGAAATTGCCGAAATAGTAGGAAAAAAATGGAATGTAGCCGATGATATAATTTTATCTGCTTGTAAGGAAATTGTGAAAGCGATGATACATGATGGCGTTCAAAATTAAATAGCCTTGGCTTTATTGTCAAACAGTATTGTTTCCCAGCGGACTGAACACACACACACACACACACACACACACACACACACACACACACACACACACACACACACACACACACACACAAAATTTTCAGTGCCACGTACATGAAAAGCTAAAAGCTAACTGATGGTCGAGTATTTTCACTACATCTCGATTTAAGTCGACTGATTCAAGTCATAATCATAAAAATTAAATACTGTTTTATGTCAGATTATCAGGATTCGATTATTGAACAATTCTTGTCATGTACTGAACTGCCCTCAATATCAACCGGATCGGATGTGATAATTCCATTTCCAGCACCTTGGAATAAATTGGGCTGTCCTGGAAAAATTATTCGGTCATCCGCATTGACCGGAGGTTTAAAAGAATTTGTTTACTGAAACAAGATTACCCGTAATACTGCTTTATTATCGCAAGGGTGTGATGGTGAAACTATTCTACCAGAACTTATAATTTTTTTAGACTTAATCGTTAAGATGGTAAATTTTGTTAAGACCTCTTAATACAAGATACCTTAAAAAACGGGATATAAAACGGGATCTCCTTATGACACTTGGCTTCTTTATACTGAAATCTGCTGGTTGAATAAAGGTAAAATTCAGAAAAGATTTTATGAGCATAGAAAACAGCAATTAAGTAAGTTAACATACATATTATATGAAACACATACATACATGAAACATACACACATGCATACATTCATATATATATGCATAGATATATGTGTATATATGTATGTATGTATGTATGTATGTATATACATTTGCACATGATACATATACGGAATGTTTGAAAACTCTTGAGGGGTAAGCGTTTTATGCAAATAGGCAAGGCAATTAGATGGAATCCCAATATTGTCCAGTAGATGTATAAAGATAATTATGGAAAATCACGACTGTCCTAATTTAATCTAAGCTTAAACTCTTAAATTATTTATATATCTATTGACGGAATATTACGTATTAGTTCTTATATAGTCTTTAAATCAATATTATAATATAACTATACATAAAAAATACACATGTGTTACATAATTATAAACAAAAATAGAAATCACATAAGGATATCACCTACAGATATTACAAAAATAGAAAATACCTGTCTCAGTTTCGAACTAAATACTACAATTAAGATCTTCACTTTGTTTGAAAAAGACTGTGTCATCTTTACATTTAGAGGCATTCGTAGGTTAAAGACAAAATACTGTTTCTAGCAAAACACTTGGCTCTAATGGCAGTTATAAATGGCTTTGCGGCATAGTGAAACTCAGTTACAGTGAACTCAAGCGATTAGAATTTCCCTTGCCAGTATTGCGTTTTCTCCCCTTCGGTGGTTCTATTGAATTTCCTTTGGTAATAGCAGCGTGACATCGAGACTTATCCCCCAGTGCACGAGGAGGGTAGCAGAGACTTATACACGTAGCTACTATTTGTTCAGGGTAATTACATTTCCTTGATAGCTTTGTGTTTTGTTTTTATAAAGAACGTTACAACCTCTCCACAGCACCACACCAACCAAACCAACTGGGATATTATGTGTATAGTGAAGCACATCGAAAGCTATATTTTTTATTTCGTTAACCTGAATTTTGTGTATGTGTGATTAATGTGAAACTATCTTTGTCCACAATATCAAAGGAAGTTTACTAGTAGAAAAGATTATAATGTTTTAAGTTACAAGTTGCAATATGCAAAGACGTTAATGATTTTAATTTGTTCAACATTTGGCAACGCATTGTTTATAAAATAAGATTGCATTAAATAAATATGTTATAGAGTTCTTAAGCCTTAAACGCGCACTCGTCGAATAGGTTTTCGTTGTAGATAGTAGCATAACTCTAAGGATCAGGATTAAGAATGTGTACTTCATTCTTGTGTGTAGAAAAATACCGCACAAGTCGTTTATTAAAATTTTAAAGAAACAGCATACAAACAAACGTTATTGCTTTCAGGAAGGACGACAGCATATGCTATTTTGAACGTTTCACTGAATGGAAAGGATAGAATTTACAGAGTTCACAGTATAGGCATTAAGTTGATAACACAGAATAAGAGATATATTTTGAGTAGAAATTTAGGAAGAATTTGAGTAAATCAAGAAGAATTTAGCAGTAAATGCAGCCTGCTGACTACTGAAAAGATAAATCTGCTTGGATGATAAAGATTCTTATTACAACAAACATTACGGCTTTGAGGCCTGGATAAGAGGGGCAGAAGAAAATGATACTGCTGTCGTTTGAAATATCATGATACAGTCAGTTATTGACATACGGTAGATTCAGAAGAATTACGTAGGAAGACTAAGGTATTAGTCTCTAAATCAACTAAATGATGTAGGCCTAAATCGCGAGTGCTATAATGAAATGAAGGGGAAGCCATACAACGATCCATTTGGATAACAATTGAAACCTATTTTCGGATTGTGGCCTAGTGTGGCCGCAGGGTCATTGTGCAGGTTGAAAGTAAGAGAAAATTTGAGGTATTCAAATAAAAATATTAAGAACATATATAATTTTCATTGTTAGGTTTCATATTGTATCTGCTTCGCCTTTCGTTTGGTTAGGCAGGAAGATACCAGATAATCATAACGGTTGTTAGATTTGAAGACAATAATCTCGACAATGCCAGATGGACCACGGGGACGGCCTTTGCACGGTGGGAGGCGAACTGACAATTATTGGAGACAGTGTTTTCCAAAAATTAAGCACAACAGGTGATCAGAGAGGCACTCGTTGACATTGAGAACGATAATGATGTTATACACAATGCAAGTAAAATGATTTGATTTTTAACATTGAAAATAATTTATTCTTGACGTTGACTATTATTATTATATTTAAATCGCCACTCAAATGCAGTGTGTAATCACCCGATAATAACCAACTTGACCGTCGCTGAATGGCTGTATTTATACCCCGCTAATTTGCAGAGTAATATGTCACTTTGTTTAAAAAAACAGGCGCTCTCAAGAATCCACTAGAAACAGTGTCCTTGAACACACTGCGCTGACCGGTACGGTCCGGTATAGACTCGATAGTTGACGCGTAGTTGTCTTTCATCGTAAAGCAGCAGCATTATGCACGCGCGCGCGCACACACACACACACACACACACACACATTACAAATGAAATATTATTGAAATTCAGCAATTTTATTAAAACATAGACTTATTCAGCATATAGATTTTACGGTTTAATATAAAAAGGTATAGACATTAAACTTATGTCAGCTTATAACACTAAGTATCAGAAAATGCTTACGCATGTAATCAAGTATAGAATTGATACGACGGTCTACTGATCGTTATATGGTACAGTGAAAAGCAAAATACAAGACACCAGATTTAATTATCACAATTAAACAGTTTGTAATCAACAAGGTAGGCTGTGACAACAAATCAAATAAAAATTGTTCACACGCAACAGAATGTCAACTAATATAAAAAACAATTGTATTACAATTGTCACGCACGATTATAAAACACATAACACTTCGCCGCAATACTTTGAACTGCACTGCGTAAATCGCCACTCAAATGCAGTGTGTAATCACCCGATAATAACCAACTTGACCGTCGCTGAATGGCTGTATTTATACCCCGCTAATTTGCAGAGTAATATGTCACTTTGTTTAACAAACAGGCGCTCTCAAGAATCCACTAGAAACAGTGTCCTTGAACACACTGCGCTGACCGGTATGGTCCGGTATAGACTCGATAGTTGACGTGTAGTTGTGTTTCATCGTAAAGCAGCAGCATTATGCACGCGCGCGCGCGCGCGCACACACACACACACACACACACACACACACACATTACAAATGAAATATTCGAAATACTTATAGAACGTTCCATATTACCAAACACTTTTCCGCATTACGTAACACTATGGGAATTTGTTTAATATAGCAATTTAAATAGCATTCACGGCACAAAGCTAGCAAGCTGATGTGATAGTTTGTTACCAGGTATTGTGATTAAACGTCACGATCATTTTGTGTATGAAACGCATTGTTCCAACTAACAAAGTAAATATTGCACTATTGCAGTATGATTGCAACACGGTACAGTCAAATTAAGACATAAACTAATTACGAGGCTCTTCATTACAACGTTCGCTTAAGGCAGCCAGGTCCGCCATGGACACAGATGCAAACACAATAGCTTGACGTTTACCCATCCCAAACATGTATTATACTGTTACACACAACCGGCACTTGACTTTGTACTGGTCCATAAACTTTTTATTTCAGTATTGTCCTCTGATGTCTACCTAAGTAAAAAACGTTACCATAGGCAATAACAAAAATTATTTATATTAATAATATATTACGTTAATATATTTATATTAATATATAACATTTATATATCCATCCGCTTCCCCAGAACGTAACTGTCATTAGTTTAACATCAGGAGACATTAATTATCTCCTTCAGACGATATTTTTGTATTTTCTTGATATTAAACCAATCGAACAGTCAACATAAAAGCTGTAAGAAACAATAAATCATGACATCCAAACTCAAGATTGCGTAAATACAAAATAAAATAAAATAAATATCATGCTGATTTTATAAAGTTGATTATTTCACAAACGGTGTGAAGTACAGGAATTTCACTCGGACACTGTAGCTGAAAACCTGACGTGCACTTGTGAACTCCATTGTTTGCACATCCGAGCCGCCACGTCTGACCAAACTTCCTGTACTTCTGTATGGCAGGAGATGCCAAACTACTGTACTATAGAAAGAGCAATTTGTAACAACTTATTATTTTGTTACATTTATATACTCATTTGTACTTTACTTGCACTAGTAACAATTTGTGTACCTATGAGCTTAATGTTAGACATAACCATTAGTTGGCAAAAACTCCATCTAAATCTGTCAGTTACTAAGCTCCAAAAGGACAATCAAAATTACATTCAATGAGCATACATACACACAATTATTTGGTAGTGTACGATACCGATTCAAAGTTACCGCCACAGGACAACAGTCAACCCTACTACGACTCTTTTTGAATTTTGTAAACAACATTTAAGCTTAGATCAAAGCAGAAAATGTGTCTGACGGCGTGTGGACAAAAATCATCTCGCTTCTTCAACTTACAAACGCGTAACAAAAATCTGTACTGAGAAATCTGGCTAATTGAGCGTTGACATTAAGAGCTTTTAGGAATTTGGAAAGATACTTCTGGATTTGCGATTGACTATATCATTTATTTTATATAAGCAGCAGTGGTACACCGATTCTGATGATGCTACTACACAAAACGTCGCGCTGTCAGTCTTTGTTACCAGGTTTGTACAAGACCAGAAGGTTCCTCCTACACGATGGCAGGCGGTAATAAAAATCTGACACAAGCTGAATTTTAAAAAAGTTGAAAAAATGTACAAATTGATCACTTCCATTACACTTTAATTTTTAAATACATCATAGCACAAAGGTATCAAACACACAGAAGAAGGAGAGAACATCCAAATACCTTAAATCATTTTTTAAATTTTTATTGAATTTTCGTCTTCACATAAATACTATCTCACAGTTGATTCTCAACGTGGTTAAGTCACAAATTAAAATAATTACGTTAAATGTGTAGTTAATTTACACGAAGGGTATAAAAATAAACGTAATTTAATCAATTTGTTTCTCTGAAATCTCTTTGAAAATCAGATTATAACATTTCTCTGCCTTTCGGACTATACATATTTTATTTATATTTTTAACCGTAATAGGATTGCTTTTGTTTGTATTGTTACGACGGTCTCACGGATCTTCGTATTGCACAGTGGAATCAAGATACAGACGCCAATGAAGTCACTAATTACCGGCTTTAATTAGTCACAAATAACAATGTGAAAACAACAAGGTGTCCTAATACAATAATTCACTTTTAATTTGTCCACAAACAATAATAATTGTCAACTATTAAAAGTTCCTCACTAATTATAACAAAATAATCACTTTTCACTAATCCGCAACAATCACTTGATCCGCACTAAAGAAATCACCCACTGTAACTAACTAACTAAACTGGCCGCTGTTACTTATATAGGTCCCGCAGAAGTTCCGTAATAAATTACCATCCTTTTAGCGGCGTGCCGCCATAATTTGTGTAGTTAAGAATGCTTGAACAGTCTCGAAGCTACTTGAGTGCACGGCCTCGACACAGACACTGTATCTGCTCGGCTAGCCGAGAAACGTGTAGAACCTTCACGTGATTGCACCTGCCGACTTTTGGAGAGCGTTTACGTGATTGTCTTAGCACTGCCCTCTTCTTAGCACCTCTTCATCTCAAACCGTCTCTGAAGTAATACTTGGCCAGGCGATCTAGGTGATCTAGTTGGTCTACATGGGATGAATAATTCTTGGAATTCTTTGGAATTGGATCTTGGAATTCAGTCTCAGTTGATCTAAAAATTAACTTCCCAGGAAGGGAAATCTCCCTCTCAACCACTAGTTTGGTGGAATCATACAGCTTGTGTCGTGTACTTATGACCTATTCGCCATTAGTCTGTCCAAATCTGTTTGGTTCTCGTCAACAACCTCTTATGTAACTTCACCTTATGCAACGTCTACCCCCCGGCGCTTCCATTAACTCAGGAACAAGTAAGAGCTTTTCCTCGACACCAATATCTGGTTTTCCAATCATGTCTTTTGTCTTTATACAAATTGAAACTTCTCTGCTAGTTCTTCTTCAATTTCTGCATGCAATTGCAAAGGTTCCTCTTCTCCACACCTCTTGTCTTTTTCTTCAGCTAAGGTCACTTGCTTGATCGGATGGTTGACGAAACCTGTCATTTAAGCAAAATATTATCTTCTCTTAACCAACCCTCAGGAGATTCTTTCTTAAATCCACAACGAATTCGAAACCAATCATAATGTCCGTGCCAAGAATCACTTCATCGAGAATGTCTGCAACGAGCATTTGGTGGCTAAACTCGAGGAGATCCAGGCGTACCTTTCCTAACACTTTGACGGGGCTTCTAGTTACAGTCTGTTTGATACAAGTGCTAAATTGAGGCTGGAGGTTGCTGACTAAGTCAAGGCGCTCAACGGACACTGTTGCGCACGTGTCAACTGTAATTGAAGTTGGTTTACCTTCCGCAAATCCATTAACGATCAAGTTTCCACCAGTCGTGTGAAGCTTGGAAACTGTGTGCTCTTCTGCAACGTTATTTCTCCAATTTGTGCGATCACACACCCTGTCTCTGTATTTTACTATCCCAACAATCTGCCTGTAGGTGACCACGTCCCACAGTTGTAACACTTCGGTTTTCTGTCCCTTTCCCGTCGTTCAAATCTTTGTCGCGCTCTTAAACCACTAAATTGTTTGTCCTGCAGCATTGTGTTTCTGCCCCCATCGTAACGGCGATGTGATACTGGGATCTTCTGAGTACAGTGTGATAGCATAAACCCATTGATTAATATAGCTGACTTGGCAGCTTCAAACTCGAGGGCGTGAACAAAAGCGTCTGAGCTATTTCGGTGTCTTATCATTCGTAACACTTGATAAAGTTCACAATCTCCTACGCCATCAATAAATGTCTGCACCGCAAACATCATTTAAAAATCTTCTGGATAGGCCAGTTTAATTAGTCTGTCGATGGCTGCTTTAAACTCTTGAAGAGTCTCCCCTGAATTAAATCGCCTTGCTCTCAACTGAGTGCAGTATACATCTCGCAAATGTTTACCACCATGCTGTAATTCTAAAGCTTTTAGCAATTCTGTATAAGTGTTCTAGCCATCACGTAGCACATTCTGTAGAAGCTCTATCGCAGGTCCTTCTTAAGCGGGAGTGAGTGAAACAGCCTTGTCTTTCTCCGTCCAATTACTTGCGCAAGCAGCGGCTTAAAATTGCTGAAGATACGACGTGCATTGAGTGCTTCAATCAAATGTTAATATATACATCAATGATATAAACTGTCTCAACTGCAGGCAATGTGACTCTATCTATTGCCCTATTGCCTTATTTTTAATGTCTTTTTCCACTTTTACGATTGGTACTGTCTCTTCTTCAGTTTGTTTCGAAACGCATGGCTGTATTTTCATTAACTGATCGACTTCACTTGTAATAATTTGCTCTTTTATGTTTTCAGTTGAGTTTTCCACTGCAGACAATCTTACGTCTTGGCCACTACTCGATGAGTCTGAAAGCTACTTGAATGCATGGTCTTGACAGAGACACTGTACCTGACAAGACTTTTACTAACTTTTACGTAACTGCACCTGCTGACTTTTCGAGACCGTTACGTAATTGTCATAGTAGGCCTATGATTGGTTTTCCATAAAAGCCGCTTACACTTTCTGTTAAAATTGGCTGCAATTTGAAAAGAAACTGTTGAATAGTATGTTTTTAATTCTTCTAAAATTGGAAAGTACTTTCATAACTTCTATAAAATTTTATTAGACTTGATCGTACCATATTAAATTATAAAATAGTATAGTTTTGTTAGTAGAGAGTACAGACTCTAAGTTTCTGATCAGACATATTTCAACAAAATTGTGTTATGCACAGAAGGCCTACTGTTTCCTTCTCCACTTAAACAGGTTTCATATATATTTTTCTCAGCAAACGTCAAGATGTATTTCCATTTAATACCAAATACATTATTTCCTGAAACGAGGTGTTCCTATGTTGCGTAGTTAATCTAGGTAAAGTGGGTTTTATAGGAACAAGTGTATATGAAGGGTAGGTAATCCGAATGGGTCTGACAGTGCTGAACCTTTATTCTTAACCCCTGAAACACTCCAAAATACGGGAAGGGATCAGATCTAGAGCGAAATGTAATTGTTGGGTACGTCCCGCGCTAGATTGAAGCCCTAAATGGTCAAAAACCCGACCTCCGTGCACGAGCTCTGTTATATCCTGCCCAAAGGTCTGTGCCTAGATGCTACGATCTGCGCCCGAAGGTCTACGGTTTACCTTCGACCTTCTGCGCCACTCAGCCAACGAGGGAAGCATAAGCGTGGCAGGAACCGAAGCGGTACTGTAGAGTTCATTGTGCTGCACTGAACATCACGGAACTATGGTGAGGGGCCCACACAAGTACATGCCAAGCCCTCTGCTACACTGGCTCCTCGCACACCACTACTACAATCCCAGGATATTCTCAGTCACCTATCAATATATTTTCAAAGTTCATAACCATGACGTTTGTTCATGTGGCCTTCTTAAACTATTTCAATTAGTCGGTAATTTCCGATACACATTTTAACTATATCTGTGGTAGCTGTCCTCAGTTGCGGCATGGTTTTGTGCAGCTCGTATTCACCCCAGAGAGTATAAGCTCTGAGGATAATTACTGTTGTAGTCAGTATAACTGGAAGAAAACAAGGACTAACGCGGTTTCGTTTAATAAATAAATCTGTTTATTTAGTTAGTAATGTGATTGGACGTGATCAGAAACTAACAGTGTACATTTAATTTACTTCATGATAATTACCTGATTTGGTGCTTTAAACATTATCTTACAGTTAACACGTAATATTAATAAAACTATTTAGTTGGCAACATAATCCATGTAACTGCTGCTAAATACGACAACGCATGGAAAACGTAAATACTGATAACGAACATTTGTCTTTGATGATGTCAGGATTAAAAATATAGGTTCTGACTTAAATTCCAACAAGTATACCAACGTCATAGCATTTATATAATACAGCATAAAATCGTTAATACGGAAGGGTTTTGTTGTCCATGGCGTGCCCGTGTATCAATTATTACGTAAAAATATTTCAGACTTTGGAGCACTATAAATTATAATTAAATTTTACCTGAGCCTGAGACAGTTTTCGCTTATAAACTACTCTAAAGAAGTCTGTAAATAAGCGGACGTTGAGCGAGGCTTACGTAAAATTTAATTAAAGTTTTATAAAAAATATAGTGTTCAAAGTAAAGTGGATTAAGTTGGAAGGAAAAATGTGTTACTTACAAGTTTGATAATCCATTACGCAACATAATCAGTGTACACAAATTTAAATATAATCATATAAGGAATAACAACATAATTAGATTAAGACAATCATATAAATTCAAAAATATTAAATAGATAACAACATGCCTTTAATAAACATGAATTTATAATAACAAGAATCGAAAAATAATTAAAATCAAAATTAATTATGGGAAGATGCAAAAGTCGAACCGAGCCCGCTTTTAGAAAATAATTCTGTTTGAAACATATAGTAAACTTTTATCACAATAATACCTGCTTTATTCTGTGCTGTTACCAAAGCAAAAACTAATCCATTAAAAACCTATAATCTTCAGATGTGTTGTACAGAACAATGTTTGTTGGCTGAGAAAAAACAAGTATAAAAGACTTGTTTACCAGGCGAAAAGACGAAGTCAGTGAACTTTCAGTTAAATTCTTTACACATATTTATTCTACGGAGTCACATATAGTGAGTACGGGAACTAGCGATCTCAGAGTATTCTTGCTGGATTTACACTCTTCTTCAACTAGTCTTGGGTCTGATCCACTCTCTTTTATCTTTCCTATCTGGTCTCTCTATAGCAACTCTTGTTTCGAGACCCCGAGGATATTAGAATATTTGACGGCTAGAGGTCTCTGTTTGCACTATTCATATATTCTTTTGCTTGCCAGTAGGAATAAATTGCATTTCTTAAGCAATGAAAGGAAACACATGGAAATATAACATCAGATGGTAGACTAGGTTCCCTGGAAAATCAGTCTTCTTGAGAGATAGGCGCTTATGAGTTTTGGGAGGGCCATCTATTTCTTAACACAAGGCACAAAACTGGAAGCATATACCTAGGTATAGAAAGAAGATGACAATCCTGCTGGTAGAAGATCGGCGATAGCCAGTACTGCAGCAAGCAACAGGAAGACCATATTGCCAAGTATTAGTGATAGAATGAAGAGAAGATCAAGGGCTGGTTGGTTGAATGGAGGTGGATACAAGAGAATCATAGTACCATTATACCCCAATACCAACCACAAACAGAAAATGAGTCATATAGCTACAGTAACTAGAAAAATGTTAATAATATGCTACAGCTTAATGCAACAATATTCAAACCTTGGTTCAAGAATTCATTGTCCTATTGTTGAGTAGAGAAAAACAAGAACTATCTGAAAATGTAACTGCGCCTTTAAGAACTTGTTGCACTTAAGTTCTATACAATGAATTTGTTGTAATAAGACCTCTTAGATAATCGCGAATTTCAAGTCTCGATGAAGGATGACAGTAAGTTGAATCCTATTCAGTATATAATATTCAGACTAATGTTTAGATTCGTGTGAACCACAGAAAAGGAAAAATTTACATATTCTCTTTCCACGTCAATTTCCACTCCTTAAAGTAAGTCTAATAATCATGCCATAGTGTGTATTTAATTGAACGAAGCGAAGACAGTCATCACTTTAAACTCGAACGTTTGGTATTTAATTGCCTGTATATCTGGGATATGTCGCAAGATAACTTTTCAGTGTATCAACCGATTTTCGTAAAATTTGGCATGCGTGTTGTAAAGTCACAGAACGTTCCATAAAGGAAATTATTTGCATAGTAATTTATCATAAGAGGAAAGTGAGGTGAACAGTATCGAACCCAAGTAATCCGAAAAATTTTGTAATATTGTCTGATAATTAATATCATTAACATGAAAAAACGACAAGACTATGACTAAGACTCAAACCCCATATATATTATTTAAGTGAAGAACAGTGTAAAACTAATAATATACTATAAGAGAGACAGATAATCTCAGAAATAACCAAAATGAGGTCATTACTTATTAAGAAATGTAACTCTGAATAGGGTATAAAAAACTATTTATTGTGAATTAATAGACAAGATCCATTATTATACTTTGTAATATAAATACAATAAATGTATTAAATGATTTGAATACATTATTAAAAAGGATGTAAGTTAAAATAAAAAAATATATAAATGTTATGACAAAAAATCTATGTTTAGGAGCCGAGTCCAATCACTCAGATTTTATGTGAAAATTAATTATTAAAGAAATAATATAAAAACTATATGTAAATGTCAATTAGACAACGGCGAACAAATTATCTTAAATAGAGAAAGCTGTAAAGTGATTAAAAATCAATTAAAATAGCCAAAAACTGTATTAACTGAAAACATGTGATGGACCTATAATATTGTAATATTTATGAATTTAATGTTGACAAAATGCAACCAAATTGTATTATAAAATTGAAATACAATATAATGTGACTATACTTATATATTTGACCAACTAAAACACTTTAACAGTCATATTAGGAAACTATTTACCTATACCATACCAGGCTGAGGCCAAAAACAATCACAAAAAATAGTCATATTTGACAGAATAATTGCAGAATATTAGCAAAAATAAAGGAAAAAGGTACAATCCTATAATATACATTAGAAACAAACTTACTCAGTTGAAAACAAGCTTAATTCTTAGAGAATTTGAAATATGAGAGTGATATTTGTCACACCAAGAAAATGAATCACTTATGCAACCAATATGATGCTAAGTAATCTTACAGTAAAAATAATATGTATCAGGATAAACCAGGTATTACCAAGGATAAAAAATATAACAAACTCTCAGTGAATACCCAAAAAATCCCATATATGATACCGAAAAAGACAAATTATTGTAAAGAACCAGTGACAAAAACCTAGGCCATATGTAAAGCCTATACAAAACTGAACTTATTTATATGTTATATGTGTTAATATTTGTTTATTTTGTTATAAAAAGATAATTATGTTATGCATTAATGTTGTAGCAAGAACCAAGCAACTTCACAACATTTTTATAAGTAGAAAATTGGAATTTTGTGAAAACATTTCAAGGTAAGAGTTGTATTTTATGTTATTTTATTAGAGTTAATTTGTTCAAAACCAATCGTAATTAGTATCATTATATTCAGTTGAAAGCAGAGAATCCAAAATTAGTAATGGCATGCAGATTGTAAGTAGTTATGTAAAATTGTTTGACAAATACCAGAATAATTTCAGTAATATCCTTTAGTGTGAAGAATAAGAAGTTTTTGTTCTAAAGCTTCTACGGAAGTCAAATTTGTTCCATGATGTTCCATTTGCATATTCTCGAACGTTCCAGAAGAAAATTTTACTCAAAAATACCGGAAGTTCATGTCAAAAAATTAAAACAATGCCCCTTACAGAGTATAAAAGGAAGACGAAATTTGACCAAGAAACACTTTATGCTTTGAATCCAGAAGAGACACATCACCCACGAAACTGATCATCACATCCGAGGCGAAATCGAAGAACACAGAAAGGCTTTTACAAGGAGTATACGCCAACGTGTTGTTGAATAGAGCAGCAACACGCCATATTTAACAGAACGCACGCAGCCAGAATACTAGCGGCCCTGAAAAGGAACAAATTTTAATAGAGAGAATCAATTCTGCTGATATCTGCTAAGACAAACTGACTTTGACAAAATTCCCAAACAATTTACTGACACAAGCCTTTCAACGTTGAATCTGGAACTAGCGCTGTGACGGCCGAATCGAGAAACCACGCAGACAGCTGATCGCCGCCGCCGGAATTCAAAGCATAGATTCAGTGCGAAACTTATTTCAATCGTGCGGAGTTTTAAAAACCGTATTTTGACTTATAAATAATTACCAGTGCACGAGGAACGTTAACACGAAGAGGCAAGATTGAAAACGTCCCCAAGAGAAGTGTCCAGTGCAGGAAATAATTACCCACCGGAACGTGAGTTGTTCAAAAGTTAAAGTCATTTTTACCTGGTATCATTTGTCACACAGTTGTACTACACATGTCACACACCTTCAAATCACACAATTTTTGTAAAGCATCCTATTGATTTGTCTTGGTAGTTCAAAGGAGTCACGTCCTGAGTATAAAGATTTTTCATACACTAAACTCATGCTATTCAACTGAGTAAATAAATATATTAGCCGATACTTAATAAAAAAAATGTTGTCAATAAGAAAAATATTTTTTGTAACTCTGCAATTTTGTTAATTCGAGTGTTAGTCCTTCAGACGATTTTTGAAGTTCATTAAACATACGTTATTTTCAGTTCAAACTGTCTTGTCTACATTTTTGTTAATATAATTAATTTAAGAAATCAAAATTTAATTTCAATAATAATAATAATAATAATAATTTCTTGGAACAAAATATCCAAGTGGCGCCCACATACATATAGTAGATTAAGTTGTGCTTGCAGGACAAAATCGTCGCAGAGGAACCAGCCATCAGTAAGTATATAAAAGTGCGCGGCGTGTGACACCCGACATAACAACACAAACAACATACACAATCAGTAGGTATATAATTTTACTTTTCAGAGTTCTTTGGACTGATCCCTTGAAAGTAGGGGGCAGGAGGCATGTTGTGAAAAATTGTCCAAAAGTCTATTTAGGATACCAAATTAAACCAAAATCTGAATATAATGTACAATTTTCGAAATTTCAAAATTTTAAGACATCGGGGACTTACAAAGGGATCAAGAATTTTTAAAACCCAGCCGGTTTTAGAATAATTCCCTTATTTTAAAGAGAATTTTAACCCATAAATTATAATGTAACGTTTACTATGCAACTTTTTATAAAAATTTTAATAAAATTGTAAAAGTCTATTTAGGGATTAAGTTAAGAGTAATTTTATTGAAAATACAAAATCTGTATCTTTAGTCTCTGTATTTTGTGTTTGTTATAATTCACAGAATTAATATGTCTCAACACTCATTGCAAATTTTGGATCGCTTTCAAAAAATTTGTGAACAATGTTAAAAAAAAGCTTTATATTTTGTTATGTTTTAACTAAATTATTTGTCATTTGGGTAGGCTATTATAGTTACAAATTTAACTAAGAATCTAATGCAGAGAATCAGAAAATACTAGTATTTATTTTATGGTTGACTGCTCTACAGTTTTGTTACTAATAAATTAGTAACGTAATTTGGTTTTCCATAATTTTTCTGATAATATAAAAAATTGTCTAATATTGAAATTTAACTAACCCAATAATAAAATGTATTTCATTCAAAACAGTTAGAGAGTTCTGCAGCTCCGGGAGCTTACTAATGGTGTGATAATGTCTTTTAGCAATGAATTGTACATATTTTCATAGGCCCGATAGTGTTGGCTAAAGAGCTTGAGAACAACGTACAGACAGATATGCAGCCAGGTGTTATCGGGTCTAATGATGCAGAGATAAACTCGGCGCAAAGAACACGGGTTTATCAGTATGGGAGCTATGAGAACGCCACCTATTTAAAACTAAAAAGAAGCTGTGATAATTACCAGTGTACTGTATATTATCAGTTGTTGTCAGAGAGTAATTCGATGCCTTCCATATCTGTGTCCGAACTTGTATCATCACTTGAGTCAGTGTTATTATTGATAAAACTGTCCACAACGACGTCGGTAATGTGGGCCAGTTCCCAGAGCTTTCTTCTTTCTTAAGCCCCCCATACACGATCCGACTTGTCGGCCGACATGTCGTCCAACACGTCCGACTCCGACAGATCGGATCGTGTGTGGGTTCAACAGACCCGGTCCGCGGACCGTCGGATAGTCTGACGTCGGATGAGAATTCCCAGCGGACTTGACCGACACGTCCGACAGGTCGGAACGTGTCTGTGCTCTTCCGACCGTCGCTCCGACCGGCGGATGGTTTTTGTATTATTTCAGTCAGTGCGTGTAATTTGTTGAGTGAACATGGCAAGTGAAAACAGAAAGTTTTGGGGGGAATTCATTGAGATGTATAGGGGTATGCCGTGTTTGTGGGACGTACGATCAAAAGAGTATTCTAACAAACATATTAAGCAAGAGTGATTAACACTCTTGCTAGAAAAGCTGAAGGAAATAGATCCGGATGCTAACATTGATGTTGTGAGAAAAAAAATTGATAATTTTCGGTCAAGTTACCGTCGTGAGTTGAGGAAAGTTGAGAAGTCCAAAAGTAGTGGATGTGGTTCGGATGAAGTATATGAGCCTATACTTTGGTACTTCCATCTAATTCATTTTATTAAGGACCAGGAAACAGCTAGAAAAGGCGTGTCACCTCTTCAGAGACCTTCCGAAACCAATGAGACTGAGCCGACTTTGGACAGCTGAGAAGATGACGACATATCCATACATAATGTTGTAAGTATTTTTTATTTTTTTACTTATTGTTTCAAAACAAACTCTGGTGATGATTATTTTTTATAACCTTATTATAAAAAATCTGTAAAGACCACACACTGATAGTGAAAACTTCTAGATAGTTTAGTAAAAACTAGACTATAGACCTACCTATCTAGACTAAACCTTAAAAAAATTAAAACGTTACATAATCTGTTAATTGAATATAATTAATGTTTTGGAATTTTAAATCTTCACAATACTTTATATTCGATTCTATAAATGCCATAACCTGCTGAAAATTAGCCCCAATTATAGAAATATGTTGCAGAGTACTACTAGGGTTAAGTAAATTCTGCGTTAAGGCGGTACTTCCGTTTTATTAAACCTTTTTTACCGTAAAATTTGGCATGATTAAGTATGTATACCTTAAAACCTTTAAATATTTGAAATAATATAGTAATATTTTAAATAATACTGACATCCATAGCCTGTTCACAATTACACAATAACTACTGAAAGTTACGTTAGACACAACAAAAAAATATTTAGAGACAATGAAACCGAGTGGAAAGAATTCCAAAGGCATTCTCGACAACACGTCTTCCTCGGCAAAGGCGATAGTTATATATTTTTTCATAGTATGTCAGTTGTTTATGGCCATAGGGTTTCATAATATTTTCTTTTAGTGGGAAGGCGTCGTCAGCTAAGAACACAAAAGGCAGTATGACGTCCCTATTTGAAGTGTACTTTGTTGGCGAGGGAATATTTAGCTGTTTGGCTTCGAGTAAGTCATAAAATCCGTTAAAGCCAAAACACTACCATCTGAAACTCTTCCATTAATACCACAATGCACATACATAAATTCATACTGTGCATTGACAATGGCAAACAGTATCACACTGTGATATCTTTTGTAGTTAAAGAAATAAGGGCCACTGTCACCTGGTTTATTCACTTCAATGTGCCTTCCGTCCATAGCGCCGAGAACATGTTCAACATTCCAACTTTTCTTAAAATCCTCCGCAATATTCATCCAGTCCGAAGATGTGGCAGGAAACTAAAAAAAACACACATTGATAGTGACGTAATACTTAAAAAATTATGTTTTTTGATAGTTTAATTTTTGTTTACAGGAAGAAGATTCCATTGGGTCCACGCCTTCAAATTCGGCAGCCCCGTCTCGGACTATGACACCAACACCTACACCACCTCCAGCACCAGTTGTAAAAAGGAGCAGAAAATCCCAACTTCTTGAACTTGAAAAGAAGAAAGAAAAGTTCCTTGATGCAGCTGTTATTTTATTGACTAATGCTAAAAACGAGGATAGTGTTTTTGACCAGAGCGTTGGGCTGCAGTTAGGTAAAGTTGATGAACAAGAGAAAATAATAGCACAAAAACTAATTTCTGATGTGTTATATTTTGCTAGACTGAAACAGTTAACTCACGGATCGAAAATACTTTTGGCCCAACACAAGAAACTCATTCATCGACACAACGTGGGCATGGCCAATTTACACATCAGGTTTCTGAGAACGTAGGGCCCAGTACCAGCTACGGAACGCATTATAATCAAAACCGAACATATTTGGTTAATTCTAGTGTGGGTCAAATGACATCAGTAACCCAACCCCCGTCAAAACCTAACCCCTGGGATGAAGAAGAAGATGATTACATGATGTCATATGTTAATAATCCTTAAAAATGTCAAAAGCTGTAATTAAGTTTAACGACTTAATAAAATAACCAAAGCAGAATAACATTTGTATTTTACTGTTCTAAACCAGTTGTCTTGAAAATTTCGTACAGAATATGATTGTCCCTCAACACCCATAATTTTTTTCGAATCATTTTAAAAATGGCGGACATGTAAAAGTTTTCCCAATGGTTTAAATTTTGTTTTAAGCAATCAATTATTTTATATGGCAGAAAAAATTAAATGTTATTAAACATTTGCAAATCGTATTAATTTTCTCAATAAACCACAATTAAAACTAATTTAAATATATTGAAAAGCTGGAAATTTTATAAGAATCAAGCGAAACCTTGTTGTAAACATCAGTAAGAAATTAACTTCATTATTGGATTTTTAAGTTTACAAAACACGGTTATATAATTGCAACTGCTAATGGACATGTGTTGTGTGGCTAAATTTGCAAAAATCACAGTGTTATAATTTGGCACACTGTTTGTAGGCCTATTTTTGTAAGTTGAGGTATTATAATAAGTGAGGCAATATAATAACTAATAATTAAAAATTGAATCTTTTTACTTGTTACTATATGATTTATTTAATGGAAAAAAATCTGTTTACCTGTAAGTACTCATTTTGTAGCGCCTCATAAATGGCAGAGCACGTCTCAGGGATGATTTTTCTTAACAACTGGGGAGAAATGGCACAGGTGAATTTCAGGTCTTCATAGGTCCTTTCAGTTGCCAAAAATCTTAGTGTTGCCACCAATCGTTCTTCAGTACTAACCGGATCTCTCATCACTGTTTCTTTTTTCTTAATATTATCTTGCACAAGACACAATAAAAAATCAAATGTATTTTTATCCATCCTCAAATAATTGATAAAGTCCTTCGGGTCGTTTTCTTCAAGTTCCTTTAGTAACGGCATATGGCTGAACTTGGCACGTTCTCGCAACCATTTTTTTGACCACACACTACGTTTATTCCGAGGAGTCTCCTCGAGACAAAAGTAGCCATCGAACAGTGCGATATCACTAGCAGCCATACTTGTACTGAACTGACTAGAAAAAAGGCACGAAGCAATCCGATTGAAGCCGAAAATACACGATGACCCCGCCGTCGGACACACTGGTCGGAATGTGTGTGGTAACCGTCCGACGAGACGGACCTGGTCGGACCGGACCTGTCGGCCGACAAGTCGGATCGTGTATGGGGGGCTTTAGTTGTAATATGCTCGATACAATGACGCCACTTGTCCGCTTTGTTTCGTTTACCTCCTTCTCTATGAACTGTTTTATAACAGGTATCTTATGACGGGCAACATATCCTTTCAACTGGCTTCATATTAATTCAGTAGTATTCAGAATACAGTGTTACGGACGAAGTCTTAAAACGACGTGCCCCGATTTAAGTAGTAAGATAACTCTCACATGAAAGTTTTTAGAAAATGGTGTTGGTATTCTTAGCATCTCGTTCTTTTTCTACCTCACGGGCCACTGCATTTTCACTGCGAGATTATATTACAGCTAGTTCACATGATAAGAGTAATTTTTTTATTACATCCTTCAGAGCTGTAACTTTTAGAGGAATACAAAAATTCAATGAACTTAAAAATGATAAATATAAAACTTAAATGATTTAAGAAAGGCAAAGCTAAAGATATATTTAGCCAAAGCGTGATAAGGAAGGCGCTCCCCTCGGTATCAGTTTGTATCGCTGCATTTGCGTTAATGTTTTCAAACCCAAGTGTAATACATACACTTTACTTAAGGCTTTCGTAATGGAAAATGCTAATTCAAACATTTTCAAGCGATATGTCTGTTGTAAGACAACGTCGCCAGTAAAACAGAGACAGTAGGTTTTATTGGCTGCAGCGCTGTGGGGCAGTCAAGTGGAACACATTTCTCAGGCGACTGATGTGCTTTAAATGGATTTTAAAACTCCTTACACCACGTGCTCAGTTTATAACGATGGTTACAACTCAGTGTGTGCACGTGCGTCCCTCGCACACTTTCACAGTGCACTAACAGCGATACAAAATCTGGTTGTACAATTCATAATCGAGAATAGTTTACTTTAATTGATAGTAATATGTAATTAATTTTGAATAAACTTTCTTAAATCAAATTAAATATCTAAAGTTTTCAATCTAAACTATTAGTTACTTTTAAAGAATTAATTGTCGAAATAACGCCGAAAAACATAAAATACTTACCATACTTTAAATGCTATACATTATTACAGCGGTATCTAACTCTTCATGTAAACAAATTATACGACACTGACGAAGACTTGTTACTCAGGTGCTTAGTTTCATTTTACAATTTTTATTTAAAAATTAGATTAAATATTCAGCTGCCTGAGCTGCTGACGTCAATCACTGTTTTAAACAAATACATTTATTATTAGATAAATTGTATATTTAATAATGGTTCAATCATAAGATACAATTACGTAATCCATGAACCCGCCTGTACTAGCTAATTGAAAATTTGTTATCAAAAAATTAACTTCAAAATAATCGTAAAAATATTGTCGTGCGTAATACATAATTTTACTTTACGTCGTTTGGATTATTAAAAAATTGTAATAACAAAATATAACTATAAAAATAGAACATGCTGTACTGTGAGAAAAAGTGTCACTTTATTACACTGACTTATTATGAATCGTAGACCTATATATATACTTTTATGTAAAAAGTATGTGTGTGTGTGTGTGTGTGTGTGTGTGTGTGTGTGTAAATTGATATATATTTTACATTTAATAAACGCTTTAAACAATATTAATACCTAATGCAGTATACTGTACAATATATTTACCTAATGCACGCTAATACATTTAATAAACCGCTCGTTAGTTGTGTGATGAGTGCTCTTTACATCATCCTGCAGAAAATCAGCTTTCCACGTCCTTTCTTCTTCAGTTTCAACCTGACGACAATAATTCCTCTACTGTTCTTCTGTCACACACGCAATCCCATTATTGATGAGACCTTCCATCGAAGACACTGAACCCTGTGTTGTTTGCTGCCACATGACATTTTACCTGACTTATGCCAGTTCAATGTCGTATACGATGGGACTATGAGCGAGACAGGAAAATATATTGTTCTTATCGAGAAACCGCTCGCCTGTTCACAGTGGTAAGGTGGAAGCTTGCAAACTGTGACACCCTCATTTCTGCAAGTGTATCTACTACATTACTGGAGTACAAATGCCGCATTCCGTTTAGAAGTTACAGAAGTTTTCTCTGTAAAAAATGCGCTGTTTTTATTTTACTGTATTGTACTGTAATTTTTTCTCACTCTTCCATTTCTTCTCTTTTTGTGACAACACACTGACGAGCGTTACGTCAGTGAGAACAGAATTCTCATTCTACACCATTAACCTATCCGTTATAGTAAATAAATTTACACCCGCTTTTATTTAGTATTTATTGTTGTACAACATGTTAACCATATGATAAAAGATAATTACTTATACGTTTATATAAAGATAACAAAATATAAAGTTATAAAAACTAATTAATCATCAAAATATGAAAACTTTCTTTTTCAATAAACAAATCTACTTCATCTTTAAGAACATCTTCGGTCTCAACAGATTTTATTTTGACATAGTTATAATATTGTATTTTAGTTTTGTATAAGTTTTATGTATCGTATTATATAGTACTATATGTTTCAATATTTATAAAATTTCTTTTATATTATGCATTCTGATTGATTTAACATGCACTATGAATGGAACTAGAAATATCTCATTATCTGGCATTACTAAATTCTTAGTTGTAATATAATTCTCAAAAAGATTAAAAGTTTCCCAAGCATAACTATCAGCGCATTAGAAAGTTCTGAATTAGTCATATCCTTCATATATGCAAACTCCTGGTATTCTGTGACTGAAAATGTTTTCTTGAAGTTTTTTTTGGCCTGAGAACTAAGAACTAAATTAAAAAAAATATGTCAGGAAAACTTTATTGTACGTTTTCCTTGAAAAGCAGACACACAGTGATCATTCCTCAATTTCTTAATTTTACTAGCCTGTGCAAAATTTAAATCAAAAGGCAAAGACACGTGTTCACGCTTTAGAAAAAAAATCTGTTTTTTTACTTTCCTTACTACTTTAAAGAATAGCATTGAACTATAGTGTGCATTTTCCATGGATAATAGATGGATTAATACGAATTACGAATTAATATTTATTACTGTTTTAAAAAAAAAGTTTAACAGTTTTATGATTACTATTTAAATCAAAATAAACTAAACATGTTACACACTTAGTCTTTTAAAATAGAACCTAATCATGTACCACAACAAAAACTAAAGGAAGCGTGACTACCGACTCAAGTCAAGAAACCTTTGCAGTTTCCTTGAGCCAAAAATATAATTGATTTTTCAGAATTTTAGAAATTATCCTTTCATGTTACGTGAAATAGAACAATGCTGTAGTATAAAGAAAACAAACAGAGGCCATAACTGAAATTGAAAAAATTGTCTAAGACAATTCTTGACAACCCATTCAATCATTGCTTTAAAATGGTTGACTATAGCCTATTACGTTTTCTTGATTTAATTTTTATAGAAATATCAGATGTGTAATTCTAATCTTAAGACTTGCCATTAGAATGTAATTGGACTAATATAATGTACTGTTGTAATTAGACTACATTGTTGACAATCATTTGCTTTATTAGTATTTTAAGAGTAGTTAAGCCATAATTGAGTCGTGCGTAAGTATGCACGTTGAAAATTCACGTTACAATAACTCATTTTGCGTAGTTATCTGAGTAGGCTACAGAATGTGATAGGAAAAAGTAAAAACAAAGTGAGGAAGTTAAAATAATGAGGCGAAAACAGCGAGTTAAACATGAAAATGTTATTTACATTAAATCTAAATTTCATCGTTTACCTTAAATTTACTTACACATTAAAACATAACATATAAAATATGTAATTTTAAATAGTTTATAAAAATATAAAATTTACTTTTGTAAAATTATGATGTATCTCCAAATACATTATACTTGTTGACCTATATATTGTAACGTCACAGAACGTTCCATAAAGGAAATCATTTACATAGCAATTTATCATAAGAGGAAAGTGAGGTGAACAGTATCGAACCCAAGTAGTCCTAAAAAAATTGTGTAATATTGTCTAATAATTAATACTACTAACATGAAAAACGACCAGACTATGACTAAGACACAAACCCCATATATATTATTAAAGTGAATAACAGTGAAAAAACCATAAGATACTATAAGAGGGACAAATAATATCAGGATCAACCAAAACGAAGTCATTAATCATTAAGTTTAGTAACTCTGAATAGAGTATGAAGAACCATTTATTGTGAATGAATGGACATGATCCATTATTATATTATGTAATGTAAATAAAATAAATGTATTAAATGACTTAAACACATTATTAGAAAGAATCTAAGTTAAAATAAAAATTATATAATTGTTAAGTTTAGTAACTCTGAATAGAGTATAAAGAACTATTTATTGTGAATGAATGGACATAATCCATTATTATATTATGTAATGTAAATAAAATAAATGTATTAAATGACTTAAATACATTATTAGAAAGAATCTAAGTTAAAATAAAAATTATATAATTGTTATGACAAAAAATATTAATGTGTTGGATTTGAGACCAAACGCTCAGATTTCATGTAAAAAATTAATTATTATCAAATTGAAATAAAAACTATATGTGATTGTCAAGCAGACAAAAATGAACAATTTATCTTAAATAAAGAAAGCTGTCAAATGAATAAACGTTAGTCAAAATAGCCAAAAACAGTATTAACTAAAAGCATGTGGTAGGCATATAATATTGTGTGATTTATGGATTTAATGTTGCCAAAATGCAACCAAATTGCATTAGAAAGTTGAAATATAATATAAAGCGACTATACTAATATATTTTACTAACTTTAACATTGTAATAGTCGAGTTAGCAAAATCAACCAGTACAAAAAATAGTCACATCTGGCTAAATATTTACAAAATGTTGACAAAAATAAAAGAGAATGGTACAATACTTCTGTATACCATAAACACGGACAGACTCAGTTAAAAATAAGATCAATTATGAAAGAATATAACTTATAAGAGTGAGATTTGTCACACTATGAAAAAGGACATCTCAGGCAAACCAATATGATGCTATGTTATCCTGCAATAAAAATAATATGTATAAAGAGTAACCAGGTATCACAAAAGACAGACAATGTAATATGCTCTTAGTGTACACTAGTGAAATTCTATATACGTTAAAGAAAGAGACTAATTATTGTGTTATAACATTGACAACAACATAGGCCATAGGCATGGACCATATAAAATTGAAATTACCTGTGTTTTATATATATTAAAATTTGTTTGTTTTGTTATAGGAAGATAGTAATATTATGTGTTCATATTGTGGAAGAAACATAATAGTTTCACAACAATTTTTTGTTATAAAAATTGAATTTCAATGGCAACAACCCAAGGTGAGAGTTGTATATTGTGTTACTTATTAGAGTTAATTTATTTAAAAACCAATCATAATTAGTATCATTAGATTCAGTTGAAAACAGAGAATCCAAATGTAATAATGGCATGCAAATTGTGAGTACTGATGTAAAACTGTTTGACAAATACCAGAATAATTTTTGAAATATCCTTAATGTGAAGAATAAGAAATTTGTTCTAAAAGCTTCGACGGAAATTAAATTTGTTCCATGACGTTCCATTTCTTTATTCTCGAACATTCTAGAAGGAATTTTTACACAAATATACCGGAAGTTCATGAAAACAATCAGCCTGACTTAGTATAAAAGAGAGACCAAATTCGACCCAAAAACACTTGAAGCTTGAACTCCAGAACAGACGCATCACCCACGACACTGATCAACGCAGCCAAGGCGAAACCGAAGGCGAGAAATCGACACAAGACACGAAGAAAGGCTTTTCCCGTACATTGACTTAACCTCTACAAGAATCTACGCCAATGTGTTGCTGAAATAGAGCAGCAACACGGCACATTTTAATAGAAATCACGCAGCCAGAACGTCAACGGCCCAGGAGGGACCGAAATTTTAAATAGAGAACCAATTCTGCTGTGTTCGCAAAGACAAACTAACTTGACAAAAAAACTCCCATAACGTATTACATACACAAAGCCTTTCTCGCTACTGCAAGGGTATCAGCGCTGCGACGGCCAATTTGGAAACCAACGCGAAACAGCTGACCTGTAAGCGGCGGGATTCGAGCGAAAATCTACTGCCAAACTGTTTCACAAAAAGTGCGGAAATTGTAAATAATCGCATTTTTGACTAAAAATAAATTCAGTGCACACACGAAGAGGCGAGATTGAAAAACTACCCGAGAGGAGTGTCCAGTGCGAGATTAATTAACCATTGGAACGTGAGTTATCAAAATTAAAGTCATTTTTTACCTGGTTACATTTGTCACACAGTTGTAATGCCACACACACCTTCAAATCACCTAATTTTTTGTAAAGCATCTTATTGATATGTTTTGGTAGTTCAAAGGAGTCACGTCCTGAGAGTAAAGATTTTTTCACGTATTAAACTCATGCTTTTCAACTGAGTAAAAAATTGAAAATACTAGCCGATACTTGATTGGAGAAATAAAATTGTCAATAATATATGAATTTTTTTGCAACTCTGCAATTTTATAATTTTTTCATGAATGTTAGTCCTTCAGACGATTTTTTTTTGAAGAATCATTAAACTTACCTTCTTTTTTCAAACTAAACTGACTTGTTTACATTTTTTCATAGAAGTAAGATTTAAAAATTTTAATTTCTTTAATAATCACATTTCTTTCTTGGAACAAACGATTCCAAGTGGCGCCCACAAAAAACATAGTATTAAGTTGTGTTACAGGACTACACCACCGCAAAGGATCCAGTCACCGGTAAGTACCAAAAAGTGCGCGGAAGTAACGCCCGACATTTTACAACACTTACAACACTTACAACACTTACAACACTTACAACACTTACACACACTTTTCTATTTGTTATAAATTGGCAGCCCAACTAGTGAGGCTTGAAAAAACGGAACAAGCCCGCCAACTACCAACAGATCAAAATGCCGCAACCTAAGGGAAAAAAGGCGAAGAAGAATGTGGAACCCGAGTTAAGTGTGGAAGACGGAGAGGCAGTACAAATGGAGGAAACGGAATTAGAACCGCCTACACTAGAAATGGAAAGACCGGTAAAAACGGCAGACGAATTAGAGGAGCAAACGGGAGAAGAACCCATACAAATGGTAGAACAAACAGAAAAACCCGAACCAGAAAAAATAACAGGGAACGTCGACATGAATACAATAATGGTGATGCTCCTAGGAATGAAGGAGGATATGAACAAAAATGACAAAAATAGACAGGAAGACAAGGCGGAAATAAAAGGAAGTATAGAATCATTGAAGGAGGAGAGTAATAAAAAGAGACAGGAAGATAAGGAGGAAATAATAGAATCCCTGAATAAGAACAGATTGGAAGATAAAGAGAAATTAGACAAAAAGATAGAATCTTTAGGGGAGTATATAACCAAGAAAATAAATGACAATGGGAAAAAGCTAGAGTTATTTCAGGAGGAGAATAAAAAATGTATAGAGTCCCTGAAAAAAGAAATTAGCATAAACTACGAAACAGTAAACAAAAAGATCGATGATAATAAAATCGACAGTGACAGGAAGGTCGAAAACATGGAGAAACAGTTGGAAAGGTTACAGGAGGGAAACAATACACGTTTCGAAAATATAGAGGAACAAACAGTAGAGACCAAACAAGATGTTAGAAATCTCGAAAACAAGGTAAGGCAGAACCAAGACGCCATCATGCAGGAGGTGGGAGAAGTCCAGAAAGACGTTAGCGAGAGGATGCAGAGAACATATGACATCGCTAACAGGCTGGACGAGCAAATAAAAACTAACAAAAATAGCATACAGGAAATAGACCAGAGAGAGAAAAACCTGCAGGAAAGATTAGAGGCGCTGAGAGACACACCTATATTAAATACTCATACGTGTCATAGTGAAAACAGGGAAGTAATCAACTTCCAAAACTATCGTCGAAACCCAATGGAATTTTTAGAAAGAATGGAAGAGTTTATTGGGAGAAATAGAGAAACAAGGTGGGACAGGATAAGGGAGATGCTAGACGAGACGTTTAAAAACACTAGGGATAACTGGTGGATAGCGGTACGACTCGAAATCACGAATTTAGCCGAGTTTAAACGCCAGTTCAAGGAGAAGTATTGGTCGGAGACTGCACAAAACAGGGTAAGAATGGACATATTCTATGGCAAATACGACGCGTCCAATGGACAGTCCCCGACGTCTTATTTCCTAGGAAAGGTATGTTTGGCACGGAAGTTGATATCGCCGATCCCGGAAGAATGTTTGGTAAGGCAGTTAGCTGGACATTACAGTTATGGTATCAAAGATGCCCAATTGTACCAACAGCTTAGTAAAACAGCCGATCTAGCCAAATTATTGGAAAATTGTGAATCCACTGGAAGGTTCCAGGATTACCAACCCCCCCAATCGTAAGGTAGAATACAATAGCAACAATAACGGACCAAACCGGAATGGAGATGGAAACGGTAACAACCTTAATAACAACCTTAATACAAATAATCAGAATAATAATACCCCACCAAATGGCCGAAGTGATAACACTCAGGGTCCAAATAACCGCAACTATCCGGGACCAAACAGAGGTAATTACCCCGAGAATAATTACGGTAGAAACTACCACCAGGGAAACAGTTATCGCGGGAATAACTATAGGGGAAATTATTACGGTCAACGTAATAATTATCGTAACGGGGGCGACCAAGAAGGAGGCGATAGGAGAAATCAAGAATATAGGCCCCAGGTAAATTATACAATGGCCAATAACCGACGGCCATATCCACCCAATGTACCCACTTACATGTTTTACCCACAACAGGCGCCAGGTAACCCGGGTAATACTGCGAATAGGCCACCTATTAATGGTAATCCCGAGGTCAGGCAAGAACCACAGACAGGTCAGCAAACCAATGTTCCGGGAGACCGGGCCAATGAGACCGTGGCTCATTTAAACTAAACGCGGCAGTGGAAAAGGAAAACCGCCCTTCACTGAACCAATATTATGGGGTGACTAGTTACAAACATAGACAGGACAAAGACGGGACTATGACATTAAGAATAAATAATTATCTTAAGGATATTAGAGAAGAGTTATTAGAAGAGAGTGACAATATCGTTAAAAATCATAACAAAGGGAATAATGATATCGTACAAATCAAGGCAAATATCAATAGCATAGAAGCAATATTACTCATTGACACGGGGTCAAATGTATCGCTTATCGATAGTGTAGAGTTAGAGAGGATCAAACAAAACAGTAATTTACCCATACCCACTCTGCCTATAAATAACATCATTCTAGTCGGAGTAACGGGGAGGCAAAATAAATCGATAAAGAAACAGGTGTCATTAGAGATGACTAGTAATGGGGTAACGATACCAATAGGGTTATTAGTGGCGAATAATTTACCCATGAGTATCCTAATAGGCTGCGATATACTTAGGCCATACAATGCAGTAATAGATTTGGAAGGTAAGGTGATAACTTTAAAAACTAACGAGGGAATTTGGACCAATAATTTAATTGATGTCCAAGGAGATGGTACAAACAACACACCTCGTCAAGCGATAGTGAACCATTATTATTGTGCCGATCGACCATTTAGCATGCCATTATATCAGGAGGAAAACCCAGAGTTGTGGTTAGAAAAATTAGAAGAAATACGGGATTTCCAAAGGACGAAAGCAAGGGGTCTGGTCAGCGAAGCACAGGCGGAACAATTAATCAAGGTATATAACAATTACAAACACATATTTTCAAACGCTCCAGGTAAAGCCAGAGATTATCAATGCACCATAAAATTCAAAACACCGGTGGAATTTAACAGGAAATCGTACCCGATCGCCTACTCGCTAAAGAACGAAGTGAGGGAGGAATTGAACAGAATGATAGAGGACGACATAATCGAGTATAGTCATTCGCCCTTTACCAGCCCAATCATAGCTGTGCCGAAAAAGAACGGACAGGTACGTATATGTCTCGATGCTAGGGATATCAACAAGATGATTGTTAACGACCGCACATCACCTGGGGAGATAGAAGAGATATTGAAAAAGTTTCACGGGACAAAGTATATAAGTTCATGGGATACCGTATGCGGCTACTGGCAGGTAGAGCTCCACCCTGATAGTAGGAAATATATGGCGTTCATATTCGACGGCAGAAACTATCAGTTTAAGCGGTTACCCTTTGGCTTAATAAATTCTGTGGCGGTGTTTGTAAAGATAATGGACAGAATATTGGGGCAGGAAGTGCTGAAGTTTACGACAGTATATGTCGACGATTTACTGGTAACTTCAGCGAATTGGGACGACCATTGTAATAGGGTTGAACAGGTGTTAGAGAAACTATCAGAGAATAATATCACCCTCAAATTAGACAAGTCCCAATTCATTGCAAATGAGGTGAAATTTTTAGGCTTTAATTTAACAGAACAAGGGCTTACTCCATCCAAAGAGAAGGTAGAGGCCATACAGAAATTCCCCACCCCAAAGAATAGGAAACAGCTGCAGTCATTTTTAGGAATCTGTAACTATTACAGAAAGTTTCGGTCCAATTACTCAGAACTAACTGCCAGGTTCCAAAAGCAGTTATCAGCTAAAGGCAAATGGACTTGGGGACCAGAGCAAGATGGAGTGCTCAATCTCATAAAGGAAAAGTTTTTAGAAACAGAAATGTTGCATCATCCCGACTTTACAAAACCATTTTTTCTAAACTGCGATGCCAGTAACGTGAGTTTAGGTCCAGCCCTATATCAGGAAGATCAGGATGGTAACCATTTAGTAATTAGCTTCGCTAGCCGCGTGCTGAACAGTTGCGAACGAAACTACAATACTACCGAAAAAGAATTGTTGAGTGTGCATGCGGTAAATTTAGGACATATATATTAGGGTACCCCATAACAGTTAGAAGCGACCACAAATCTATATCAT